>OU538745.1:6304642-7563571 GCA_912999735.1 Aporia crataegi
TAGGTATGTTTGTAATAACAAAATCCTTTCGCATTTATATTACATAGACGATTATACTTTTACTAATAAATACATATATAAACAAACCGAATATAAACCGCAAGTTATAGACACTGTCTTTTTTTTTTGTTTACTTGTAATCATTAAAGATATTAGTCACGCAATATTATCTCATCGTACTTGGCCTTGTTGTCGATATGACTCGGTAAAAAAATGCTATGAATTTGGAAGTAACTTTCCACAAGACAACATAGCGGAAACCCGTAAACTTCTTATCGCTTCAGAGTTCCGTGTCACCTAAAACGTTATTCCGGGGGAAATGTATGAGAAAACAAATTTTCCTCATAAATACTTTTTCGTGAATTTTTCTCTATAGTTATTCTGCTATTCTCGGACTAGACCAGTGGTGCGGCTCCGGAGCCGCATGTGGCTGTTTGGCTTCGTAAGTGCGTCTCTGGCACAAATATCCACGGAAGGCACAATAATATGTATTTTCATTAAAATAAAATTTCGTTTTATTTAGTGTACTACTTAATTAGTGTAATAAAAGTTTACTAAACAAGCGGATTTGGCTCCCTATTTTTTTTTTAAATTGTTGTAATATTCATATTTGGCTCTTTGGCTAATAAGTTTGCCGACCACTGGACTAGACGATTACAACGAATCAGAGATCATCAAAATCGGTCAATCCGTTCTTGAGTTATAAATGGTGTAACTAAACCGACTTTGTTATATATATTAAAATACATAACAAATATAAAATAAATAACAGTTATTTATATATTTCGAATATTATATTGAGACAAGAATAATTAGATCGTAAAAAAGTGCAACAAGACGTGGCTACAAAAACCGACACGCTTTTTAAAACATAAACGCCACGTTAGCTGATTTTTAGGATATTTTAAATTTAAAAATAATGAAATATATGTATCTATACAATTATCTTAAGATTATCTATAACGACACGTCGAATTTTGTGCAACAATATAAAATACACGAATGAGTCATAGTATGTATTACTGTTACTCGAAACAGGTTTAAGTGACCGATTCATATATTATGTATTTTGAAAGATTATGTTACACTGGCTGTGCCCCGCGGTTTCACCTGCGTAAATTTCGTCGTAACGTGAAACATCAACTCATCAATGTATAACAGAGTAAAATTGCGAATAGCAAAATAATAATAGATATGTATTATGTACTTCGTCCGCGCGGAATAGTTTTATTATTATTTTATATTAATTTCTAACATAAATGCTAGCAGCTTAAGTTACTCCTTATTAAATCAACTATCTGCCAGTGAAAGTCCCGTCAAAATCGGTCCAGCCGTTTCAGAGATTAGCCGGAACAGACAGATAGACAAAAATTGTAAAAAATATTATTTTGGTATATCCACCGTGTATACATCCACGTGCATTTACTAATAAGCGGTTATTTTAATATTACAAACATACATTAAAGTATCATCTGCCGTTCATTTTCTCATATTACGACATTTTTACGCCTCGTCGTCTAATGACTAATCCGTGAATAGCAGAATAACTATTGAAAATATAGAAAAATTCACGAAAAAGTGTTTATGAACTTTGTTTCCTCATACATTTTCTATGGAGTGACGTGTCCATTTTAGTTTTGACTTTATTAAAGTCCTACGACCCCTAGGCGGGGCAAAGGGCGTCCATTGTGCTCCGCCATCTCGTCCTGTCCTGGGCCACGCGTTTGGCCTCGCTCCACGTCATCCCGATTCGCCTCCAAGACTGCTTTGGACGGCCTCGCTTTCTTCGTCCCTGCGGGTTCCAATCCATGGCTTGCCGAGGGATGTGATTGGGACCTCGTCGAAGCGTATGACCAATCCAGCTCCATTTTCGCCTTAGTTTTGACTTAAGCGATGTTTATTAAGTAAAATATAGTTTATAAACTTACATTATACTGGTCACCCGCGTCCGGTACGTGCAACGACTCTATGCAAATAACGAAGTTCTCCTTCATGTAGCCGGGATTCTGAAATAAATAGTTATAAATCTAACTAATTGACATTTTCATTTATTATTTGACACTTCTCAAATGATGCGGACTGATTCATAATTTTTATAACTAAAGGCAAAAGAATAATATTTTTATTTATACACTGTGTACAGTGTATAAAAAATACATAAATTTACATACAATGAAGTGCAACGGGCGGCCTTATAGCGATCAGCGATCAACGATCTCTTCTAGGCAACCCACATTTTTGTTGGATTTGGTTGAATATCTTCAGGCAAGCCTAGAATATCAACCACTCCTACGTGCCACTTATGACACCCCGTCCGGCAAGTGGCAGCCCTACCAGAGACCGAATACAAATACAAATTAAATTATAAATTGTATTCGGGTCCGGGGATCGAACTCGATACCTCAGGCTTCGCGGTACGCTTATAAGACCAAGACATGAGGCCTTTTATATTGTTAAATAAAAATATGTTATCGCAAACCTATTTGAGCCCGGTTTACTTCTGAAAACTTTTTCAAACTCTCCAAATTTCGTTCATGCTCTAGTCAAGTGAAACAAATTATTACATATTATATTACCTCTGTCATTAAATTTAAGAGTAACAGGCCGCGCTCAAGTGGACAACAAAAAAGTTCAGACATCCATCAGCTGTGAAACATTTTTTACCATTCATCTATACTTATTTATTGTCTTATATATTCTAAAATAAAATAAAAATTGCCAGAAATACATCAGGGTCAGTAAGGCCAATGAGTGCAACAATTATTATATTTAATAGTACTTTTACAGAAAGCAAGGAAACACGTGTCACTTCATTCTAAAATATTACGCCATTTTAATATCCACGAATTTTTGTTTATGACGTATTTATTATATTTATTATACATATATCGAAGACGATAAATCAAGCCTACCGTTAGAACAGTTCGACAGTATGGGTATGCATTCCAGGCCTCTTCGTGCACTTCAAGAGAGCCTTTTGGCGCCAGCAATCTGATGAATGCCGGGACTTTGGACGCCAAATGGTAGATCTTGTAGGTGTATTGTCCCGATGAGTATTTACCTCCTGGAATTATACGATTGACGAGTCTGTATACAAAAAACTACTATGTTCAATGTACAGGTTAAAATAATTTGCCGAGAGCAATGAAGCATAATATGATCCTTACGAAAAATTATAAAAAACATAAAATGTAGGATTGCATGATTGAGAGACTTTTGCTTCGTTTAAATTATGTGCACGACATAATGGTATTTCTCCTTTTAAAAAAGCGTGGCACATATATCCTTATTACTCTCGAACCGTGCCGTTGAGATTTATTCGTCGAATTGATTGATGGGGCACGGAACTGATTTCAGATAACATTAAGCGGAGAAAGTTTTGGCGAGCGCATATTCATAAACGTTTCTCTGTAAGAGCTGACTTGAAAATCTAAAAGAGAAAAAATTATTTAATTCGTATTGTGATTTAATTAAATATAACGTCTATCTGTCAAGTAGTATAACAAGAATCTTGCCTTCTTATCAAATTAGATTCCTAAGAGAATTCCCTGCGAATCGACATATTAAAGTGTGAATTCCCATATCCCTAGTGGGGCATTTGGCAGACACATTTATGTATCTGTTTCACTGATCATTTTCTTTACAGGTAGGTGATCAGCCTTATGTGCCTACTAAACCGAAACATTCATTTGATTCCCCGAGATTCGAACCCAGTGCCTCCGGCGTAACACGCAGACGCCTTAACCACTTAGCCACAGAGGCGGTTTTCGATCGACCATAATCAACATATTATTGGTATGTTAAGATATTGGAATAAACAATTCATTGAGTTTCCAGTGACATTCAAAATCATGCAATTGTATCCAATGCGAACGTCTTGAACAAGTAAAACAATTAACGTCTAGGAAGCGATAAAGGATTTTGTTCAACACCTAAACAAACATAACCGCAGTTGTGTAAACGTGAATTATATCTGTGACGTCATAGCTTACGTTATCATGCTAAAAAATTTATTAATAACCAGACGTATTACTTTATTCATTCTTATTTCATCTTTAAGCTAAGAAAATTTATAGAAATATTTTAATTGAAAATTTTTCTTTTCATTTTGTAGTTCTTACTGCTCGTACTTATGTAATTTCATTTTGTAGTTTTTACTACATAATGTAACTATAAATATCTCAATATTAAAGATATCCTAGGTCCTCAGAATAAACTTATTTTAAGCACTATCTCGTTAAATCTAATTAGTCTCTCCATTGGTTAGTATTTGTAATTAAAAGGACAAGAATTTCAAATTACCCGGGGATATTATTCCGTTATACCAATTCGAATATATAATTTTACCTTAAAATTTTTAGTCGTAACTAAATACTGACTACATTATTACGCTAAATTAACAATATTATACTCCATAAATACATAATTAATTAATTATTAAACTACCTACATCAACTGTCTTGAAAAATCTGCCAAGTACTAGGCCTACAGAAAAAAATTAAGACTTAGGTTATAAAATATCTTTTTCATCTCTCCTGTTCGGAAAGTTTAATTTTCATGGGTAGAGCCGGCTGGAAAATTTCTTTTTATCCTCAGGGTGGAAAGTAAGCATGGCCATCTAGATGCACGTCGTGACCAGTTCGTTTACAGTCTAGTCGGCCGTGGAAAGTCGACAGTGCGAAAAGGTTGGAGGTTGGTTGGGTAAATTTAATTTATTTATAACTAATTATTAATTTATTTCATATTTATAATACATATATAATTCTGTAAGTATTCTTACATTTATTCATTTACAGTTTGGGTCTCATACCGTACAAGAAACGCAGGTTTCTCAGAAAATTTCAAACAAATATGCCCGACAAAACATTAAATTTGTCTTTTTCAAATTGTTATAATTTCACTTGGCGCAGAAATATCTCGGGTGAAATGGGTCACTTTCAACCCTTGCTTAACAAGAATTACAAGAAATACAAAACGTATATCTAGTAGTAGGTATAATTAGTAGGTTACTATTTAACCTCATGTACGCAAACGAATTCAGAAGCATTTGTTAGTAATGATAATAATAAACTGATAAATAAATATACCATAGTAAATTATTGTCATAATATTTAATAGCCGTAGTTAATAACAGCCTTGGTTACACAATTATAAAGATTCTTGGGTTGTCATTAAAGTAATCCCCTACGGTACCATGGAGATTTTTAGTTTTAATTACATCTCTGTAATATTTATGTATAAATTTTACAATTTTTTATTAACAAGACTGTGTAATCATGAGGAAAGAGAAGCTGCGAAAATTTTACAACTATGTATTTATAGAAATAATACGTATTGAACTACATTTCAATTTACAATTAATCCTGAGATACAATGTGTATCGGGCCCGTATTACAAAAAAAAAAAAAACTCTAGTCGCAATATCGTTTGAGAAAAATGTTACAATTCAACTTGAAACTAGATATTTTAGTTTTGAAATCCGGGCCTTACTAAATACAAGTTCAATCAAAATCATCAATAATGTTACTTGCTAAAAAGAATACAATATAAATCGAAACTACATAGTACCATAGGACCTTTACCGTCATCCAAACAAGGCGGACAAATGGAGCAGGCCTCAGTTTCGTATGCATTAAATTCTACAGTTTTCGAGCTCGCGGCCTTGCCTTCTTTAGTTGCTAGAAAGTTACATTTATTGAATTATAATCTATATTTTCACGTCTCTTCTCAAAGATTTTGCAAAGAGCAATTCCCTTACATACTTCTTTCGCTTCATTTCAACAACATTCAGCTTACGGATTCGCCATAATTTCTTATTTGTTATTAACACCTTACTTATAAACCTATCTAACACAAGTAAGTGTCTTCAATAAGTACAAAAGGACATATAGCTTTGACTTGCATCCCGTCGGGGAGCCTCGAATGATAAGTGTCTTCAATTATTGTCGCAAACGTTTAAAAGTAAGGGGACAATTTTCACTGGACTTTGAGCAAAGTAAGTGTTGAAAATTCTTATTTACGTGTCACTGAACTTTTAAGTAGCGGGTACTATGTACTTTAATCAAATTTTATGTGCGCATTCGTGAGGCTCCAAGGATAGACTTGACGGCAGAACAACGTCTTAAGGAGAGCCCATGATCATCAAAAAAAATAATTAATTCATTTCATTAATCTATATACATATAAATCAATTGCTGTTCCTTTGTATCGCTAAAACTCGAGAAAGTTTTGAAATGTATTCCAGATAAGGTTTAAACGGTGAGAAAATATGGAAACATCGCGAGGAAGATAGTAAAAATAACAATTTCATTTTCCCACAAATTTTCAGCCATTTTAGCGAAGGGATCGTTATGATAGGTGATACGAAGTACACCTGGTCATCTTGTCGTTAATAAATCAAAAGTGATCAATGTACTACTGCTTCAAATGCAAAGCTCGAGAACGACTGAACCGATTTAGCTATTGATTTTAAATGTTCTTCAAGAACGGCTTATGTGAAAAAACATAAAATCCTATGACAAATTCTCCTTAGCTATCATTTCAAACAAAAACATGGACGTCAAATACAAAACGATCATCGAGCTTTACATTTTCAAACATTTACGGTTTCCAATGGTTCACGCGACACGGGCAACATATTTTGGTAAACAATGCTTTAGAGATTTTGTAAGGAATATAACATTTGTGAATTGTTCTTATGTTCGTATTAATAGCTTAAACTTAATATTAATTGTGGTATACGTCAGTATTTCATATCTTATAGCAACGAGCTGTACAGTGTTATTATTTCTTAGAAATTTTGAGGATGAAGGATAACAAAAATTTGCAATAAAGACATGATTTATCGGCATATATTATAAAGTAATTTTTGATAGTAGAACACATTTATGATAAGACGCTTACGATAAGTACCTACGATAAGACCTATTTTTGCTTATTGACGATTTGCGAATAATTTGAAATACAATGTTATTTGCAATTTTTGCATGTCTAACTTTATTACTTCTTGTAATATCACGTGTTCTATAACATAATTTGTATTGATTCGGATTTACGAATAATAATGTTATATTTTTGAAATTAATTAAAATAATGTGGAAAACAGATTAAAATATAAGGATATATATATTCAAGGCGATAAACGAATGTTGACGTAATTAGCGTATTTTGTTAAATTCAAATTAGCATTAATAATTCGACATATTTTATAATAATTATGAATAAGTACATAGTGTTAGGTTGTGACCTTTAGAATTTGATACTTACATGTTTAGTGTCTTATTCAACTCTGTTTTTACTATTTATTTGCAGAACGTAGATCTGTTTTTTTAAAGCCATATTCCAAATTTTAAAATGCCATTAATCAACAAGATGAGAGCAAGGACCAAAGATACCAATAGACAAATAGCACAGAATAAAAAAATAACGGTAACGTATTGCAAACAAGTAGATATTATAACTTACCAAGTAAAGGGTAGTCTTTGAATGGTTCATTCTTGATTACTTCTATACCTTCACCTCCGCCTGTTTCGTTTTTTGACACCTCAGCAACACAGTAGAGTTGAGCAACTTGATACTGTGGAAAAAAATCATTGATATAGGTACATACATAGCTCATTATAGCTATATTGAAAACTAAATAAATTGTTAAAGAGGAGTCTAATTTTAAAAGAAAAGGTAGCCGACGTTTACAACGTAAAAAAATGTATAAATTTACATTTTTTTTTATTTCAACCAACCTCAGACTAAAAGACAAATTCTTTTGGCTTCTCAGTACTCAACATGTTCACGGTTTAATATATTAAATTGTATGACATTTGTATAGGTAGGCTTGCCAGATATCTAAAATGTTAAACCGGGACCCCTCCTCCCCCCTCCCCGCTTCTAGGTTATTTAAGTGTATACACCAGTCCAGTAGACTGGTTTTTAGAGTTTTAGAGGGTTATATATTTCTAATGCTATGGATATCGTTAATGATTATGATGACTTTTTTGGTTTTAATTTTGTTGTAAAAATCTTCACAATCTAATCCAATGTCATCAAGCCTTTAACTGTAGATTCCTTCATCAAACCTCTATCATAAATCCATGCGTTGTTCAATTACTTTAAACTTTTTTGGTTATCTAAAAAATCAAATTTGATTTTTTCCGGGACGTGAAGGAGACCGGCTGGGACACCGGGACAGTCCCGGTCAAACCGGGACGTCTGGCAAGCCTATGTATAGGTCACTCTACAGAATTAAGAGAGTAATAGAAATACCAACTATGCTACAAAGCGGATAGACGACCTTGCAACCTTGAATGAAACGACAAATTTCAATGACAGACTGTCTCACACAGTCGCCATTAGACATCGGCCATGACAAAAATTCAGAAAAATGACTAGTTGTGTGATTTTAAACTGTAAGAATAGAAGCCACAAAATAAATCTCACTTATGGATGTCTGATCACGGATATATCTTTATTTTATAAAAAAAATCGTTAATTTTTGTAATAAATTAAACATAATGTCAAAAATAAAATGAATTTTGAATGGTTCTAACTGCTAAGTCATTTCAATAGCCTTAATATGCTTGTTTAGTGTCATTTTACAATTTTCATCAACGTGAAATTGTTTTTTTTTTTAATATTAATAATAATATATTAATTCAACCGAATATAAAAAAAAGACACGATTAAATAATTTTATTTATATATACACTGTTGCAAAATAAAAACTAATAGTAAAGAACATTAACTAACAGAGCAAAGCGCAAGTGATCTTCTTCCAGGCAACCCAAATTTATGTTAATGATATGTTGTTATGTTAAATTAAGCCCTTTTTTATGTGTATCAATATTGTTTTAAAATTACAATAAAACTATTTCTCTACTTAAATTTGTCAGGATATTGTTTCAGAATTGAATGTTTAATATGGAACTGCCCTTTCAGTAATCATCATCAGAATACATCCCAATCACTGCATTTCCATAGCGTGTACACTGGGATTTTTTGTGCGCCGCAGACTCGATCGCGGTTTGCCAAACTTGAAACAATGTCGCAAATGCTCTGTCACTTTCTCGGTGACGTGCAATTGTTGTTGCAAACAAGAAACAAAACACTGAACAAATATCTTATTATAAGTGGAAATTATTTATTAATAAGGTACAGCCACATAACACATGTTAAACAGAAAGAAATATACACTAAAAACATTCGAACACGCATTACAATTAACAACACAACAATCACCAAACAGTTACGTCAAATTAAATATAAAATAAAAGTAAAAAAATACTCGGACAAGAAGTTCAGATACCAAAGGTAATCATAATAGCAGGTAGAATATTGTAGTTATCCTATTCCTTGGATAAGTTCGGGGAAAAGCAATATCAATTAGTTCCAGGATACTATTGCAATTTATTTGCGCATGAATCCTTACTAATATTATAAATGCGAAAGTAACTCTATCTGTCGCGCTTTGACGCCAAAATTACTGAAGCGATTTAAATGAAATTTGGTACAAATACAGTCGAGCTGAGAATGGACATTGGCTTTTTAATGCGAAAAAAGGGTTGTAAGGGGATGAAAAGTTGTATGTAAATATCTTCATTTTTAGAGTTAAAAGCTTGGAAAACTCATTTTTTAGGCTGTTGATTCGATATAAATAAATGACATTCAAAGTTTGTAAAAGTTGTAAAGGGTATAAGTGAAGTCCCTAGTGGGGTATGGGACAGATGCATCTCACATCTGTTTCACTGATCGATTTTTTCTTTAGGGGCAAGTAGGTGATTAGCCTTCTATGTTCTGCCAGATCGAGTTTTTTTTTATCTCTTACCACTAGACCAAGGAGGCGGTCTAAGATAAAGAGTATAAAATCAATAGGAAATAGGGGATGAAAGATTGTATGGAAATATGTAAGGTTTATGTGAATGTTTTATAAGTTTGCGACAAAAGACAAAATATTAGAGCTATTATATACTGATGTAACCTTTACGGAGTCATTACAAAATGTTAAACTGAAGTTAACACTATTCCACGAGGACGAATTCGCGGGCACAGCTGGTTAATGTATAAAAGAAGTTTATATCTGCTATTGTTCTTCGATTATGTAACAGGATATTTGGATTGTAGTTAGCGCGTCAAGATAAAATTCACATCATATTGTAAGTTAGGCTTTCCACAGATTAAACATCAGCTTTGCGTGATGCTCGTACAGATAGTATCTTCACATAAATTTCTAAAAAAAAAAAAATTCTGCATGTATTAATGAATATTATGTACACCGTACAGTTGGCACCTTGATGATTCAGGGAAAACTAAAGTTGTTTAATTATTATTCGAATGTGTGTCACATAGCGCAGTTTTATAACCTTGACCGAGTGTTGCAGTAGACGCCACTCTGAGACGGTTTTGAGACTACTTCGTCAATAGATTTTCAAGTCGCGGCTAATCAAAGCATCGATTTGCTGAACTACTTTTCCGAGTAAAAAGGGGTTGCCTTAAATGTAAAATATTGTGGAAATTATTATAGTTTCTTGTTTGTTGAAACAAATAAGATGTTCTTAGGTTCTTCATTATATTTTTTAGGTAAAATTTGCTACAATTTAGTTAACGTTGATAAGTGATATATTTTTTATAATTATATCATTTCCGGTTCTTTTTTTTTTAAATATATAATTTATTAGCTCACGTTTCTCAAACAGTCATGCTTCGCACATAAAATTGTAAAGTGGAGTCCTTGGATTCGGTTCCAGGGTAAACGAATTATTTCTGTAGGGTACGCAACCTCATAAATGAAGAACTGTGTCTGATTGATTACATACTTTTGCTACTGAATCAAAATTGATGAATACTGGTTTAAAACACGAGTTGTCCCAATTATTATTATGTGTCCGTAGGTCACAACTTCTAGTCATTGAAATAATATTGTTAAAGTATTATTATTATTATTAGGTGACATAATAAAGTATTCGAATCTGTGATCTTTACTGCATCATCTTTTCTGATTAAATCTTTATCCTTTACGCCCTCTGCCCCATCCAGGGGACATAAGACATTAAATCAAAAGTAAGTCATGTCCCAGTTTCTGGCGTATTTTACAAATTTCATATACATATACAGTATAATCTCACTAATCCGGCACTTCGATAGATAGATACTTTTTCACTATAATCTGGTAATTCGAACATTCCAATAATCCGGCATCTTACGGTTTTTAATAGTGCCGGATTAGAGAGATTACACTGAACTCATTTATATATTTATACGTAATTTGTATGGGTGACCTCCACTGGACACATCTATTTATAAGTCTTAACTTATAAATTGAAACAAAATTAAGTATTTTAATAATGTTATATAATTAATATAGTTTTCTTAACAGGCAACTAGAAACAAATTTGTTTTTTTTTTCATTCTCACATTAAAATTTTCAGTTTTAAACAACCCCTTAGATTTAAACTAATGACTTTTGATTGACTGAAAGTTACATTTTGACATTTATTATCTATTAGTGACCCGCCCCGGCTTTGCACGGGTATAAAACATATATAAAAACCTTCCTCTTCAATCACTCTATCTATTAAAAAAACCGCATCAAAATCCGTTGCATACTTTTAAAGAATTAAGCATACAAAGGGATATACGGAAAGAAAAAGCGACTTTGTTTTATACTATGTAGTGATATTGTAATTCTATTAAATTAAAAATGTATCATCATTGAAAACCTTGTTAGGATTGTATATTAACCTTAGATATTTAAATTATGGTCCATGACATTTCTCAATCACATTTAGACAGCTTATAGCTGTATAGAATAGGAGTTACATAACAAAAACATATTATTTTAAGATCTTGGCTTCCAGCCTACAAATAATAGTTCCTATACTGATATGCAACTGGACGAAATTAAGTTGCTAACTAAATAATAGAAATGTGTTAGTAATATATAAGTCAATAATAATATATTAAAGTAGAAGTCATAAATATTTAATAATGTCAAACCTTAATTTTGATGTTCTTGCAGGCTTACATGAGGCCAATTCCTTTTAGGATTGACACCAGCATACTGTCAATGTGTTAACAAAACGGGCAGTCCAGTGTTGGCTAGTTGTTCACTGGTAGCCAGCAAAATTGGCTCCATGTAAACCTGCTATTCTGGTTAAAAATTATTCTATAATGTAAATGTAATAAATATGACATCTATGTTAGAATTAGGAACTCATATTGATGAAATGGTTTTGTATTTAATATGACACAACTTTAATACAGCACTTTATTAAAACTGAAGTTTTCTGATTAAAAAGTTATTTTAATATAATAATACTTAATATGAGATAATTTTTCTTAATTTATTATTTTAAATATTTAGAATTTGCTGTAATGCAGATGGACAAAATTAAAAAAAAAAAATTACCTATCGGCAATGTTTGGAAATGAGGAATATTATTAGAATGAATATTAATAGAACAAAAAATGAAATTATTTTGAAGTAGTACATAAAAACTAAGTTCTTAGGTAGCTTTGCATTCTTACCTCTTCAACTGTTAAAGGAAGTGTAACTCGACTGAAAAGAAAGAATCTTTCATTAGAATATTTAGTAACTAAATTTTTGATGATCAATATGTTATGTATTTTTTTTTGTATGTGTATACCAAAATGTTAGAAGATAACGAAATTATATTTGTTGGAGTATATCAGAATTTTTCAAAGTATTTACTCATGATATCACGTTCGTAAGCAATTCTATATAGGTTTCTGCTGACTGTTAAAAAATCGATTTATTTTCGCAATTACAGAATATAACCTTATCAATACTTACTATTCTTTAATAAGCATCTTGATACTGTACTTTTCACTTATATGCACATTAGATAATTCACTAACACCTTAGAATTAACTTATCACAGTTCGACACTTCAGCGTTCGCCCTTTTTTATCCTGGTAAATGTAAATTGTAAAACAATGAATCTTTGACCATTCAATGACTGAAAATGACAATGCGCATGCTTCTTGCTTCAGCCTTCAGCCTATCGCAATTACCGGAAATTGCGTCAACGGTATGGAAGCGTTCGGTTCTACGCTTTACTTATTTATGAAAATTGAAGTGTAGTTGGATCACATTGGACCTATGGGTTATGATTGAGTTTTCTGATCAGTGTATCATTGACTTATATTTTTTAGATTAAAGCTATTCTTTATGTGAGATGAGGATTAAAGATGAGCAGATAGATTTTAGATATATCAATTTCTCAAAGTTGTGTATTTTCGGGATGACTGATGTGTAAAATTGGTGGATTAAAGGAGTGATTTAATTCAGTAAAACGTGACTCTGTGATGTGGTCAAAACTCCCGATAAGACATGAGTAAAATTGCCGCCATTTCACTTGGGCATGAAATAAGGAATTAATTTTATTAAAAAAAATCTTACAAAAGCGAAAATTTTGTAAATAAAATTCGTCAATTATCAAAATTCAAATACACATATACATGGTGTCAACTGTCAAGTTCGAAATCAAACAAAAATCGATTTTGAAATTGGGACTAGTTAAAAATTAAATTGTAGTATTAATTACTGAATATTGAAGGAATTAGGCTTCAAATTTTTAAAAATTATACTAGCATGTTTTTAACTACTGAATTAGTCTACACTGTACAGCACAATATGTTTTAAAAGATTTACCTCCATTTTATTTGCTCTCAATTAATTTGATTTTCAAAATGAGTTTAGTAGGGAAGAAATGTGAATCAATAACTCTTCTTGAACCAAATAGAGACGAAATCGTCAGTGATGTAACGCCAGACGATGTTTTGAAGTTGGATAAGATAACAGAGACATATTTGTGTAGCCCTGAAGCTAATGTATACGATATAGATTTTACAAGATTTAAAATCCGCGATTTAGAAACTGGCACGGTTCTTTTTGAGATCGCTAAGCCACCAACAGATTTCGGTGTTGATAACGAGGGTGCTGAAGATGGATCTGAAGAACCACTAGATCCCAATGCTGGGCGATTCGTTCGATATCAATTTACACCACAGTTCTTAAAGCTTAAAACAGTTGGTGCGACGTAAGTAGTATGTCTATACTCGGGCAGAAAAAATTGCAATAACGTCTCTTTGTGGGACACATATATTATATTTTGTCATTATTATAATTTTTGGTTATTTTTTTCTCGATTAGTTTTAAACCATAAAATTTACAGAAAATGGGGACCTAATTTACTCAATTATTATTAAAATCTTAATTTCAGCGTTGAGTTCACTGTTGGTGCACAACCAGTTAACCATTTCAGAATGATTGAAAAACATTTCTTCAGAGATACTCTATTAAAAACATTTGATTTTGAATTTGGATTCTGCATTCCTTTTTCAAGAAACACATGTGAACATATCTATGAATTTCCCACTCTTCCACCTGATCTGGGTAAATTACTTTTTTATTCACTCTTGTTATAGTTTAACTATAGATTTGATCCTGCTTTTAGTAGATCTTTTTCATATGAAAATAAGCAATTCTCGATTTATACTAAACCTTTGTATCATAACACTATTTGAATATTATATTTCAAGATTTGCATTCAGCTGTCTAAGTAAATTGAATGATATTGTTTGAAATATAGATTGAATATCTGCTTTTTTATCAACTAACTAAAATATTATTTTATTTTCAGTTGAAGAAATGATTGCTGCTCCATTTGAAACATGCTCCGACAGCTTCTACTTTGTTGACAACCACTTAGTGATGCATAACAAAGCTGATTATGCATATAATGGAGGTATAAACAATTGAAATATAAAATTAATTCTGTTGTTTCGGCACTAAATTCAGTACTTAAATTCATGCAAGTACTTATTACATAATATGTGTGATATTTTTCTAGTTAGGTATTTTATTTTAAATTACAGCACATGAGTATGGTTATACTCTATATATGCTAAGATATAAACTAATTGTAAAATACAACAACCAATATTTTTCTAAATAACAATTCCTTTTGGTCTGTTTAAATGAAATATTCACTTGATATTCACTTTACTTTTGTGATGTAAAATAGAAACTCGAAAGCCATTCCAAAATGTAAATGCTGTAATAAGAGTTGCAGTATATACATAGTTTCTGTGTTCAAAAATTGAGACAAGTTAAGCAAACAAAAACACAACAAAATTGTTTTCTTCATTAACTTTGTAGGTAAAAAAAATATATTTTTTATAATTAACTTTAACATTGCTAACACTTTTGTTTTTGTCTTATCAAGGCCTGTCTTGAAAATGAATTTTCTTAGCATTATTGTGAATTTCACTGTTTGGTACAAATGCACCCAATGTTTGCGACACACTGTTTTTAACACTTAGATGCTTGTAAGTGACCTAGTCATTATATTTTTTAGATAGTGAAAACTTCTGAGAAGTATTTTGATGTTTGATTACATAATGGGAGTGATACTGTGACCTAATATTGTGACTTAATCATTTTGGTATAAGATTAAAGTAGTATGTATTAAGTAATAATTTGTTCAATTATTAAAAAGAGTTCTCAATGATAAACCTGTAAAACAAAAGAATTTTGTTAATATAAGATTAAAAAGATCCATATATAATGTGAAATACATATTTCCATTTTCTTGTGTTATGCTTTCATCAAGCATCGACTCTGCATATTTAAACTCTAGAATAACAATAAAATAATAATAGAAAACAAAAAAGTAGAACAATCATAATGTAAAAGTTAATCTAACTTAAAAGCCTTGTCCTGTTTTAACTATAGAACAAGTGTAGTAGCATTCATAAGAATATATGTATTTATAAATTTTACTTACATAATCGTTGTTCTATATAATATACTATGGGCCTACACAAACTATTTAACTAGTAGTGCATTATAGCAGTATAATTTTAAACTATCCTTATTTATATGATTGACAATAGATATGTTAATACGGTCAAAAAAATTAAATGTACCAAGAAAAGGGATTATTTGATGGAATCTGCTTAAGTAAATTTGTATAAAAATTATGACTTGAAGTTACAGTTTTTGGACAATAAAAATCCATAAAATAAATTCCCAGTCAATATTTACACTAGTAATATTTTCCCGGTTATTTTTATCTTCTAGCCAAAGTGTATAAGTAATATTTATGTATAATAAAAGTAACAATTTATTACTGATTAGGTGCTAATATAATTGTCGGTGGCATTTAGTGAGATTCAATATTTCGTAGTTTAGCTTGGTTAGTAATGTATTAATATGCTATAAAGCATATTTTACTTGGGTTACGTATTAGTTTTTGTTAAATTAATTTGATAAAAGGAGCGGCAGATATGAATTTGATCTCGTAGCGTAAGGTTTAATGCCGTCCACTTGTCTCGGATAAGGCTTTAACATGGAATTAAAATTAACCAAATATGTGTTCAATGATGCATTGATTTTCTTATTTATTTTTATTGTCACTAAGAATGATCGCTTAGTTTAATAATTAATAGAATTGTGGTAATGTAAAGCTTGATCGATTTTATTCAAAATAAATAAATGGTTTTATTTCAATTGTTTTATTTCGTCATAATATCAAGAAACTAGATATAAAACATTATTATCGCTAGAGATACCATATAGCAACTAAAAATATTGATCAATCGTACATTTAGACATATTGTTGATTATCACGATTAAAAAATAAGTGCTTACAATAATAACAATCATAAGAAATACAATTAAAACGAATGCGATACATTAAAATCCATACAAAATAGAGAATATGCATGTGACTCCAACATAGATAAATTGATTTTTTAAGTAAAATTCAGTAACATGAAATTTTTCGTAATGTAGTGATCATAGTACTTATCTCCACCAAAATAACCGCGTTCAAACTGTCTGAAATTTAATTATACTTAAGTATATTTAAAATTTATTTACAATTATTACATAAATAACTAAGAATATATTATAACATCAAATAATCAATATAATAAAATTAGCTTTTCAATTAAAAATAAATATACTTTAAAAAAATTATTCCCTGTGGCAGCATTTCCTCGCTAGATTGCAATACTAATGCGCTGAGCGAGGAATGCGCCAGTCCTGGAGTCTCCGGTGGACTCAACAAGGCGCCCGCAGGCAAGTTTACGGTGGCAAGAGAGCGGTGAATGATATCGATTGCGGCATGGCGTGAAAAACAGCCTACTTTTCTGGCAGCAAATACCATGATGTCCACGCTCGTTCACCTCACAACCACAAGGGCACTTATGCATAGTGCATAGATTCACTCCCAAACGAAGGCTCGCAGCAACTTGTCAGCAGCTAACCAAGCATTTTTCGCTTCTTGCAAACCCGACACCTCATAGTTTAAAGTAGAACTTAGAATAATACCTACGAGATGATGACTTGTTTTGTGACAAGAAGAAAGAAATGCTGGGAGCCACACTAAAAATTTTGCGTAACCCTAAACCGCCATTGCGAATCGGAAGGGTTGCTTGAGATCAGGAAGATTCATCAAAGTTAATATTTAAAATGGATTCCATTGTAGAATTGAAAAGATCGTCTAAAGGATCTAAAAAAAATCCAAATAGTTCCAGTACAGTGAAGTATATGTGTATGGGCAATAATTTTTAAGACGGTTTGTATGTACGGATTTATTAATGTCTCAAAAGAATGTTCGAAAATAGGCGCCCCTAATAAACAGCGATTTTTTTTTATCACTTTAATATTGGGTGCCAAAGTATTAAGTTCATTAATAATTTCAGTCTACATTCTCATCATGAAAATAAATCTCACATTTATCATAGTTTAAAGTTAAGCCAAAAGAATTAAATTTAGAAATGATTTCAGCAAGAACCGAAAGAAATACTAGTAGGTATATCTAATTATTTTTTCTAAGTAGTTTAAAAATTTATATTTTTGATAATAACTTAAAGAGTCATTTACAATAGTTGTTTATTAATATATGTAAAAAAAATACTTGTTTATTCCCAATTATAAATCATAATTTCATACTATACCTTTTCCATTTAACTTAAAATACGTAAAACAAACACTTAATAGGTATTTATATATTTGGTATCACTAGATTACTTATAAAAAAATAGTAAATTGCTTAAAATACTAAAACTCCTCATGGGAGAACACAGTTTTAGAACGGCTGTCGGGCACGATTGAAACGAATGCCAATTTTTTAACACTACGAGGCTTCTGTTTTATTATTTGAGAAGAAAACGAATAAGTGACAGTTAAGGAAAGAAAATGGATGCACCCAATCCTGGGGGTAAGATATAGTTTAGGAACATATTTTCAGAACTTAATAACAGAATTGAGAATTGACGAAATTAGGTTATTCAATTATTTTAATATGTCAATCTATGTTATGACTACGTTCAACGATCTGCTGGCTTATGGCTGAGCATACACTACCAAATACAATATTTAGAGAAGATTGTCAACAGCCGACAAGTGGAACATCGGAATACTTATTCATAGGTTAACTAGTAATACTATGCGATCAATATTTATAGTAAAATCTATTTTGGCCAATCACAGTGAAATTCATTGAAAAAAAGTACAAATTTACCACTAAAATTAATTAAGTAATTTACTTACTATACTAAATTCAGAAACTTAAACGTGGAAAGAGTCGATTTGGTTAAAATTTAAATTGTATTTGGGACGCCATTTAATCAAAATACGTATATGTATATGTATGTAATACCCGTACATATGTAAACGTACCCTTATGTATATAATATAATATCTATATAATATATAAAAAATGTATTTTATATGGAACGGGTAATAAACTAGTATCATGTAAGGCTATTGTTTCATTTTGTATCATATACCAATCATTTATAACTTAATACACCGTATTACACAAAATGTAATTGAGTCATCAACATTGCAACGTCTTTTCGCCAGCAGATTGATATCGTCTACGTGGCGGAAAGTTTTTATGTGAAGGATTTATTTCATTAATTTGTCTTCTTTCAACCCAGTCTTTTTTTTTCAAGAACACCTTGTAAGTTATCATATCCTTCTGTGCGAATGACTTGGCGTGTTCGAGGCACATTGAAGCGGATCGATCGAGCACTGTTTGCAGCGGGACAGTATTCGAGTGACAGATGCCGACAAATTCAAACAACCTCCGGGGAGAATTCTTATCATAGACACGAATTTCGAAGGCCCATTTGGCTGCGCTTACTTTTGAACCTATGAGTTGTATTCCAAAGGTGATCCTTTTAGTCCGTTGGTCAACTATAGAATGCAGTAAAAAGTTGAATGTGCCAATAGTTATTAGGTTCAAGAACTGATAGTTGCCAGCAAGGTGCAATGTATCTTCCTTATTGATTTCTGTTTGTTGACATTGAGGGTGTAATTGCATGAAATGCTGCTTCAGATTGTTAACTTTACCTGAAATATTGGACTTTAATATCGTTACATAATAAATTCTGGTCCTATTCAAAACTAGAACGATATTTTTTCAAGTTTTTTATTTTAAATTAAATTATAGCCATATTATAAGCAAACATGGAGGGAAAGTACCTTAAATATTGTAGATGGAACATTTTACTGAAAGAAGACATTATTTTAATTTAAAAAACAATTTAAACTGCATTCATAGATATTTAAATAATTACACGGTTGAACCGGGAATTGAACCAGTTTCACGAGAAAAACAATCACCCTGTAGTTTTATTATACCAATCGAAAGGCTTCATCATAAGGATTATTTTTTGCTATTTACATTGTGTCAGAAATAAAAGGAAGACCGTTTAATTTTAAAAATATATTGCCTCCATGTGGCATGTCCGGGGGACGGCCTGTATAAAGGCACTTGTAACATTTTGATTACCATTACGCACAAGTGCGATAATGAATAAATAAATACCGCCTCGGCGACCAACCTTACACACAGTCGTAATCTACAATTACCTTTCCATGAACACCCATTCATATTGATCATTGGACACGCCATGTCATTAAAAGGGCATTCTAGTACGTGCTCTTGCAGTTGATCTAGATTTAGGCGTAAACTACATCCATGCCTCTGATTCGGACAAGATTTCTATAAAAAACTAAATAATTATTAATTTGTAAGAGGTATTAAACAGGCATGTCATAAATACGAATTTATGAATTTCAACCTATATATTATATACTAGTGGACCCCGCGAACTTCGTATCGCATCAAAGTTCCGAATAATAAAGTGTCACCTATAACGTCATTCCATAGAAAATGTATGAGGAAAATGTTTTTCTTTTATTTATATTTTTTCGAAAATTTACCAAATTTTTCTCTCCGTAAGAACCATCCTTGTACCTACTTCAAGGAATATTATAAAAAAAGAATTGGCCAAATTGGTCCAGACGTTGTTGAGTTATGCGCTTACCAACACATTTTTATATTATAGATTATGAGACTGCCTCCTTGGTCTAGTGGTAAGCGCGTAAGCGTTACAACCGAGAGATCCTGGGTTCGATTCCCGGCGGAGATAAAAAAAACTCGGTCTGGCAGGACATAGAAGCCTGATCATCTACTTGCCCCTAAAGAAAAAATCGATCAGTGAAACAGATGTGAAATGCATCTGCCCCATACCCGGGGCACAGGACTTCACTCACTATTATATATTATTTTATATATAGAATTATATATTCTTGTTCAAACTATTTAAAAATATTTATATTTTTGACAGAAAAGTTTTATAGATAGGCTTTATCTCCACAAACTTTGTATCGCTTCCGAGTTTAAAGTCACGTGTCATCTAAAACGACATTCCATAGAAAATCTATGAGGAAACGAATTTTCATCATAAATACCTACCTTTTCGGGCCTTTTTACCGACTTCAAAAAAGAGCAGGTTTGTTACCTTAGAATTTTCAACTGGGCGAACCGATTTTTATGATTTTTTTTCTTTGAAAGCTGGTGCTTCCCGTGTGGTCCCATTTAAATTTCATCAAAATCTGTTCAGTAGTTTTACAGTTACAATTTTAAGTCGTTTTTTTGTTCAAATTATTTCTATATTTTTAATAGTTATTCTGCTATTCTCTGATTAGATACATAAAAAATTACATCCAACATATCAGAGATATGACAATATCAAATATAACTGGATTGAAATTTGTTAGACAACCCATATGCAACATATTTATTGACATATTAAATTAAATATAAAATATGTTTCATCAAATAAACATCTCGGTGAAGGTCGTTGTATGTCTTAGACCATTATGCCGAATTTACATTACGAAATTAATGGCATGAAATTAATTTCGTGACATTAGTTTTACCAACAGTTCCACGTGTAATTAAATATTTTCGTAATGCATGCATTAATTTCATGAATGCAAATGAGTTTCGTGTCCTGCGCGATTTTTTTGTGAAATTAGTGTCATGCAACTAATTTCAGTGTAGACGCGACGTGAAACTTATGTCGCGAAAGCGCCTGCGCTGTGCGGACGTGTATTTTAGCTCGCGCGCGCTTCAAGCGTTGAAAATGGCAAACCAACGATGGAGTACAGATAAAAATATACGAATATAGTTTTTATAGCTCTCAGAATCTTCATCTGCTAATTCAGACTAACTTCATTGCACCTAAATGCCTTCTTTTTAACTATCCTCGAATCCACTAACGTCTTTTTTCTTGATAGTCTTTTTTTAAGTTTATATATAAGCATTTCTTTAGCTACATTGAATATAGCAAAATATAGCTTTGATACTGATGGCGCCATGCTTACAGCGATACTGTGGATTTCGCGACACTATTTTTTTTACGAAATTACTTTCGTGAAACTGAGTTCAACATGCATGACACTAATTTTGGAATGTAAACCCACCATTATCGTAATTAATTGTAAGCAAATTTTCAAAATTACCAATATATTAGTAGAAGTTCTTCTAACCGCGCCGCTTCTGATGTCGGCACTGAAATATTGAATAAAGAATATTAATAAATTATTAAAACATATACTGCCTTATACCAAAACGCGGTTTAAAGATATTGTTACCAGAGACAAACTCGTTTTTGTATGAAAGTTAGGCGTGTATCCTAGCAACCAATACTGTAACAACTTTAAACCGCGTTTTGGAATAAGGCAGATAGTGATAAAGTAGAGCTTGGAAAAGGCCTTTCTGTATTACGAAAATATAGCTTAAAGTACTTGATACATAATATGTTTATCTACATTACATTAGATATTAGGGACAAATTCAAAACGATTCCATAACAATGTGCTTTATAATAAACGCATTATCAAAATTAAAAGTGGTTATTATCTACTTACATTATTCCTCTAATAAAAAATGTTATTTTGTTTCGTTACTATACAGGGCAAAATTAAAGAAAATTGTAAGTGTAAACATGGAATTTCTATCAATTCTTTTTTGATGTGTGACTGGAAGGTGATTTTGAGTTCTGAATTTTGGCGCCATTCATGTTCTTGAAATTTCATAAATTTGTTTCAATGGGATTGCATAGTGTATGGAACCGCAATAACTAAGTATTAAAACACTTGTGTGACTTGGAGACTAAACTGGACACAATGAGTTTATCTCATGTTTTAATTTCTCACTCCACGCAAAAGTTTTAAGTAAGTTTTAAACTACTCATAATAATAATGTATTGTCTGTTATATCACTGAATAATAATATAAGTAGACATTACTTACCTTGATTGTGTTTCCTGTGAATAATCTGTCAACGATGGGGCAGTTGGTATTCTGAAAGTAATTAATATTACTGTTAGTATACTTTTGTATCGTATAGTTAAGTACTATTTACAAAATGGTAATCTAAATTAGTATTTAAAATAGGGTTATTACTTATTGCCTACATTAATATTATTATTATAATGTTAAAAGCTAATGTATGACAAATAACTTACGGAGGTTGATATCTGTTATGTATTTCTGCATTATAGCCACAAGGAATGGTTGGGAGAGATGGCTGCTGGATAAAAGGATTTTGTGAAACTGGCAAATTTGGGTACATCCTTGTTACTGGTGGAGTAGGTGCATTCTCAGTTTGTCTTGTTGCTTCTTCAGTTCTGAAACATTGAGATATAAAGAATATAAATTTTGCAAAGATGTATCAAATAATAACCACAGCCACAGTAGTAGCCACATATCAAATGTTTTTAGATTAGCTTTCACAACCCTAGAGCAATATTTGCCAGGAAGGCAGACTACTATAAACATCATATATCTGAAATATTTTGTATTTTTTAGAGACTTAAATATTAATTTCTTTTTCCTTCCGTCGTACTCCTCAATCTCTAGGGTCATTTTTAATGGTTCCCATTACTTTAAAGAGTAGGGGGGTAATTGTAATGGGGCGGTAGTTGGACGGGTAAGAGCGGTCGCATTTTTTATGGATCGGGTGCATTAAAACTACCTTCTAGGCAGATAGAACAAAGCCGAATGAATATAAGTGCTGGAAAAGACGCGTTAGAACCGGTGTCAGCTCAGGAGCAGACAAACGCAGCACAATGGAGGGGATGCCATCAGGCCTAATAGACTTGTATCAAAGTATCACACTGCGGCATAGATGGTGGTGAAGTACCTTGGTCATCTAAAGTCGAATTTGACGCGAAAAAAGAACCAAGAAGGTCGGCCTTCTCCTTTGCAGTGTGTCATCTTCCTTGTGGAGGGTTGGAAAAGGCTTACAGAAAATACCCTACACAGTTTTACCAAGACAACAGAACACTCATATCCTAGAGTCAATCTCTTGCCAATTCTGTATACAGTAGAGAGTTAACTTTAAGTTTAGTAAGTATGGATGTATTGATCCGAATATAACAAACTTAATAATATAGATACCTTGATTTATCATGAGCTTTTGTTAAAGCTTCACGCTGCGCATCTAGTAACACCTTTGTCTGTCTTTCATATAATTTTCTTTGATTTTCCAATGCAACCTCGAGTTGTCTTTGAGTTAATTCAGATCTGAAAATATGTTATCGCTTATGAATTTCATAAAAGATATTGGGAGCTGATTGAATCTACTGTTTAAGTAAAAAAGAGTAACAATTAAAAAAAACTTATTATAGTACACAACAAATATAATACTATTATCTCATATGTGGATATATGAGTAATCTAAAATTATCTAGTCTTTGTGATTCTTACCTAGATTTAGAATTTTCTGCACCCATTATGTCGTTTCCACTTTCTCAACTTTGTATGTAAGCTAAAATTTTACATTAAGTAGGTAAATACAGAATATAGTTTTAGACAATGTAGGAGAATGTGTTTCTGACAACTATAAAAGTTCAATCTGAATACATACATATGGCCTTAGACAATGATATACCTATTTAATAACTTTAGTAATAAAAATTTGATGACAATTTATTAATATATGTATTAGTAAATTTATTAACTTTAAAAAGATAATAAATTAAGACTCAATTAATGGTGTTTGAATTAGAGATTATTATATAAATTTAAGTAAATTATATATTGTAGTCTTTTACTGTTTTATTATTGAATTACAATTTATTAATAGTAAGTTTATTACCAAAAAAGTATCTAAATCTCTAGTTTGCTTACGGATTCCGTCGGAAGTATTGTATAAATTGTATTCATTCATACAACACATTTACAGTTTAAGCTATCAACATTTCGAATTGAATAGTTACATTTTTTGCAATAGGTACTTGCACACACTTATCAATTCCTTTTATTTAACTAAGTTGGTACTAATATTGTAGTTTGTGCTAACGTAAAATATGGTCAATAAACTGTAAATGTAATAGGGCAGGTATGTGCTTAATGTAACTACCTACCTATTAAACACATTGTGGTTAGAACATTGAAAAGTAAATAAAAATAGATTAGCCTGTACAAAGTACAAAGCAAGATTTTACCAATATATTTCAATACAATTAACAATACCAATTAAAAACTTTTATACCACGTATCGATTTTCACTGATAAATCAGACCACTTTAGTTAGAACTTAGAACTTTGAAACTTGAAACTTCTATAAATCTATAATCTATATCAATTGCTTAGGTATTAGATACGCCGGTGAACCACAAAGCATAGACAATTGTTTTTTTTTTAAAGGCTTTTGACTTGGTTACAGAACCTTTAAGCCATGTATTTATTATTGTAATCTTTTCGTTCATTATTTCTTGCGTGCCCCATGAATAAAGGCTAAAATTTCAATTTTGGTTATTAAATTAATATAATTATTATGGTTTCACTGAATTATGTCACTTTCCTTTAATCGTGCACATTTCCGAACAGTTTATGCTTAAAATTCCATTAATTTTAAACATAAACCCTCGGTAATACATCACTTTAAGAAAATAATATAAAACATGACGTTCTCGTTGTTGCGACGGCGCCAAAACTCCGACAGTTGATTTCATTCTTCGGCTCTACATTAAAGAATACGAATGGGTAAAATTTCCACCGCTGCTATTCATCTGAATTTATCATAGACTAACGGAAACAGCATTACTGGCGATGTTTAATTGGCGCATTACAAGATAGCAATTCTGCTATTCAATGGTAAATTGAAGTAGTCATTAGTCGAGAGTTATAGAAGAAATACACTATTGTGTCGTGCCAGTTTTGAAAAGTATCAATCGAATTATTGCAGTATACACTTGTTGCAACGCCTTTGATGTCGCGCGATGCCGCCGCGAGTGTAGGTACTTACGCTGTCACACTACGTTATGCTAGGATTGTCACCAAATGCGAAATAAAACACAATTATTGTGATTATTAAATCTAATGTAATAATCTAATCATAAATATATTTTTACAAAGTATTTTTACTAAGTTACTTAGGATATATTGTAATACTGTGACATTGGGTTATGACGTCAGACGTCAGAACTCAGAACCCAACCACCGCTCTGGCTCGATCGCGCGGCAGCCGGCAACACAATACACGTGACATGGCAATAGTACCTTGTTTACACGTACGTAGGTAATAGGCAAGTGATAAACTTAATTTTATCTAAATTTTAAGTAGTCGATTGTTTACACGTATTTAACTTAAAATCTATTTAGTTTGATCACAATGTTAGGCAGCTGTTACCGATTTCGCTAAATCGTTGCGTCCAAACGAGAATTAAAAGCAAATTTAGTAAAGACCACGCCTACCGGGGAATGCGCGCGCGGTGCGGGCGGCGGTTACTTAACCAAAAAATTGATAATTATTCTATTCTACATAATCATTTACATATTCACTCAATCGTTAACTTAGCACTTGTGAGTAAAATGCTTTTAAGTGATTTTTATATGCAGGAATTTAATTAAAATCAGTTAAAGTTGAAATTAACTTAATCACTATAAACCTTGCCTATGTTACTACTTCCTAGCCTTAGCCAGGCTACTAATAATAAGTATTTAATGTATGAAACCAATATTATTCGACGCGTCACGTCACGATACACCACTAGGCTTGTTGAAAAAATATCGATATGTCGATATTTTTGAGCGATATTTAATATTATGATATGTATCGATATAAAATTCCACGTATCGAAAAGGTAAAAACCAAAAAACATTAAAAGTTTTAAGATTACAAAATCCTAAAATGAAATACTTTTTTATAATACTAATACATGAAATATAATTTGTAAAAAAGAAATAAATATTGGTTTGGTTAATAAATAAATATTTTTTTAAATATTTGTTCTTCATTTATTAATTTTTAGAGCACGAATATTCTCTGTTAAATTATACCGATATATATCGATATTTTTTAATAAAAATATTAATATCGTTATTGATATTTTTTAAAAATATCGATACTTCATAGCATTTCCGGCATCCCTATACACCGCACCCTGACCACAATAGTGTTTACAGTTTACAGTTTACACTTTACACTCTACAATGTAAATCCTATGAGGTTGAGTTCAAAGAAACGAATGACGGTAACTTAAAGTCCAAAGAGTAGAATAATAATTATCCGATGTCATAATTTTTAGTTAAAATATATTAAAGTAGGTGCTATTGCTTAAAATTTCTCTAATACACAATATATTAATCGTTATATTAAAGAACCATTCAATTTAATTAGGTATTTTGTTTTTAAAAACAAAGGTAAGCCGTAATTTGTAAAATCTCGTTGCGTAATTAGTTTAAAAATACACAATATTAATATTATCTACGTAAAATTAAATAAGTTTATAGCTCTTGTTGGCTACATGATTGGGTGTGTTGCTGTTGCTGTGATTAGGTCTGCCACATCCTATGTTGGTGTATGTAGTTGTTACTCTGCTGCAGATTAATAAGACTTCCAAAACGTTGTAGATAATTTAATAGAAGTATAAATATATTGCTTTATAAAACACATATAGAGATAAACTTATATAGAAGAAGGAAATGTTGATGAGTCGATAAAAGGTTATAGAAGAATGAATATATAATTTGAGAAGTCACAGCTTGCTTCCAAATTCTGCAAGATTTGAATTTGAATTATTAATCATTAACTTAGCACGCAGCAAGGAGTTTCTTCATAAAAGAGGCCGCACGCAATTCGCCACAAGTTTCTTTAAGTTGTAATGTTTATTAAGACTTGTAGAATGATACATAATGGTTTATAAAATATTTTAGTATTTTAACTGCAATATTATCCTATTCATTATTTAATAAAAACCTTTAAAATAGAATTGTAAAATTTTACAGAATGCCTTATTTTCGCATTGAAACTAATGTACCAAAATCTAAGATACCAGAAGATTTTGTAACCAAAGCTGTGCCAGTTTTGGCAAAGGCTCTTGGTAAACCAGAATCTGTAAGTTATTAGCTAACTTGTAATAAGTTCATTTGAATAAACTGCATTTCTTTTATAGACATAGGTACCATAGTAATAAAAATATTATTATTTTTATAATTTATTTAAATTTTATCCTAATAAATTTAATAGCATGTTTGTATACATGATGAAAGTGGTGTTTATTATTTTATAGTATTGTGTTGTGTCTGTTATACCTGACCTGCCTATGAGTTTTGGAGGCACTACAGAACCATGTGCATGTGCAAACCTTATGTCGATTGGGGCACTTGGTGTAGAACAAAATAAAAAGCATGCAAAAGTCCTCTTTGAGCTTGTGGAAAAAGAATTAGGTGTATCAAATGACAGGTATTCAATACTTTTTTAAAATTTTATCCTATTATTAATTGTCTGAGTTTATTGAATTTAGTATGTATAAAATGTTTTTCAAAATAAAGAATATTTATATTATTATAGGTTTCTCATATTCAATTGTTAACATTTATTTTTTAAACATCTTTAAAAACGACATAAGAGAACTGATGTGTTTTGATATTAATTGTCTCCTATTATCATATTTTTTTTCAATTAGAAGAACTATCAGTTCAATTAAAGAAGAGGGATGTTATAAGATTTCATGTTTGTGTCTATCTGTGGCACTATAGCTACTGAACAAATGGAACAATTACTATATGATTTTTTGTTGAAAGCTAATGTGATCATAATGTGTGAGAAGAATCTAATTTTTTAGCTTTATTATTAATTTCTAATTGTCATTTTGGGGTGTGTTTTAAATTGTCTTAAATTTCCCTTGTTTTTGAAAAATGTTTGTTAAATTTGTAAAATACTTGTTTTTGTTACAGAATGTACATAAGCTTTCAAGATGAACCAACTGGAAATGTTGGATTTAAGGGCACTACCTTCCATTCTATTTTTGGATAAAAAAAGTGAAAAGATAAAATAAAAATGTTTTCACCTAATAGTTGGCTATTTTTAATTAATTATCTAACTTTGTTGGTGTATCTTAATTTTTTCTAAAAAAGAAAAAAATAAATTAAAACTGATCTATTATTTTATGTAAATGATTGCAATATTCACTCTTTAATTTAGGTTGAATGTATGTGAATCCATACATTTTATCAATATAATTAAACTAATTTTTTGTAGGTATGGTATGTAATATCAAACGACATCCTTCTAAAATCTAAACTATGGAAGTTAGAAAGAGAGCGATCGCTACGTATTAAAGCATTAGCCCGCCTGTCCCTGAAAATTCGTAGAATTTATAGTTCTCTTTTCAGCCACCCGCCGCGCTGTCATCGGTCTGTACTATCTGCGAAGTAAGCTGTTTTATGAATATGTACTATGTACAAGTAGATGAAGTTAGTTGAATTGAGACAACTTAGCGATTGCACCGCCTCACTTATTTTGTCTATATTTCTGGGACACTATCTTCTACAGCGATCCTTCCTTCTCTCTAAACTCCAGTCTAAAGTTGAAGTCAAATTATTATTGTAAACATACTATTTTATAATTTGTGGTAACTTCGTTTTTACTGGTTCAGATAAGGCGCTAGCAAGTGTCAATATCCGAAATTCCGCTAAATAAAATTAAAAGACGCGGACGGGTCTATTTAATTAACCAACCTTCAAAAACACCCAAAAGGAGGTTATCAATCGACGTGTATTTTTTTATTGATATAAACAGCTGTAAAAATATATTAGTATATTATGCAACTTGTGAATAAAGGACGGATTTAAAGCGAGGGCCGTAGATGAGTCACGAGCAAGTGAAGGATTTTTAGGAGTTGATGGTTGTAGTTGGTAGAACTCCTTAATTTGCAGAGAAGCGTTGAGAAATAATGAAGAGTTTGAATGTTGAATGTATAATTGTATAATTGTATAATAATTTCTAAAACACAAGTATTTGTACAAAAAACTTAGTCTAAACTTAGCACTAGGGTTAATAAGATTGCAGCGTGGGTGTAGCCAATCACGTCCATGCACTTTAGAGCGAGAGGGTGTGCGCTTCTATAAATATGCTGCGCGGCTAGGCGTGGGCCCATTTGCGCGCGCGCCGTCGAAGATTCAAGACGTGTTCTTCTCAGAACACATCGACTATATCAAACGAAAGCGTCACCTACAGGATTCCCCCTCTAGCGAAAGCGTACCGGCAGGCGTATAGTGCGACCTTGGCGAGTTGTTTTTGTAGGTGTTGAGTCCTTTTCGATGTTCCTTTGTTTCAGCGTATTGTCATTGGGTCGTTCATCGCTCGCACTTGATGTTTTTTGCTCGTTGCAGGTACTCGGTGTTGTAACAATAGGCATGTCTTGCTCGGCGATAGTGTAGGCAGGTTTGAGTCTGTCAATAGAGATATTCATCTCGCGGTTAGGTAACTGCAATGTGAATATCTTGCTATCTCGTTTCAGCACGCGATATGGTCCGTCGTAAGGTGCTTGTAGTGGCTTCTTTACGGCGTCTATGCGTACGAATACATATTCACATGTTTGCAGGTCGCGATGCACGAATATTGGTTTTGTGTTGCTGTGTGATTGGCTCGGCATTGGTTGTAGATTACGTATTGCGTCGCGCAGTCGATCAATGTAGGCAGAGTCCATGATGACGTTATCGCGGGTCGTTGCTAAGAAATCACCGGGTAAGCGTATGTTGCATCCATAAGTAAGCTGGGCGGCGCTTACACCGGTATCACTTCGCATGGCGGCGCGTACTCCGAGTAGGACAGTTGGTAACTCGTCGATCCAGCTTCTTGCGGTCTGTAGTCTTGCCTTTAATGCTGTCTTCAGAACGCGATGCCATCGTTCGATGATACCGTTGCATTGCGCATGATATGGAGTCGTGCGCGTTTTTTCGATTCCGAGTAGGCGAGAAAGAGATGCAAATACTCTGCTTTCGAATTGGCGTCCTTGATCCGTCGTTATTGTTGTAGGACAACCGAAACGGGAAATCCAACCTTCGTACACTGCTTTTGCGACGTTCTCAGCTGATATTTCGCATAAAGGGTATGCTTCAGGCCATCTCGTTGCTCGGTCGATCATTGTAACCAGGTATCGATGACCGCTGGCTGCGGTAGGTAGCGGACCAACGATATCGATATGAACGTGTTCGAATCGCTCGGTTGGCGGAAAGATTGATACTTGACTTGATGTGTGGCGCTGTATTTTGGCGCGCTGACACTGTAGGCATACTTTTGCCCACTTGCCGACGTCCGCGTTGATTGAGGGCCAGAAATAACGTTGCGTTATTAGTTTTCTTGTGGTTTTGATCCCAGGGTGGCTAACGTTATGAACTGCGTCGAATGCGATACGTCGGTATTCTTCAGGTAAGTACGGACGTAAGTAAGGTGTTGAAGTTTCGCAATGCAGTTTGATGTTTGATGCGGGCAGGCTGACTTGCTTGAAAGATAAGTTGCTCTGTAGGCTGAGTGCTTGGATAGTGTCGCTGTCTCGCTCTTGAGCTTCTGCAAGTAGCTTGTAGTCGATCGGTGATGGACAGGTAATTGCATCAACGCGTGACAGTGCGTCTGCGGCTGCATTTTGCGATCCACTGACATGTCGTAAATCAGTGGTGAATTCGCTGATGTAGAGTAGTTGGCGAGTGCGTCGCGGCGATTCGCTGTTTGTGTTAGTCTTCGTGAAGGCGAAAGTTAGCGGCTTGTGGTCGGTGAATATTATTAATTCTCGTCCTTCGAACATTTTGCGGAAGTGTTTGACAGCCATGTAGATGGCGAGTAGCTCTCGATCGTAGGTACTGTAGCGAGTCTGTGCGTCAGTGAATTTCTTCGAGAAGTAGCCTAGTGGTTGCCATGAATTGTTGACGAACTGATTGAGTGCAGCACCGGCTGTTTTGTCGCTCGCGTCGCTAAATATTGCAAGTGTCGCATGGTGAGACGGATGAGCGAGTAAAGCGGCGTTTTTGATACTCTCTTTACATGCTTCATAAGCTTGCGTTGATTCAGCGGTCCAGTCGATCTTAGTTTTGTCGCGCTTCTTAACGTTGTGTAAGTACGTATTCAGCGGCGCTTGTATGGTGGCGGCGTCCTTGATATTTTCACGGTAGAAGTTTATCATACCAAGGAAGCGTCGCAGCTCTTCCACGGTTTGTGGTTTCGGGAAATCGGTGATGGCTTGTACTTTCTCTTGAGGTGGCTGTATCCCTTCCGCCGTGACTTGGTGACCGAGGAATTTGACAGTTGGCTGGCCGAAAACACATTTTGACGGGTTGATAGTGATGCCGTATTCTTCAAGTCGCTGTAATACGGTGCGTAGATGTTTTCGGTGCTCTTCCTCGTCTGTTGATGCAATGAGTAGGTCATCCACGAAAGGGAATACGAAGTCGAGTTCGCGCAGTACTTCGTGAATGAAACGTTGGAAGGTTTGGCCGGCGTTCTTTAGGCCAGGACACATGCGCGGGAACTCGAAAAGGCCAAATGGTGTGATGATGGCGGTTTTTTCCACGTCTTGTTCGCTGACTGGTAATTGTTGGTAAGCGCGGTTAAGATCGAGTGTGGAGAAAATTTTTTTCCCGGCGAGTTGGTAGGTGAAGTCGCGAATGCGTGGTATGGGGTAACGATCGGGCTTCGTTATAGCGTTGAGCCTTCGGTAATCACCACACACGCGTAATTCTCCATTTTTTTTCGGCACGACGTGGAGAGGTGATGCCCAAGGGCTTTTGCTTGGTCGGCATAACCCTTGTTCAATCATGTTTTGAAACTCCTTCCTGACCGTTTCGTAGCGATGTGGTGCGATGGGGCGTGGCCTGCAGTGTAAGGGCGGTCCATTTGTTTCAATGAAGTGTTCAACTGAGTGTTTTGGACTGAGCTTCATCGAAGTGATTCTGGTTGTGCCAGGGAAATCTGCGAGAACGTTGTGGTAATTTTGCTCAATGTCTATGCTGCGAACTGTAGGTATGTTTGCAGTGCTGAGTTGAGCGTTAGTTACCAGCTGCGTTTTCCCGTCGATCAATCGTCGGTGTTTTACGTCGACAATGAGATGGTGGTGTTGTAGGAAATCTGCTCCCAAGATTGGCCTTGACACATCTGCTACGATGAATTTCCATGTGAATGGTCTTCGAAGGTTGAGGTCGAGTTGAAGTGATTTCTCTCCGTACGTTGGGATCACAGTGTTGTTGGCGGCGTAGAGTTGAAACGGCAGTGGTTTTTCGTGTGAGCCTTTTTTCTTTGGTAGGACGGAGATATTGGCTCCTGTATCAACCAAAAAAGTGAGTTTCGTTACCCTGTCGGTAACGAAAAGGCGGTGTGAAGATTCGGTAACGCCGGTTCCCGCCGCGTCCAGCGTTACTTTTAGTTTTCCGACTGGCTGATGGGCTTGAAGCTGCATGGTGGTGCGCATTTCATCGCATCCATACCATATCGATGATGGTAATAGCAGTACGGCATTGGAGATTTTTTGCGGCTTCGGTCTTCCTGCGACTCTCGTCGGTTTTCATTGCGATGGTTTGATGCGTTCCGCGAGCGTGGTTGAAAACGGTGGCGAGGGCGACTGTTGCGGTAGTTCTCTCGCGGTTGTGCTCGTAGTTCTGCAACTTCCAAAGACAGCCTTCTGATTTCACCGATGAGGGTGTCGATGGCTGCTTGTGATGAGGCTTGACGTTTCTCTGCGCCGGAATTTTCTACGTTGGACATCTTGTGTTTTCTTCTTGCGTCGGGGCGTATTTTCTTGCGTAGGGCGTATTTTCTTTTGTAGGGGTCACCACTTTAGGAGTTGATGGTTGTAGTTGGTAGAACTCCTTAATTTGCAGAGAAGCGTTGAGAAATAATGAAGAGTTTGAATGTTGAATGTATAATTGTATAATTGTATAATAATTTCTAAAACACAAGTATTTGTACAAAAAACTTAGTCTAAACTTAGCACTAGGGTTAATAAGATTGCAGCGTGGGTGTAGCCAATCACGTCCATGCACTTTAGAGCGAGAGGGTGTGCGCTTCTATAAATATGCTGCGCGGCTAGGCGTGGGCCCATTTGCGCGCGCGCCGTCGAAGATTCAAGACGTGTTCTTCTCAGAACACATCGACTATATCAAACGAAAGCGTCACCTACAGATTCTAACGATTGAATCACGAGCGCAGCAAGTCAACTGTTAGAATCCTGAGCGACGCGTGTGATTCATGGCCCTCGACATAAATTCGTACTTTATTCAAGAGTTGCATACTATACTTTATACCATGACTACGAGAAAAGACATAATTTAAGCGAAAATAAAAATTTAATCAAGAAATAATAAATGTTACATTAATTGAAATGGACATTAAAATTAGAGCAATGACTGAAATTAAGCGTAATTTTCTTATTATTATCATTAGGGTGGTCAACTTGTGAAACAATATTTATTTGTGTCCGTACAATTCACAGTAAGTATTTGAAATGGCGCCAATTCACTATTTTTTTTTTTCTATGATGGCAGCAAAGAACACAAAATAGTTTTTAATCTAATGCCAAACTCCTTGTCGCATATATCGACCAATCAAATCTCGAGAATTTATTTGCACCAAAGAGTTTGAATTTCGAATCTTAGCGCAAGGAGTTTGTGTAAGCATTGAAATGGAGATCGGATATATTTTGTGTTCCAAATTCAAACACCAAAACAGTGAATAAAAACAAAACAGTGATTAAAAGGCCTTTTTATTCACTGTTTTGCGTGAATAAAATAAGCTTTTTAGAGTAGGTATGATATAAAATAAGTTTATGTTACAGATATATAATTTAAAAAAAATATTGTTTGTTTATTTAAATGCTTTTTCTTATGTATTGTTTATTTAGATACTCTGTAAATTCTATTAATGGTTGTCAAGTGTCGCAATCAATCAGAATATGGAGTTTAGGGAGAAAGAGAATGATTGCTGTAGAAAATACATGTGTTCCAGAAATTTGGACAAAATATAAAGTGAGGCGCTGCGATCGCTAAATTGACTCCATTCGACTAACTTCATCTACTTTTAACATACTTATAAACAGTTAACTTTGCAGATTCTACTTACCAACGCCAGCATGGCTGATGACTTAAAAATGAATTATAAATTCTACAAATTGACATGGACAGGCGGGCTAAAGGCGGCGGTTCGCACCGCGACAGACCCAGGAGACCGAGACCAGAAACCGTGACAAATGTTTCGGTCTCTTCGGCATGTACTGTAGGTTGAGACTGAGACCGAAGACCGTGACAAGTGTGTTTATTATTACAAATACAAAACGAAAAGAAGATTATCTATTAAAGATTTATATTTAACTAGAGGTCAAGAAGGATCATTTGCGCTATTAGTGAAGAAGTACCTGATGTTTGATGACAATATATTCAGGAAGTATTTTCGGCTGAATAAAACAGTTTGATTACGTATTAAATTTACTGAAAAAAAGACAATGCGTGGAAAAAAAGAATATCATTTAAATAAAAATTCAGTAAAAAACAATTATAAACACTAAATACATGTGCTTTTCGAGCGCGACACGAGACACTACTTGACCGGGGCAGCGATCGTCTTGCTGTCTCCTGTCTCACGTCTCTGTCTCCGGTCTTTGTCTCGCTCGCGAACTGTCGCTTATACATTTCCTAACGTCAAGTAACGGTCGCGGTCTCCGGTCACGGTCTCCTGTCTCTGTCGCAGCGCGAATCGCCACCTTAATGCTTTTAACTATAGTACATAGCGATTATTCTCCTTCTTTCTAACTTCATGAATCAGAACCAAAACTAAATATTAATCAATTGTTGTTTTGTCAAAGTCGACTGTCGAGTCCACTGTCATATTTAAGTATATGTTTTTAACTTTTATGTAATTACTAATTATTAATAATTATTTAGATTTTAGTAATTAGTAGGTGTTGTTAAATGCTAGGTAGGTAAATAGATAGGTACCCTAAAATTATAAGGTACCGTATGTATTAAAAATTAATTATTTCCACTTACATTAAAACCACAATAGGTTAATTTCAATAAATGTTTTATCATTAAATTAAAAAATAAAACAATATCTATAACTAGGTCCATAGGTGTAGAAAATTTATGAACCACCGCATAAAAATATCTGAGCTACTTGATGAAATCAATGCTAAATTTTTTCATTTTATTTTAGTGGATTTTATATAGACGAGTAACGCAAGTAAGAACAAAATGGATGAACAAAGGAGTGTAGAAGAGACCCCTGCATCTCAGAGGCTTACTAATGAAGATTTTAGAAAGCTTCTCATGACGCCAAGGTCTACTCCTGCAGGATCCCATCCTGTTGGTTCTGTTCGAGAGGCAATGGCCAATGCGGGGTAAGTATGGTTATATTATATATTATTGCTGTCTGTAACTTATAGCAGGGACTGAATAATTTCTTTCTATATCTGACTTTATTTTTTCTATGACAATTTTTTGTTTTTTCAGAGCAATGCCACCACCAACTGAGAATAAAAGTGAACTCCGTCGTAAAAAGAAATCTTATTATGCAGCTTTAAAAAAACAGGAGGACAATAAATTGGCAGAACTGGCTGAAAAATATCGAGACAGAGCTAGAGAGAGAAGAGAAGGTGTCCAGGATGTTAACCCATTGGATCCCATGAGTAATACTACTAGTGCCTACAGGTATGTGATACTAAAAATCTTTAGTCTTAATATGATATGAGGATTGCACTATGATTTCTCTTAGCTTGGTTTTTAGTATTCATTTTCAGTAATCATAATTATCATTTTACCTTATAGAGCTGTAGCACCTGATGCTAAATCTGGCATGGATGCAAAGGAACGGAGACGACAGATGATCCAGGTTTGTTTTTTAAATAAAATAGTATAATGATAATAGTCTAATGCTTCTAAACAGGCTTATGATTTATTAAAAAATCATGTAGTTAAATTTAGTATTACCTACTGAAAATATAAAGAAATCTTGTAATCCCAGCGTGGGGAATTGATATATGCTGTGTTTTCAAACTTTCAATGATTTTTTTTATTTCTTAAAGAATCAAAAAGAGATTCAACAGTTCTGAATGTACAGAATTAAGTGACTTCCTGTAACCCCTATTGGGGCATGGGGCAGACATTTCTGTATATGTTTTACTGATCATTTTTTTTACAGCCTGTACGTAAGTAAGTAGGTGACCAGCCCTCTGTGCCTACCCAAATGAAATATTAATTTGTCCCCCGGAATTCGGACCCAGAATTTCCGGTGTATCACGCAGACACGTAAACAACTTAGCCACAGAGGCGGTTTGATACAGACTTAATCAAGTTAAAAAAAATATTTTTACATAATATTATTTTTTTAGGAATCCAAATATCTTGGTGGTGATATCAATCACACTCACTTGGTGAAAGGTCTTGACTATGCTTTACTTCAAAAGGTAAAACAATTATTTTACAGTAGCATTAAAACAAGTTTTGTACAGTCAAGTAAGTCTGTGTAAGTAAGTAATTGTTTGCCAAGTCAAGTAAGTTAAGTTTATTCCTTTAAATGTTTCAAGAAACAATATGTAGTTATTATGTATTACTTAAAGTATCATAATTTTTCATTTATTATATTATTTTGATGAATTTTCAACCGTCACAAATCTTTTTCTTTTTAAATTTTACTAACACGTTATGAAAACTGAGTATTTATGGTACATAATATTACGTATAATAGTACATATTTTTTAAAGGTTCGTTCTGAAATTCAAACTCATGAGCAAGATCAGGAAGCGGAAATGGAGAGGCTTGCCTCTGCGCCGGTCGAGGTTGTTAAGGAGAAGAAAGAAACATCCACTGTAAGTAACCTTAAGGAAACAGACACAGGAATGTGTCTGCTTTTGACCTATCGGGATATTTAAGTCATCTTGAATCACTACTTGGTCGTCCCAATCCCATTAATATTATAAATGTGAAAGTTTGTGAGGATGTTGGATATTTCTGACTCAATCACGCTTAAACGGATGAACGGATTTGAATTAATTTTGGCACACAAATATAATTTACTCTGGATTAACATATAGGTACTTTATATACTGTTAGTGTGTTCCTGTGGGTTAAATTAGATATATGAGTATTCTATTTTTCAATTTAAGTATATAATTTTTTGGATGTTATATATTGCTTATATTATATATTAAAATACAGGACATCATGTTATAAGTTATCCTTACTATCCCTAAAGATACTTAATTAAAAAAAAAATGTAATTGGCACAAAAAGGCACATAACGCCTTAGATTGCATTTAGTTATTATAAAGAGGTCATGAACTTCCCACTTTTCAGAAATTATAGTGGTAAATGTTTATTTTGTTACTGTTTGATCTATAACGTAATTACAATAGTTAATAAAATAGCAATGTAGTTGTATGTCAGTGAAGCGTTCCAGAAATTTTCTATTATACACCTTTTAAATGAATTCTTTTTCAGGAAGAAGAAATGCTTTTTGAAACAACAATGGGGAGAAATATTTACAACATGCTCATGGAACAAAAGTAAGTTTTATTTTCATTACAGAAAAAGTTGAAATAGCATTTCTAAATTTAGTTCAAAGGAATGATAGAATAATGTGAAATCACAGAGTTGTACATCAAAATTGGTAGTAACGGGGTACAGTAAGATAAATTATAACTATTTGGTAGGTTTTTGTCAAATAAATTTTTGCATTAAATTGAGTCGAATTTTGTCAACAGAAATAAGAAGATAGCAAGGAACGAATTGTTCGCTCCCGGTCGAATGGCATATGTAGTGGAATTGGAAGACGAAGGTACCATAGATAGTGACATTCCAACGACACTCACGCGTAGTAAGGCTGACGTCCCAGAATTGGATGAAAGAAGCTCTTCATCAGCGGCCAATGATGTGGTCGTCGAAAAGTTGACACAGATTTTCTCCTACTTAAGACACGGAAGGCATAGGAAACAGAAGAAGATGAAGGTAATTTAATAAGTTCTGCTAACCGTTTGCTGAAACTTATACAGATAAACTAAAAATCTGCTATTTACATAGAGGTGTAAGCAAAAAGATTTTAATCTGCGTGTCACGCTAAAATATAACGTGATAAAATTATCTATTGATAGAGTAAGCTTCCTATAAGTGAAATAATTTTTAGAATTAGATTGATGCATTCAGAGATTACCCATGTCATCTTACCATCTTTTAATCTGTCTGCTTTTACAATTTTCGTTTTCGGGTACCATTCTAACTAGACAATTCTACATAGTTCCTTTCATCATATGCCTAGTCCATCTCCATCCTCTAAAATCTATTATTGTATAGGATATAGGTACTTAGTACGATGGTAAATTAAAATAATAAAATAAAACTAAATACATTTTCAGGAGAAGGGTCGTAATGACGACTCGATATACGGCGATATTGGGGACTACGTGGCTGGCGACAGACGAACGGAAAAACGCGATGAAGCACCGAGAACGGGATATTTCGATAAACCAGTTGACACTGAAAAGGAGACAGGTGAGATCAAACAGCTAAAAAATATGCGAAGAAATTCCGCACCTATTTTTTTTTATTAAAAATGGCTTTAACCTGTTCAGTATTATTTTGGGTACAGTTAACGAGATATGGCGTTTTTATATTCACGAAGTGACGCATGCTTTACTTTTGGTAACCTTGTGTACAAACACGCTGCGAATGTACGCGTGAGACAATTAGCGTCATGAATCTTAGAAAATTGAAATTATTATTTTTAAAATTTTGATACCTTTTTTTTCTTTATTCGTCTCTTTGTTATTTATTGTTTAAAGAAATGGTTAAATAAAAGATAAATGAAGAAAAATACATTTTTAATAACTGAATAAAGTTATTTCTTAACAATAAAAAAATATATATATATAAACCTACAAGATGATTCCGAGAAAATTTTAAAATTAATTACGTCTTATTTAAACCAGTTAATTTTCAAGCAATCAATCAGAATCATTCGGATCATCATTATTATTAGTTTCAGATAAAGTTTTTCAAATTATAGGATTTATGCTGACGCTGATTAAATTAAAATCTAACGTAGAGGTGGCTTCCCATAGTTATAACTCTCTTTTGTGGCGGAGGTTAAAAATATTTGATGACAATATACAAATACCCATCTTGGTGACAATAACATCCTTTTTTAGCCTTGTACCGTTTAAAAATTTAACACAACATTGTTTTGTTTGAAGAAGCGGATAGATAATATATTAATAATAATATAATATATTTTTTAAATTTCGATAATGCTTTTTTACATCATGTCATAGAATCGTATTCAAGTTTACTATATGTAAGGTGACCAACTATTTCTTGTTGAAAAAGTACACTTTGCAAGTATTTCATAGGTGAAAAAAAGAAGAAAAAAGATAAACTTTATTTTCTTTTATAAACATATTTTTTCTTCGGAGTGGTTTTTTTTGCTAAATGAGATTATAAATTTTTTGTTAAATTTAACTGTTAAGACGGCAGATAATGTTTTTACAGAAAGTTGCGACTTCTCACTGCTCAGTGCTCCAATAATAATTCCCTAGTGAAAATACCTTTTCAACAGCAGCATTAGTGCCTGGAAAACATAAGGAAATTTCTATTAAAATCTATATTTCTATTAATATTCTATTTTAAATATTTAATTAATAAAATTGAAATGAAATAATCTAAAAAATGTTTTAGAAATACAAATGAGCATAAAATTATACAAATGAGTACTTTCAGAGTTCAGGATTTGAAAAGAGTAGGGTTTGCGAAAAATGAGTACAAAACTCAGTAAATGAGTATATTTGGTCACCTTACTATATGAAACTGGCTAGCTAAAATATATCTATTTCTCTAGGCCCCGGTCAATTAGCCCTTCGCGCGCCAGAAGACAAGGACAAGCGATCGGCCGCGCTGCTCTCTCGTCTCGCTGCTGAGCCAGAAGGCTACGCGGAGTGCTACCCTGGCCTCAGAGAGATGGATGACGCCATCGATGACTCTGATGATGAGGTGGACTACTCCAAGATGGACGCTGGAAATAAGAAGGGACCTATCGGTAAGTTTAAAGTCAGCATTCCAATTACATAACAAATTGTGTGAATTCCTAGGTTCGATTTTTAGCGATCAAAAATAAAACGGCACACTGTTCACCGAGTGGCGAAAGTTATATTTATTCAAAAGCATGGAGCCGTTATCATTTTTTTTTCGATGAAATATTTTCAATAAATTGAAATGCCTAGAAATAAAATATAAGAAAATAATATAATAAAACTAAATATTACATAATAAGGTGGTTTTCAGAAACTATTGGTTTTTGATTTAATATTAATTTTAACAGGCCGCTGGGATTTTGATACCCAAGAGGAGTACTCGGCGTACATGAGTAGCAAAGAAGCGCTGCCAAAGGCCGCCTTCCAGTATGGAGTGAAGACACAAGATGGCAGGAAGACCAGGAAAACCAAGGACAAGAGCGAAAAGGCTGAGTTAGACAGGGAGTGGCAGCAGGTATTTAGTGATCTAGTTTAATAGTACGGAAAGATGATAAGATTGCAACGGGTCCGAATTGTCCACGGATACCGGTTCGATGGACATAATATAAATTATTTTTAAACCGATCCCGCATACTGAATATATAGGTACTAAATCAAATATTACAATTTTGCATTATATTATTCTTTTATCTTATTTGAAAAATGTAGTTACGCGTGAAACAGATATGGTATTGTGTTACAGGGGTTACGAGAATTCACTTTTTTTGTTTGTATGAGCATTATCCATAAACTATTGAATGGAATTTTAATGACGTTTTTGAATGTACTATGGTAGGTATATGACAACTTAAAATATGTACTTATGTCTATGACATAGATATTAAAATACGCAAATTCCTCGGACTTATTTGGGCAAGGGTTTGAGTGATTTTATATTATGTTCCAGATTCAAAATATAATACAAAAACGTAAGGCACCACAATTATCTTCAGATGAGCCAAACTTCAAAACGCCGAAATATTAACCAAATAGGCGGTAAACTCCGAAGTTAAGTTGGTCACGCATTGGACATTCTTGTTTGATTTCCAGCAGCAAAAAAATTAACATTGCACCTTTTGTGTGAGCACTGAACTGGGTTTAAATCTTGACTTATCTTACCTTTATATATCTTCAAGCATGTATCCAAAAACGAAAGATAAAGAGGTTTTAACTTTTGAAAAATTTCGACTTTGGAAGTAACAGATTTAAAAAAAAATATTTTTTTAAATGAAATGTGTCGGCCTTGTGAACCACTCAGGGGTCAGAGGACATTAATTTCACTTTATATTATATGAAAATAGATTAAATTTTGAAAAAGCAACATTTTGTATGTCTGTTTAATTTTGTTATAAAGAAATAAGTGGTATCTAAGTGTAGATATATTGTGTAATAAATAATGTTATTTATAAAAGACTTTAATTACTAACTGAATAGAAAATAAATCCTATAAAATTTAAAGTTTTGTCAGTTTTAGTTGACTGACGCTAGAATGGCTGCACACATTTGAGTGATATTTAAGATACCTAGCTGATAACAAATATGAGCAGTCCATCAGTCTGGATACAGATTTTTTAGACTGTAAATGGTACGTAACGATTTTTTTAAATCTTTGTTTGCACACAATCATAATTAATGACGCACAAATCTACAGTAAGAACCCGTACAAGTTAGCTTGATCTTTTTGACAGATGTAAATTTTTTTGATCGATATAACTTTGCAATGACGAACATATTATTTTCTTAATTTAATGATTTTAAAAGTTGAAAATATATTTAAAAAATACATATAACACAAAAGTCCCTAAAGATTCAAGCGTTATCCGAAAATTTTAAGACTTTTAATATTGCTATTTTTATTGTTTCAAAGTAAAATTTAAATAGGAACACTGAAAATAATAGACGCTTGTACAATGTTACATCGGTCTGACGGATGGGACAGAATAACTGTTACAAATATCGAAAAATTACAAAGGTCTGTTTTTTTTTCACTTTTCGACCCGTGTTTCTTTGGGAAAGTTGTTTACTTTCATGGTCTGAACCACCTATTTATATTTGATGGGAGGTCCAAAAATAACCCTGTTATATTAAATATGTAGGTACTTATTATGAATATTGACCTACCGTCGCTTATCTACCTAATGTTTTATATGTCTAGTGCAATAAAGAATTTCACACATAATACACCCACACCACACACGTTTACAAGTATGTTAAAACGTTATTTTTTCTACTACTAGATATTTTCTGTTTTCCATCACTAGCCCGTCCGTCAAAAAGATCAAGCTAACTTGTACAATGTATAGTGGATGTCGAGAAATCACCGTGACGTTCGTGTCTAAAGTTACGTCAACCATGAGATTAATATCGAAATTTTTAATATTTTTTTTTGCTGAAAACATGGTTAACGGTTGTTACTTCTAGGCTTGTCGCTACTCCTGCGACTGAAAAGTATATCATGGAAAATCTTAAAAACTGTTCAACAAGTACTCAATACAAAGTCGTGAGCGCCGGTTAGCTTCATTATAGGTTGTTAGCCAAGGATTATCCTTAATTGGACTAAACCTTACACATATAAGGTAATCACAAAGCCTGTTATATATAAAATGACAATAGTTTCACAGTCGTCGAAAACTTGTGATGTGATGTTTCATATAAAATTGTTTGTCGTGCATGTTGTATGTAATTTTAATGGGTAGTGAGTGGGTTTAAAAATATTGGCAACATTGAGATGTGATATAATGAACTCCTATGCATAAAAATGACTAAAAATTATTCCGGATTTTGCTTTATAAATGACATTTAAATACGTCTAAAGACCCTAATAACACTATAATTTTTTCACTTATTAATATTTTTCTTGAATTTTAAGTTATTATTATTTAAAAATATTGAAAAGTAATTCTATCGTGTAGGTAGTAATTTCCAGAACCACTGTAGGTACTAAAATTTAAGAAAAGTAATTGGTAAAATTTAAAATATAGGTGTGGCCTAGTATATTTTCAATTAATTAAACTGATATGACTGATGAGTTGTAAATCTATAATTATGTATATAATGCAAGTTTATCTCGTGTAACGGCTCCCTTTCGATTCATAAGTCGTCTTGTTTACAAATTGTAGTCACGCGAAGGATCAATGAAACATGTTGATTTCGATAGGGAAAACGGCAAATCAACCGAAGCTCATTGAAATGCAATGAAATCACGATGAAATTAATTATCTCCTATCGACCGACCTTCAGATTTCACTACAGAAAGACAAAAGTGTGGCATTCCGTCACGTCGCGGTCGCTCGTCGCATGGTGACGCGGCACTAGAGAGAAATGCGGCCGAATTCGCGACGATTCATTTGACACAATGCCGGTTCATCGGCTCTACCCGTCTACCTATACCCTCAGAGGCGTCTTCACAGGTGCGTAAGCGCAGGTAAAGCCTCCGCCCCGCGCCCCTCGCTGCGCCCACTCACCGGCCATCTTGAATTCCGTTCACTCAGGCTCGCGACTCGCGCTCGCCGCACGTTCATGCTACGACCGCTCCGACTTTACTTATTCAGTGTATTCAAGTGTTTTTAAGTGTCATGTGATAGTGTAGTGTTTGAAATGGAGTCCACTCCGATCTGCCGGTGCCGTGTGTTGTACCTTGGCTCGGCGGTGCCTCAGCAAAGCAAGGACGGCTTGCAAGGCATCCAGGAACCTTTGCGCGAATTGTATCCGGAAAAGGGAGCGACGAGCGGTGGCATAGACTCGTGGCTGTCAGTGTGGTCAAATGGAATTCTGCTCGAGAACGTTGATGAGAGCGGCTCAAGAGTGTCGCGGTTTTTCCCCATATCGAGCCTTCATTATTGCGCAGCCGTGAGACGTGTCAGTGTCGAGGGTGCGCCGAGATTTTTGCCTTTGGACTCTCCGTTCGCTAGAGCGCCAGCAGCGAGGCGACCTCCTTTATTCGCAGCTGTTCTTCGCCGCACGCAAGGTATCAAAGTTCTCGAATGTCACGCCTTCATTTGCAGGCGCGAGGCGGCAGCAAATGCTCTAGTGCGGTGCTGCTTTCATGCTTATGCGGACAGTTCATATGCTAAGCGCTTGGAAGCGGAGAGATCACCATCACAGCTGCCAGAGCCGGATGAAGAGGTTGAGGTTTATGATGGAGATGAAAATCATAAAGTTTGGATTGGGGAAGTGGAGAGAGATGACGCGAGCGATGAGATCCCGCACCCGGCTCGCGCGCCGCGACCTCGACAGATTACTCGGCCGGCCTCCGTGCCACCTCCGCCCCCACCGCCTGAGGAGCCTAAGAAGAAGGCTACAACAAAGAAATCAAAAAAGAAATCATCTGCCTCTGCAGATGAATTATACGCAACCATGCCTGGTCCGGCGCCTATGATGAATGGGAGGTCTTTAGGTCGAGCTCCGCCAGCCTGGGCCGCGGCTCATCCTATGGTATTGGTGGCACATCCTGCTGCAACGTTGCCACATGCGAGGCCAGCCACGCTAGGTCACAGAGGACGTGTCCCTGCCGCGTTAGCACCGGGCCCCTTCGGCCCAGTCCCTCCCCCGGGAAGAGGCAGAATTCAATATGCGACTGTCGACCCGCGACGCTCGAAACCGCAGCCGCCTGCTCTCAAAGCTGCTCAAAGCATGACGACTTTGGAAGCTGTTGAAGACGCTGGCGGTATATACAGGAAGAAGGGTCATTTGAACGAGCGTGCTTTCTCTTACAGTATAAGACAAGAGCACAGAAGTCGATCACACGGATCTCTAGCCAATCTGAAATTCGCTGCTCCGCCAGAGGTAAGTTAACCTTTAGATGGAATCTTTTCAGAAAACTATTAAACAAGTACGTACGTAGGTTCATTTGGATTAAGAAATGAATAAGGGCAGTAATAAAAATTAGTCTAGACTAGACGATAGATGTAACGTCTTTTTGCAAAGTTTGTTAAGGTATACCTACTTAAAACTTATTATAGGAATTCAAAGTGATAATTAGCGAAAACCACAAGACACTAATACGAATAAACATTTGTCTTACAGGACTTAACAGTTAATTTAACATTAATAAATTAGTTTCTAATGCTATAACATTAACCTACATTAAGCATTTGCGTAACTATGATTATTGGGTATAATTAAAACTTATTGACAATCTTAAAGCGTGGAAGATGTTGCGATACGTTTTGTAATATTTTGAATTACTTAATACCACAATATTGCCGTAATTTTATAGCACACATTATGTGAGCACTGTAAACTTTAAAGTTGTCGTTTAGACCATTGGATGTGTATGGTTTCCTTAAATATTTATATCTAAATTATAATCATTTCAATATCGCCTTAAAAATGGCCTTTAGACATAATTTGAATTTCGAATACCAAAGCCTTCGGATCCATTTCCGGTGAGACGTTTCAATTGATAATAGAAAAAGCTTAGAAAATATTTAAATTATACTCAATTCACTTATGTTACTTCGTAATAATATAACCACTAAATTGACAAAAAATCCGTTTTGACTTCAGTCACAAACCGCCCAACCAACAACGATTAGAATAGCTGAAATTAAGAATTTGGTAGTAAATATTTATTTATAATTATAATTACACCTAACCGAGTTTCATTCAAAAATTTTCGGCACAAGAACAAAAGCATGTACCTAGGTACCCGCAACGTAGAATTACGATAAAACGTAGCCTAACTTAATTCCTAGTCACCTTTGTTTTTCTGAAATTAATCTGAAGTGTATCAAAGGTTTAATCCAATATATTTGTTAACACATAAATTTACTTTTCATTACCAATGAGTGAGTTTCAAATTTTTGTTTTTCGTGTGAGCTAGATTTTATTCATTTTCATTATGAAACGTAAATAATTTTGAAATAGGAATTTCCCGGTTCCACACCCTTTTTTAAATTTATAATTTAACACACGTAGTTTAAGAAATATAGACACTGATCAGCAATGCGGTTACGTCGATTAAGGAGACTGGCACGCGGTCAAACCAGTTAGAAATGTCGTTGATGTTACCACTAGTGATGCAACGAATACTACTTTTACGAATACGAATACGAATACGAATATCAAACCTACTATTCGGCGAATACGAATACGAATATCTCGCCATGGTAATCAAAGACTTATTTATTTGAATAATGTTTACTCTTCTAATAATTAAAATTTACAACAGGCAAATTTTTATTTAAAAAACATAAAATTTGTAGATTTTCTGGTTTTAGGCGATTTCTTTTTTCAGTCTGGATGTTCCCAGCCGTTGAAAAAAGTCTTTCCGAGGCGACTGTACATGGCTTCAGTAAAAAATATTTTTGGGCGAGCTTTTTCCGACTTGGAAAATGGACATCTTCTCGCCAAAAAGCCAGTGAATCAGCAGTCGGCGATAAATTTGGGAGCTTTAGATAAGCATCTATCTCGTTTTTAGTTTGCGAATCCCCAGAAAAAATATTAATATTAATATATTAATAATGCGTACAAAAATATTAGTTTTTAAATATTCGTATTAGTATTCGCCGAATACGAATATTCGGTAAATGTCTTCTATTCGGCGAATACGAATATTCGTATTCGTATTCGTTGCATCACTAGTTACCACAGATTTGATTCAATCGATATGAATTATAAATTACGATTTGCGTATAAAATTAAAAACGCGATCTTGTTATTGTCAGCGAATAAATAAAGCTCAAATCCTACCGCATTGTGACTTTATTTTGATAAAAGTCGACTTTCAACAACATAAAAACTAAACTTAATATTTTAGTATTTTTTTTGCTTTTGTATCAATTCATTTAATTGCTAAATATTCAACAATCTCAATTTATCAATCATTACTGGATCCCTCGAACTTTATGTTGCATCTGAGTTCCGAATAATAAGTGTCAACTAAAACGTCATTCCATATAAAATGTATGGGGAAACGAAATTTCTTCATAAACACTTAACTTTTTAATACTTATATAATTCCGGAAACAGAGCCGAAAACACAAATATCATAAAAATTGGTCCAACCATTCTTGAGTTATAAACGGTGGAACTAATACGAATTTGTTTGGTTTATATAGATAATATTTAATATATAAGCTAACACGTAGGCAAGTTTCGTCTCTTATTCTTATTTGTATGTGTTAAAGGCTAAAGCGCGCAATATTTATTCTTCGAAGCAATTTATAATAAACATGAGCTCATTATTACGTAAGCGGCAAATGGAAAAAAATGTTACAAACATATTTATTAATTTGTAATTTTACTGTAAAATTATTAAACAAATAATTTAAAACAAAAACTAAATGCAACAAAACTAACCTGAAGGTATTAGATTTATAAAACAAACCAATGTATTTTTTAAAGTAAAAATTCCTTAAAAAAGAGATTTTAATTAAGGCATTTTGGGATCACTGACTTAAATCATACTAGGATCACAATAGGTTCTTAAATAAGATAATGAAGCAGTTAGTAAAATAAACAATTTTTAATTAGTATTTGTAGAATATTTGAAATCGATAGCATTTGCAGCAAGTATATTATGTGTGTATATTAAAATAAAATTACGTAAAAATTACATTTACAAAATTCATTTATTCTTCTATTAAGCATTTTTACATAATATTACTTAAATTTTTAACACATTATTGTCATATGACAATGTCGTGTTTGGGTACAAAATATATATGTATTTATATATAGTCAATAACACCATGAAGAGACCACCAAACAGTTAGTTACCATTACCTTTTTATTGGTAAGTTTTGCTTTAGGGCACTGTGGCGGCGTTTGAGCTGGAGTCAGCCATTGCATTTTTCGCTTACGGTTATAGTAAACAATCCACTTTTCGTCACGTGTCACAATTCGATCCAATATTCCTTTTCTGTACCGATTCAACAAGACAATACTAGTTTCAACACGCTTTTCTTTCTGCAGATCAGTCAAATCATGTGGCACCCATTTTTAATATTTTTTTATCTTATTGATTTGATGCAAATGAGTCAATATTGTAGGTAGGGTAACATTAAACCATGCTTTAACTCCTGGGTAGTTTGACTAGGATCGGCTTCATTAGTCGTCCTCTCCAAACGCAGTGTTGATATTGCGGTTTCTGCCGCGTTCTGTGTCGGAACTCGTATTAAAAAATAACTTGGATTTTCGAAGTATCCATCTTTCACGTCTAAATAAAAAAACAATTGAAAGTCGAAAATCGAATAATGCACATTTTTTTAAAGAAGAATTACATGTAGGTATCTTGTGAAAAAAGTTTCACACGAAAATCTCACAACAAAGGTTTTATGTCAATTGAATATCTTTTACTATACAATGGCAATTTCATACTATAACCCCTTTATACTTCATAATATTTTATACTTATCTCAATCGTATTCACGTCCTTTGTGACTTGTATAATTTATTACACATTTGACACTAAAACAATTAACTTTTATTTAAAATTGGTTAAAATTGTAAGTTAATATATGCAAACATGCAATGTAGTAATAAAAGTGTTTGAAATGTATTACAAATCCAGGATAACGATTTCGCCTGACCTCGCTGTTGCCTTTGGCTAATCATTATTTTGTAGCAATCTAGTACAGTTATTTAAATTACTTGGCTTAGATATGGTCTGCAATATGTTAAATATTTATATATACTACTTACATTATTCTATATCAATAAAATGACGATCTGATTTTAAGTTTTTTAATTCCACTGCAGCTGCGAATATTGCTATCCTTTAAGCTAGCAGTACCTATTACAAACTTCGTAAAAATTTAATAAGTGGCAATGCTTAAACAATTTGCAAAATATATTCAAGACAATAAATTTATGAAACAGCTGCTAAGAATTATACTACACTAACCTACCTAAACTTAATAAAAAAAATGTCGCGTTGAACTCTTTTCTATGATGTTTTCCGAACCTAATTTCTTTGCGATTTTCAAAATGCGCGGATATTAAAATTCAATAGAATTATTATGTTAGAATGAATAATTAATTAATAATTTTAACATAAAAATAGGTGGCCTTGGAAAATAATGACTTCTTGTTTGAATTCGTGTTATGGTCATTTTTCTGTAAAAATCATTTCACCGAGTTCTCATTCATTCTCTAGACACAGTTACACTGCACTACTTTACTTTAGATGCGCGTGCGACCTATTGTCATAGGTACAAATTTATCTACTTTATATTCGCAGGAAAACGCACCTTATCTCAAAAGAATAAGGAACTACGTGGCCTGGGTTGATTTTTATTAAATTTAATACGTCCATGCAATAATGGTTTTTATGATTTTGGAATAGGGATGGTTATAGATTGAAATGTTGGTTGAGGGTTAGTCTCATGAGTTGAACGGTCAATAGTTCTGCAGTTATTGTTCCACATGGAGGCTCGGTCATTATTTTTTTGCAATTATTTAATTAAAAGATAATGTCATATTAGTTGCGTTAGTTTAAAAAGTCCTATTGCTAGTGATATTTATAGTCTACCTAATATATATGAAATTGTCGCCTGGTAAACTAAAATATTTTTTGATTCCGCGCGATTTCAGAACCTACCAACTAAAATTTAGTGAATGTCACACGCATGACTTACCCAAAGCAACTTTTTATGAGTATTAAATATTTCGAAGATTAGAAAAATAGCAACCGCAAAGTAACAGTGATTTTATTAATATTATTATTAATCCCCGACCTTTAGGCGTTCGTCAGGTGCACAATAAATTTATCGAAATTTATACGGCTATTTCCATTTGAAAGCTAATATAATCGGGAAAATAATATTAGATGTGTTTTAAATTCGTTTTTTTAGTAAATGTTCTGTAATTTAGCCATTAGAAAGTTATAGCGTGTTTTCTGGGCGAAATTGGACCTTTTTTTAATTTGGTACTTGTTAACATATTCATGTTATGTATTGTTATATCTTCAAAAGTCAAAGTACCTTTTTAAGACCATTGTTTTGAGAATAATTAATACGAATACAGTACAACAACACATGTTCAAGGCTGACATCCAATGAAGATGAAACTTGGATAATAGAAAGGCTCGAGTGAATTCTTAAGTTATATTGAATACTATTTGATTTTAAATATTCGAATGTGTTACAAATTTGTAATACATTAAAACATCTCTGTAGCTAAGGTCATTGTGGAAGATCTTTGGATTCGTATCCTTGGGAACACTGAAGAAAATACAGTTTAGAAGATAGACTGCAGATCACTTACTTCTCTGTAAACAATGAGTGGTCAGATGCAGAATTGTGTCTGCTATATGTAACATTTTTTTTCTAGACTGCGTATGCTCCAGAGTTGAGGCCTGATAGGCTACGAACCGGTTTTCAAGCAGGGTTTTGAGCGATACGATAATAACATGTTATTGAAAATATTTAGGTATATAATTTTAGCCAGTCAATAATAATTATTATGGATTGAGTGACGTCTTTAGGTTAAGGTAAACCTTGAAATTCCAATGCTGTCTTGCACAATTGTACAACGGAGTCAGCTAGTTGCTATATACATAATAGGATTTTTAGTAAGAATCTCATACAGTAAAATAATGTTATTTCAACATTATGAGATGTGCTAAGCTAATTTATCGTTATAATAATTGTACTCCGTAGGTACTTGGCCCTCAAGGCAACAGAGTTGAACAGACACGTCACCAGACTTTACCTTTGTCATTTCCTACCTGAATTTGTTTTGGACTCATTGTGAATACTGCAGAGCTAAAGAGCTGCATAGAGGCATGTGACTCTTCGACGCTTTATAATAATTAGGAAACTGAAAGAGACAATGTTGGAAATTTTGCACGTGCGCCACCTAGTAAACTCGTATCAAAAATCAAAATGGAAGCAATTTAATTTAAAAAATTGAAAAAAGCGTGGCTCTTGGTTTTTTTTAATACATGTATTAAGGGCTTGTAACAGTTAAATTGACATCGAAGTATCAATTACGCGCGTGCGCTATAAAGTAAATGAGCGTGACGTGTTACTTTTTAAATTGTAGTTTGTATGTAACGGATTGATTTGATAATTGACCTCTGTTGTAAAACCTTGGTGAAATTTCGATTTACTTCAAAGACACAAAATTAAGGTTAAGAATTTGACATATACGTGTAGTTAATTCATATTCTTAGGTCGATTAGTTTAAATATCTATCTCCCGCGGTCTATAATCTACGGGGCGCCGTTATTCAAGATATGTACAGAAGTTGGTCTATGGATAAGTTTTATTATGTAACTCATCGTGTTTAAATGTTCTGCATCTGTTTCACTGATAATTTTGATTAAAGGCAAGTAGGTGATGCCATCGGGGCTCAAACTGAAACATTTATTTTTTTATCCCTGGGTTTCGAATCGCCTCCGTGGCTAGTACTTTCGCGTGTCGGTGTCGCGCCGGAGATTCTGGGTTAGAATCCATGGGAAACAAATGTTTCGGTTTGGTATGCACAGAAGACTGATCACCTACTTGCCTCTAAAGAAAAATGATTAGTGAAATAGATACAGAAATGTGTCTACTCCATATCCCACTAGGGAATTACCTGGGTTTAGAACCCCCCAACACGTGAAACATTAGAAATGGAGGCGGTTGGTCTATGAATGCTTGGTATTACATTTAGTTATTTGTAATAAATCGTTTTAGATATTTTTTCTACGACTTGATTTCCGGATACAGATTTTGAGTGTAATTCATATTAAGTATAATTAATATAAAACATTCGTATACACCTTAAGGGGCTAGATTTCGAAAATCACCGTAAAGAGTGTTATGATTTTTCATATTTAACCTATTTATATATGATTGATAACAGTGATAATTTGTATGTATTAAAATGAAAGACCATAAATTATCATAAAGCTCATTTTAACTCTTAAAACCTAATAGTTTTTATGTAATAAACGTCAACAAACGCACAAAATTAAGAAAAAATGCAAGAACATGCCTTCGTTTTGTTCAGATTTAACCCAGTAAATCAATATAAATTGATAAAATAAGTAATAGGTATGTGTCTACTGTCCAGAAATGTTATCTAATGTAAAACATTTGTTAGTATCAATAAAACAAACAAGTAGGTAATTCGTATTAAAATTTCTCTTTTTAACTCGAAGTTGAAAGTAATCCGCAGTAATTTTTATGTTTTCGCTCTAAATCTCGGTAAGTAAATGCGTTTATTGATAGACAATACCTACATTTGTGCTTCAAAACGGTTTTCCAGGTCTTCACTTTTAATGTTACCGATGATTACGTATAGATTCTCACACCCTCAATTTAAGTTGATAACGTAATATAATGAGAGATAGTTGCGCAACCACGCATGCTGGCACAACTTGTCGACATAATATGTGGCCAGGCACCGTGAAGAAAATTCTTAAGCGCTCGTTTCAATATACCACCCTATTCATATCTTATAAAGTTCATTTTCTCACAGTAATCCAACGATCATCGGTCCATTACTAAATAACTTACTTCATGCCGCAAAACTTATTTAAAATAGATTTGCGAATTGGTTTAAAATTAATAACATAAACTACGAACTGCTAGTAGCGAATTTTGTTAGTAACGATAATTCTGCGTAGAATTAATAAGATCTATTTTTATAATAATAGGTGTTCTTAAAACTAGCACTTATGCACTATAAGCAAACTCACAATGTCTATGCAGGTAGGTATATAGAATTCATTTTTCTTAACCAGTCTTTATAACACTCAAGCTAAAGACGTACTATTTATCAATTTCAGTAACGCAAGTAGTTGTGAGCGGTGAAAAGACATACATACATATTTAATACATATCCTTACGTTTGGGCTTCGCCGCAGTACATTAAAACGCCATTAGATACTTTTTATTAAATATAATATAATATAAAGTACTTTTTATTCAAAAAAATTGTTACGAAAATAAAGCTGCTTTTTGATGAATTAATTTATTCGTACAAAGATAGATACAAAATTATTTGTGGCAAACACGTTTTCGTATTTATTTTATTAGTACAATGTAAAAATAAAATATTGATGCGTGCCCATAGTAGCTATATTACATCCATAAATATTTATTTAATCAGCTATCGTTAATCATACCATCGAGTAAAGAACGTACCACTATCTAACGAGAAGTTTTTAACGAAGTAGATTCTTATCGCAAAAACACGGCAAGTCTGGTGTTTATTAATAACATTTCCAAAGAATTAATTGGCTTCAAGAAATAGAATAACTGAAATGTCTTAAAAACGCATAGGACGAATTTTAAGTAATCTTCGTTAAAGAAGTAGTGAACAAACGAGTAAGTAGGTACCTACTAAATTAGGCTATTCATGTTATTAATTATTTAATTATATCTAATCTGTCAGTTATATTATATAAAAATAATTAGTGCTCCTGCACATACGCTTCTGTAAAAGCTCGTATATTGGTATGTTTTATTATATATATTGGAAATCTAAGATTTGCTGATTTTTATAGAATTACCTATTGAAAATGACCGCCTCCTTGGTCTAATGGTTAGCGCGTAAGCGTTACAACCGAGAGGTCCTGGGTTCGATGCCCGGTGGAGAAAAAAAAAAAAAACTCGGTCTGGCAGGGCATAGAAGGCTGATCACCTACTTGCCCCTAAAGAAAAAAATCGATCAGTGAAACAGATGTGAAATGCATCTGCCCCATACCCCACTAGGGGACACGGGACTTCACTACACCTATTGAAAATTGTTGTATTTTATATCTAACATAAAAATACAAGAAAAATATTGCTATTAGTAATGAATGACAGCCACTTTCGTTTCACTACAAATATAGAAAATGTATTTATTGTAACATCGCTTTCTGTTTTAAATCGTTTTCATTAATTTTATTAGATGAATGTTTGTCTTTTACAGAATACAGTTTCAATCTTAAATTACGGATACTTGCCATCCCTTTTGCTTTGAAAGCATTTTTTAAGCGAGCGTTATTTTGTTTATGTGTTTTTCTACATTAAATGCCTTACAAGAGTGAGATTCTTTGTACATTTTTATTGATTTTAAATAATATAACTAATAGGTATACTAAATAATATATTCTTTGAATAGCATGTTCCTAATTTTCCATAATATATAATTGCCGAATAGATACGTTACCGAATTAAACATATTTTTGCCCGTCGGGGTAACAAAACTATGTTTTCGTCAAGCGAAAATTCCAAAGGCGCCTTAGTTGTTATTTTTTGTACAATACTTTATCTACATGATTACAATGTTTACGCGATGTAACGAACGTAAACAAAACATTTATAAGAATTAAGAACACCTTTGCTCGATTGACCAAATCAAGAAATTAGTTGGGTCAGACACAACCTGATCTTTGGTGTGGGCTGATGGAACATGCAAGCTACTTTTCAAATTTGCCAACAGCGCTGGTTCCTCTCCCGTTTACAATACTCTTGCACTCACACCATAACATGTCACAAGTCTATTGTGCCGAGAAAAAACTGATAGTAATATTTAATAAACGCACGCGCAGCCTTAGTTGATAAACAATGTCAATGTAGAGTATTACTTACGTTCAAATGAAATTCTAATATTGAAGTAGTTACTTAATTATAATCACCGTATGCTTGTGGCCTATCGACATATAAATATAATATAAATACGACTATATATGTGATGGTCATATATTTTATCTGTTAAGAATTTTTGTATAGAATGTGCCCAATTTATAATTTAAAGATGTATTGTAATTAGATTATCTAATATAACTACTCACTAGAAACAAATACTCATAGTTTCTTTACTTTAAGTAAAATAAAAAATGCTTTAAGCATTTTTTATTTTTTTCCCTCACGTAATAATTGTAGATTTTACGGTTACCTTCATCATGAGCCGCCGTGAAATTGTATAATCAGTGAATGGGTACCGAGAAATTACTAAACAATATAATTATATCGCGATTGTATTGAGACATAAATATAATGTTACAAATATTCCCTTCTATATCTCTATAAATAAAAATAACTTGTTTGTATAGATAATGAACAAATTTAAAAATCTTTGAAAATCTTCCGACTGGTAAGATGTAATGTGTGGATGGTAAGGTGGACTTTAAACCGCATCCGTAGCTAAGTGGTTAACGTGTGTGCGTGTTGCGCCGGAGGTCCTGGGTCCAATTCCTAGGGAAACAAATGAATGTTGCGATTGGGTAGGCACAGAAGGCTGATCCACTAAATAAAAATGATCAGTGTAGTACTTTTTCGCCAATTGTCGCAACCATTATATGTTTTACTAGTATTGTGGTTTTTATTTTTTTGTAATATTATAGTATAAAATTTCATAAAATAATGATAAATAAATAATCCACGGAGGTGGTTGAAGGTACACATAAATTTCCTATACCTACAGCTAATTATCATTAAGTGCCGTAACGAAATATTCGCATCGCCTAGCTGTTTGTTATTCCTATAAAAATCAGGTTTTAAAAGTGTATCCGCAGCAATCGGACATCCTGGCTTTCGAACGTAAAAAAAGTCTCATTTAAATTCTATGTATGTTACAACATTCATGAGGCAAGTAGTAACTTAGTACATCGTGATTCGTAATGGTTTATTAGGTCATAGTCGTTTAGTTAGTTTAGTTAAATTTTCAGTTAATACTAGCTAATTTAATATATATCATAACAAATAGATGTATGATGATGGATAGTATAAAAAGTGGAAAACCTCTACTTGCTAAAAGCAGTAAAAAGAATGAAAAAAATAAATAAGATACAACGAATACAATACAAATGTATTGATATTTTAGTGATCACTAAAATGAATTTACAAAAATATATACATTTCGAGAGATGTGGTGGAACAAAAGATGTGTTACATACCTACAAAATGTAATCATAAACACATCATTTATAGGAAAGTACCTAAATGACAATGAAAAATTATGTTTCGTTAACATTTTGAATATGACAAGAGACAGATAACTTATCGTTTTTAAGCAAGAGAGGCAATAGCAGAAAGCAGAGGCAATATTCTTTTCATTATGTACCTAATCACTACATAGTATAAAACAAAGTCGCTTTTTCTTCCCCTATATCCCTTTGTATGCTTAAATCTTTAAAACTACGCAACGGATTTTGATGCAGTTTTTTTTAAATAGATAGAGTGATTGAAGAGGAAGGTTTTTATATACGTTTTATACCCGTGCAAAGCTGGGGCGGGTCGCTAGTATCATATAAATTTAAATTTCATAGCAGCTCGTCTCGGTTTCGTATTCTGTATATACGGACACAAGGTACTTTTGAGTTAACATACAAAAATTGCCTGGAAGAGATCGCTGGTTAGCGATAAGGCCACCCATTGCACTTAATTGCAACCAAGTGTTAAAAAAAATGCGTCAACTCATAGATAAGTTCTGACATCGGCCGTTTATTAGTTTTTATATACAGTAAGTAAGTAGGTATGTCTTTTTCATAAACCGCTGATATTACTTTGATGAACGCCACAGTATACATATGTATAATATTAGTGCCAATTAGATATTTCGAAATAACATTTATTCTAATAATCATTAACATAATTTTTATTTTATTGTATGCAAATGAAGACTGGTAATAAATTATTTTCGTCAAGCCTACATAAAATTAGCATCAAAATGATCGTTAGAAATTAAATGCCATATCTTATCCGATGCCTATGATTGCATTATTTATCAGTTATCTTGTAATATGTGATAAATATGCAAAAATCTTATTTGCATGCTCGAACCGGTCATGTAGTTTATATGCAAGCTCACCATAAACGTACATACAAATTCTCAATGCATTTTTACATGCATGATTAATCAATCGCCTTAATTAGAACACGCAAAAGTGGACTTTATTGCTCTGTAATAAGGGGCTTTTAGAGCGCAATTAAGTAAGTCTAAATGAGGCCATTTGTGGTATGAAGGCACACCTATTGGAATGCCAGTTTCGAACTCATGTTCCTGATACTTGTCTACGATTACTTTGATAAACTAGTTTGACCTTTAGCACTGTAGTAAAAGAATATAATTTTGTTTGATATTATACCAAAAATTAGATTGGAACATTGTGTAGCGAAGTTTCTTCAAAACAAGGAAGTCTGTATTTTTTAAATTTATAATAATCAAGTAAAGAATCCCATACCTACCTTCGTTCTTAAAAATATAGTATAAACCGACCAGTGAAATATGAATAATATTAAATCTGTCGTTGTTGTTGGTACAATTCATCAAAAAAATTTAATTTTTTAACCGACCTTCAAAAAAAAGGAGGTCATAAATTCGACACGTATTTTTTTTTGATGTTCCACTCCTACGTCGCCATCCGTGGACCGATTTGTATGAATAAGGTGTCAAACGATAGAGTAACTCGTCGAAGTTTTCAAAGAGCAAATTACAGTTTTATACCCTTGTTGAATTTTACATAAATTGTATTTATTAACTCTAGTTACGTCTTTTTATTTACAGTAGGTTCATTAATAATATACTTTTTTTCTTTTTAGTGCGTTTTTTAGTCGGTTTTAATTTTTTATTTAAAATTAATTTATGCTACCTATTGATGTAAAATATTGAATGTCAAACGGTCAGTGAACTCAATTTTGGCGGGAGAAACTCGACGGGTGACTTGTGTGTTTAACTTTCTCGGTCGAAATCACAGGGAGCCCAGCCCAGCCCAGCTATAAGCACCTAATTTAAAACTACCTAAGTATACATATTCGAAAGTCGATTATGCAAATGCATTATTCCTATCATTAATCAAAATGCTAAAGCGCCTAATTTATCGATTGTAGCCAGAAAATGTTTTGTTAATCTCTTTTACCCACCCGTTTCATTTTTTTTAGAAATAATATGATACTTATTTTAAATTACAAAATTCTTGCACACCACATTTATTTTTACTTATAAACATACCTTGTTTTTCAGTTGTATCATTCAAGTTATATAGTCATAGTTTAATGTCTCAAGAATTACTAAGCCAGAATAAATATAACATTTTCAGATGTGCTTGGTAAGGTTTGATTAATAACCTTTCATTCTTACTAAATACAGTGCTTATACATATCGCACCCTTAGAATGAAAGTGACTCAACTCAAAATTCCTGTAACACTCGATTTTACCATAAACTGACCTTATAAAGCATATTCTAAAACCTTGTAAAGTAGAAGTGACCTATATCTTAGTATAACAGGGGACAGCGCATACTTTAGTCCCTATATATTATTAAGATATATTCAATACTATAATTTTTTGAAGACTTTAATGCTCATTTACCACAAATTGCATTTTTTGGATTAGGTCACTTTCATTCGAAGGGTGCGATATATGTTTAGTACGTCCCTTTGTCCTGTTTCTTTTTTGTAACCAGATTTCACTATATATACCGCGAAGATGACAGTGTTATCTGCGATGCTACGAATCATTGAAGTGTTTAATATTTAGTAGATTTGAACCAGCTCTTCAACTGGCTTATTGCGTAGAAATGGACCTCCAAATAACAGAGCACTATAGACATTGAATCGAGATGAACAATATTGGAAAGGTTAAAATCTATAAATGAATCTAAGAAATGCTTAAAGTGAGTTTAAAGACAGCTGTGTCTGTGAAAGCAATAACCTTGAACGAGCGCAGTGCCGCACTCTGTCTGAATGGACAGACAACTGCGACCTACAAACGTCATCGAACTGTCGTCGATATTTTTATAGAGTAGCGGTACTTACCGTACTGATAGGTGACAAAGCGATTATCCAATGACAGCTATTTTAAAAAAGCCCATCAATAAAGGTCCATGAATAAATTCAGGCACTGCACGGTTAGGTACATAGAAACACGCATATTTTTCGTAATATCCCAGTTAGACTACTCGGGAAATCGTGGAAAACGAAAGCTTTTATTTTCGGTTTAGTTCGTACACCACTACACAATTTAAAACCACGTAAAGCGAGCGCGAATAGTATTTTATATTCAAACCAAAGATATAATCTATCAATAATCATAATTCAGGGTTGTCAATTTGTCTGCCTTGAAAGTTAAAATTTGGTATGAGGAATTACAATATCTGAAGACGTATTTAAATACAGACATTACATTTACAGTTCTTCAGACATTATGTTAACATAATGTCTGATTTGCTATGAGCACAGAGTAGCTAATAACACTAAATAAGGGAAGAGTGAAAAAGTAGCTTTATTTTTTGTAGGTATATTTATTATAAAATGTTCACTGCAAGCAAAAACATATAATAATAACTGTAACAACACAGAACATGTTACTCCTCCGTGGGAGAGCCATACTGATGCACTAACTGAGCCGACTTGCCCGGAGTAATACCACGGGCTCACAGAAACCAGCGTTAAACAGTACTTGTACTGTGTTTCGCTGAGTGAGTGAGAATACCAGAAGCCCACCTCAACACTCAAAGGCCAGCAACATAACAAAAAGGTGGTGGTGGTCCATGGGCGGCGGTGATGGTGATATAAAAGAGTTGTCGCTTTGATTAGCGCTTTTCAATTGCATGCTAAGGATACTATACCATACTTTATGGAATCATACAGTAAATTGGTCACATGCGTCATATATTAAAACAAGTCCTTGTTTGTAGAAAGTGATTTCTCACACATCTGTTCATGTAAATTTTTCACATATTGTGTGCAGACAAAAATGGAAAGCCAAGCAAATAGAAAGGTATTAAGCTAATACCATCTTCCGCTAATTGATATTACCTTATCTAATAATAGTTAGAGGTAAAAGATAATACACAATAAATGCATTATGATTTTATCTTAAGCAATAAGAACGCCGGCAGCTAGGAAAATTATGTTTACAAGAGATGATATGACAAACGGTGTCTTAATATCTAAATAGTTATATCTATAAATTTATGTACCTAATTTTCTTTAGGACAGGGCAAAACCTTCATTTAATTTATTAAGTTGTATTTGCTATAAAAAAACATTTTGTACAAGAAATTAAATATATATAATTAATTGCTGTTTGTCGTAGTCCAGGGAAGGTTTAAACTAAATAAAATCTAAATTAAAATATGGAAAAATTGCGAGGAACATAGTAAAAACAACAGTTTTGTTTTCCCATATAAACTGTTCTAACATTTCAAACATTTGACGTTCGTTTCCCATTCTAGCTTTTATTGGCGGTACTAAGCTCGCCGGGTCAGCTAGTAAAAGATAGATATAAAATATATGATACAGCATTTCCTGTACTGTACTTTACGAAATATAAGCTGTTTTATTAATCAGCTGCCAATCATGCTTTTCTTAAACCATTAGATGCAAATCAGCCGATGAGCTGATGATAAGATATTTACAACATGTTTCAATGAAGTTAGGCGATAGTTGAGAAATGTCACTACGAACAATAACGTGGGAATCGTAGTTCGCAACTGTGCTCAATTTATCAATTAAGCTGCATATTTCCCACTTGCATAAAGGAATTAAGTTTATATGAAGGAAGATGCAACAAATTTGAATAGGTACATGTTTTTTTAAATTTTAATCCCTTATTCCTGGAATTTGGTGATATCTAATGCGTAACAGGAGACAGAGATTAACTAATTCCCTAATCCTTTAATGATAAAAATACCTCCTAAGTAAGAAAGTGCAACGTCTGCCCTAGGCAAAGGAATATCGATTTACTTAATTAATACTGGAGTTATGGACTCAGCCTTTTTGTATTAATGTACCTACATGTAATAATACATGTCTTTAATTTATAGTCGTGATCAACAAAAAATGACCTTTTCGTTTCGATTAAGGGGCGTAACTTTTGCCTTCAAAGGAATGATGCGAGTCGGAAATTAATGTTTGTGATTCTTAGTTATAAATAAACCTTAGTATGTTTGATTGTATGTATGTAATTTTTAACTAACTGGTGATAGATGTTATAGAAAATTTTAATAGTTAGAGACGGCTTACAGACATATTTTTACGTTTTCTAAGTACCTGTCTTGGTATGTTTGTCCAAAATGCTTAAATTTAGTTTTTGTTAATATAAAACTAGAGAACCCCGCGAACCTTGTGTGTCACCTAAAATGTCATTCCATAGAAAATGTATGAGGAAAATGTTTTTTCTTATATTTAATTTTTTGGCAATTTTCCTATGTTTTTAATGTTAGTTATTCTGCTATTCGGAACGGATACAGATACGATACCTAAATCAAAAACCATGAAAATCGGTCCAGCCGTTCTCGAGTTATATACCGACTTTGTTTTATGTACAAAGATTACCAAGGATTTAAGACGGTAGGGTTTCAATTTGTACCCGACTGCTTAGAACCTTAAATATTTACGCATTTGACCTCGTTTTTCGTATGTCCCCTCGTCAGCTGCTGAACCGATTTTGATAAGGTCTTTGAATCATTTTCATGTCGCAAATGTCATTTTGAAGTAAAACTTCTTTACGCACGCTTCACTTGGGGAGTAACCTGGTGAAGGCGAGATGAACGGAAGTTGAGAGGGAGATATAAGCTAGTGAAGATAGAAAGAGAGAGAGTTACGTTTCCTACATTACTGTAGACCGTAGGGGTAAGAGCAAGAGTTTTATTTCAGTCGTGTGGTCTAAAGAATATTCGTTTTTTTTGCATTACAGTCAGGTTTTTATAGAAATAGCTCTTGTTTATGCTCCAGTTCTGAAAAAAAAACACTGGATCAGTTTAAAATAAGTAACGAACAAGTTTGATCGTATGACATGTATGGCAACTCAGCTTTCCATCTAAGCCCGTCTTGCTTCTTTATTGCACAACGTATTTTTTTCACACAAGCATTTGATACGAATTTCTAAATGCCTGTTAACGTGAGATTCAGCGAGAAACCCGGGCAATTAACAATTTGACACAGTATTTCCTACTATTATATAATAGCCAAATACGCAACGTTTAGCCATATCAATGACGATTCTTATAAACCATTACCCATTAGTAAGTTATATAATTCTTTACGTATTCTGATTCACACATACTCTATAGCTGTTGTTATATTCTTACAAATTACAGTTCGTACTAATATTATAATTAATGCGAAGTAACTTTTCCGTTACGTTTTCACTCCTAAACCAGTGAATGGATTTTGATAAATTTTTGCATAAGGACAGAATCTTTTATGGCAATTAAAGGCTTAAAATAGGTTGATGGCCGGCGGATCACTTCTCGTAAATAATTAAATGGTTTTTTTGAATTGAATTCATAAAGAAGGTGAAATCCTTTAATACTTTTGTAGGGTGTATGGGGAAGATATATTTCTATCTGTTTAACAGAAAATTTTCTTGCCAGTGGTAAATGGCCTTTTACCCAACATTTGTTACCCCAAGACTTGAACCTAGGACCACTGGCTCAATCACTTAGCCACGGAGGCTGTAGAATTCATATTTATAAGTAGTTTTAGGTTTTGGATCACTTTCTGATGACCCATAATATGTCATACCGGTAGAATATAACAAGAACTGATTAATGGTAAACCACTTTCTTTTATTTCAACACGTCTGTGGACCGAGAGGAGTTTGAGCGAAGCAAACAGAGTTCTATATAATTTATATGATATTTATAAATCAAATACCATAATTTAAAAAGCCGTATCGAAGTATTTCATAAGAAATTTTATTTTATCTCCTTATTATGAAGGGATTTAAAAGTAGGAATTGTTGAAAGATATTTTTCTTTTTGTTTATTTAATAATAAAATAGTATCGACTCGACTATCAAGATATTTTTATTAAAGTTTAAAATGTGTTTTACGATAAAAATATTCACAACTCAAATGTTACACTTTAGAAAATCTGTTTAAACTGTTTAATTTAAATAATTATTAGTCTTCCGCGCTAATGCTATTCAAGTGTCAAAAATATCTTATCTTTATGATAAAGAAAGAATATTATTTAATTGCATGCGGCCACAGAACAAATAATTTATCTAGACAATTTTATTTGTACAGGAACACTTAGTTAACTGTTAACTTTTTAATCTGTGGATTAAATGCATTATTATATCAATATCGAACATAGTTCGAGTATGTGCAAATATTTATTAGTTACCTGCACTTGCAACTTCCTTAATATGGCCTCGCCTATCACAGGATTCACGACCTAGTTCTGAAAAGGTATACGCAACATGACATACCAAATACGATACGATTATGCAGGAATGCGTTTTGGAAATCATTAGGCAAATTAAAATTCTCTGTACCTACTTTGTATATGGGCGTGTAATGCCAATTTCAATTTGTAACAAATAAATTAGGAAAAGTCTAAGACTGCAAAATAAATGAACGTACTTTATAACTACCTTCAAAATTTATGTATTTTGATTTAAAAAATGCTTCGTCCAACATAACCTTCGGCTGTTAGCACTTGACATTTAACATTTTTAAAGTCGGTCGCCCAAGCTGCCTCTAAAATTTGTGTTAAATATATGTGCCTTATCCGTTCAAAGTGTTCAATATGCGTGGTAAAGATTTAAATCTACTAAAAGATTAAAGACTGTAAATCCACGCGAAGTCACAAATAAAGTTAATTATAAATACAATTCATTAATAGGTATCTGTATTAATTCCAGGTGGAGACAGGTCGTGAAGAGTTGAAGAAGGAGCGAGAGATCATGCAGATGGTGGCTGGTTTACAATTAAACTCGGACGAGATTGAGAGACGCGAAGTACCACCGCATATGATGAGAGGGCGACATGCGCCAAGGTAAATAAATTTATTTATTTATTAACACTTCGTTGCAATAACAATAGAATAAAAATAAGAATAGAAGCCGATTGGAGTGTCACGGGCGGCCTAATCGCTAATCAGCGATCTCTTTCAATAAAATATAAGCGACAGCCAACAGTGTTTAGGCTATTATTGCTCACTCCGGACACGAGTTGGCCTACTTACTTGCTTCTACTATGGCGTTTAGCCCGGTAACAGAACAAAACATGTTTGCATATTAAATAATAGATTCATTGGATCTATAAATTTTTTCAGTCACATCAGAAAAAATATTGTTTTTCATCTCGCCACCTCGGAAATGGTATTTTTGCTATTCAATATCTGAGCGCAAAAGTCGTTTTTACCCGCTTGAGGTAAATTTGAATTTAGAACATCGAGTGCACTGGGTTTGTGATTTCAAAAAACATTAAACCTATTTACTTCCATCTCCATGGTGCCGTATTTATCATACAACTTTTTTAAAATTTGTTAAAAACTCAGACTCTGAACCTCTGTGGTGTATTTTTGTTATACATAATATAAATATTTTTCTGTAATACTTACTTATCATAATGTTGTTGTAAATGTGTACCTAAACTGAAATAAGAGTATCTTGTAATTGTAAATGTTTTATTTTACATTTAGTCATTTCCTCGCTGAGGAGGGATAAAAAGTTACGTGTTGCACTCGAGTGCAAAGATTTTTCACCTGCTCTTTTGATTCCCTCGCTAACACTCAGTATTTCAATTTCAGAATCCTTCACTTGCTCGGTTATCAAAGTTGAGCACGCGGTTAAAAAGCAACTTTGCCCTCTTGTATAACAAATAACTATTATAATGTTCTAAGATAAAACGCTGAGTGTTTTAGCTGACGTGTAATTTTGTCATTTCATTATGAGAAATAAGCGTGAAGGTGTTGTCTAGAGTCCTTCTTTAAACTTTTACTTAATTTATTTTTTCTCAATTTCAGATAACACCGTGCCAAAGTCATCGGCAGTGCCATCTCAACTAAATGTATTCAACATCGAGACCATACCATATACGCTAATTGAACCCACAAAATGTTACATCACTGGATATTGGATTTGTAAAAATTATCACTACATCTATTGAGATGTTTTCATTAGAAAATGATTAATGGATTATCGATTGTGGTTGTGTCAGCATAAGTTATATTAAAATCGATAACCACAATGGAACCCATTAATCTTATAATTCACGTTCTTGTTTTGATCGTTACGTAACTCACCACACACAAAGTATTAAAACTATATTTAGTAGTAGGATAGCATAGAACGGCAAACATTTGCTGCCTAAAAATATTTTTATTATATCCTTTTCCTGCGGAGTATGTGATTGCAGAGGTCAGTTATATATGAAAAGCCTTCTGGCGGCAAACTTGTAAATCCACCGCTGGGCTAAACCAAAGTACAATTTGTTCAACTAAAGGTAAAACAGTTATAATTTCATAGTAAAAACTACAATAAAACGATTATAATTTGATCAATAACAAAAACTTTACTTGGTATTTGTAAACTATATTTTTCCTATTTCCTATTTAATTTTTCGAAGATTAACAACAACCTAAAAGATAAAAGCCCGTTAATAGTTCTGTGTGACAGTCGTAGACCGGAATTGGTTGAAATGAACTTCTGGTCATTATCGTCTTTTTAAAAATACAATAAGATTTAACATTATGAACCTGTGGTGTATACGGCATATATAACGTGTCGAATCATAATAACGAATTGTCATTATTTCATGAAATGGCCAACTCAAACCAAGCGTTGCATGACATGTCCAGGTCAAATCATTATTTAATTATCAATATTAATTACATAATTAATATTTAAATTAAATGAATAGTCATGATGTAGCCAAACGTGGATAAATCATTTAACGTTGACTTTTAAATGATGGGCGCACATTTGATCAAATAATGGCATTTAATTTAGAAAAGCAGATAATTAAATACCTTATCTCTATTATAATCTTAATATCTAGCCGTAACATTTCGTTCCGTTCAATTTTTTAAGGTTTAAAGACTTCGTATTTGCTTATTTTAAACACTGTATGTCCTAATAGAAGATAAAGCTACGTCCTAGCTTTTTTATTCATCAACGAATGTAAAAGTAATATGTAATCTTCTAACTTATTATTAAAATAAGAGTATTGTAGCGCTGAAAATCTACGGCGAAATTATTCTTATGTTGGCATTTAGAAAGTATCAAACGGTACTTCATATAGCACGAGTCCCTTTGTGTTATTGTTATGACTCATAAAATACACCGAAGCATTGATTACTTTGTAAACACCTTTGTTCGCTACAATCTACCACTTTTCTACCAAGTAACGGAAGTAAATAATTATTACAAATCTCTAGGAAGTACATTTGATTATATTTAAGGGAATGAAATTAATATTTTTGATATAAAGCTCAATTTTTTAATCCTTTGTGACATGTTTATTATAGAATATTTTTCTGATTTGGAGTTATAGAATAATAATAATTTCTTTAATTCCCAAGTATTTATTGGTTGTGTTTATTTTTATCTGTCATTGCTTAATTTATGAAACAACAATTTGAACAAAAATAGTTAAAAATCCGGTGCAATGCAAGTTGCTTATTAGGATAACCAAAGAAAAACCATTTTGATCACAACACTGCAAATTTCAAAGCACAAATGTTCTTTGAAGTTTGGCATTTGTAACAGTACTTCGCTAGGTTGTGACTTAAAAAATGTTATAAAGGCTTGAATTGTAGGAATTGTTTCAGCTATGAGTTTCGTAAAGTATTCGATAGCGTCTGCATAAAATATTTGTAACCTCCCGCTTTCAAAAAAGCAAAGTTCTCAATTAGACGCGTATGTTTTTTTAAATAAGTGTTTGTTAGCTCAGAAATTTCGACTGATGCACCGATTTTGATGATTCTTTTTTGTTTGAAAACTGGTGTGATCCTATTTAAGTTTGTTCAGTAGTTGAGTTATAATTTGAAGCCAGTTTTATTTTGTTAAAATTATTTACTTGCTTCCATGGGATTGACAGTTTTCGACCAATTGATAAACTATCACTCATTGTAGAGGCTCAGTCATTGTCATGTATGTTAAAAAAAAGGAAATAATCATAAATAATGCATAACGGATTGTAAGAGTTTACTTGTCAAATTTAATAATTATGTTCTAGTAGTAAGAATTAGTATTGAACGATGTTAAGTATCTTATATTTAGTACATAATTTGAAACCTCATTTAAATAGTTTCCGCATCTGTACATAAACATTTGTACAAAAATAGAAATGTATGTAACTTTATTTAGCTTTGCATTTGTTATATCAGTTGCAACACATTATAATTTTAATAAATAAGTCGTTAGAACCTTTATGAGTCGATCTTTGATAGAGTCACTTTCGAATTTTCGACTGCAACAGATTCTCCAAGGAACTATTGGATTTTTAGAGGTTTTTACCTATATTCGAGATAGAATTTCAGTTTTTAGTTTCAATTATAGGGGTAGAATAGACTTGCAGAATTGATGATTTTGACCTTCAAAAGTATTGAGTTTGAACTTCTAGTGAAATATTTTTTTCGTTTTGGAGGTTCCGACTTATCGAAGTTCGATTTAAAGAGGTTCTTGTATATGAATTCTGGTGGCATGTATATATGTGAATGTAGGCCATGAGTGCCATTGAAGTAAATGTTTTTCATACATGGAATGGATTACCTGTGTTAGGTATATTATGTACAGTACTTAAGGGTCTTGTTATTAATTCTAGATAATGGTGTAATCAATGTATGCATAATTTCAAATTCTAAATTATAGATTATGAATTAATATTGAACTTTTTCTTCTAATGCTATTTCTATATTTCTAAGATTCAATCATTGATATTGTTTCCTTCTAAGGTCCAGCAACGTGATTCATAGTGACAAAAAGACTACTTGAGTAAGCTCAGATAAATATTATTATGTAGGTAATTATTTAGTAGATGAAATGCTTCGATCAACAATACCACATAAATAACTGGTCAGGTACAAAATCAAAGCGAAATGATGTCCACGTGAATATTGCACCTAATTATTTTTTCTTCCCTGATTTTCGAACCCAGTATTTTTCGTGCTTCACGCATCAAATGCCAGAAGCTTATCATTTACTTTATCCTAGTAAAATAGTAGGTTACTAGTAATTGTCTTTCTTAATTAACTTATCGTACTTATTAAAATAAATCAGATGAAACAGGGTAATTTTCAATTTGTCCCGTATATTTTCAGTTATATTGTATTTGATATCTTTATTTTGAGCCATTTTTTTAAAATAAACAATTTTAGATTATTATTTGTATATTTTTTAAAGATTTCCTATATTATTTGAAAGTAAGAGTGCCCTCTACCGGCGACTTTAGGTTAATATTAAAAAGTACCATTTATATACATAGATGGCGCTTTAAGAAAGCCATTAATTATGTACAAAACACAAATGGTACTTATATTCTCGTGTCCTTTAATAATATTCGTCACACAGACTTTTTGAATGACAACAAATCAATGCAATGACAGTCTTAAGATGGCAGCAGTTTTTCCAAAGCGCAGATTTGACAAAGTGGGTAATAAATAAGTAGGTACTTGTAGTAGGTACTATAATTTACTGTAATTTACATCAAAACATTGGTGGAGCGGCCACTTGAAGTTGATGGGAGAATGGATGTCAAGAAGGCATATCAGGGAACTGCGAACGGCCACCGATCTTGCCAGTCCAGATACCGCTGGAAAGAGGCCGTGGAGACAGACTGGCCTGAGGTCCAAATAGCCCATTAGCACATAGCAGCGCAAGACAGAGGTAGCATTCTCTGACCACGGAGGTCAGGTTTCACTTTGGGTCGCTGCGTCAGCGGAATAGCTAAGTACTACATAAGAGTATTTATTAACTCGATATATCGTTCACTTTTAGTAATAATAGCCTGTACTTGCTTGTAATAATAATGCTTCTTATTGCACTAAAATTTGAAGATAAATTTAATATAATAAAAGGAAGAAAGTTGAATATGTGCTTCAAAGTGCTAAAAAGTACTTTAAACCATTTAAATTAGATTTAAATTGGTTGATAACATGTTGGTACAAAAACTACCTGCGATGCCACATAACAAAACATTGTACGTGTCGAGGGCTTGTCTCGAATATAATATTTCCTTGAAGGTAGAAAAGTCTATGATATAAACTTGATACACTAGATTATAATTAGAAATTTAATGAGCATTAATCTCAATCGTCGTTGGTTATTCAAGCGATAAGTAGGTATACTGGAGTGTAATTATTAAAGCCGGATAACGGGTTACTTATTTCATACCAGCACCCCGCTTCGGCTTGCATCCGTATTGTATGATGACATCATGAATACTAAAGCTATGCTATATTATTACTTAAATCGATACACAATCTATATATGGGGTTCCCGCCATCATAGAGATTCCAGGCGTCCAAAAAAATATTTAAGTGATTGAAATTGTTAGGCCTGGTGGAATTGTTATTTTCTAATGCACTCTGAAGATGGTTCATAGTTTTCCTTAAATAAATTATATTGTACACCTTTGAGTGGAATATTGCCGAGTTCAAGAACAATGATAAGACATCCTCTAGAATTTTCAATGTCGAAAAATTAGATATAATAAATGTGTCCGCCTCTGACCTATCGAACTCGATTCAACATCAGAATTAAACGGTTCATAATTGATTTTAAAACCGCGTAGTGAATAAAAAAAATAAACAGATGAATTGAGAAACTCCTCCTTTTTTAAATCAGTTGAAAACTGGAGTTCATTATCATTTTATGAAAACTAGCGTTGTCTTAACTACCATGACAAAAATTATCTAAATAGATTTAGTCGCTTAGGCGTGAAAGTATATCAACAAAAATATTCATTATGTTGAAACTGTTAATTCATATTTTCGCTTTCTCAACCTAAACTCGCTAGGGAGTGGTTAAACATAATGTTAAACTTTCACGGTGAAATATTATTTATGATATCACCATATAACCATTATAGACTATACTAGTTAATGACTGCATAAACCGTAACATCACATTCGTGATCATAAATTAATATTTAATCTATGAAAAATATAGTGTTCAATGTAAAAAAAGCTTTTAATTTTTAGGGTAGTAGTTTTTTAGAGTATAAAAACTCTATAATTTTTCAAATGAAACATTTTATTTAACCTAAAAGATATAAAAACGACATTTTAATATTGTTTAGAAATGTTGAAGAAATGTAACAGTACCAATATTATTAATTGTAACCTAATTATTATTTACTTATCTGTATCATAATTACATCGAATATTGTTCATTGAGACGCTCAGTGAGTCGAGTATAGCACCGTTGCATTTGTGGAGAATGTTCAACTTCAAAGCTTCAAGTAGTTGACCATCGTCCGGCAATCACAAAGCACGCATCAATTATACCACCTACATGCAGTTTGTCTCTGGCATGCGAGGAATTTGTAGTCTGTAAAAAAAATCTATGCTCAGTTCGCGCGCAAACTGTTTTCCAAATTCGAGTTGTGTTGTGTTTTTTCTGTGAGTTCGTTATTCGCATTTTATTTTGCTTAAAATTTTCCGGATTTATGTAATCAAGTTTGGATTGCTCGTAAACTGTTTATTATGGTAAGTTATTAAAATTAATTAACATCTTCTTAATTTTATTAGTTGTTCATTATATGTAAGCGCATACTTCTAATAAGCAAAATTACTTGTTTTTAATATTTGGAAAATATTACACGATAGTATTCTAAGCTGCAATATTTTAATTATTTCATTAGATCTACCCATTCTATCTTTTTTGTTTTTATTAGATTTTCTTAGCGTAGAAGACTATCTTTGGGCGAAGTAAAGAATCAAATATAACCAAAAAAATCCGAAATCTTATTATTTTCAGTCAAAACACGTCATATTCCGTAGCCCATATATAATTTTTACGATTATAATTGCATTTTATAATGAAATAATTAAATTCTTACCACCAAGCGTGAAAAATTTGGTTTTCTCAAATTCTTTTAGAGAACGAATAATTGGGCACGCTATTATTATTGCTAGCGACACTTCGTACGAACACCTGTGTAGTTCAGTGACGTTCTATATGCCATAAAACAGTATTTTTTATATTTCAAGTAGGTTATGTTGTGTTTCCAAAATGTGCCAGTAAATTATATAAAAATCGGAGTAACAATAATAATGATAATTCACTTTAATTTATGGTCCAACGTCATGTTTAATACACTAGGTACATACATAATAACGCTACATACATAATATTATAGTGTTCGGGTTCTATATCGGTAAAATGATTTGATAATTATTATATATTATATGTATTATATAATCGTAGAGATTATAATTACATATATAGAGAAGATCAGAAATAAGAAAATAAGAACTTCTTTCCCTATGACAATCAAAAACATATTTAAGTACAATATTTAATAAAAATGCCAGATATATTTTAATATATAATTATAATTGATATATATAATAATCTCTAATCTCTAATATATATATATATATTAGAGAATTATAATTAGATTGGAAGAGAAACAATTTTTCATCCAAATACATTAATTTAAAAAATTTTAATATTACATATCCATACGAAGTGAAAATAGATGGAGGAGGCATATCCGTATTGGATCACAGAACATAATTAATCTAGATTATTCGTAGGCCACTTACGATCAGGCGTTTCAATATCAAATATCAATGTAATAAACAGTCTTACAGCCAGTTACTGAATTGAGAAAATCAGCCATGCTTAACTGAGTATTCTTAAATCATATTCTTAATTACTTAAATATGAATATTCAAAGCTTGCTTATCGTAATTCAGAAACGCAAATTGTGTTGATTTATACTTAAGTATAACTTAAGTCATTCTGAACATCAAATTCTCTAATCAGAAATCGGCTGTTAGTCTTAAAATTAAGCTGACAGCACCTGCCGGGTATACCTCATTTGACTGCACGTATTAGATAAATTACATTTAAATTATCTATTTAATTGATGTACTTGAATTGTGAAGCTAATTATATAACTTATTAATCATTAAATAAGTATTTGTGAATTTGGAAATAGATAAATAAGAAGGTGCATATAACGCGTTGAATTCTAATGTAGGCCAAGTAAATGATAAAAATTAAATTTTTTAATGAAGCTGTTATTTATGCGATTATTCGAGATCATTGCGAGAAAATTTCGACACAAATAGAATAAATTAGATTTGTATGCATTTTTAAAATCTCCGTAGCTCAATTGGTCACAGTTTGTAAATCCTTCTACAGTTCTTAGTTTACACTCAGGAAAAAATAATTTGGAGGGCATGGCTGTTAAATGACCTTCTTACCAAGACATTCATAAATATAATTAGTGAAATAGACTCAAAAATGTCTGTCTATTGCCACAATACGCGTCACTTTTCTCACAATCTGTAAATACCATAGAAAAATCACAGTTTCGTTTTGTTTTTATTTAAAACTCGTTTTGTAAATTATTCGCATTACAAACAGTTTCTAAAATATTATGTTGTTTATAATATACTAAATTGTTTAACTTTCGAATTTTATGAGTTGTATAATATAAATGTGGATCAACTTATTTTCATAAAACAGTAGTTCTAAGAATAATTTTCAACTTATTTTAAAAAAGTTTCCTTTATTGTCAAAATCAGATAATATTCTTTCTTTCTCATATAGTCACATATTTATCTAATTCTATTAAATACTTCAATTTCAAATCCAACAAGTTTTTGGTCAACTTATTTGCAATATTACTAAGTAATCTAAAATTTTATGTTATTAGTACGTAAACCTATATATATATTTTTTATATATTGTTTCAGTATAAAGATTTATCTTAATTTTAATTTAAAAAAAACTTTTTATTTCAAAATTCTAAATATACGATAGAAAAAGTCGCGAGTCTAGTCTGCCTAACATTGATATATATGAAGCATTAAGTATAAGTGATGAGTAGAGATTGCATTCACTAATGAGTATCTGTAGCATACTTTCAAAATGACTTTTGCTTTATCAAAAACTCTTGACACCTAAAAGACAGACAATCTACAAACACAAGATATAAACTTTAATTCAAAATAGATGTAATAAGTAATGTTTATAGTCTCAAAAAAAGTATAACGTAAGAATTTCTCTCAAATATTGTCATTTTTGAATCATCGAGACAATTCCTTTAAATAACAGCTTTAAACTTTTACACAACTTTTGCTACTTTTCTCAGTAAATAGCAACAAAAATTCACTTAAATAGAAATCATTTTACAAATCGGATTTCTATTCTGTTTTATCATAATATTACGAAATTTTATTAATAATTAATTATTAGTGTGTCAATGCTCGGGTTTTTAGAGAATTTTGGAAATAAGATGTAGTAAATAAAACAATAATCCTTCAATAAAAGTAATTGTTAAGTAAGAAGCGATCTCTACTGTTACATCGGAAGTACGAAAGTAAGGAACCGTTGAGCTCATTAAAATTGCTAAACAGTCGAAACAAAAGCGAATGCATTTGTAAGAATGTTTTCACTTATTGTCCGTCACGTCTGGGTTTTGTCTGGTCAAGGATTCGAGTTCATGACTAAGCAGATCTCTTAGCGAAAGTGATGTCAAAGGTGTTTAATTAAAGTCTTTATAAAAAAATACGGTCAACTTTCGAGTTTTAATCAATTCAGCTAATATGATATTTCTATATTATTTAAATTAAGAAATTAGCATTGCTATTCAACGGGGAAATGCGCCAGGCTCATTGGCACCCTGCCCAGCGGCAACGACTTGGAGCAGATTTTTTATTTTTAAATATATATGTAAATTATATAATTAATTAAGTTTGAAATTCTAATTAAGAAATTAAAATTTGTAGACACTTTGATAATCTGGTTCTGTATGCGAGGAGCTCATTTAACACTAATAGCAATGCGTCTGCTTTGAAGCTCGAATAGAATTATAATTAGAAGGCACAGAAGCATTTACTTGCTTGCTTATTGATTGATAGAAGTGGATGCCAAAATACGTGTGCTTTATGTTAGTCCCAGAGGAAATACCACATAAGGTTCATATATTGCACATATATTTTAACAGTGGACAACAAACGTATAATATGATAACAAAAGCTTACAACTAAGATTTAATTATATAGAATATAAAGCGGTGCGCAGTTTAAAACCAAGCTTAACTACCAACAAAAAAATTAAAAAATGACAAATGATTACTGTGGTTCTTGTTGTTGTTATCTGCCCTTAGTATCTTTATTTACTATTTTATTTCATCTATGATATAGATTTAAAAGTTTGCTCTAATAAATCAATAAGTATTGATCGTACGCATAGCAATGTTCAGACTTTCTATGGAAAATTGCATGAATCTCCCGAGAACACGCTCCGATTAGATTGCATGTAATGGGGTTTTAATTCTAGGAAATTTGTGGAAAAATGAACGTACGTATATTAGATTTCATTCAATATTCATTTGGTTTGACTTGTTTTAAAGCAAGAATTTATATGCTTTTAACCTTCAACATAAACATATAGTTTTTGAACGAATTGCTTAAAGATAAACTAAAAATCGGTATAGGTTCATGTCTAACTACATAGTTTAATGTCGCTTTAAACATGTATACGAGGTCTCTACACGATAGAATGTTTACAAAGTACATTACCTAAATGGTGGAATGCCTAAAGTTCTATTTTTTTTGGATGAATAGTAAATCAGGTGTTCATGTAGGCTAACTTAACGTGTTATAAAACTTCATAGTTAAGTAACGCAGATATCAATGATAGAAATTCTTAAAGAACGAAACAATAGTTTAAAAATGCTTTTTCACTAACAACGATGCCTACCCGTTGATTGTTTAAGCATTAAATTTATGACGTGCCAATAGATCAGATAGAAGCATGTGACTTAAGAGTGAGGTATATTTTTCAATTTGCACAAAGTTAATAGTTGTAATACATGGTATTTGCATGATAAACCATTTTAAAATGTTGTAACAAGTTACTTGTAATGAGGCACAACGTAACAGCGATTACTTAATGCAATTAATGAAAAACGTATCACCGTTGCAATGTGCTTCCTGAAGCTTTCAATAGGGATATATGTAAGGAGGTGATAGCAAAAAAGATTGCAAAATGAAAAAAGAAGAAACAGAAATACAAAACAGGTAAACTGAAAAACATATAGCTACAATTATTAGATCGTTAGTACTCAAAACGGTTCCGTAGACTAGATCACTCAGCGATTGTCATGCATCAGGGTTCCCTGCTTTATCTGCTTAAGTACAGTTGTTAGAATGTAACCGCACGTTATAATTACTTAACTGATTCTCAAACAATGTCTGAAGTCTAAGCCTTGTTTTTAAAGAACAAGCCCTTTTGTAGCTGATCAGGACATACCTCTAATATCTAAAAAAAGTAAATTCCCGTAACCTCTAGTGGGGCATGGAGCAGACACATTTATGTATCGGTTTCACGGATATTTTTTTCTTTACAGGCAAATAGGTGATCAACCTTCTGTACCTACACCAAAAAAAAAAATTGTTTCCCTGGGATTCGAGGTCCAGACGTCCAACGCAACACGCAGACATGCTAATTACAGCATTATTCACGCTATAATTGGCTCACGCTGTCGTTTATTAACGTAATATCTGAAACTATAACCTTTTTGAAATAAAATATAATTACATATTACTTTTCATAATAATATATTGAATTTAACAAGAGTAAAAAAGCATTTTGCCAAATTGAGTCACTCTTCGTGAGCGTCTCTTTAAAGAGATATACCAAAAAAAGTCCGCGATCACTTGGAATTATATAATTTACTATAATATCCTTGAATATATTTGCAAAAATGCAAAAGGCTTAAAGCCGTTGGGATGCGTACCCAAAATACTGGCTGCGTTACCTCGCTATATCGCTAATTATATAATTAATGAATACATTATTTATTGCTTTAACATTTAAAAACACTTCATTTTAAAATCATATAAATAAAGATCGAAATGTATATTTTATGAACTATCTTTTTTTGAATTGGATTCATGAGTTTAGATGTGTAATTTATGAGTTGCAAGGTGATAATGGACTTACATAATAATAGATGTGATGAATGAAGTTGTACGGATTGGATGCATTATTTGATCATTGATGTATTTATCTATTGTGAAAGATTTTAAGTAATCATTAGTTATATTGACCGCCTCTTTGGTCTAATGGTAAGCGCTTAAGCATTACAACCTGAGAGGTCCTGGGTTCGATTCCCGGTGGAGAAAAAAAAACTCGGTCTGGCAGGGCATAGAAGACTGATCACCTACTTACCCATAAAGAAAAAATCGATCAGTGAAACAGATGTGAAATGCATCTGCCCCATACCCCACTAGGGGACACGGGACTTCACTTTTTTTTCATTAGTTATATTATTAAACAGAGTGAAGCACCGTTGCAAGGTTAGGACGGCTTGTTAAATTATAAAGCCTTATGTTAAGGCCTCTACCACTTTCACTTTATTTAATGTATGATTTATAGCGAAGTCTTTAATTCAAATTGAGAATAATAAATATATCATTTTACTTTTGCATAGCTGACCGGTTTGTGCCATGACGAAAAAGTTATTTGAGAACTGTATAATTTATTAAATTATATCTTCGTCAATTTCTATGTCATTAAGTTGTCTACTTTAAGATTATTACTCAAATTCCAGCCTTATTAAATGGGACTGTGTTTCGCGATATAAATAATTATTATTCGTTATTCTGTTATTATTCTAACAAGAGCTGCTATGAAAGTTACCATTGCCGAACAAGGTATTAATCACTCCATTTTTATTAAAATGAAATAAAAAACTACTTTTATTATATCTAAATAATAATAAGTTTGTCGATAATATTCATGAAAATTGATTATTTAAAACAATTTTATTCGATAAAGACAAGTAGAGAAGAAAGCTAAAAATATACTTGTATAATGCAAATAATAGCAAACAATGCCAAAGGAATATGTTGTATATTTTAAGCAAGTGAAACTCTGAAGCAGACCATTCACTACTGGCGAAAATAAGGTAGGGAAAAGCGAATAAATGAGGTATTAGGTACCAACTGACGCTATCTGTGAGTAATGATAGGTCATCGCATACTAATGAGCTAAGCCTACGAGCCTATAAACCTAGATCCAGCCTGCGGGCTATAATATAATAACGGTTCATTATTGTAATGCTCATAACTGTAACGTAGGTACCTATTAAGTATCGTATTAAGAAACGTGAAATTTTGTAAGATTAGTGCTGTTTCAAAATAGGCGAATGGAAATTTTTAAATAAAGGACCGTTGTAATATGAAGTGTAATTTGGACTGTTTAAGCAATTTTATATATATTAGTGGTCGCCCATTGGTCGAAATTCGACCACAATTCAAGAGTAAGGTATGTATGTTGTGTGTCATTGAAGCAATAGTGTGTGTAGTGTTTATTTTAATTAATTTAATGAATTTATAATGCATTTTATATAAAAACAATAGCTGATGTACCTACTTCTTCTTCATGTAAACTTTAAAAAAACGTAAAAAAGAGTACAAACTATAAAGTTTTGCTTCACGTATTAATATTATGATTTCTAGAAAGTTGTCTATGCTTTAAATTTTTGATGCAAATATTTCTAACCAATTTTTTGACATGCTCAAACGATAGTTTTGACTGTTACAACCTAATGCAAACTATACTTAAGACAACACTTCCTGTTTTGAAAGCATTCTGAAGTTGGGTATTTAAGAGAAAAGTATTATTTTAAAAATAGAATACATAATAAAGGACACGCATCTTGTTTTTTAAACTTAGAACAAAATATTTCATAATCCAGTTTAGATGAATCCGTCAAAAGCATTGCGCGTGCGTGGCTCCATCCTCTGTGCGTCCCTCAGTGAAAGCAGGTGAGCAACGTCACGAGATGACGAGAAAACTCGTAAATATTAACATCTTGAAATGATTAGCTGTTAATTTTAGAAAATTGTTGCAATCCGAGCATTCGCCACATTTGTAAAAATATTATTATAATTAAACAAATTAAATCACATAATCATGACATGAAGTACATAATTTTGTAACCGATATGTTAGGATAAGCACAAAATTTACATAAAATTAAAATCTAATAACTAATGAAGACAGTATAGATATGTTAGTAGGTTGTGCAATTTCGTCTAAAAATTATTTGTGTACATTCGAATTAAAATTAAACATTTTTATTTAGGCATTTATAAAATTTTCGTTTTGCGTAGAATGCAGATAAGTAAGCTAATACTTAATCATATATTTCAATAGTTTTTAAAAATAATACCGTTTAATGAAAAGTAAGTCATGTAATGAGTACAAGCACTAATATAAAACTTGTTACAATTAATCGAATGAGAAATCCAGAGTTATCAAGATGTAAACGGTAAACGGGGAAATTTTAATGGTAAGATGACAGCGAAACTTCATAATAAATTCACGGTTCTTACAGTAAGTGGGGTACTAACTGTAGCCTGCAGCAGGGCAGTAAGATACGGTCCAGGCACCGTTATCGGCTTTTGATTGAATCTTGGCGTCGATTTATCTGATTGTCTTATTGATGTACGCAAGCAATCATTTCCTGTATCTATTTTTGATCGATTTATTACAAAAATACAAAATATTTTTTTAGTAACATCGTCTGGTTATAATCAGGATGAATTTAGGTACTGTTTAGTTCTTTGGAGCATGGACTCAAGTTGCGAAGGACAGAGAAAGATGGAAGTCTAGAGGAGGCCTTTGTCGAAGGACAAGCTTTATCGGATAAACCGGTTGCCGATTAATTAATTTCTTATATTAATTAAATATTTAGTTTAAAATATTACTGTTTATACTTTACAGAAATAAAGGCTTATTTATTTATTTAGTACTTTTGACATTTAATGTGTGTATGAAAGTCTCGGTTTAGAAGAAACAGAAATCATTCATGACTGTAAGTGAAATCGGCGATACACGTTAAAAATGTGTCTGATGACCAGGAAACATAAAGTCAATGAAAGCAGGACATAAACGTCCAAACATTACAAAAAGTGCTTAAAGCAATTGAATTGTTAATCGTTTAACCAGATTCAAGATTATTTTTAATATTTTGTTTTATCTTTATTTTATACTTTTAACTAACTTAACAGGCAAACGTTGTTTTACCATATTTATATAAATTATTTCTAAAGCGTTGAAAATTATTACATTACTAATATCGCTATTAAAAATGGTGGTAGAAGGATGAAAATTAAGGGTTATATGTATTTTTTAATACCAAATCATAAAAAAAAATGTCCAAAAAATAAAATATAATTGTGAAGGGCCATCCTTATTATCACTTAGGAGTATAAAAATACTTAAGGACCTATTCTCAGACCTAACGAATATATAAAAAAATCATAAAAATCGGTCAAGTCGTTTTAGAGGAGTTTGGTTATAGACACTGTAACACGAGAATTTTATAATATATAGATTAAAAGTATGAAGCTACCTCATTATTCAAAATTAAATATGTTTCTCGATATGCTAAATTACAGTTTCTTCAATTATTCATTTCATTGCATACTTTCTGCTGATATTCATGGTAATTAACATAATTTATTACTGGCGAATGTAAATATATCATTTTTATATTAAATGGCCAGTATTGATGTTGACTACCGGCATTGCATTGGTAGCACCGACTAGGACCAATTAGAATTTTTTGAAAGACAATAAATTATTTTCTAAATTCGTTAGTGTTAACCCACGATACTGGTTGAACATTTTTGTATCTTTTTCCCTTCCGGAACAACTCGAAGACCGTAAAGGCGTGTTTTTTTAGAACTGTAAGTAGGCTTGACATGGGTTCGGCGAGACAATATTCTAATTATGACGTTTATTGTTTCTCGAATTTAAATTAGTAAAATTATGTATATGAAAAAATGCTGACACAACGTGGTCGGTACTTTTAAAACAATGAAACAATAAAGACAATATAAGCCATATTCACTAGTTATGTATGCGTTACGTAAATATCGAGGCTAATCATATAATTGTTTCGATCTGTTTGACTTATGCTACTTATTAGGGATTTTTTCGCAACACAAGAATTTTTATAACGGAACATTCTAGTTCGAGTGAGTTTAACATGAAATTTTAACGCTCAACTAGGTCAGTAACGTTGGTGCCAAATACCAACACAGAACTTACTTCACATACGTTACTGAAAGCTCTCTAATCGACATACATAATATTTACTTGTTTGTGTCTGCGAATTCTTACAAAATTTGGACTTAAATACAAATTATCAAGCAAATTGATCCAAGTCCTAGAGTTAAAACATGCCTACTCTGTGTACTTACGAGAAATTTTCTAAAAAAGATTAGTTTAAGCAGTAAGTATTTTGTTGAACCATTTATAGTTAAACGAGGATTAGCTTGTCTATGACTTTATTATTATTAAAGCTATGTGTTCATAATGGAAGGTATGATTGTTACATTGTTTGCAATTCCTTTCAAACAATGTAATAATTATGTTAATGTATTTCATTAGTGAATGATGAATTAGAATTACCTAAGCCTATCATTTTTCAAGGTTTCAATAAAAATTACACTTTATAATAGTTACAAATAATATAATACATAAAATAAATAAATTGCCTAAACGTCGTTGCCCTATGTTGCATTAAGAGAAAACAACCACATAATACTTCTCTGAAGCGCACAACAATGATGACAAAACATTTCCACTTCTTCACTTTCTAAGAATAACAGCTTTTATGCTTCTCATAAAATTCTATAACGTTTGAGACTTTACAGTTTAAAATAGTCATAGATATTATTCGCGTTTTAGTCATAATTATTAAATTGAATATATTTAGCTTAAATATTTATGGCCTCTAAATGTTTAGAGTTACAAAAAAAATTATTGAAAAGTATAAACTTATCAACTCAAATATTTGTGGTTTCCTATCTAAAGAAAATCTTTTGAGAAAAGAAACTCAAAGAATACTGAACCGATTTGAGTTCGGAATTTTTTCACTAATAACATAGGTTACAATTAAATATGCGTACGCGAAAGAAGCCGCAAATAAATTCTAGTCAATTATAAGATGATTCGATTTCAAATAAGTAACGATAAAAGCTATAGATAATATTGAAAAGCTTTGCATCTATAAAATATAATTTATTACATCGTCATTTATACATAGGTACATAAGTAGATAAGTACTATCATTTTATCCGGCAAATGTGCCCATCGAAGCCATTCCAGAATAATAAATATGAGAGTAAAATAATTCTTTAGAGAAAAGCTACGAATTCAAGTAATTTATAAGCTATAGATACATTTGTTTTGATTTTGTTAACTTACTCTAGGTAAAAACTGCAAGTTTAACTACAATTTGTTAAATATCTATATAGAAAAACCTCAATAAAGACATACTGGGTTATCTAATTTTTACCCTAGGCAGTTAAAGTAAAACTAATCAGCATGTATTGTCGGCGGAAGTGTATGTAATGGGAACAATATACTGGTTAATTATTCAATAAAATATCGGTTCTCATGAAGCGAATCTTGTGCAGTATTGGCGTAGTTATAAAACGGTCATAAATCACTAATACGAGTTGAATTTTTATTTATGACCACCGGTTGGCGCAATAGGTTGCTGCCTTCTGGGTTCGAATCCCAATGGGCGAATTTATTTGTGTGATGAGCACGAATGTTTGTTACCTAGTTTTGGTTGTATATATGTATTTATTGTGGTACCCTTGTTGTTTCTGATTACCAAATCACTAGAGCTTCAGCTACTTATATGATTATTATATTATATACTTATATATACTTATATACTTATATATTATATACTTATATATTATTTATTATTATAGGATCAGAGCAATGTATGTGAGTTGTCCCAATTATTATTAGATCCATATAATTTGTTAGATGGGTTTTTTGGTTTAGTTAAAATTTAAATTTAGAGGGGATCTCGAATTAGAAGTATATATAGTATATGTATATAAAATATCAAATGTTAGCGAAGGATTTAAGAATCTGTATTTTAAACATAGCTCACTACAATGGTAATTAATTGTACTCTCACTTTCACATAGTATAATTTGAATATTTAACGTGTATTTTAATTGATGAAACGAACTATGAAACATTATTAATCGCTAACAATTATCCATTTACCTCTATTATTACGTAAACTTCATAATATTTAATATTGTATAACTTTAGAATTCATTAATTGATCAAATATATAATCAATACAATTAGATAAGCATACTACAAGAAGTAAAAATTATTCTCCATTTTGGATTTATAGTTAATAATAGTTTTTAATTTTTAGTCTATCCTATCTTTCCTCAAAATTGACTATCACACAAAAATATTTTTTCAATTAAAACCAGTAGATATTTCCTGCGATTGACGTGCTTAACCAACCAAACAAGCTTTGTATTAATATAGATTAAGTACAGTATAGTATTTTATTGAAAATTTTGGTTTTTAAGACAATAGTAATTTATAACAGTTTTCCTCAAATATATTTTCAAAGTTGTAAAAATAACTGTCCGTGTATTTATTATATCTTTTTTGTTGCAGTATTTCGGGAAAGTGAATAAAAGTGCCACAACATGCTACTAGCCAATGGGCCCGAGGCCCATGAACAGCCGAAGAGGTAAACTACAAAATATATTTCAAAATTAATTTTCTTTTCCAAATTTCTTTTTGTGTTTCTCATTTTTTGTTGTCTTAATTTTTGACTAAAATTATTTGTGTATGTAAAATATACACATGTTCAGACTAACTGATGCCTGCTACTTCGACTATGTGGATGTGAGAAAGTATTTATTTACCCAGTTTTTTCGATTTTCCGTTTGAACATGGTAATTTTCTGATTAAAATATATTTCCTATGTTGAAGTCGATATTTTTTCAATATTCATCCAGTATCTTTTTGTGATATCCGCAAAATTACTAACCTACAAACAAATATACTATTTACGTCATTTTTAAAACACGCATCACAGTTTTCAAAAAATATTAGTAGAACAGATCTTAGTAACCAACTATTTATGTGTGCAGATTATTTTCCTTATATAGCAAATGATTAGTTCAAATCAATAACTTCGGAATAACGGGCCAGTGAAAGTCGGCAACACTCTGTCATAAGACCTTCAACCATCTTTAATAAATAAAATATTTTTCGGTGAAAGTTTGCATTTATGACATTGCAAATAGCAATAAATTACAACAGCTTAAGTCTAACGGTATCTATATTATTTTTGATTTGTCTTTTAAGCCTTTAATGGCAGATTTATACACTTATATACTTTTAATTAATGACGTTAATATACGTTATACAATAGTAAATAAAAATGTATTTAATAAAAATCACTGAGGTTGTCTAGAAGATATCACTTATTAGTAATAAACTAATTACTAAGTGGTCCTATAAGCCCACTGCGAAGCCTTAGGTATCGGATTCGATCTCCGGTCTCGAATGCAATTTATAATTTAATTTGTATTTGTATTCGGTCTCTGATAGGGCTGCCACTTGCCGGACGACGCGACGCCCTGACAAAAATTGGGTTGCCTGGAAGAGATCGCTGAATAGATATAAGACCGCCCGTTGTACTAAATTGCAACGAAGTGTTAAAAAAATAAAGAACATATGCATTGCACTCGACATAATTAACAATATTTATGTTCTTACTGTAGACATTGTTTTTTTGATGAAGCTTTGATAGTATTAATTGAAACTTAAAAAATAGTCGAATTTATTCAAAATTACATTTTACATGAACAAATTAAATATGGATGGCCTTATAGCTCATAAGAAAATTATTAATGAATTCGTAGTGGAAGCTGTAACATAATTATAGCACTTATCTCAAACGAGTTTTGACCGGTCAAAATTTTTAATCGTTCACGTAAGTTGAGTGAGTAAATAATAACACCGTTACATCACGGTCGAGTGAAAATTTTGGAAATAAAGTTTCACTTTTATGGCTTACAGTAAAGCACCTAACATCATGATTAAGTGCTTTCTTTAGGGACCGATGTTTTTTATTGTGCTGCCATCTAATATTTAAAATTCTAGGGTAATAAAGCATTTACTAATTTAATCATTTATCATTTAAATATCTACTTAAATTACAAGTCAATGTGAATTATTCAGTATATATCTATGTTTTTTTGATGACTTCTGGGAATCCAATTTATATAAGCATATTCGAATGTAATATTAAGATTGTAATAAGATTTTTATTATTTAATGTTAATGCGATTTTGCTGTCAAAGTTATATCGGGCTAATATAAGTCTCGAGCTAGTAACAGCTGACATTAAATGACTTGTACCGTCTTTGTTATTATTCAAAAAGGTTGATGTTAGTTTTAATCTATATTAGGCATATGGTAACCCCCAGATGGTAATGTGCGACGACACATCAGTCGGCTTCCACCTAGCCGGTCGCGAGGATGACGGTTCAGGTGCGCGTGCGCCGAGTGTTTCCTCCCTCTCACTTTACAAGCAGAAGATCGACGCGCTCTTTGAAGACAACCGCTCAGTTCACAGCCAACAGTATGGACCTACGTCAGATATAGGAAGAAGAAATAGTAAGGTAAGATAAATCTGTCTATTATTAAAAAATCCAATTGCCATAAATCATTGCCTAGTTCAAGTTTACCAAATTTTTTTTTGCTGCAATAACAGTGTAGAATTTTAAGAACATGTTGTTCGTTGGTGCTGCATTTAAAGACTATTTGGTTAACTTTTTTTTGTGCTTTGTTATATGATATATGATAGCAAAAATAATTGGGTAAAGCTCAGAAAATATTTAGATTACATTCAAGCGGATTTTGTTAAACAGATACGATGGTCAATTTTTTTTAAACAAGAGTTACGATTATATCCTATATAATGTAATAGGGATTTAATTAAATAATGATTAAAACACTTTCTGAAAATTTGTCCGATCCCCTATTGAACAATAGATTGGCCTATATTGTAATGTGTATTAGGGCACGGGTTTAGGGCAGAGTTATATGTATAATAGAATGAAAAACGATGGTATTTTCCGAAATCTTTGTTTATAGACACTTTCCCATTATAATACTAGTTAGGATAAGGTTGTGTAAATTCTTGTCTTCATGCACAGACTTGTAAAATTCAACTTTTCTTCAAGAACAATTGACTGTTAAAATACTGATATTTTTTGTTGAACTGGAAAAATCAACACGACAATTACATTAATTAAAACATTAAATATGAGAACAATGCGATGTAACATAAAGCATGTTCGTGTTTCTTTGAACTTTTTATTCTTTACTAGTACATGCCCATGACTTGTCTTCCCGTCTGTTTCTGTAGATTAGATTAAAAGTAGTTTCCATCCTTTGATATCTCTGTACTGAAACATATCATTTTTATCAAAATTGACTTAGATTTTAATACATAAAATAATAACAGTCTCAGTTTTTTTATTTATTATTAGTGTTACAAATTTTATACTTAGTTTAATAAATAAAAATTACATCCACAGATAAGTATCACGCGGGATAAAAAACCTACATTCGAAGATGAAACGGATTTCTGTGAGAAGGAAATTAAAAAGATCAATAATGCGGTGCAGGATCGTATAGAGAAGATGTTTGCAGATATGGCGGGAGAAGCAAGAAAAACAGACACCATTGGAGTGCACCAATTCAATGTGCACTACCTTGGTTCTACCTCATTGCAGTCCAAGGTCACAAGTCTATCCGGGCTACAAACACCTCTAAAAGATTTATATTTTGCATACAGAAAAAATTTACGACCAAAAAGCACGCTTACAGGTAGACTAGAAATATCAAAAATTGGTCTCAAAGTTCGATATAAAGGAGAAAGGGGAGATTTAGAGCAATTAAATCCTTTCCCTACGATAGCAGTTTGGTCTGCTGTTAAGTTTGTCGTCCAAAATTCTGAAAAAGAACGCAACGAATCAAGCTACGCATTTTTGCCTCTAATTACTGACCCTGACAATATAGACCGCCATGCTTTATTTAAGCCACTGGAGAACGCAGAGAAGAAATACATCCTCTCCCACAACGAAAATACACATTCACCACTTTTCGCTGTAGTGATGAGGAAAATTGGAGTCGCTAAACAACTTGAGTGTCATGGTTTTGTATGTCAGACGACTGAGGATGCTATCGTTATAGCAGCCACATTATACAAATCCCTCATGTCACATATGAGTCGCCAAGGCCACAACGATCACAAGAAATTAAAAAATCGAAACGGAGTCAGCTGTATGAGTATAACAAGTAGCATAGCGGTAAACGATATTCCAGTCAGACCACCAAGGAAAAAGCGCAGCACGTCATCAAATAGCGGTGACAGTGATAGAGCTGATGGATTTTCGGCCAGTGAGTCCTTTGTTGAAAAACCGAGAACTGATAATTTTAAACAACTTTCAATATCATCTCCTCCTGTACTTCCTCTTGATGCAAAGCGCATAACCGTCGAAGAAGTAAAAGCTAAACTAGATTCTATTAAAGATAAAAGTGGACGTAATAGGAAGCCAATAGAAAAACCACCACAAGTATCTAATAACTTACCACAAAATCCGCAAAGTAGTAGTGAATCAACAGTTCGAAGTAAAGTATCAGAAAAAATTGAATTATTTCGAGAATTAGAAAGACGGAAGAGTATAAAACGCCCACCAACAATGCCACCTCCAATACCCATTAAACCTCAACCAGCAGATACTAAAGAACCTTTGAGAAGGACTCATAGCGGCAGGCAATTATTAGGTGAAACAGGTGATATTCTAACAAAGGTGGCGATACCGAGGTCTGGCAGCTTTCTCAACGCAGGGGGTTTGGCTCGATATAAATCTATCGGCCATAGGTATGTATCACTATTATTTTTTAAACAAACACCATGAGCTTTTAAATAAACAGCTCGTAAATATATGCATTAAACTGTTATTATATAGAATTTTGGATATATTTTATATATAATATTAAAGGAGAGTATTCATGAACGATTTCAACTACTACCTAAATCATATTCTAGTGACGCCGAGGCAACGGTACATTGATAAAGTGGTTTGTTTCATTGTTCGGTGTAGCATAAATTCTAAGGGTATTAAATTCCAAACATATTTGTTCCACTTCAATGGAACCGTTGAATACCTACTAAACTAATTAGATACCCAACTTATAAGCGCGTTAACGTTTATTTCAACTCATTGCATGTTAACTGCTCCATTACATTCACTAATATACTCATAAATTTTGAATAATTTTTATACTTAACATAATAATTAATCACAATGAATACCTTTTCAGAAATAACGGCAAGAAAGGCGGCGGTTCACCATTAGGTTTCAATGAATTATTTCACGAATTCAAAGTACAAGAAAACCTACATTCAATGGATGAAATTCTGAGCGTCATTATTGACCCAGACGGAATGTCTTTCAATGACTTAAAGCCAATTTATAAAGAGTTTCTCTTAAAATTAGCGGTGACGTTAACCAAAGATGAAATATTCCAGCATAGTAAGGCAATAATGAAAAAACAAAAGAAGAAAGCTCTACGGCGAAACACGTTTCAGATCAAGAGGAGAAAAATTTTTAAGGGCTCAAGTGGGTTGCGGATGGTATTTAGGTTTCCTTTTGGGAAAAAGAAAGAGAAAAAGAAAATACAAACTTTGGAAGCGAACGAAAGCTCAGATTTAAAGGAACCCGTTTCTGAAAGTTCCGTTTCAACATCGAGCTATGACTTGAGGCAGTTTAAACCTAAAGAGCCTCCAGTTATAACAACTCAGCGACAAAACGTGAAAAGAAATTCGAGACGGTCTGAAAAAGTTCACGAGTCTGAACGAAAAGGGAAATTATCGAGACCAGGTGAAAGAACTTCATCAGAGGACTCTGATTTTTTGACCTTAAGCAATCGATTGGGAGGTCAGAATCGAAATAGTTCAAGTGGTTACGTATCATGCTCTGAATGTGAATCCGAAAGCTGCATGGACAGGTGTTATTGCTCCCTCAAAGATTGTAAATCAAAGTGCTACTGCTCAGCTTTGGAGACCGGAAAAGATTCAGCGAAGACGAGGCTTTTAGGAAAAAACTGCAAAGACTGCTCAAAGTAAGTATTCAAGTAATTTAGACAAACATCAGCACTTTCGCCAATTCCTTTCTATTTCGGTCATATATAAACCTTATCTTGAAATAACAATTAATTGTCTTGTAAATCTAGATTATATAAATTAATTGGAAAGATCACGAATTCTAGAAACGTTTCCATTTTAACCGTATGTAAATTATTAGTATCGTCAATCGAAATATAGCACTTTATTTTATGAATAACATTAATATTTCAATTGAATTTTACATCCTTAAGCTGGTTTCGCTCGGACACGTTTTTCGTGCATTTCTCTACTTTCGTTTACTTCATATATATCATTCGGTTTTAATAAGAGTGCATCTTTGCGAAAAGAATTAATTATATTAGTTGGCTCATCCACTAATGCTAAGGAATGCGTGCCTTATTTATTAGCTATTTATAGTTCATTATTAGAGTTTCTAAGTGAAGAAATATAATATTGATTATCAGAGCGTGGCTCGTCTGTAGCTCGCGATGCCTCATGAGTAACTAAACCGAATTATAATTACTCAGCTCTATGAATTACAATCGCGCTAATAGGACTTTCCTCATACGAATTTTTACTTTTATTGGCTGCTTTCTGTTGTGCCCACAACTATTAAGTTAATTAGAATTAAAATCGGTGTGTGCCGTGTCACTTTCATTAAGCCCCTTTTCGAATAAATTTACATTACGATTTCGGTCTAATTTATTTCTCTTAAACTCCTGTAGTCAATACTTAGTAGTCTTAGTTCAATAGCTAAACGGAGAACTAAGATTAAACTTTCCTTTGCTGTAAGAGTAGACACACGTCTTCGCAGTACCTACTTATTATATTAAAATTTATTTCCCTTAAAAAAAAAGTAAAGTCCTTCAGTGAGATAGACATTTCAGAATTTGTTTCCCTCCCTTTGTCATATAAGTATATTTTTTATTTTGTTTCTCCGAAATTGAACACATTACCTTTCGTATCATATAATCCTTCCGCACCAGCAGTCGTAAAAGATTTACTTTCCGCATCAGACACGTGGCCGACTAAATTATATAATATACTAAAGTGTTGTTTACATATTTTTCAGGGAAATGTATGAAGACTACAGCTACTGTAGTTGTGACTCGGAGAGTTGTGAAGATAGCAACAAGTGCTACTGCCCTGGACCAAGGCGGAGCACCCAGAGCTTCGAGTACCTGCAAGGAGCGCGGACCTCGTATACTGATAAACTGAGGCGGGCCTTTGATGACCACGACGGGAAGACCAAAAGCAGGTGAGAGCTATTTAAGTACTTGTGGATCAGAGAATTTTGTATCGCTTCAGAAATGTCAGTAACCTGTCATTAAAAACGTCATTCCATACAAAACGTACGAGATTGTACGTATCTCCTTAATTTTTTCGACGTTTGGATTTGAATAATAAAGCCAAAAATTTCTGAACGTTGGGATTTTTTGAAACCTTTAAAAAATATGATTTAAAGCAATATTTAAAAGATTTTCTTTGATGTAGATCAGGTGCGTCAAGTCGTCGTCGCGAGGAGAGGCGGCGCGCGCGCAGCTCTGACAGTCTCGCCTTAGATTACGAACTACTTTTGCAAAACAAGCCAAGGGACCCGAGATCTAGGAACATGCAAAGACTTACTGGTACTTATTACTTGACTTTTTTATTTCTCTATTTTTTCATGTCATATTCCATATTCATCTATCTTGTCATAATTAGATATTGAAAAATATGTTCTGTTATTTTTACGTGAAGCGCGCACAATCAAACGAATACATTGACAAACTTTCTGTGAATGAAGTATTAGTTGTTATTAAGAAAACAATTAATCTTAGCGATAGTATTGTGGCAATCCTTTGAAAACCCTAATTTTCCCTTATAACTAAATATTAATAATTTTATTATATACTAGCACTCCGCCGCGGTTTCACCCACGCCTACAATATAAATAATATTAATCACAATAAAATATAGCCTATGTTACTCAGGGTGAATGTAGCTTTCCAATAGTGAATGAAATTTTGAAATCGGCTCAGTAGTTTTTGAGTTTATTCATTACAAACATTCACACATAAATAGAAATCTTTCTTCTTTATAATATTAGTTTAGATATATAGGTTTAAGAAAAAAAGGCTAATGAAACTTAAAAAAATAGAAACTATACTTTGGCATCCAAAGCATATGGGTATAATTCGTAACTATGAGTTTGAGCCTATATGTGAATCCGTATACGAGGTGCACAAATTATACTCGTAAATGGCCATCGCAAACAAAACTTCAATACTTGCTGCCTTCATAGATACAGAAGGGGCTTTTGCCAAAACTATTAGGGAATTAGTCACACTCTGCTAAAACTTAAAGTAGAACCAGTCTTAACGAACTGGTTCATTGAGTTAGCAAAACGGCGGTCCAGGTAGTGGTGAAAATTACCAGGAGAGTAAAGGTAGTCTTCTAAAAAGGCTAAATGTAAGAGGATACACTATTATTGTTTACGCAGATGACTTAGCATTACTGAAAAACGGGAACGCTAAAAATGTGCTATATATGCGTTCAGGTCATCAGATTGTAGAAGAATGATGTGACGTACATGAACGGTCAGTAAACCCGAATAAGAGGAGGATATTTTTATTATTTAACACCAAACTTTTCCAATCAACACAAGTGAAAAATGTGGGCGTCATCCTAGACAATAAATTGAATTAGGCGAGTCACATTGAAGCCAAAATAAAGAAGACCTGTATCGCTTTTGGTCAATGCAGAAGACTGGTTGTTAAAAAATGGAGTCTCAATCCAAAAACCACACTTTGGTTGTATATATCGGTCATCAAACCCTCTAACCTACGGATCAATTGTATTGTGGCCCAGTACCAAATATATGAAGCGCCATATCCCACGGGAACCTTACAAATAATGTGGCGGTACGAAATGGGGTAAAATCGAACTTTCGAAGAAGAAAATAAATAGAATAAAAATGTTTTTCCATTTTCTGGAAAAACGGTGCGTCGCAGCTTGATTGTGATGAAATTATCGGTACCCCCTAGGTAACCACACCTCCGCTTATGTTCCTTTCTCTTTTAGTTTATTAAAAGCTACACAAACGAAAAATCTTGTACCTATACATTAACTAAAGCATCCCAGCGCACCATTTACCTTATGAATACTCACGTGGGTCACTTGCAGCCCAGCGCACCTTTTTACCTTTAATATAAATCATCAAAACTCAAGCGGGCCTTGCGGCCCAGCGCACCTTCAACACCTAGTTATTTTATAAAAATAAATTTACCTAAATCTTTTATTTGTGCAGTCCGTAGCACCGGTGCGGGCTCCCACGATGCACTAAGCGTAAAGAAGTCGGCAGAAATGGCGGCGTTGTTCGCGGATGTGCGATTATCTCAGCGGACGGACGTGCGATCGCTGCTAGGGCGCCGTCCTCGCCCATCCGCCCTCCCGCCAAGTGGCGCTCCGCCCCTCGCGAAGATGTTCGACCACAAACCCTTAAGCAGGAACGCGAGCCTCGAAGATACCCTCGGATACTTTCCTTGAGTCCTAAATACTCTCAAAATATTCGTAAGTTCTTAAATATTATTGAATTTGGTAAAATATTCTTTAATTTTGCCTAAATTTCACGAAATATCTTTAATTTCCTTAAATATTCTCAAAAATATTTGTATATTTCCTTCAAAGTTTTACAATTTCTTATCATTATTATTGAAATTAAGATGGTTCGTGGTCGTATAAACAAGAAGTTAAAGAGTCATGTCGGTATATATTTTGTAAATCATCAAGTAATATTTTTATTAGTTATTTTAAAGCGTATTTAACCATTTTTGCAGGATAATATTCTCTAAATTACTTTATTAAGACAAGACATAGGTAAACAAATTTTAGGATACCTAAAATAATGTCTAGTATCTTACTAACGGAGAATACATTTGTATGGAGGAAATACCAGTTATAGAACTCCTAACTCATTGTCATTTTACTCAAATTTACTTTAAAAGTTGTTGATTACCATTGGATATCTTTTATTCCTTAGTTACGTATTTTTTGAGTTGCAAAATTGATAGAAAAGTAATTTTATGTCATAAACTATTTTAATAATTGATTAAAAAACTAAATCTATACATGTAATTATATAGAAATGAATTGACGTTTGTTAGTCTCAAAAACTCGAGAACGGCTGGACCAATTTGGTTAATTTTGGTTTAGAAATATTTGTAGAAGTCCAAGGAATGTTAAAAGGTTAAAAATTACAGAGATATTGTAAATAAAGTAGTAAAAATAACAATTTTATTTTTCCATACAACCTGACAAAAAGGATACGTTCAGAAATTAATTTTGCGCTTAATTGCAAGGAACTTATATTTACAACAACTAAGACTCTTCGTACTATCAAACAGGATGCGTTCAGATATTAATTTTGCGACCAAACTTACAAAGAGAACCAACTAACTCTGTTTTATTTATATAAATAAGATAACTTTTACTAGCGGTATATTTAAATTAGCGCTGACGAAATCAAAAAGATAGAAGAACCACACATAAAAAAATCCTTCGCTATCTTTCTCACTCTTACTTACAAATTTTAAAATAGATTATTCATCTATTAAAGTTTTGGATTATATTTTCATGAAACTTTCTGCTATTTGTAATTATAGATACGTTAAAAACCGATTGATTTTGTCTATAATTTATTAACAAATTTCCTAGTGCAAGAAGGTTTTAAGAAATATTTTTTTTATAAATATTAATATATGTAAATAAAAGGTTTGTCTGAATATACACGTAGCATTTATTGTACTTATATTTTTACCACCTTACTTAAAATTAAGAACTTAATAATTTATCTATACATATTGTTATTTATTTAAGGAAATAATTTTATTATGTATAGGCAAAGATGGATTAGCTCTAAGGCAAACTAGGTGCCTGGAGGCGCGAGCACAAAAAGGGACGTGTGCGTAAAATTTTCAACAGTTCCCGTTTTAATTTCTTTTGGGCGCCGATGAGTTACTGGTCAATGGCTCTCGATATTAAATTCGCCTCTGAGCATACGTAAACTGAGTCATATGATAGAATTTTTCGATGTAGAAAACGAAGTCTTTGTACCATATAATATATTCGAGCACAATTTTATCGAAATGAAGATCTGTTATTTATGATAGTGAAATTCACCTCAGTCTGCGCAGCGATTGGTCGATTACTTCGCCAGCCAATCGCAGCGCAGCGTAAAGTGCCTTACTATGGTTAAAAGTTATTTACCGCAAGCTCACTGACATATATTACAGAACAACCCAGCTGAATTCTCCAATTTCTTTTCAAACATTTTCAATACTACACAAATTATGAAAATAATATGACATTATTTTTAATTGTATACATCTATATTATTTTTAAGTGAAACCTGCAATAAATGATGTTCCAATATTGTGTAAGTGTAAATAATTATTACAGTAAGGTTACGTATTGTATAAATATTTCTTACGTTGTGCAATGTCAGTGCAATATTTAGAAACTTTTTGCTAATGATATAATTTGTGCAATAATGAATGATCTGTTAATAAAGTTTTTACGAAGATTTGCGTTTTTTCTTGTACATCCTTACTAAGTAAGTACATAAAAAAACAGTCTAGGAACGTGAAAATAACATTCCATACAACGCACCCACAACTACAATAACAACCACTGCTGCTTCAATTTCCTAAGTAACGAATCCTTTAGACACCTTGCAAATTTTTGATACCAACCCCTGGTAAACATGTAGACCTAAAGATACCCCCTTCTGATCAAGATGTTTATGATAACCAGTCCTCGTATAAGATATTTAACGCAACGAGAGGCTAAACAGTTATAAAAATATTGTGTGAGTCACTTTGAGTGTCCGATTCATACTTATTAATAATTAGGCATAATTCATATGCAATTTTTTGAATCTTAAATACCTAGCGCCTACCTAAATAATTTAGCAAATATGAGTTATGTTACGAATAGACAATTTGGTATACACAATGCCGAAATATTTATATTGACTTTAAAGTAGATGGAGGCCGCAACTTTATTTTCTCTTTTTGTACTTTTAAAATTTTGATGCAAACCAAATTTTTGATTCTATTTGGTTCGCATTAAATTTTTTATCAGTCATGCATATGACGTTCGAATCATTTTGCGTGGAATATCTTTTGTTTCTCGGGAAGACAAAGAAAATAACACAAATATAAAACCTGATGTCCTTCAGTTGGTGTTGTCAAGACTCCATCACTTATTTGTGTACATGCTACATCCAGTAGTAACTTATTCATACATAATAATTATGTAATTTACAGCATCCTATAGGTAATGTATACTTAAAGGTAACAGAAATCAATTTGAATTTATAGAATTTATTTGTTCGTTATTAAACAACTATTTAGTATATAACATATAATATGTGATATTGACAATGTATTAACTATAAATAATAATAACGCTCTTTACATAAATATATACCCATAAAATATTTGTGATTATACAGTTTAGCAGGTATCCATTTACAATTGTTCAGACTATTTATTATGGCAGTTTAATATGGTCTTACAGTTCCAAGGCGCCCTCTGGAGATTGGCTCCGCGTAACTATGGCGGAACTTCGTCTGTGGTCTATCGGCTAAGTCGCGGAAGTCTCTGTAATCCCTTTCATAAAACCTTTCTCTATCTCCCTCTGCGTATGATTGCCTATGATCATCTAATAGGCGAGAGCGACTGAATGCTCGTTGTCTGTCATTATAGTCCCGTCTCCTTTCTTCCACTGGCTCTATGTCATCTTCATCATTTAATTCCCTCCTCTCACGATATCTGTCATAATCTTCTCTAAGCGGCTTCGGCTCAATTCGGTTCAGATAATCTTCAGTGCCGTACTCATACCTTTTTAAGTCCTCACGCTTTCTACCCACACGTGGCAGCCTTTCCATTTCTCTGTGTAAGTCGGGCGGGGCCAGATCGCGAACTCTGTCTTCCTTGCGTCGCTCCGGTTCCCTGTGAGAACGTTCCACATCACGATGAGAACGCTCTTGTTCTCGCCGAGAGGTTGTTTCTCTGTGACGTTCTTGGCGCTCGTCCCGTCTTTCTTCTTCTGGAGAAGAAGTCGAGCGACTGTTCCTGGCCTCTAACATGCTTCTCCTCATCGCCATGTGCGCTTCTAGTTCCCGGTTGAATCTTTCCCTTTCTAAGTTCTTGAACTTTTCTTTAGCTACGTTGAAACGTTCTTTAGGTGACGCATCGGCTAACTTGAGGCTACCTTCACTGGTGCCTCGCTGGAGTTTTCCAAGGCGACCGTCTACTCTATCTATGCTGCGGTTTGATGGTTTGGTTTCGGCTACGTATCTTCTTCTGTAATTTGGCGTTTCTTCTGGATATTTGTCTACTTTGTCTTTGCGCTCGAGGGATTCGTGTCTGAATCTTCTTTCGAAAGTGGCTTCGCGGAATGGAGCTAGGGAATCTCTGAACTGGTCTGATAGGTCTTCGTTGTAGGGGGTCCTGTCGTAGTTGCGTGGTGAGAGAGTGCGGCGAGGGGGCGAAGACCGGCGAGGGGGAGAGGCGCGGCGGGGAGAGGGAGCACGACGCAGAGGGGACGCATCGAAGGCTTCGTGCATCATATAGGCCGTACTTTCAGCCCAGTCTTCTTCTGAAAATTAAAAATATGTATTAATATAATATTGTCGATTGTATAACTTAAAATCAAATCAAATATGCTTTCGATGTCTGAGATAACGAAAATAATAAAAGCTATATGTACCAATGGCTAATTTTGTCACGCACTGGCAAACCAACCAAACTCTGGTTGGACAGAAAAAGAAACATTTTGTACAGAGGAAAAGATTATTTTCCAAGGTCATGCGTAAGTTTACAATAATAGTAGTTATAGGTCAGAATGATAAAACTACACGCAGAAACACGCAGAATGGGCTTTGTTGAATCATTCAAAACAAAGAAAGTAACAAAAGCTATAGAAATATTAAAACTAACATTTCTTTTACGACCTCTATTTTATTGTTATCGAAGTAGGGCAGCGTATAGACACTATTGTTATTAACCCACAGTATGGGCACATAAAAATGACAGCGTGAGCAGACACGTGAATCATTCATCAACCAATCAGGAAGCAGATTTCATTAAGTAAGCACCAGTCAAATGTATCGTTAATTAACAATAATCATCAATCTATCAAAAATTTAAAAACACGGAAAAATATATTTGTTTCACAAAAATAATCCCGGTTTTCCTCCGTGAATCGAATCCAAGTCGAGTCCTGTCAAATGCATGACCAGTGCACTGGATATTAATGAGGTTAAAATAGAACCCCAAAAGAATGGCTATATGTTTGACTTACACTAATTTATGTATTCTTTACACACACGTATTTACAGCTCAACCCAATTAAATAATTGAAATGTTAGATTCGTCTTGATGCGCGAGTTTCACACACATTATGTTCTTTTTTTAACAGAAGAAGGAAATTTTTTTAGGAGGCAGAAGGCTCACTTAGGATAAGCGTTCCGTCGCCCATGGACACGCTCAAGGCCAGTTGGGCCACGGGTGCGTTGCTGCTCTTTTAAAGAAAGATACGCTCGTATCTTGAAGGTCCCTAAATACGAATGGTTCGGAAATACCCCTGAAGACAGCTGGTGATACAGACTGGATTTGTATACGACGACGTAAAAGCTAGTAAGTATACATAGACATATAAACATGTCTGTATATACATAGATAATCTACATTACGCCGTAATTACTGGTCCAAAAGCCCACTTACACGACACCTTGCACAGGCATTGTCATTTACATACAACGGTATATCATCTTAAGAACAAGTTTAACTCATTTCTAAAATACGATTTGACATAGAAAAAACCTGTCGCTCCCACGTGCCAATCTTGTGAATCATTTTATTCAGGTTTCATTAAAAAATTTCATTGTGCACTAATTTATTGTGGGAATCAAATAATTAGCTTTCCTCTTTCTTAATTATTTCGTGCCACATGATTTATGGCTGCATTCTCTTCTTAGTGGGATTTAAACTTTGTTATATATGACCATTGACAATATAGATCTTTTCTTAGAGCAAACATATATTCTAAATCTTAAGATCACGAGAGCTCGAAAAAATGTAAGGCAACCTGTTACCTGTAGCTACCTACATTTGACCCATTTTCTACACTTATAGATGCGCATTTTTTAAGAAACAGTTATTTTTATATCTATATTTGTCACAATTTTACATTTATTTAATTATTACAAAATTCCCAACGTTTCGACATATAGTCCGCATGGTCACGGGCGACTGTAGAATTCTATATTTTATTAAATTTAATAAAATTAAATAATTGTTAAATTGAGATAAATATACGCGCTCTGTTCGAACTATTTTCTTTAAATATTGATATTCGCGTAAATAAAATACATTACTAAACGGTTTGTTTTGCCGTGTACATAAAATATTTTGTACACAACTCACGCACAATGTCACGTTAGCCCGAAATGCAGGCAGTGTTAAAAATGCCGCAGCCTTTAAAATCGATTTTTTATACAGATCGTGAACGTAAACGCCAGTGTTAGTAACTGTTACTTAAAAATGGGTGCATCTTGTTTTAATTAAATGGGGGAAGACAATACGAACAAAAAGAAAATATATACGAACAAAAGTAATTGAAATAAATTTTAGCTTTTTAAAGTTATGAATGTGTTACATAATGTTTGCTTTTCAAGTGAGTAATATACAACATTAACTAAAATTATGTACCACAAAATAATCAAATTACAAGCTAAAATAACCCCAATTAGATATCTCATCAGGTAAAACAGTATACCTATTGTTTTTTTCTGATTTTGACGTATTTTATCGTCACAAAGTTTCTCTACTCTCAGAGATAGTACACTTGATATTAGGTAGGCTAAACTTTAAAATTACAAATTTTTAAATAAAAACGGTTGTATATTTGGATGTAAACGATCCTAACAAATTAAATTAAGATTAATTTAATGTGTAGTAAATGGTTTGTAACTATTTTCATTTAATTACCAGGAAGATATGAATATTGTGAGTTGTGAAAAAGTGTAGTTTACCTCGTATTTATAAATGGACATAGTGCGTTTCTTATTCCGTCATTATAGGATCTAGAACCTTTTGTAATGCAATCACCGAGTCAGAATGAAGGTGAGAGAATGGTCTTGAACCATTTGAGATTGCAAGTGATACATGATGTTGTTTTGTTACTATTCTATACGTATGACTTAATTTAAAATTAAATAAAAATAATTTTAACATAAAATCTACTTCATATGATTATAAAAATTCTATTAAAAATTAATAGTGATAAAAATCAACATGGGACGAACTAGGAAGTATAAAAATATTCATAAATGGGTTCTGAGACAAGAACGCTAGTTGTTATTTATATATTTATAAAAAAGTTTTTATGTAAACGTAATTACTTTATGACTGTACATTTTTTCGACATTAAGAATTCAAGATTAAGATCGTTTAATACTACCTTATAATATCACCAATTAACTGTATTTTTTGTTAAATGCAAAAAACATAATACTCATTTGAAACCAAAATGTGATTTTTTTGATAAGTACTTAAGATTGAAATAGAATCAATAAACGCACGGATACGATTATTGCAACATGGCTAATTTATTATTTCAAATAATTTTTATGTTATTTAAACTGATGATACATAATTGCCTTACAGTTTACAAACTACGAACTTAGCGCAGTCTGGTCACGAATGATGACGCCATTACGCTAAAAGTATTTCCCTTCCAATTTGATCATTCAAAATGTAAACTTTACACGGATTCTATCTGTAAATACAATTTGACTTGCTAACCAGATTGAGAGTTATCTGACAATTTAAACGTCAAATATTTCTATACAAAGTATCGCAATTTTTTCTCCTTTAAACCATGCTAATATAAAAGGAATATATTTAAATCTGTCAAGCTATTTTCAAGTTTTGGTAAGACTAAAGGTGGCTTAAATAAAGAAAAAGTGACTTTGTTTTATACTATGTAGTGATTCAATCAGGCTGTCACAATGTATATAAAATCTTCAGTTCGTTAAGGTGGTTTCAGACTACGCTATAATATAGTAGCATATAGTTCATAGCACAACAATATCGCGCACCATACATTACGTCTAGTAAGCCAATAATATATAGTTACAGTACAGTGTGAAGTGTGCTATATTATTAACTATATGCTTCTATATTATAGCGTAGTCTGAAACCAACTTAACGAACCGAAGATTTTATATACATTGTGACAGCCTGATTGAATCACTACATAGTATAAAACAAAGTCACTTTTTCTTCCCCTATATCCCTTTGTATGCTTAAATCTTTAAAACTACGCAACGGATTTTGATGCGGTTGTTTTTAATAGATAGAGTGATTGAAGAGGAAGCTTTTTATATATGTTTTATACCCGTGCAAAGCCGAGGCGGCTCGCTAGTATAGAATATAACGAAGATAGTTATCACTAATGTTTTTCCTCCTTCTGAAGTCGATTAAAAGTGCTTTTTTATCAACTTCAAAAGAAGAGGTTGTCAGTTTAATTACTCTTATTTGGGATGTTATTACCGTTTTGTTTTTCTTGCATTATTAATGTTCCTTAGTAAAAATTTTGAATTTCAATAAATCTTACATTTTTATTGTGGTTGAGGTCGCTTATTAAATATATGTTAATTACTTACCACTAGTACTATGATTATCATGAGGACGGTAATCATTCCTCTCTGGAGATGGTGCCAGGTCACTTCCTATTCCGGAACTGCCTCCAGATGATTCCAGTTTACGCCTAGCATTCACCCCAACTATATTCTGGTTGAGGCAACGCCGAGTGTCAATGTTGTTAAGGTTCCCCTTCTGTCTGTGTACTGTGTCGTAGTCCCGAGGCGGAAGTAAGATCGGGCTCTTGCCTGTAATATTATGGAGGTTTATTTGCTATTTGCTTGATAATAAAAACTTCGTGAAGAATGTGTATAAAACAGCACAGATGAGTAAACAGGACGTGATTCTATACAAATACAGCAAATTGAGACGTTTATAAATATGTTTCTTCACTACATAGTATAAAACAAAGTCGTTTTATCTTTCCCTATATCCCTTTGTATGCTTAAATCTTTAAAACCACGCAACAGATTTTGATGCCGTTTTTTTAATAAGTAGAGTGATTGAAGAGGAAAGTTTTTATATATGTTTTATACCCGTGCAAAGCCAGGGCGGGTCGCTAGTAATTCATAAATATGTTTTTTTATTAATTTAAAACATTTAAAACAAAATTGACCGATTTGATTTGATTGATTAAAAGGGGCAAGGACCACGTCATGATCTTTGGTAATAAGTTAAGAAATTCATACTTACATATAGGTTTATTAGTTAATTATTAAGACTCCAAGAAAAAATATAAAAATGAGACGTCTATTACAACAGTTGTTAAGTAGGTAAGCAACAATACAGATATGCCACAACACAAACGTGCACAAACGAAATAATTGCCTACTTTAATAGCAATCAATCATGCATGTATGCACAGCTGTATACTTCACCAGCTCGAATAGTATGAACTACGTGGTACATGATGATACTCTGTTACAATATATATAAATTTTATGCTGGATTTTGGTAAGTGCAAGTTTTAATGATGCTCTACCTACATAAAAGCATGAGCTACCATAACGAATATTAAAATAGATAAAGTGCACAAACGTCAAATCACCTTCAAGTCAAGCCTCACCTGCAAGCCAAACTACTTTAAAATTAAAAAAATTGACTGACCTAATCCCTTTTTACCTGTAGACAACTTCTGTTTCAATTCAGCGGCCAGACTGTCGTACAGATTCGCGACATTCCTGTCTTCATTGCTGCCAGAATCCGATTCTCTGGACACTTCGCTCCCTAAGGAGGAATCTGGCGGTTTCTTATTACTCGGAAGTGCGCCCCTCATTTGTAATTTTCGTTCTATATCCGCGAACTTTTTCTGGTTTTCTGGTCTCTCTATTAATGCCAGAAGATGGGTGTAGAGCATGCCAGCCGTGTGATCGGAGTCACATCTATAAAGAAGGATAATCTATGGTAAGTTAACGTGAGTTACATTTTATAAATTGTTAATTAGCTGACGCCGTCATACAATTTGGATAATCTATAGATTAGAACATCGGAAGTTTGATAGTGATCGGATATCATAATAAACAATGTCAATAGTCTAAAGATTCAGTAAAGCTTGTATTAGCTTATCTTAATCTATGCCGATTTCATATTAGATTATTTCTCCATACAATTTGGTCCATTTTAAAACTGTAATTATAAAGGCGAGTTACACATGTTCTAGTAAATTGGGTTGCATCACCAGATAAGGGCAACACCGTAACGCGGCTGACCGCGCAACCTGCTACATTCTTTACCAAATCCGGCTAACCGTTTTATGAAAACGTGTCAACATATTCAGACTGATACACACTTTTATCAAATAGCAACATTTTAATTAATCTACTAAAATTCCCTTTAACTCACAACACATAAGAGCCGTTCTCAGTTGCTCTCATAGTGCTCTTTGACTTCGGCCTCTCTTTATGTGATTCTTTGTACTTTATATTTTCAGTCGGGTATTTTATTACATAGATAATTTAAAACGTACACTATGGTATAGATACCATAGAGTCTTTACATGTCATCTGTCAAACCTGCCAGCATTCTCAAAACGTGAATCCCACCATGCAGGTCTTATAAACCAAAGGTCATACATACTTCTACGGTGCGGAAAAATTTATTATATAATTAAACAGGTTATATCAAAACCACAAAAAATCTCCTTCATATTTTTACGTCATATCTGTAATTTAAGTCAAGTAGACTTTTCAGTTAATGTCATGGTAAAGTATACAAATAGAAAGTATGACATTTTATGTATTGAGATAACTAAGTAAGTATTTCATTTTGTTTGGTTCATTAAAGACCAATTCTTGGAATTTATCGTAATTTACAAGGAAGATCTTTCGTAAGCTATTATTACTTTAGCTATGATAGAACCATTTACAACATTGTAGATCTTTTATCTAATATTTATTTAATTATACAATGAAACGTCTTTATTAGCTGAAAATAGTATCGGCGGTAAAAAGTCAATCTTGCAATAAGGTGAATTTTCGTCAGAAACTTTAGTATTCTAAATATTAATCTTAGTTTAGTAAGCAAGAATTATAAACAATGTCTCAATTGCAGTATCACTTTCTCACTAACGTGGAATTGTTGTTGAATAAACGAGACAAAACACATTAGGCTTGGATCTTAGTTGAGCAACGTCTATTGCTAAGATGTGTCAAAAGCATCAGTTCAACATCTTAAGTTGAAGTATTAATTCGTTTATATTCGTCTACGTATGAGAATAAGCTAGAGAGGATATATATTATCAATGTCAACAACAAATTTTTAATGATTAATAATCATATTGTGATTATCAGATGTTCATTAAAAACACAAAATGTTGAATTTCGCAATTGCTACAACAATGTAAAATTAATTTGCAATTACGCTTATTAAAGTTCTAAAACCATATCGAATGTATTATGTACATGAATGGAATGCATTGTGCCATAATGTCAGAGTTGAATTACAAGGCCTTACTTGTCAGAACACATATCACACTTTGTTACTCTGATCGACACTTATTTTAACAAAAATTGAAAAGTGCGGTTTCCATATAAGCGATTACCTAATAAAATTCAATATTAACTTTTAATTCCATGCATATATTAAAAAATATATGATATATATACTTATAAAAAATTAATTTTAAAATATTTTGTGTATATATCTGTTTCATCCGGCTGATTTTGATGGTCAAACTTTATCCAGCCAAAACTTAAATACTAGCTAGTATTAATTAATTATATTTATTAAATTAATAAGTAGTTCTTATCCATAAAAAATAACAGTATTTTTCTACTCGATTTCACATCACAAACAAATGTTCAGTAATAAATTCAAATTGTACCTAGTTAGCAGTAACTATTATGTAATCTGTGGTTTCGTTTGTACAGAGCATATATAGAAACTTTCAATAAAACAGGCATATCCGTTTCCTATTAACCAAGCCAAAGCTTGTAAAGATTCGATTGCAATACTCAATGAACCGAATACAATCTTAAAGTAAGGGTATTTCAACACGACACATAGGCGGGACCATACAGGTTACGTGATGCATTCGAATTATTATTGTTGAAAACGCATTGTCACAAATCTAGTTTATGGATGTTGTCTCTGGACCACCCACAGACAAATTATTTAGACTCAGATAATAGAGATGGGAAAGATTGACTTTAAGTAAACAGTAAAATACAAACAACATGAAGAAGAAAGAAAAAACAATTATGGGATAAAAGTAAAGGGTGAATTATGTAATGAAAATGATACAATCTTCAAGAATAATTATGAATTCGAACCGATTCTTTACTTTTGATTTTATGTACTAATATTTGTTTTTTTGCTGGGGATTGCCAACCTCCATATGTTTAATAAACCTTCGTGGCCAAGTGGTTCACATGTCTGTCATTCAATGCGTTGTGTCCATGTCTGGAATCCAAACGAAAAAAGTTGCGATTGCATAGACACAGAAGCCTCGTTCTTTCCCCACTAGGAATTACAGAGTTTAAGTTTTATATATATAATTAAACATGCAAATATATCATTAAATTTACTTGAAGCTCACATCAATTAGAGAGAATTGCACAGCACGATCTAGACAACATCTCCGACTTAACACGCAATATAATTACCAATTAACTGGTTAAATATTCATAAATTTACATCAATTTAGCTAACGCAGCGTTAAATACGTTCGTTGCATGATTTGTGAATGTTCTGTAAACATGAAAATCTTAGAGTCAAGGTTAGCTGCATTTATAAAGACATTCTATAAAAACTAAGGTTTTTAAAACTAAAAAATGGTATCAAAATGTGAGGATCAAATTCATAGATTCGCAACTACTTTGACGAAAGACAATTGTCAGTGAAAAATATGCTACAGATTTATCTAATTTTGCACTTTACTTTGAGATATAGATTAGGTACTATTGTGTACTTTAGAGTTGATATTTTTTGAATACGAATTAAATAAGTTGTAACACTTTTTAATATATTCTGAATCTTTATTTAGGTGAATTCAATTAGTCTAAAATATATGAGATGAGTATAGTATTGAAAGTATTATAAGGTAAAAAGTTCACTTACCAATATTGTTAACGAAACAACACATTATACTAAACTGCTAGAATACTGTAGGTGTAGTTAATGATATGGAATTATTAATGGTGAAATATTTCGCAAGCAAATAAGTGCGGAAACTCGTTTTAGGCAATTAAAATTCTTTATTTTTCAAAACACTAATGTCAAGGTACACAGGTACTGGCGATGAGTGTAAAAACATCATTGAATATTGAAGATGACGTGTCTCAAGTTTTGTACAATGGTTCAAGGATATGTCTTATTGTAGGTACTATAAGTAGACGTTTTATTTAATTACTAGTAGACCTTACGAACTTCGTGTCGCTTAGTTGCGAATAATAACGTGTAACATAAAACGTTATTCCATAGAAAATTTATGAGGAAACGAATTTTCTTCATTAACACTTTTCGTTAATTTTTCTATTTTTTAAATAGTTAATAGCTTTTCTCGGTTTAGATGAATCCAACAAAATCATTAAAACCGGTCCAGCTGTTAGAGTTATAAATAGTGTAAAAGTAAAGTGAAGTCCCGTGTCCCCTAGTGGGGTATGGGGCAGATGCATTTCACATCTGTTTCACTGATCGATTTTTTCTTTAGGGGCAAGTAGGTGATCAGCCTTTTACGTCCTGCCAGACCGAGTTTTTTTTTTATCTCCGCCGGGAATCGAACCCAGGACCTCTCGGTTGTAACGCTTACGCGCTTATCACTAGACCAAAGAGGCGGTCGTATAAATAGTGTAATTAACGCGAATTGTTTTATATACAAATAGATTTATTAGCACACCGATTCGTGATTGATTTTTAAAGATTGTTTAAACTTACTCGTAATTTATGCTACCTTTGCTCAATGTTTTGTCTCATTTTCGCAACATAAATTGCACGTCAGCGAGATGGTGACAACATTTGGGACATTGTTTCAAGTTAAGCAACGTTAATAAAATACGATAAGTATTGTTTTGCAGATAGTAACATTTTATAAAAAATGTTGCTTAGTGTCTATCTGTTGGTTAATTCCTAGCACAAAAATAAGTCATTTGCTACAAAAAAATAATCAGTCTAACATGAGACAGCATGTTTTACTGAAGGTTAACATGTTTTATAATTTTAGTATTTTTATAAATGTTAAGGAATTTCACAGAGGGCCCGAACGTACCACCCTTTACAATTCGGACGATGAAGGAATAAAATGCAGTACTTGTGTCTGTTTGAGGCATCTATAGCTTTTTAAGAATGTTGGATGGATATAACCAAGGATTTTTTGCCTATTATATAAAAAAATATTTTTCTTGTATCGTTCGTCGCAGGCCTACAGACTAGAAGGCTGCTCACCTTGCGAAAAGCTGACTTCAAGGTGTCACATAAATTTCACTTCACGCTTCATCACTCATAACTCTTGTCTTGCTTAAGTTTTTTTAACAGCAGTGTGAAAGTACTTTATCGAGATATAAATCATTTCATCTATACCTGTCAAAAAACTGGAAATTTAGATTTTGGACCAGTTATGCCGTCAGTGAAAGTTAACGAAAAAGGAAGGAAATTTCTCCTATCATAATAATAATAGTAACGTTCATAATTTATTAGTCGTAAAAGAGAGGTCATGTAACCCCTAGGGGTTAGGCCACTGGTGGCGTGTGTGGTGCCACACTATTTTTGTTGAATTTGGGCATTAATTACTTTTACACGATTTCTTGGTGGATGAAATCATGGACATACTTCGTTTATAACCTTGACAGTCATTAGGATAAGTAAGCGCGGAATTAGTATCACCAGTGTAGTATCGTCATGCGCGTGAGTTTGTTGCGACATCTCAAATAATGCAATAAATTAACTGACCCCGTTTTCCAATGTAGAAAACTTAATAAAGGAAATAGAAATTGTGCCCGCGGCATTACGTGCTGTTGGTCTAATCTATAGAACCTTTTCAGAAGCTTTATGTTACGTGTAAGGTGCTTCGGGCAACTTTAGGACAATTTTTGATATGATAAAATATAAATTAAATAATCCTTTTTTTGTTTTGTATTATCTGGAGAAGGTTCATATTAAATAAATAATTAAGAAAGCTACGCGGAACATTTAAGAAAACTTAACGACGCTATCATGTTTTCTGATGTCACCTTCTTAGTGCTTTGAAAATATAAACTTTTCTAATGTAATCTTATAGCGTTTGAAATAACTGTGAGTTTTAAAATTATTATGCCAATTCGAATTCCGTATTCATAGTTAAGACAGTGTAAGGGTATACCTATGTGTAATCTTTATATGTACCTAGATATAATACATATGTACTCCATGTTATATAATGTCTTGTTATTCAATTAAAGCTCTAGTTCTAACACAGCACTCGATGGTTTCATTTCGCTCCTAATGATTCCAACCTCACATGGCGACCCGGCCACGATTGAATTCACAAGACATTATATAGCATGGAGTACATATGTATTATATCTAGGTACATATAAAGATTACACATAGGTATACCCTTAGAACAGGACAACGTATCTGGGAGCTTTTATCGAAGACGCTGCCTAATCCCTTCGAGATATAGCAAAACAATTCATAACGGGATATTCCTCTATTATAGATGTACAAAAGTCCTTGGTGGCATATATATACCTTTCAAGGATAGCTTACTATACCCATTCTATCTTTTACTGGCTGTACAAAGTTCGCCGGGTCAGCTAGTTTATAATAAACAAATAATAATGCCACTAAAGTCAAATGCGATTTCTAAGGGTCATCGTTCTCACCTCTGGGCTATAAACAAGTATTACACGAACTCGTAATTAGAAAGGCACTAAATAGATTCATCTATGTATTATACATAAGTCTTGACAGCTGAGTAAATGGTTCAATAGACTATAGAGTAAGCAGTCTCGACATTCGGTAGGTTACAATCGCTACGTACAATACCTTTTAAGCGAACATCTTCGGTTCCCATACAGATGGCTCATACTAAAGCAGTCTTTGAGAAATTGTACAAAAGATAGTGTGAGCAGTATCAATATTTGTTAAGGTTACCATTATATTGTCAAAAGATATCGAAAGTTGCCGTGTTGATACTAATAAGAAAAGCAAGTTAATCAAGATATCGAATTCAATGGTAAGTGAACGTGTCTGAGATAAAACTATGTAGTTGGTTGCTTTGATGATTACAGGCAATTCTGTTGGGTGCAAATTGTAAGGCAGGTAGGTGCCTTTATGATAAAATTAATAGATGAAAAGAGCCAAGATGATTTTTGAAAGTAAGGCCTTATTTTGTGTCCGCGACTTTACTACTTATTGGAAAATTCAATGGAATAATAATGTTTTAAAACTTACTGGTTGTTTCAGAGGTTTTGGTATTCTATATTTCAGCAGAATTTATTAGAAAACGAGGGTTTATAGGATTTCCCTTCCCTCTATCACCAAATATATTCATTAGAAAATAGGCTTAGTTATTAGGCATTATAATGTATAAACTAAAATGATTAAACACTTATCGTAATTATTGTAAAGGAAATCTAGGATAATGATACACTTATGGAAATAATTTTCTGATCTGCCGGGAAATCGGTACGCAAGGTTTCAAATAACGCAGTTATAAGCTAGAAAACTGCCAATTATTTTGAATCACCTTCCGTCTACGGAATAACTCAAGAGATATGGATATATCATAGCTCATGTTATGTGAAAGAATAATTTAAATCGGTCCAGAGTTTGATTAATTGGTTTCACAATATTAATTTAGGCTTAATAATTTAATAGAGCATGAACGATATTTGAAGAATGTCGCTTTAAAATATTTTCGTGGAAAAATCTTTTTAGTATGTAGGTTGTTAGTTGAGTTTTGAAATACTTTTAAAATTAAGTAGGTTATGAGAAGATTTTCTAACTTATTAAAATATACTAAGACTAGATGACCCGGTGAACTTCGAACCGCTAAAATGGGAATCGAACATTAAATGTTTGACAGGAAAGTAGGTAGAACAGTTTATATGGGCAAATGAAATTGTTGTTTTTACTATCTTCCTCACATTTTTTCCATATTTTCTCACCTTTTAGACCTTCCTTGGACTACGACAAACATTTCAAAACCAAAATCAGCTAAATCGGCCCGGCCGTTCTTGAGTTTTAGCCTAACGAAGAGCAATTGATTTTTTTATATATATGATAATAAGTTGTCTTTCTAATTCCTGTTGAAATCGGACGGATGTTATAAATTTGACGTGTTTGTATATTGGCATCGTAGCTCCTAAGAGAATTGACCGATTGTCCAGTTAAGATGTATTTGCCATCGGTGCCGTCGATGGTAAACAATTTTTTCGTGTCGAAAGAGTTTTGCTCTAAAACAATTACAGTTTTGAAAAAATATTGTTTTCAAACCTTAATTGATATTCTATTTGGCACTAAAAGAGTGCAGTTATAGTGAATTGTAGTATAATTGGCTGTAAAAGTCTAAATATGATAAAATCCAAACCAAATAATTGGTGTTAACCGACCAAAGTGCGAATCACATTCATCAGATAGTAGCGTATTCATATTTCGGAGCATGTGTAAATGGTTGGGTTACATTAATCTATCTCACACTTTATAAGCTATTAGCTGCTCTAATACGTGAGTTCATACTACATACTGAACAAAGAATTTTATTTCAAAAATTTTTAGAACATAATTTGCTCTGTAGCTGCCATCCTGCGGTCATTGCTACAAAACTGGTATGAACTGGAATAATATAGCTTCTAATCGGATTGCAGGCTGTATTGCGAGTACGCGAACTTGAATTTGTAATACATTATGCTATTGGTAGGTACTATATTAGGTAGCTGATTGAGTATCGTATTAAAACTGTGTAGCTAGATCACACAACCGTTTATTTAAATGATCGATAAAATACTGAAGAGTGAAGTGCCGTAGCCACAGCAGTCATAATTTCCTAGCCTTAAGTAGATAATTTTTTTGCGTTATAATAAAACCACCGAATCGATTTTGACGGAATGTGGTAGATACAGGATCCTATTATACTAATCATACGCGGACTGACTTTATTATTCTCTTTATATTTTTATAGTTTACAATAAAAAGTACAAATTTCGTGTGGAATGTTCCCTAGTATCCATTAATTTTCTTAAATGCTACATGCCTTACAAGATTGCCAATAAACGTCAATTGGAATGTAATTATTTGCATGGGATAATGTTCTTTATTATATTACATTTACGGGCTACAATGCTATACAATGAAACAGCCTTCAAGAAGATGCGCCGGTACCGCTAGGCACTTGTTGCAACATTGAATACGGTAAATGTCAGATTTTTGTCTTTCTTTAAAGGTAAAATATATAATTTGCTATTAAATTGTAATAATACAACTTAATTAAATAATTTCTTTTAATTAATGTGTTTATTACCCTCAAACCTTTAAAGGACATATTTAAAGAGGACGGTAGGCACTTATTTTGTTTTCTTTGTGTATTATTTTCTTTTTTAATGTAATTATGTGTTAATAAATAAATAATCGGCCGTTTTTAATGAATATTAAAGTCCATAATAAAAATCAAATCTTGTATTGTTCAATTAAAAATCATTGATATTGCCAATTAATAGCACTTTTGTGTAAAACAATTAAAACTATATTTTTAGTTTCGTATTGAAACATTCACAAACTATAGAAATCTTTAATAGTTAAATATAAAAGATAAACATCAAACTTATCAGCTTGAACTAATTAGTATTAGATGTAGAAGATTCAAGAAATATTTAAATGAATTTAAATATACTAAGTCTTGTTTTTTTTAAAAAAACAATATAAGGTTAAATAAAACAAGAACCACATAACACATTTTAACAGCAATTACTAAATAATAGATACAAAAATTTGTCTGCCCTATGCGGTATGCAACACTAGGGGTTACGGCATATCACTCTATCTATCTCTATCTATCTCTTTCACTGATTAATGCATGATCTAAATTTCTAAAACAATAGCGTCTTTGAATATTTGTTCGCTATGCCTGTACTGAGGAAAACCTTGGGGGAGGCCTATATCCCAAAATGGAGTCCATAGCCCATAAAGTAGATTTAATTTAATTACTTTTAACTAACACTAGAAATTAAGTAAAAAATTGGCTTTATTATTATTTTAAGTATATTTATGTATATTAGGTTGATTACCCACAGGACTTGGCTAGCGGTAGACTTATGTAATCACATACCTTCACGTGTGATCACTAACTTATTGCTTTCTTTCTTACATATAATTAATTCTAGGTAACTGAAAGTACCTTGTATCGATTAGTGGATTTGATATAGATACAATGCTTGTTATATATCTATCACAAAATTACGTTTATCTAATTTTAGATATTGTAAATACTGTCTATATTTAAGACATTTCTGTCTACACAGCAGCGCAGCAATGTCTAAGAGGCATTACTGTAATTTATTTATTATACTTTATAATATATAATTTTTGGACATCAAGTCTATCGAACCACTTTTTTATCGTAATCTTTCATTATTATGATTTATAATTTTTCATTTGGCTTGTCAGCGTATCACGTTTAAAAAGAAAAAAGCATAGACTCGTTTTATATTTGAAATCTATGGAATAAATACGATCAAAATCGCTATTTTGACACTGACAGATTTAAAAGAAAAAGAAAGTAGGTGCTCCCGCAGTTTTGTGTGTAGCAAATACTTTTAAATTAAATTTTTTTCATTGCTTGAAACTCAATGTCTGTTACCCAAATAAAAGACGTGAAGATTTTAAAATTTAAATACATATTGATAAAAACCGAAAGTAAATGTAATATACTCATTGTCTTTCCCGTCGCATATTGTTGACGACACAAAGGTCATGTTCTCAACAAAGTTAAATGTCAAACGGTCTCTCGAATTTTTTTACATTTCAATGTCACCTGTAGAAAAACATTGTTTTTATGACATTTCTGAAACACTTTTATATGCAACATTATATGTAAATTTTATTAAAAGTTCACTGTATGAATGCTAATTTAATAAACAAAAACTAAAAATGTTTCTGTAAATTATATTATTATTAGAAGGACCTATAGAAGATAAATAAACAATATAAAAAGTAAAAATTCAAAACTTTGACTGTCTCTGCGCCTTTATCAAAAAATGGCCATATTTTTTTTATGTACTTTTGTTACAAAAAAAACGTGATATTAGCTGTGAACTTTACTTCTAAGTTTTTGAATCAAAGAAACGGGAAATTGAAGCTACAAAAAAACTCAGACTGATGAGATTTCTATTGACATTATAGAAGATTGACTTAAGATCACTTCTTGTAAGGTTCATTGGAATAAAATTATACATATATAGGAAATACATTTATTATTCAACTTCATTCTCCATTCCTTGCCATTTTTTATAATTTTTACCTAAGTTACATTTAGATTTTTCTAAAATAAATATCTCCAACATCAAAAATCTTGATTTTGTTTTTATTTAAGTAAGTAAGTAGGTTAAAATATTTAGGTAATATCAGTTTGAGTGGCAATTTCATCTAAGAAAAATGAAGATAATTCCACCATTATCATATAACCTTTACCAATTTATCAGCTGGCCAAAATCAAGAAAAACAGTGCAGAGGATTTCTTATAAAAGTAAAGATTATTGTGAATGGTTTCAAGTGAGGCAATAGATATCTTATCGCAATCAAAGCTTGTGACACGCAGGCAATTGTCATGTTGACACAAAACAGAACATCGTATGAAAATGCAAAATAGCTTGCTGCTTCATTGTTATGAAATAAAGGTGTAGCTTTGTTATAGTATAGTAAGAGTTAAGTGTTGTTGTGTAATATCAGCAAAGGGTTTTAAAAGCTTTTGAATAATATGCCCAGTTATGTCCATAACATGTTATGACCAGGCAGCATTAATTTGACTTATTATTTATTTGTAGGTGTTAAGCGAGCGACTGTCGAAATATTTTGAGTTTAAATCCGGAATTTATATGAAGACTATTGTTGCGTAGGTGTACTCTCTTGTATTCATCCATTAATTCTTTCATTTATATTGTATAAACGGTGTGAAAATAATTAAATATTACAACTACCCCCATTACCCAAGGATTAGCGATATGGCCGTCCGGTGCACTCCAACTAGGTTAGGACTTCTTATTTTTATTATATTAAGGCAACGAAGTATAAATACTTGGGATGACATATTTCCCTATTTTGTCGACATCTATAATAAAAATTCGCTTAACATATGTACTAAGAACTTTTTATGGATACACAAAGTTGGTCCATAAATGCCATAAATATGCAGTAAATATTTCATTTAAGGTATTGTGTGTAAAACCGTTCTATAGCCAGCTGAACATAATTTTCCATTGAATACATCATGTCGAAGAGATAAAGCCAAAAGTTCTAGCTCTCCCAACGCAAGTCGGCGCTAAGCCCGGTTCCTTTATGATTATGTTTACTCCTACTTACCGGTAAGCATGTACGTGAACCGGACAGCCGGTGATTGGGTTGTACAGTAAGAGGACACAAGCCACAACATCCCCTTGGACCACGGCGCTGGTGATGCTGCCGTGGGGGATGAAGTGTTTAATTGTCTGCTGCTTGCCCTTGCTCGTCACATTCTGAATTATCTTCAGGCCCTTGTGGGAGACCTGGACATTACGAAAAGTAAGATTGACTTTTCACGTCATAATTTAGATTTTAGACAATTTTCATAAATTCAGTCGAGACTGAGTTCACAGTGATATCAATGCGTCTAGTCATCAGTATTTCAGTAATCGTACCTAAGTACGTATTTTAAATTATATATTAAAAATACCTATATATCTGTATTTAGCGATATAAAATTAATACGAAGTATAATAAATACACCTATTTCATGCCTATTTCTCATAGATCCTTCCTTCTGCGTTGATTAGCTAATTATATAAAAATCCGTTCAGTTGCAATTTATTGCGTAAACATACGCATCATACGTAGGTACTTTATACTGATCAATGGTTGGCTCAACTTCAACAGAATCTTCGAAGAGCTTATAAACATTGTATTTGTAAGAAAAGATCGCGATTTTTTATAGCCATAGTTATAATATAAATATTTTTTTACCTGTAATGTAACTTTAAAAGGTTCCAAATCGCTGGCCCTTTCTTCAAGTATGCGTATAGCAGGTAGCGCGAATTCCTCACCGCGTAATCCGCGCGACTCCTGTGCACCCAGGAACCATACGTAATAAGAGGCTTTCTTTATATCTTTCTTGAGTCGTAGCGCCATTTTGTTGTTATGTCATCGTCGGTTCTGGAATAAAAATACAATTCTATTTTACCTTAGTATTTTCAATCAGTACATACATAAAACAACTTAATTTTACGAATTGATTAACAACAATGTTTGATTACACAATTAGGTAAATCGAAGCTTAGCCTATTTCTGAATAATCAATACATTCCTTTACTTTTAATTTTTTTATCGATACTAAATTTTTCTTAGAGATATATATATATACATAAGTATATCTAACTAAAATATAATAAATTTTAGGATACAAACAGGACCTTTTTCAAATTCTGGTAAAATAAAAAAAAAAAACTACTAGCTATTAGATTACTTTTGTACTAGTGGTTTATATGTCTCATTTTCGATGTGTTGCGCCATAAGTCTTGGATTCTGTATGGGAATCCCAGGAGGAAACAATAAAGTTTCGGTTAGATACAGAGAGTTGATCGTATACTTGTATGTAATGAAAAATAATCTGGAAAAGATCCAGAATTGTAGATATCTGCTCCATATCTCAAAGGATCACAGGAAATAACTCACTAGTATAAAATCTATCGCAGAAGTATGGAACATCAGCCAGTTGCATAATAAGGGTTATACACAAGAATTCTCACAACAAACTAGTTACCACATTTGTTCCCAAACCTTGACTTCCTTTCTTAATTGTAGAGAATTATCACTTGAAAATTGTGACGTATTCAATGCGATTTTAATCTATTCGGTTTCCTAACTTCAAGCCTAGAGTGGTGCTCTTAAATATTTCGTTTTAATAGGCTCAGGTGGTCTGATCTACGAATTACAATAGGTTTGAATGAACTAAAACATTTTTTAAAGGCTGAGGAAAAAAGCTGCAGACAGAAGCTAGAATTATATTATTGTAGTCGTATATTTGCTTATAAAACTTCCATGTTATATAAAAAACCTGTTTGATGCACACGTATTCGGTAAGGTCATAAGTTTTAAATGCTTTATAGTGTGTTGAAGATTACATAACATTATATTTACCTAATAGTGTGCTGAATAATCTTCTTACTTCATTAATATATAACCTCTTTAAACTTACATAATATTAATATACATTGTAAAGTAAAATGAAATAAAATAAATTATAAAATGAAAAGATTTACCTACTGAATAAAATCAAACTAGTGATTTAAAATTTCTGTGTGATGTCATTACATATTCATCTGTTCCAGCTAAATTCGTAAACTTTCTATAATTAAAATAGCCTTATTGAGTTACTTTACATTTTTATCGACTTCAAAAAAGGAGGAGGTACTCAATTCGACGCTGTTTTTTTATGTTTGTTACCTCAGAACTTTCGACTGGGTGAACCGATTCGGATGATTATTTGTTTGAAAATTGGTGCTTCCCCTATTTAAATTTCCCCAAAATCTGTTAAGTAGTTTTAAAGTTACAATTTGAAGTAGTTTTTTTTTGTTAAAATTTTAACACTATATTATTACTGTTTACAGTAATTTATTGAGAACAGGCAAGAATCTCGCCCGTTTAGTATTTAGTTTAGCCTAAATTTATTTCTGTCGTATTCGCCTGTATGCTATGCACTATACTCTTTATTGCCACTTATTTTTGTTCCTAACTGTACCTGTTTAGCCAAGCTTTGCTGAATCTTATATAAATTGCATTTCTAAGCGTTATTCTAGTATGAATGTAAAACTTTTTTAGTTTTCGTTTTAAATGAGGTATTTATCGTAATGGGATTAATAAGAAGAATTTAGCAAATTAGGTACCCTTCACTAAAATTCACATAAACACGTCAATTGACCTGAATAACAGAACAAATTCACACAAAATCATCGTGGATTGACCATACAGTAATGTTTGTGTCGTTTATAACGTTAAACAAAATTAAGCTCTAACAGTAAAGAAATAAATGTGAAAGTCGCCACTAATCATTCCGTAATTTGATAAAATTATATTACAGAAAGATTATTACTGAGATTTACACAGACATTAGCGACCGATGATTTATTTAAACATCACTGGGCGATTTCATTAATCTAATATTAGCTCACGCGATTGTCATCTTTTTAGCATTGATGGCACCTAGTGAGACCTAAGTCTTCTAAGTCAAGAGCTTAAATCAGGACTTAAGAGACTTTTTCACAGCATGGACGAGATTTCTGCATTATCATGTGATCACTGATCATTTATCAAAGGATTTTTGAAGTGAAAATTTCTTGAGCTACTGAGCCGTCACGCGTCACGCGAGCGTCACATAGCCGAGGATATGTAACGCTCATTCGGGTGAAGTCGGCTCGAGTCAACTAAAAATGAGAGGAACAGTCAGCAGAACGAGAGAGAAAACGCAATATGGAACGCAAAAAAACTTGTATTTCGTATTATTGATTTCGTCTAGTTGAAGTTTTCACTTCTTCGGTCTTAAGCACACACACTTTTTTTTTTTAATTCAGCCATTAAAAAATTATCACTGATTTGATTAAGCTTTCTGTGCTTACCGAAACCCAGAAGAGACGCGAGCAGTCAGCATACGAGCCTAATTGAACTATTTGTCTTTCTTAAAGAACATTATTATATTATTAATTTATTATTATATTACTTCTAAATAAACTCAGGCTGTTTTAAACAACCGTTACTTGGGTTTAGTCAACGTTCCGTAACTGGTCTGAAAAACATGTTCCGAATATTAATTTTTTAAGCAACAATCAGAGAAATCGCCAAGAAATTGCATTTCGAAGAAAAAGCGGATATAATTTCCCAAGCTGCAAAGTTTATTAGTTGTTTTTACAAAAATCTACAATTCAACGTTCAAAGAACTTTAAATCTATTTTAGCCTTTCGTTTAGCACAAATAATTTTCTAAGGCTTTTTAAAACCTCAACGAGAAAGAGAGAGATAAGTTTTACATGTCTGTGGGTCTTTGGGTTTGTGTGTCGGTCTGTAGAATCGTAGCTCTTAAACGCTACAACGTATAAAGATGTTTTTCCATTGAGGTATTCTTTGTAGTTAACTAATCGGGGGCTTAGTAAATAGTCTTCAATTTCACGTCTAATCAAAATATTTAGTAAACATAATTATGATTATGACTTTGACAATATGTGATTGTGTTTTTGTGCTGCAACTGTTTATGGATAAACAATGGACGATTATATTTTAATTCTATCATCACTTGTCTTCACACGGGTTCAATGCGAAACATTGTTTATACTGAACTTTGCTTTCATAAGTATTTAGATTCTTCAACAATCTTCCTTAAACGTGATTTTTACAGACAATAATATGTCATATATTTGCAACTTTACGACCTTCATGTCAAAATGCTTTGAATGTCAAATATATATTGAAATAATAAGTCACTTACCCTGTTATGAATGTTGGTCATAAGATCTGTGCTCAACATGTTTTGTCTCGTTTTTGTAATAACAGTTACAAGTTAGCGAGAAAGTGACAGGGCATTTGAAACATATAAGTCTCAAGAATGCTTTAGATATACAAGTAGCCAGATGAAATTCGTAAAATGGCCAATATTATCTGACTTTTTTACAGTCATTGAATAATAAGCTAATTATATATTATAGTATATTAGGTATAAATTAGCTATAATATAAAACTAACAAAGGAGCAATACTAACTAAAAGTGAGCCTGCAGATCGAGGTCACTCGGTCAGGAGGTTCCCACTGAAAGTTAAGCTTTATTGTTCAAAAACATTTTCTAATATCTCATTAAAACGCTTCAAGATCACATTCTCTTTGTATAGTTTTTAAATAGCTTTTTATATATTCTAATAACTGTAATTTACCTTTGCTCTTTGCAATCAAAATAACCTCGAACTTGTACCATTTGAGACTAAATGGACATGTTTTTCTAAATTCTGTGCATTTATTTCGTGCATTCATTTTTATTGTAAATTTGTTGTGTTAAGCTTCTGAATTTAATATGGTGATATGTATAAAATTTACTACTTCGCTCAAGCCAAAGGCCAAGCAAGTAAGCCAAAGCTCGGCCGTACCTACAAATAAATAAGGGAAAAAACATCAATTTACAATAACTTTAATGAGACTGACACATATCTTCATGCCTTTTAATTACATAACAGCACCGTACTAACAAATTAATTATCAACTGTCACAGTTAATGTTACGGTAAAATTACGTAATAAGCCTTCATACTCGTTAATAGGGAAGTTGAATCGTACTGATTTCTATTAGATAATTATCACGGTTCGTTAATCAGAAAATATCTATTTACCTGCCCCAGCTCTGTACACTTTTTATAGGCGAATAATTCGGCTTAAAATTGTTGGTACGATTTTGGAAGCTATTGTGGGCAAATTCTATAAATAATTAATAAATAGAGTAATTAGCCATACACTACTGAATTTGGGCTCTATATTTGCTGATTAATTTCAGTCGTCTCCGAAAACCGTAGATTTTTTTAGTATTTTTATATAATGTATATAACGGTACAACAAAGTAGCACTTTTGGAACTCTTATTATATCATATTAATGTAAATGCATATGCAATATATATATATTCTTTGATGTAGTTGATAACTACGCATATAATGTTGCCAACATTGAACTTTCTCCATTTTCATAATTTGTAGCTACTTATTATTGATATGTGATTTGCTATGCTCTACATTACCAATATAAATTTACAGTTACGGTACCTACAACCTGACAGAATAATTAATGAAACAGTAAATTGCTACATTGAGAACTGAAGTCCCTTACATTAACATAACAAAGCAGTCTAATTCTGTTGATAATATGCATTTAGATGATAATTGTAGCAAAAAACTTGGTTTCTTTTTCAGTTTCCAAGTAGGAGTAGTTCTTCGTATGTCTTCCGTCCGCAATCAATAATAGCGCATTGTTCTTTTCACGTAATAATAGGGAACAAGTTACATGAAATATGAAGAATAGACGCCTTTATAGGTATAGGAAAATTATTACCCATAATTATTTAAATATAAACTTACTAAGTACATATTCTATATACATTTTTTATACACTTCGTTGCACATGGAGTGCAATGGGCGGCCTTAACGGTCATCAGCGATCTCTTCCAAGCAACCCATTTTTTGTTGGGTTGGTTGAATTTTTTAAGGCAGGCCTGTAGAAATTCAGCCACACCTCCAGAGATTGGATACTTATACAAATTAAATTATAAATTGTATTCGGGACCGGGGATCGAACCCGAAGCCTAAGGCTTCGTGGTAGGCTTATAAGACCGCTTAATCATGAGGCAATTTTTAGACAAATTGGACATTATTGATGATTAAATGATAACATAACATAACGTTTATTGCTAAATAGGTAAATATTCATTTTGTAATAGAAAAAATTAAAATCTAAAGTAATACTAGCATATTATTAACCTGAGTAGACATACGTTTGCTCTTTTATATAATTTGTGCATGAAATTTGTATTTAATTGGTGTATGTACCCAAACGAAACAATAGTTAAATAATAGCTTTATTTCTCGACCTCGAGGAGATGAAATAGGTGAGTTATAACTGTGAGATTGTTAATAGGTTAATAAAAAAAACTGTTGATTAAAGTTTATTAAGCTATTCAACGCCAGTATAAGTTCAAAATGTATCAGTATTTTAAGTTCTCACCGCAACATCTTTATCTGTACTTAAAATTCGAACCTAGAATTTGATGTAAATACAATGTAATGCAGTTTATTATTAGGCAATTAACATCGGTCAGGGTGAAAATTAGTTAGTCTTTAGTCTAACACTAAACCAATTCACGCTCTTCAATGAGAGACACTAGAAAAGTCTAGAAGACATACACGTGTAATCAAAAATACTTAGATGTTTTAAAATTGGTTATTATGTCAAAAGACTCTTCGTTTAACAATTAGTTTAATTTACTCTAGAAATCGGAAAAACAAAAAATTGTAATTTTAATTACCATAAAATTACGTTACACCGAAATCTTTGACAAATAAAAACGTTAGTAGATATATTTTTTACAAAGATATCAAGCGTTTCGTCACACCTGAGCAGCGCGCGTTTTTGTTCGTTTAAACGCCAAATGAAAGTAGGAAACTGGCGGGAAACTTGTGACAATTAACTTCATATCATGCAATGATAATATTTATATGCAATTTCTCTACATAGATTAAAAATATCGTCATCCTAGACATTGCATAACATTTCAATAAATTTATAGACCGATCTGACAAAAGTCAACTTTCAATTAAAAATTCAACTTAAAAAACAACTTTCCGCACATATATAACTAGCTGACCCGGCGAACTTTGTACCGCCAATAAAAGTTCTCTTATCTATATAAAGGAAATGGAGTTGGATTGGTTAGAATTCTGAACGCACCCTGTTTGACATTACGAACAGTTTTATTTATGTAGTTATTGTTTTTAATAATTTCCTATCAATTAATCGCAAAACTAATTTCTAAACGCTTGACAGATGCGATTGGTAAAATGGTTGTTTTTACTACTTTACTAGCAATTTCTTTATATTTTCTAACCTTTAAAACCTACTTTGGACTTTTATAATGCAATTGTAAAGATGACACATGGACAAAATCTAAGTAATTACATCATATATAAATCTCAGGTTTATAGTTCTATAATATAATCTATATAAATGTAAAAGTTTTTTATCTGTTCATATGCCTTCAGAAAACAAATATACCTAACTTAAAAAGAGATATTAGGTGAAATAAGTACAAGTATATGAAGTGAGTGTACACAATGAGTGGATGCCACATATATTCCTCTATATGTTTCATTTAATTGAGTTTATGTAATCTTGGAATGCAGGTGCAAGTTGCCAAACTTACAGTAACGAGAAGTCGGTTGCATCATTAATGTTAACTAAATAAAAATATTTAAGATTGAGTAATTTATTACAGTTTTTTGTTATAACGGAAAAAAGACTCCAATCTATCATTATAAGAGGTCCAATTGACCTCTTATAAGGTTTTTACTTTCATTTATTATATTCATGAGTGTCGCTTCAAAGGTTTAATAGCGGAAGCATCATTTGAATTTTGAAAATGCCTGATACTGGCCAATAACGACATATAAACTTGTTTATACTTGAATTCTGACTGTTTCTTTTTTTTAGAGAATTAAAACGATTTAATATTATAAATTAATATGTAACAAATGTTAAAAGACAACAGTTTATATGACCTAGAATAAAATAAAATTCTTATTGATTTCTTATTGATCACAATATAACCTAATACCCTTCCCTCCAATCAAAAATTTATCACAAACAGTTTTGACCGACATAGCTGATGTAATGCCTTACACCGGAAGTAGGACCTTTAATCTTAAATCAGTAATTTTTAGAGTAAGAGATTGTGAATTCTTTTTGTATAAAGTTTATAGCATATTGTTATAAAGTTTATAGCATTTAGTCTCAACAAAAAGAAACATTTATGTTTCTATATTTATGTATATATTTTAATATATATTTGATTAATATGTTGATGATGATTTTTGTATTTTAATGGGCTCGAATGCAAATTCCTTTTATCCTAATTAGTATATGAATTAGATATCTAACGGGAAGCCGTATAATACATAAACTATTTTTTTTTATCATTTTCATCTGTCATACAATGCAAAAATGGATGCAAAAATTATCTGTTTTGTTACGTTTGAAATTATTTTGATAAATTTTTATAGAGTTATTCTTGGAGAAAAACCAAGTTACTTAAAGTCAAGTTTAAAGTAAGAGTTGATCCGAACATCATCGTAACATCTACTTCTTCAAACCTTACTTTCACTTTCATAGAGTTAATAAATATGAAAAATTAAGATCCTAATAATGCAGCTCTTATGCTATTGTGTAGCAACGGCGAAAGCACCAATACTGAACGCGTTGATCAAGTGGATTTTTATGCAATAACTTGTTCCATTAACCAATATATTCGGATGAAGAACGATACTATGTTAGTATGTTTTCATATAAATAATTGAGCACAACTTCGAGATTGAAATACAACATGCCCCAAATTATAAGCTGCCATTTCTTCCAAATTATGAGAAAACGAATATTCGCAAATTTCATACATTCTCGAACCGATCTTGAGAGCTATAATCGGTGTACTTACACACGAGTTTTTATAAAGGTAGGTACTCATAAATATAAATTTATTTACCTTTATGTCTGAGCATTTTAAAGCAATATCCACTTATTTTTAAAACAGCTATATTATATAAAATAGCTAAAAAAGATTCTGCCAGTGTTTTGTAGTTATGGGACGATCAGATAAACGAAATTTACAAATATTAAGCGAAGTTATCCAACAGCCAGGAGCAAAAACGCATTGATTATATTAAAGGCATTTCATTTAATAAACTCTGTCTAGTCAGCCAATATGTACTGTGATGTACGCGTTAGAATGAAGCAAAGGTCCCGTTACATGGACCGGTTAAAACCTAGGTTTATTAACAGGAACTCAGTCCTTACATAACTATAACGAATTGATATTAATTATAGATGATCTTAATATATTCTCTAATACATATATGGGTACATTTATTTCTTACTAGGTTATATTAGCTCTCTACAAACACAAAAAAGTTAGATTATATTAAGTAATATTTAAGTCATATCTTATTCGATAATTAATTATGCCTATAGTAAAATTATTTTTAATGGCGTTGTTATAAACACAGTTCTATAATAGCAAAATTAAAAATATTAACATTGAGTTTTATTTAGAGTTGGACCCGGAAGGTGTTGCTACCAGGACAAAATCAGACCTGCCCTGTATTTTTTAAACATAAATTGTGCCAAATCACTATCTTAAATATTTAAATATTTGTTGGGTTATCTGGTACTTGATAGCCTACATTTTTTAACATTACTTTCACTGGACCATATAAATGATTCACTTAAACGAGCAATTCACGTATTTTTATTTTTTTCTGTAATTAAATTTACCTATAACGGAAACAGATCCGATTTTTATTATTTAGATTGTATAGTCAGTGTTAAAGAAACATAATAGCAATAATAGAAACGGATTTCGAATTGAACTTAACAATTTTCTTGTCACCTTAAGTAATTCGACAAGTTATTATTAATACTTTCGCTAGTTTGAGAAAGCTATATGAAGCTAGCCTGAAGCTCTAAAATCTCGATACTTACTTCACGGCAGTAAAATTTTAAACAACACTTGAAAAGCGCTTTCATATAGAAATAATAAAAGCTAATTTAATCATTTAAACCGCCTGCCTGCCATAGATAAACACATAAATTATTTTTATTTACTACCTAGTAATAAAGTAAAGAATATATATGCTTGGCACACTGATCGCCAAAATTTGAAGACCGAAACGAAAAAGGTATACAGTATACTCAATAAGAGAAACCCTAACATGATAACAAAAAAACCGATTTCAAATTGTAACTCTGAAACTACTGAACAGATTTTGATGATATTTAAACTTTCAAACAAGAAAAAAAGAATAATCAAAATCGGTTTACCCAGTTGAAAGTTCTGAGGTGACAAACATAAAAAAAATTACAGTGGAATTGAGTACCTCCTCCTTTTTGAAGTCCTCCTCCTTTTTTGTTTTTATCTAATTTTTGGTCTGTGGTCAGAAGTAATTAAAAGAATTACTTCTGACCACATCATAATTAAGTTTATGGAAGCTGACAGCTTAAACTTCGTCAGATGTATTTACACTTTTTAAAGTTTGGAAAAGGGAAAAAAAAAATGTTTTTGAAGAAGTTTACGAATCGGACAGTTATTTAAGGAAAAAGAAAATAATGACTCATGTCAAAAGTAAAGCTTACTATTCTAGAAGCATTTTACTGCCTTTTTTGGTGCCCACTTGGGTGGAAGTCAACTTCCGATTGTACATATATGCTAAGTTTATGACTAATAGAAGTAATTTGAATATTTTCTATTACCGAGTAGCTTTGAAACATACTAAATAAGTTTGAAGTTTCTCCTTTTAGTTTATATACACTGTACAATACTTACTTATAACTTCCTTATTTTAATTTAATAAAAATAAGCTTTATTCAATTCCACACAAAATCGACAAAACACAATATACACAACACATACATAATACAATAAGAATAATCTATCAGTCTGTGAAACAATTTTGTATGGATGCTCTTAGGGTAAAAGCCTCCTCCAATGCAATCAATTTATCTCTATCATTTTCTGTTTCTAGCCAGCACTTGTCCGCCACTCCTTACTATTTCGTCTGCCCATCTGGCATTGCTCTATTGCCTTGTCATCGAGACCATTTTATAGATCTCATGCTCCATCTCTCATTACATCTGGCTATGTGGCCTATCTCTCTACTCTGCGTTTCTCATTTTCTTCAACAAAAGAACTTGCATTTCGTTTGTCAAACAAACAGAAAGTAATCCAAATAATATTATTATAAATACCTAATGCGAAAGTGTTTATTACGTTTTTACACTAAACCAATTTTTACATTTGATTGATTTTCATGTTGTCAATTTAAAATCGATGCGACAATTTTGATGAGTTGAGGTTTTTGCTTTCCTTACAACCTACAATTTACAATTGTCCTTACAATTTACAAATTATATTATATATTAGTTTACAACTTATTTAAATTTTGAATTTATAAATATTATAATATTATATTGAAGCAATACATTTGTAATTTTAACTCAATATTAAAAATCCATAATATCATTCATGAGAATCTTATTTTGTTTCCGTATTTTTACTCAATGATGCTCAACAAAACATTGTATAACGAATGAAGCTTATGAGGTGTTTAATGTTTATGACTATCACGGATTACGTATTTTTATTCGTAGTTTAACTTTAAACCAGTTCAATCATGACCTATATACTTAATCTAAATTCTTGTTGAACGTTGTGTTATCACTGGGGTGTATGACTGATAACCAATTAACATATTAACATCGCTAAAGATAAAATAAGGTCTTGCAAGCTAAGCAATTCAATATGAACCTGCATAAACTAAAAATGATAAATTATTTTATAATTAAAATATTTTGTTGTGTTCCGTATATTGTTATCTTATTGTAAATTACTTTTCACTATTAAGCCACGGTCTTAGCGTAATATTGATTTATTGCTTTCAACAACGAGTAAATTTCAAAAACTTGAGATGTGACTGTGGCGTATTTTTTACCTCGGCATAATTTAGTTTAAACATGGCCATCTGCTAAGGCAAGTACACAATCTTGACATTTTCTCTGAAGGCTTGACGGGATATTTTTAAACGATCTATAGATTGTAAGGACCGTTATTTCTGAAGTACTTTAGTGTTGTCTTAGTACACACAGTTTAAGTAAATATTAATGTTAGTTCTAACTGAATGAACAAATTGTGTTCCTTGACATGATTTAGAAAATTGTTTAGACTAAAGCACTGGTTGCTAACACGACTTCGGCTTCATAAATTTAATGTTCTTTAAAGAGCCTCATATAACCAAATTTCAACAAATAATCAGTTTAGCAATTTGATGATGAAAAACATTGTTACAAATATTTTATTATATTTTGTTTCGGAACCCCTTTCATGACTAGCCAGTGAAAGGTTCTATTTGTACTTCCGAAGATTCGAAGTTTTGTTTCGTAATAGGGACAGATGACCATACCACCTACACGTCTGTAAATGAAAGTAAAGTAGACGTTAGCGAGTTAGCATCCGTCCACTCTGTATGTCGTATATTATACAAAATGCAGTAAGTGCGAAGTTGTCAGGTGGAAAGTATTAGATAAGCAACAAAGTTACGATCAACGCACTAGAGCTCCATTCAGTAGAATGATTATATGACTGTTGTGTCGTGACAAAAGAATCTTTTATCAAGCTCGTGAGAAAAGCTTGATTCCTTGTATCTTTCAATTTCAAAATGAAATTTACATAAGCCTGTCAATGAAATTTACATAAGAGGTTTAACAAAAAGGTTTGACTATTTTAACGCACTCGTGCGCAATGGTAATCAAAATATCACAGTTTGGTTACAAGCGCCTTTGGTGCTATGCTAAAAGAGTCACTTTATGAGCACTATGATGTGTTGAAAAATATATTTCAGTTTCGTTAAATCAATGCCTTAAATTAATGAATATGAAATATTATATACAAATGAATGAAATAGATTCTACTTTTGAAATTTTTCGTATATAACATTGTAAGTACGATAAATACCTAACGAGTTAACAGTGCATGCTTAACAAATCAAGTTCATAGTCAATGTAATTTATTTTGCTGTTATCGTAATAAACTTTACATTACAACCAATTACATCACACAGTAAAAAATCAAATTCAAATAATATTCTTCCTTTGAATTATAAAAAGTATTTTGTTATTATTAATATTATTTATACATGTATAATAATATAAACCAGGAAAAACTTTTTTGTAACAATAAAGATAAGTTTTATAAATATAATGAGTTAATATAAGTACAAAACACTTGTCCTTGTTAGATTGAATAGCTAAAAGACTATGTCATACAATATTTGCATTAGGCTGTATTGACCTCGCCGCATTGGTATGCGAGTGAAAATCTTGAATTGCCACTTTGTTGATGAGATGCTAATCAATTATTCAAAAACATTTATTATAAGCGTTTAACGGTTAGTAAATGGAATGCGTTTTCTTGAGAGAAATTTAACTGAGTGAAGATCGTAGAAAACATAAACGTTCAGTTGTTATAGACCGACGAATTATAATGTATATGTGTAAGACCGCCTCCTTGGTTTAGTGGTAAGCGCGTAAGCGTTACAACCGAGAGGTCCTGGGATTGATTCCTGGTGGAGATAAAAAAAACTCAGTCTGGCAGGGCATAGAAGGCTGATCACCTGCTTGCTTTTTAGAAAAAAATTTAAAAAAGGAAACATGCTTTTTAAACTAATAAAACAATGAACTTTATGTTTTTTTATATTCAAAAAATGTATAATTTGTATAGTCCTTCCAATGGGGTTGATAAGGCGAATATTTAAAAAAATAATGTAACAGAACGCAAATTTATTACCTTTTTATTTATCACATTTCATTAATCATTTATTTAGCGATCGATTTTATATCTGTTAAAGTTATTTGATTTTGGTGAAATTGCCGTAAATCAAGGACAATTATAGATTTTGGCTTGTTTAGTAAGCTAATGTTTCAATCCTTAAACATCATGTGACACAACAAACTGAATAGAAAAAATATCCTACAGAAACCTGTACTACAACTGGCGACGTCCAGATTTACAGATCTATAATCTGTGTCAAATCTGAAGATTATATAAATTCACGATGTACATTCGTATTTATCTTTAGTTAAGTCACACCGGTGATACGTGAAAGTTATAAATGAATTGATTGCGATCAATTGAAGCGATATCGAAAGCTTGACAGATAATTGAATGATCAAAGTAACTTACCTGTAAGTGCTCTTCGATCACAATTATATGAGTTTGACGCCTCCTCTGTGTATTGTTTACTTTGTAGTCATGTCTTGTCGGTTCAATTCACACGAAGCTTTAAAGACCAGTAATTTTTTTTTACTGGCCACACAATTTTCTTCTCATGGCAACCCTATAGTCTTAACCTCCATTGTAGTTTAAAGTAATATCAAAAAATTAAAGCAAACTAAGGGAGGGCTAAAAATAAAGTTCTGGAACTGGATAACAGAGGGTTGGGCTGGACACAGAGGAGGCGTCAAACTCATATAATTGTGATCGAAGAGCACTTACAGGTAAGTTACTTTGATCATTCAATTATACTCATTTGACGCCTCCTCTGTGTATTGTTTACTTTGTAGATGTTGAAAGAGAAGTTTGCTTAATTTTTATCATTTATTGTAAGTAAGAAAAGACAACTATTACTATAGTTACAATTGTATAGTGGAGTAAGTAATTAAATAGGTTAAAAAAAAAAAATTAGTCTTTTTTTTTTTTTTTTTACAATGACTCAAGGACACTTGAACTAAAATTATTGTTTTTATTAATCAACGGTTTATTTTAAAAGGATGCATTAGTCCAGCCTGCAATTTTTTTTTAAATTAAATCAATACTAATACCTTTTCTATAAGCTTAGGGGGTAGAGGCATGTCTTCTACTATGAGCAGTGAAAATAGAAGTATCAATACCTGCCTCTCCAAGAATATTTTTAATCCATCTGGCTAATGTTTGAGTTGATGCTGCATAGTGGGGCTTTTTTTTTTTTTTTTTAAATGATAAAGAGATTTTCAGATTTCATCTAATCTTTTGTACAATTTATGTAATCTTTTAATGTTGTGGCTGGACAAATACAAACATTTTCTTTATAAAAAGGAATTTCTAGCAAAGGATGAAATTTGTTTAGATGTTTTAATTAAATCTGGTATTTTTATTTTTATACTGTTTTGATATATATCAATATTGCTTATCTTAATTAAATGCATAGTTTGTAATCTGTGACCAGTTACAAGTAGAAGTAAAATTATTAGTTTTTTTTTTTTTTTTTTGATATTGTTTCCAATGACAAATCTGAATTGGGATATAGATTGGCTACATGATTTAACACAGTAGATGGGTCCCAAGTTTCATCACACTTTGGTTTATTTGGCCTTAATTTATAAATACCTGCGAAGAAACGTTTTATATCCTTATGAGAACCCAAATCAAAAATTTAGAATTAGTTATAAAGATGATCTTAAACTATTAAGGGTACCATAAGCAGAGCCACCTTCAAATTTCTTAGTTAAAAGACTTATCACATTAGGTACAGATAATACCAAGGGTTCTACCTTTAAATGATTGCAATAATCCCACCATTGTTTCAAGCAGGAATCATATTGCTTAATGGTATTTTTTGATAACGAACTTATTATAATATTGATACTTTCATACATTTCATGGTAAAGTGCGTGAAAAGCTCTGAAAGGAGACGATAAGAGATTTTTATGAGGTGGAAATTTAGCCCTCAGCTTTGTCATTTTGTATCTTTTCTAAACATTTTAATATTAATGAAAATGGAGGAAATGCATAAAACTGTAATTTTGTCCAAGAAATGGTAAATGCATCTATAACCATACATCCAGGTTCTTGATGCCAATATACAAATTTTTGACATTTGACATTTTCTCTTGTAGCAAACAAATCAATCTCCAGAAGGCCAAATTTAGAAACAATTGTTTGAAAAGCATACGGATTTAGTTCCCATTAAATTCTTTATTAATTTTTCTAGATTCTGTATCAGCCAGGTAGTTCTCTTTTGATGAAATATACGAGGCAAAAATGAAAATATTTCTAGCTTCACAAAATTTCCAGATTTTTCTTGCAAGATCATTTAAATGTGGATATTGTATGCCACCCAAATAATTTATATGGTAATTTTTATCATTTTCATTCCAGAATTACAATCACTTAAAACATGATTTCTCCACCACTTTAGATCATCAATTACATAACTTTTAAGTGTAATTTTTGACTCAAAATTACCATGTCTTTTCTTTAAATGTAAGTACTTACATCTTTCTAATCTCTTTGTATACATAAATCCATAAGGAATTTCTGGACAAATTGATATTAAACTTCCAATCAAGGAAGCAAATGACCTTATTGAAGAAATTTTTTTTTTTTTAAATTTATAAAGGTGATCAGTTGTTTATAAATATTTTTACGTTTTCCATTCAGAATAGAAATGGCAAAGTTTTTAGTATCTAAAATAAAACCAAGAAATTTACAATTTTGTGATGGAGTTAATTGACTTTTCTTCATAATTATAATTAAACCTAAAGATTCAAACAGATGGCGTCCTTCTGTAATATTAGAATTACATTCTGTCTTTGAATTACCAATAAACAAAAAATCATCTAAATAGTTAACACTTACTATACCTTGTTTTCTTAAATGTGACATTATGGGTCTAATTAGCTTTGTAAATACATATGGGCTAGAGCAAAGTCCAAATGGCAAAACTTGAAATTCATACATATTACCATCAAAAAGAAATCTAAGAAACATGCGACTTGCAGGATGAACATTCAGTAAAAAATATGCATCTTTTTAAATCAATTGAAGCTAGATAAGATTCTTTACTCATTAGTTTTATTACTGTTCTTATAACTTCCATTTTAAAATGGTATGTTTTTACATATTTATTAAACAGTTTTAAATTGAGTATGAATCTAGAAGGACCATCTGGCTTCTGAACTAAGAAAATCTTTGACAAAAACTGATCCTGAATACTATGGCAAATTTTTATTGCCCCTATATTTTTAAGTTCTTGAATACAATTATATATTAGGATCTTTTCGGATTTGTCAAAATTATTATTTGTGGGTGGATTAATTTGGCATGGTTTTGATATCAGTGGTATTTTATAACCTGTTTTAACCCATTGCAAAACAGTTTTGTTTTGTATTATTTTTTGCCATTTTTTATAGAATAAATATATGTGACCAGCAAAACCTACCTCTATTCTCTCTTCCTAGGAGGTTGAGCTGGATGTCTCCCTCGACTTGCTCGATAATTGCTCCACTGATGAGCTGGAAATGAACGAGCTGGAGCATGAGCTGGAGGTCGGGCCACTGGAGGAATTGTTTGTTTTATCCTCGACTGATTTCCCTTGTTGGTCTGATAACCTCGATAATGTTGATAAGAGGACGGGCCCCAATAGTTTAAAGAATTTGCATGTCTTTTCAGCTCTTTTCCAGATTATTCTAAATCCTTACTCTTCTTTATAACATAAGGCATTTGGTCGAAAAACAAGAATTCTGTTATAGGTGTTTCCTGTAAGCATTCTTTTATTTCATTCTTTTTTTTTTTTTTTTTTATTATTGAGGCCAGGCAGAATTACATTTCTGCGAGTGCTAGATTCTGCATAATAAGATCACACAAAAGGCGAATACTGTCACTAATGTCTTCTCTGATTAAGTCGAAGAGGAATTTATTGAGAATGTTATTAGTTAATACAATTTGCTCTTGTTTTTCACTTAACTTTTTGTCTCTTGATTTGGCACCAGAACTCAAAATTGAAGCTGATTCTGGGTTTAATTTAGGTGCATTAATGCTTAAGTTGGGAATTTTTGGCGTTTTTGATTATATTTTTCCATACTTCATCGAGTTTTTGATTGATTGATATTTTATTTTCCTTTGGCTCTGGTTCACCAATCAATTTAAAATATCAGGCTCATTTTCTTTTTCACTACTGCTTATGCTTAAACGTCTTATTCGGCTTCTCCTTGAACAAGGTTCAATATCCTCATCACTAGACGAGTATACTATTATAATACACCTTTTTTCTTTGGTGCTGGAATAAGATCAATATTTTATTTTTTAGGTAGATACAATTGGTCCAGTGTTGATATATAGACCCTCGTTCTATCGCACAACACAAACATCACCTCGTGTTCCCTCCCGTGGAACCTCAAGATTTATTTTTTATTTCATTATATATATAAACGGCGTTGAATGTTGGTTGATGTATAGACCCTCGTTCTATCGCACAACACAAACATCATCTCGTGTTCCCTCTCGTGGAACCTCAAGATTTATTTTTTATTTCATTATATATAAACGGCGTTGAATGTTGGTTGATGTATAGACCCTCGTTCTATCGCACAACACAAACATCATCTCGTGTTCCCTCTCGTGGAACCTCAAGATTTATTTTTTATTTCATTATATATAAACGGCGTTGAATGTTGGTTGATGTATAGACCCTCGTTCTATCGCACAACACAAACATCATCTCGTGTTCCCTCAAGATTTATTTTTTATTTCATTATATATAAACGGCGTTGAATCTATCATACAACATAAAAATAATCTTGTGTGACCTCTCGTGACACCTCAAGCATTGTTATTAGTAAAAAACTTCGTAAAAACATAAGTGAAAACAACTACGCAGTACGTCGTAATAAAGTGATTACATAGTACATTCCTTCATTTTTATCTTCCAATAGGTTTATAACACGATTCAAGAAGTTTCCTCTTCCTAGACATTTCAAATAAATACACTTTTCTTCACAAATCATTATTTGTTAACGAATAAAATAAAATTACGCTCAGTGAATTTAACACGAAAAAACACAATGGAGGTTAAGACTATAGGGTTGCCATGAGAAGAAAATTGTGTGGCCAGTAAAAAAAAATTACTGGTCTTTAAAGCTTCGTGTGAATTGAACCGACAAGACATGACTACAAAGTAAACAATACACAGAGGAGGCGTCAAATGAGTATAATTGCTTTTTATAGATTACTGCCATAATTTGGCTAACGATTATTTCGATCGGTATAAATTATAATTCTTACGATCACCGTTACGTAATATCATAACTTAGAGCATGCATATATAGAGTAGTTTTTGCAGTAGGAAAATTTAACTAAATATTTGTTAAATTGTGATAAATGTACGCATTTTCCGTTTTACTTTGTCCGTCCTTCTGATAATCTTCGAAACAGTTGGACTAATCTTGGACGTTCACTGACAGAAAAACTTAATCAGTTAATTAACTCAAAGCTAATTAAGTTTTTGCGGGAACAGCGAATTGGTTGGAATAAAAGTGAAATCTCATAACTGATTCTCTGATGATTTTCTTTACAGTTAATTGGTTGATCATCTTCGTAAATGTTTGTTTCCTCGGTATTCGAACCCGTACCGGCGCAACACACGGACGCTTAAATCACTTAGCCACGGATTGAGACCAGACAAATTGAATTATATAATATATGAAAAATATTACAACATTCGACCAATAGTTCCTTATTCCCGTATTATTAATATTAGTACGTACTTATTAACACCTGCATGTGAAATGTGTTTTACACCTGCTTTATATTTTCCTTATTATCTACAACATATTTTGTACATGATGTAATCTATTTATTTTTAGTACCTAATAGCTAGCTAATTTAAATATAAACTGATTATTGTTCAACATCCTGTATCTAATGATCTACGTCAAAAAGTTATGCGCTGTCAAATACCCTTTTTTCTTTCCAAAAGTCCCATCTAAAAACTTAACATTGGTTCGGCACCGATAACCAGCTTTCTTGTAACTATTTTACTCACTTCTATTTACTTAAAAAACTTATACTTCCATATAATCTTATCTAACTTAACATCCTCCATCCATTACTGGACTCTTTTGTATAACATAATGCTGAGCTAAGGCCATTTTTCAGTAATATGACCCTACTTTTCGTTTTAAATATTGAAATTCTTTTATTCCTTATTTTTAAGTCTTGTTTGAATTTTATTTTGTACCGATTGCTTTCAAAATAAACTTTCAAGAAACTCAATTCAATAAACTTTGGTGTAGACATAAACAAAAATATCACGTCCGTATTTTTTACATTCGCTAGGTTATACAAGATAATTTAAATGAGTTTTTACGATTCTTAGTTTCTTCTGTGTAGAAAGCTATATACTTGCTGACCTTTAATTGTTGAATTGGAGAAAAAGGAAAATAGCGGATGTGTGGAATGTGACTCGACTGCCTCACCTTGGACCGAGGCTGAGTGCAGTACCTAAAGATATTGTATGCCTCCTAGGAACTATTGTTTGTGTTAATTGGTTCCATAGCTATGGCAAACCTGTCTACGCAGATTATTTGTGGTTACAATGAGGTGTTTATAACCAAACATACTTAAAAGCTCACTGATAAGTACTGTGGCAGTTCTTAAACAAGCTTTTCGTAATGATTTACTTAAGCAACATTGTAACGAAGTTAACATGTGAGATTTGAGATGTGTTAAAACTCGAAATAGATATTTAAGAATATTCATCGATAAAAACGTAGGTAAAGGATAAAGTATGATAATATAATTACTTATCATTCAAACTGCAATATATAACAAAGCTGTATGTTTAAAATATATTTATATAGATATAATAAAATATAGAGGCTTAAGATTTTCGTTAAATTTTCGACAATTATTACGCAAGTGTAGATTTGTGCCCATTTAATAATGATGCTAAAAAACTTAGCGGAACAATATAAGTAAATGGTAACATTGTTTGCTTTGTTCATATTGGTTGGGACAACTACAAAAAAAGAAATATAGATCTGTACCAATGCACTTAGCAATACGATCTATGCAGTATAATTTCTCTAAAAAATTAAGTATGATAAAATCAATGAGGCGATGTTGGATTAGTAGAATCTATTAAGCCTAGTCTTAGTGTTTATACCTAGTTTGGGGCACGGCCTAAGATTAAATCAATATATGAAGAATTTTCACGACAGTGTATCTACTCCGCAAATGCCCACTTTCGCCGACGACGTTGGTTGTCTCCTTTCACATCAAAACAAAGATCGCAAGCGGAACACGTTAACGGAATAATTATTGTTAACTTGTATTAATTGAAAATTGCCGAAACTATAAGTGAAAGTTAGGATATTTTCTTCCTTAAATCCGTGTTCAACGGTTTAGTAATTATAACAGTTTTAATTAAAAATTATATGCAATTAAATAAGATTGCATAGATATCTTTAACGACGTCGTCCGCTACAAAATAATGTCACTCAGAAAAAGTTTCGCTTCCCACTCGGCACTCACTGGTGGGAAAGAATTAATAGAATATTTTTTTTTGAGTTTATTCATTATAAAAAAAATATTTTCTCTTTATAATATTAAGGTAGATTAATTAGATATCCACGGTCCATGGATAAACATATATTTTATTTCGTGGTGAAAGAAAAAATAACACAATTCCATATTGTAAACTTCATCATACTTTATCATTTACTTTATAAATAGTAAATAAAATATCTAGTAGGTACCACTACCTCTCTTTAATTTACGGAAGTTTATATGAAATCATTTCAAGTATAAATGCTTAGTTTTTCTAATATATTCAAGGTTTCACCATCTGACACAGTGAAAATGAGAACAAAAAACCTTCAAAAATTTATCACTGTGAAGGTAGTAATTAAAATTTCCATCAAAAACAAAGCTTAATTAAACGATTAAGAAATTACAACTTTCCTTTTCATATTGCAGATAAGCAGTAAAATGAAACCTAAGCGAATTCCCACCTCGAATGACCTGCGAGAAAGCATGTTCTAGAAAAGGTATTGCCTACACACTTAAGTTTATTACAGGTGGAAATCATGTACCAATCACTTCAACCTATTAGCACAGCCATTAGACATACTTGACTTCAAGTTTACTAATTACAATGACAAAGTAATGATATTATCATGGCAGTTCTAGTAAAACATTGCGCTTTACACAATTTTATTTTCAATTTTATAAATTGTTTGTAAAATATTATATTCTAACTGATTATAATCTGAAAATAAAAACAATACATAGTTGCGAGTTGTTTATATTCTATAAAAACTTATTTATCTAATCTACGAGTATATATAAAGTCGGGTTATTTACACCGTTAATAACTCAAGAACGGCTGGACCGATTTTGATGATCCCTGTTTTGGTTGATTCATCTAATCCGAGAAAAGCAAACTATTAATTTTTTTTTTTAAATCAATCAAATTTCTTTCCTCATACATTTTCTATAGAGTGACGTTTCAGATGACACGTTATTATTCGGAACTCTGAACTCTGAAGCGATACGAAGTTCGCGGAGTCAACTAGTCTTGACATAATATACTTATTAAGGTACAAGATATTAGATAGTTTTTAGACTGCAACTTAACAATTAAGGAATATATGATATTAAACTTAAGTTAAATATAATTAAATAATATACTCTACTTAATTTTAATAAATAAAACCGATAGACATTTTCCCCTTTCTGTAAGTAATTTTATTTAATGGTTTTTTATATATATTTGACGCAAGCAGTTGTTTGTGTGATTTTTAAAAAATTATAAATCAAAAAATAAAAATCAAAAAATAAATCTTAAATTAATTCTACAATAATTATAATTATTGTCCGAAAGATTAATGTTAATCAATTTTTTGCCAAGTTTTCTTACTTTTCGTGACCATAACAAAACCATTATCAGAAATGTATGTATGATCTTGAATATCTTGTTTTATTTTATATAATTTGTAAGTGTTTAAAGCTTCCGTAAATTTTTAATCTGTCAACGAAATTTAGAAAAAAAAAGTTTGTAATAAATAAATTCCTAAACTTCATTTTAAAAATTGAAATAATTTAACATTGATTTAATAAGGCTTTAAATAAGACAAAATATTTTATTTACTAAAATAGGCTTCCTCTAAATTGCATTTGAATTAATAGTGATTGGCAGTGTTAATTGTCATCTGTCAAAAGTCACTGATTGTAGCGGCGTTGTAATATCATACTTTTCGTGTCATTCTCATATTTCAATAATCATATATTATAGTACTTGCGAAGGTCGGTATGTTCATGACAAGAATATGATCGCCTGACATTCTAATGCTAATCACAACATGGCTTTCTTAAACAATAATTATATCCGTGAGTACTTTATGTACTAAAAGATACAATATATAACTTATATTATAATTTACAAAAAGAAAAAAATAATTGTTGCAAATTTTACTTCACGGCACCAAGAAAAGGATAGAATTACAACTAAAAAATATAGTAAATTTTGATATCTTAGATTCCCGTAATCCCTAGTGAGGCCACAGACATATTTACGTATCCGTTTCACTAATCATTTTCTTTACAAGCAGGTTCTGTGCCTAGCCAGCCGAATCATTCATTTGTTTCCCCGGCATTCGAATCTAGGACTTCCGCCGAAACAGGCAGATGCTTAAAATACTTAGCCACGAAGGCGGTTGACTTACCATTTTATATATGACTGAACGATAGACTTGATTTAAAAAAAAAATTGTTGTGTCTTTTGGTTTATTCACTGTCTGCCTCAGACCAACAAAAAAAGTAGTTTTTTTGTTGGTCTGAGCTGTCTGCATTAAAACTTAAATAATAACAATGGTGGAATGCGGAACGACGCGACGCCATCTTATGTATTTTTAAAATTATAACGTGCGTATATTTTTCGTTCTATTTTAAGATTCTTGTTCAATGTTATGCAACTTTGATTTTCCGGATGAATCGATTGGGTGTAATTTGCTTGCCAAATCAGACAATGAGTTTATTATGGACCAAATTGAAAACATGTTGAGATCCCCGTGGCTTTACAAGAATCGTTCTATAATTTAGAAGTTTCGAATATGGTACCTGCTTAATTAATTTTTTCAGATAGAAACTCAATTCGAATGTATGTTTTTTTTTGTAAATCTGTTACGAGGTACGCAAATTGTGAATGATTCTTTTATTAGTAGTAGAATTATTATTTATTTGTTATTTCTTAGTGTAAGTACTTTGAAGGTGGTTTTCCTAAAATAAGAACCTAAAGTTATATCTTGTTTTGTCAGATTATAATCTATATAAATAATGATTAAATGCTTAGTATAGGTACGTTTAAAAAATGTAAACTAAAATAAAAGATTTTTTGTAATGAAAGAGTGATAAGCAAACATACTTTCATTTTTAATATTACTGATTGTGATAATAGTTTTAATGCTGTGAAGGAAATATGGAAAGGGTGTTTCATTATAATGAAATTAAAACATTTAATTCGGCATTAAAACGTAAACATTATTTTAGGTTGTATTCATATTATACTATCATGTCATTGTCCAATAAAACATCAAAAATTATTGATTTTACCTAAATATCATTTAAATATATTTGATTATCAAAGAATGTAATCTTTGAACAGAATTCCTGTTTAAAATACGAACGTTGTTTCCAAAAACATAAAAAACGGAACAAAAAAACGAGGCACGCGATCAAGAATCGAACTTGAACTATTAACGTGCCAGACAAACCTACCTGTTTGGTAAAACGAGCCCTGTACAGACGATAACAAAAGATGATGGCTAAATATTACTGTATAATTTATAAATGTGTAGGGTTCTAGAAATAAGAACTCAACAATGGTACGAAATTCATTACAATTAAGAAAGTAATTCAAAGAACCATAAAATCTAGATCAATTCGTGATAGAAAAGTACGTACTGTGTTTTAATAAATATTAAGACAGTACGTCAAAATAAAAAATATATTACTATAGATCCATTGTCTTAATATACTAATATAAGGTCTTAATATATGAATGAATATAATATAGATCAATAATTTAAGTATAACTAACGCGGTTCAAGAGCGCGTCCAACCAACAATTAAACGATTAAGAAACTTTTACTCAAACCAACAATTAAACGATTAAGAAATTTGATTTAAATACGTTGATGAACATGCTATATAGATATACCATATATAATAGAAACTATTATTTCCTAATTCCATCGGTATTTAAAAAAAATAACTGGACGGAAATTACATTTATAGGAAATGCCTGTGTCGTGTTTTTGTAATATTCATCGGCAACCTATTGTCTATGAAATAATAATGAATACATGTATGTAATCTTTGCTACAAGTTGCTGTTAGTAATGAGTTTATTTCACATAGAATCTTAATTAATTATACAGATATTTTTTATTCTATAACTTATGTTTCCGCATACCAAGTACAAAAATGCTTAAGGCTTTTGCTACAGGTTTGGTGTTTAAGTAATCGGGTTTGAAATTTAGCCTTTTGATTACTTCAGAAATTGGCGGGGTTAACGCGACCATAAGTTATAAACGATAGCAGTAAATACTTCAGAATACCAATCGCTGACATAACTATTGGCTATCTTATTCGACTCAAGGTCTACTACGAACATTCTTATGTCCTTGATGAATTTTATTAATCAACATTATTTACGTCTTTTTATTTAGTAGGTTAATTTATAACAAACTTTTTTTAACACATTTTAATGTGATCTTGTGGTCGGTTTTTTTAAATTAATTTATTACGTATAAAACGTAACAATCTATCATTTCATATTCACCGATATATTTTTTCTTGGGATTTGAACCCAGGTATTCAAAGTTGATCTAATGGCAGTGTTAAAATATAGATTAATTCTTAGGATAACTTTATTAATTCAGGAATCAAAAAGACAAATACTGTTGATTAAGTCATGTAAAATTCAACAAGGGCATTAATATTTTCTGTTGAAAGCCGGTGCCAAGTCATTCAATATGAGAAAAATTCACATAACAAAATATATTTATTAAGAAAATTCTTTGATGACACGTCACTGATTTTTCGGAAGTTATATAAGTTCACTAGAAACTTTATATATGCAACAATTGAAAGTATTATTTAATAGAAGAAAGTTTATTTAAATATCCAAGTTTAATCAGTGCAAGTGGACGCTAATACGTATTTACAACCACACTTGAGTTGATTCACTTTTACTATTAACATTCACGCAATGCGGTGAAAACAATTCATTTGCTATATGTACACTTTCACCCTGGTCCCTAAAAGTATTTAAAGTAAACTTCAGCAGTTTTTTATTACTTTTCAAAGGAATAAGAGAACTGCTGCTTTTTTGACCATTTCTCTAACCCAATTTCATAAAATTTCTAACTTTGTTTGAATCAGTCGTCTAAGTCATGTCTAAATTTTTAAAGAGTTTAGACCATACCGCCTTTTCTTACGTAATCAAGCGTTTGAAAATATATATTTCAAGAAATATTTATTAAATTCTAAACTGGTAACTGACATACACCTTTTAATTAATGACAGAATTTAAATTTTTAATTCGTCCATGTTATACGGTGGGTTAGCTATTTTACCATATTGCCTTTTTATGTAAACAGAACAGTAATTCAAAACATTATGTTAAGTACATTTCGTATTTCAAAAGAGTGCAACATTGTCAAAACGCTTTATACTTTTGGGATAAATGTCCACCAAATAAGAAATACACCCACACTATTGAGTTGAATCACAATGATATGTTTATTATAACATTGTTGACAACATTGTTTAAAAAATACGTTTTTTATTAGATTTTTAAATAATCTCATTTTTTTAAGAATGACTCTTGTGTTTCTTTAATATAGTGTGTGATACAATACAGATGTGATTTTACGTGGTTATTTAACTAGAATTTGTTGTTTGAATAGAATTTGATATTTTTGTAATCAATTATTTTGGTAGTGACGGGCATGTGACGAGTAATATACTTCCTAATTAACAATTATTAATAAACATTTATTATTATTAAATGTGCTTTGATATTTCCGAAGTGCTAAATTAAATTATTAACTAGTAGCACGCAAATGTAAGGATATCCGTAAGAAATATTGACATGAATTTCGGAATGAAAAGCATTACAAGTTATTGAGTTCAACGACAATAAATTTTTGATATAGAAAATCCAAGTAGAGATAATATTTTAAAATTAATATATATAAAACCTTGTTAAAACCTAAAATGTAATCCAACTGGTCGCAAAAAAAATAGAACCATTCCACAGAGTACATACTGAAACACAGAGTATATCTTACGAATAAAATATAGCCACACGTTATAAAGTTTCCTTCTGTTCCTTTTTGCGAATAACAAAATGTTAATATGGCGCAGTCCTAAAGCTATAACACTAGGATAAATGAGACGTTTATCTGTGCAATAAACACGTTTGACGCGATAAAGTCTATGTTCGTTCATAAAATTGAAAGTGTCCATTTCACAGATTATATTTTCGACAGCACGCATGCCCACTTTCCCTCGTGTTTATATTTCACACGTTTTCAAAGTTTTCAATTGTAATGTATTATATAACACTTGTTATTGTGGGAACCGTTTGTCGAAGCTAATTTTATATTAACACCGCCCGGTGTAGTGATGTAATATTGACCTACAGGCAACATGCAATGTCTGGTACATGCTTCTGCTAATGTTTTTCTTACAAAGTCCTTCTAATAGTATGATTAGAAAACGAAATCACCCGACATGAGTACAAAAAGGAATATCTTATAAATCAATGAACAGGTCTATAATTGTAGCTAATACCCATCTCGTTTATGTCAGCTTTCAAACAAAGAACTCGCACCAAAATCAGTCATTTCGTATGGGAGCTAAGATGCCGCAGACAAACACACAGATAGGTCAAACTTATAACTACTCTTTTGTTTGATCCTACCAACAAAAAATTCTTTAAATTGTTTGTTCGTAGGCAGTTTTCTCTAAAACCACTCGAATTCTCAAAATTCTTTTACTGATCAAAAACAAGCTCTTTTCAAGTGTATTGTAAATTGCTAGTATTTTAAATTTTAATCACAATGAATCACCGAACTTGTAGAGTGTAGATTTTAATGAACATTAATTTATCAAATATCACAAATGACGTACATACCAAGCAAGATTCCAAAGAATGTCAGGAAAACCTGAAATGAAATAAACATATTAAAATCGCAGTCGACAAATTTTAATCTCATTAAAACTATTGATGATTTATGAAGCTATATTCTTTCTGAGTGACATAGATATAATAGCCTGTGTCACCAGTCACTCGAACAGAGACTCTTAGCTTCTTATTTTTTAACGACTTCAAAAAAGAAGGAGGTACTCAATTAGACGGTATGTTTTTTGTTTGTTATTTCAGAACTTTTGACTGGGTGAACCGATTTCGATGATTCTTTTTTGTTAGAAAATTCGTTTTTCGTGTAAATATCTTCCATTTAAATTTGATCAAAATCTGTTCAGTAGTTTTGGAGTTACAATTTGAAGTCATTTTTTTGTTAAAATTTTAACACTATATTATTTTGTACCACGTAGACGAAGCTAAACTTAATATGGCACGGTATATTATGAAATTAATCTCATTGCTTCTTTACCATAAGATAATTAACTTATGATAAATCTTGTAAAAGTAAACAAGATAAGAAAGACCAAGATATGAAACAGAGGATAAAGATTTGAAGAAGAAACTACAATTTTACACATATTCGAGCGTGTGAATAATATTATTTTAGGCTTTGTCTTTTATAATTTGTCTTGATAAAATATATTATTTTTTAGTCGATTTTATTCGCGGGGATCTACGGAAATGGCATATTTTTGCGGGATAAGTTCTATGGATTTTACCGGTGTATACTGATAAAAGATAAGAACTAGAGAATAATAAAAACAAGCAAGAACAAGTTAGCAATACGAATTAAGAATAGATTTTGTTATTCATTTATTTATTTACAACTAGCTGACCCGGCGAACTTCGTACCGCCAATAAAAGGAAGAATGGGAATCGAATGTCAAATGCTTGACAGGAAAATAGGTAGAAAAGTTTATATGGAAAAATCAAATTGTTGTCATTACCAATTTCCTAGCAATTTTTCCATATTTTCTCGTTTAAACCTTCCCAGGACTACGACAAACATTTCAAAACCAAAATCAGCTAAATCGGCCCAGCCGCTCTCTAGTTTTAGCGAGACAAACGAACAGCAATTGATTTTTATACATAAAGATTTAAGATTGCTCACAGCGGCTATAGTAAACATATCAAAAGAAAAAACACAAAAACAAGATAAACGTGTCTATTTATGGCTAATTTATGGCTAATTTATGGACAATCAAACCTCCTATATTACAATAGACGTATTAAAAGAAAAACACAAAACAATATAAACAAAAACTTTGTTACAATACAGAGAATAGAGGCAGTAGAATAAGAATTTCTTAAACTATGTATTGCAATAATTCTCATATAAATCTGGGTATTAATATTAAGTTGCTGTTTGTTGTATTTAATGTTGTTTTGAAACGACATCGTATGACAAATATGTAAATTCTTCGATTTTAAACCTTTATAGGCAACATAAAATTTATAACTTGCTAACCGTTAACCGCATCGTATCATTTACGGTGTGTAGATATATAGTGATAATATATTAGAGATAAATATTATAATCATAAATAGTATGAATATGAAATTCGAAAGTTTTATGTTTTGCTTTATAAAGTGAACTGAAGAGGAGTGAATTCGTAACTCATAGTGGGGCATGGGCGGACACATTTCTGTATCTGTTTCACTTATCACTTTATTTACAGGCAAGAAGTTCAACCGAAACATTCATTTGTCCCTCTGGGATTCGAACCCAGAGCCTCGGGTGCATCACGCAGACGCGCAAACCACTTAGCCACGGACATGGTATGGATGGGTAAAGTTATTGTTAACAAACGACTTTCAATTTTCCAAATCTCGCCAATTTAACATACTTTTAATTTGGAATAGATACTTATCATCGGGAGAGGTAGCAACTTAATTCTAATTGTTATATTATTTGGATTAAAATATGGTGAATTTCTTCTGCGTCGAATAATAAGTAGCACATCATTTGTGCTGCTTTTACTTTTACGTTACTGTCATCAGAATCGGTTTAATCTAAATTATAATTATGAAATAAACATCTAAAACAAAATACATATGAAATAATAATAATTTGAATGGAAAATCACCATTTATATCAGTCTTTTGTGCATACCCAGCTGAAACATTTTTTACCGCAATTCGAAAGCAGATCTATGGCGCGACACGTAAACGTATAAACCCCTTAGCCACTGGTCACTTTAATCTTACGTTCTATATTTAGCATCATGGTGCAGTAACCTTAGTGACGACTATAGCCTGGTCTATTGAAACGACTCCATAAACAATTACTAACTAGTGGTAGGTAGGTACGATTTTCCTACCCACCATTTATATCCGCAACACATTCATTTGCTATTCCTCGTTATTATTAATTTTAGATACTTTAGTTTTACGGAACAGTTCTTGGCATGTCATATAGCTTTTTATATAATTATAATAATAATAATTGGGACAACTCACATACATTGCTCTGATCCCAATAAGTAGCAGAAGCACTTGTGTTATGGTAATCAGAAACGGGGGTACCACAATAAACACACATATAAGTTTATAAACAACCAAGACTCTGAAACAAATATTCGTGCTTTCACACAAATTAATGCACCTACCGATATTCGAACCCGGGGCCTTTGATGCAGAAGGCAGGGGCACTACCAATTGCGCCAATCGGTCGTCGAATATACCTACTCATATTCATGAATCTGTAATGGTAATGAAAGAGTGTCTCCTGGCACAGGTTTAAGTTTAGAGGCTCCAATTAACCACAGACAGTTTTAGTAAACAATTAGGTATTTTGTATTAAATAAATTATTATTAATGAAATAAATATTTTTAAAAAGGTAACAAAATAACCTCCTCCCTCAATTGACCACATATCGGACGTCCCTAAGTTACGACAGAAAAAAAATTACATTAAATTAAACCGTTCCTATATCTCCTATATGAATTGATTTCCGTAACGGTGCTCTTTGTAGACGCAATCATAATAAATAAAGTAATGAATATTATTAATAAATGACTTAAAATTTGCAAATCGATTGGATAGGATAAATTACGGATGCATGCGTCGTATAAAAGACATCAACGCTCGACAGTAGAAAGTCTTTCAACGGAAATTAATTTTCCAGTTGTATTATATTCACCCGATGGCTATTTGCAAATATTCTTAAATCTGCATAATTTGTAACGTATTGATTTATATTAACACACCTTTTCTTATTTGTAATTACTAAGTAGGGGGTTTTTAATTACAATACTTATCGATATTCTGAAAATGGAACAAAAGCTTTTTTTTCCCTGAACTATTGCATCATTGCATCGGTTCAATGGATGCAACAAGACGACAAATCTATTCATAAATTTTTTATCTCTTGGCCTAAAATACAAGTACTTACACATACTGCATTACTATAGAGTACTTATCACTACATAGTATAAAAAAGACGTTTTTTCTTTCCCTATATCCCTTTGTATGCTTAAATCTTTAAAACTACGCAACGGATTTTGATGTGGTTTTTTTAAATAGATAGAGTGATTGAAGAGGAAGGTTTTTGTATATGTTTTATACCTGTGCAAAGCCGGGGCGGGTCGCTAGTAAAATATAAATTAGCATAACAATTGTTGAATAAACAGAAATATAATTAAGAATATTCCGCATTACCTATGCTAAAATATAAAATCACCAAGGAACGAAATGTAACCTTTAAATTTAACATTTAAAATTAACATTTTACCCGCATATGAGATCATCATTAAAATTATTCACGAACTCACGAAATTGTATACAATAAAATGGTATTGTTGTTGTTTTAAAAGCTTTGTTTACAGTTTACTCTGTAACATCAATAAATTCCTTTCTTATCAAAATAATTTATTAATATTAAAGTCTGTTATTCTTTTGGCATTCTATCAATGTACAAAGTTAATTAGTGAATTGATTCTGTTAAAAAAGTGCTAAAACGGTGCGTAATGAAGACTACATGAACAATGTATTCGTCTAAGTCACATTTCACAGAACTAGTGCCCTTGACAAACTTATCGAAATTGATTAGGCTTAGACTGTACCAAATTTAACATTGAGGCTAATTCTGATGTACACAAACATTACACCCACAGACTGTCACCTACCACGGTCCCTACATACCTACCTCTTTCGCTTCATTCACTTTCAATAAAATCATACATACTCGCTGATTGCGGGTGCTTTAAACCCCTTCTCTAGTACATCCTGGAACCAGAAAGGAACGACTGGGTCTACCAGCACCAACCTCACAATTCACTCTTCCCGTCTATTCTCATTAATTCTCTCCAAGTGCCCAAGCCATCTCAACATTACCTTTCGTATCTTTGTCACTATATACCCTTCTATTCCACACCGTTCACGAAATACTTTTTAAAAATATATCTGCCTCGTAGAATTATTGTTTCTGGTTTCTAATGTATAGCCAACTTCAAGATAATGCTTACGAATCTAAAAAGAGGAAATATCTGGCATACATATAGAAAGATGTCACTGAAGTGAGAAAATTATTTCATCTACATTAAATACAGAGGTAAACATTCAAGGCGATAACGCTTTATCAGATTGCAGATTAAATCTACACACAATCACCTTTATAACGATATGGTGAGATCATTTTTAACTGAAGTAGAAATATAGATTGTATTATGAATATCATTAATACATATTAAAAAAATCTGTAGAAACACCGTGTGTGACACAGTTGAGCCCAAAACGACAATTTTGGTAAACTGATTTTTGTTTTCGGTTTAGCATCATCCGTCATTACAGCACTACCGGACACATGTGAAATTTGGTATTATAAGCAGATATTCTGTCTGCAAAAAGTTTAGAATAAATTTACGACATAAAACTATTTAATTTTCTTAGATGTAATATGATATGGCAATTAATTAATATTCTACTGTCTATGTAATTTTGTCAGATAGGTAGGTATGTCACGCGGATGAAGTCGCTAGAATAACTTTCCTAATATATACCATAGTAGTTTTAAAAAAATACACGTCGAATTGATAACCTCCTTTTTGGTTTTTTGAAGGTCGGTTTAAAAGAGGTAAAATTGTTTGCTAGCGGATAAACTCTAGATCTATCGATTTTCTTATAAAATTCTTCAAATAATAGAAAACTTTAACTTAAATATTCACTTGAAGAAACTGTTGTGTGTAAACTGTGATTATGTGATTATGAAAATGAAGAAATGTTATCTGAAGATTGAACCTTAATTTGCTCCAAGCGTAGGTACCTACCTACTGAGGCACAGCTCTTGGATTAATATTAAACTTTTTAATTATACTATGTTTTATAGGTACCAAGTACCTACCTACTCTTTTTTCGATATGAATTAAATTTCAAAAAAATCGGTCCTTTACAAGTGTAAGTAGTAGGTACCTGTACTAAAATGTCGAAGGCGTTGGATAAGGCTTCAATACTACGTTGAGAAAATTTGAAGTGAAGGGGTCAACGCTCTGCGGCCTGAGCGCTATTTTTACACCCTACACAAACCTCAAGGTTTCAATTCAGCACCGAGATTGGCAAAGCTTAATTATTTGCAAATCGAAGTCGAACAAGTTCAATTTCAAAAATCGAACTTTCCGTTACGTCTCATATTACTAAAATTTACTTACTAGTCGTTTGGCGCGAAAACTTCCAAAATTCACTTATCAAAAACACTAAAACTTCACCGTTCATACAAATCCTTTGAGTTTTTAACGTTATTCTAATTAAATCACAACGCGTAACACTAATAAGCAGTATTAAGACATACGTCAAGCTAACTCGGCAGTCAGCGATTTACTGGAGGAAGAGAAGTGGAGACACGTCACGCCGTGCGCTGCGCCCGCGCACCCGACTCCCGAGCTTACCTTTACTTACCTCTAGAGCGCTCTGTAAATTTTGGTCATTTTAATATAAATTTTTACATAATTTAAAAATTTTACATAACTACAATTATTACATAAAATAACTAAGAATATATTATAACATAAACATTTGGAATACAAAATACTCTAAAATATAATAAAATTAATTATAAATTAATTGTATATGTTTTAAAAAAACTCTTGTATTAAATTATTTTGAACTTATGTTTTCAACCTATATCAGAATAAAGATAATTTTGATTTTTTTGTAGACTGCTTGCTGTGGTAATCCTCCACAAACTTAAGTTTACGGACAATTAATTCTAAAAACAAGAATATATTATTATGATTGCCTGAATTATTAACACTTTATCAAAATATATATATTATTATATAGACGAAATTTTTCAATTAACTAATGATAATAAAACCTAACTTAAAAAAAAAATCTCAATCATAACATATTTATGTTATAAATGTTACGGAGTTGAATTGAGTTTAGAATTTGGCTAAGCATTTAGAAATAAACATTTTCCATGGAAGTCACGAACAGATATTGTGCGTTCGCGCAAGTATCAAAGCGTTTCATTCCAACAGCCACCTCACGGTATTGTCGGCCTCAATATTCGGCTTCACACAACACACACCTTTAAACTCCATCTATTCCACATTCATGCATACCTCAAGAATCGTTCGTGCAAAAAATATTAACAAAAATAATCTATCCAGCTACAGTGATAGAAGGCTTTAATACATAGGGAGCGGCTTTATTTAGAGTATACAAAAATCAAAGCTTGGAATATGCTTTATAGCCTCATAATTTGTTTCGTAATAAAAATCTTGAAAGCAAAACGATACGGGGTTAGTGATATTAAATTATTTCGACAAGTAACGAAATGATCATGGCTGTTAATTTAGAAGTAGGTACCTACAGTTAAATATATTGTGGCAGTCTGTGGGCAGTACCTACCCTGTTGGGAAAAAGGCGTGACAATATAAATAAATATATTGTAATTTCTAAATTTCCGAAGTTCATATTAAGTACCTAGTTGTAATGCACTATGCATATACTTAATTATCAGCCGTATTTGAATAACAAAGTTTTTGATCACTGAGTTTACAAATAATGTAACCTTCAAATACCTTAGTGTAACACTGCAGATTTATAAATACATCTCAGCTAAGAATAAATCATTGTTTCTATTATCTACATTACAACAGATTTCCTTTGACAAGGAGAATTTAATTTACATCGGTAAAATGTAGGTAATTGTGTAGAGTTAAGTAGGTACTATCAGCAAACGAGGTTATATGTGATACAGAAAGAAAATTGTTACAGTATTTCCCCTCTTATTTAGCCTAAAACCAATCACTTGCCTTGATAAGACTAAAATTTGTCTGTCGGGGCTTTAGATGTGTGTAGGGGAAAATACTAACATTTTATTTTGAATACTTTGTATGCTATAAGTAGTATGTAGTGTATTGTATGTTATAATAAACTGTTTATAAAAATATTAATTCCGAACTATTATTATGGCGAGCTATAATATTAAATTACGAAATCAAAATCATGTCAGAAAATTGTAACCATACACACCACTACACAAATGCAATGAAAAAGATATGCTGTTATTTTAACTGTAAAATTAATTTTATTTTCGATTGTAATTTTAGGGTTTAAAAAGCCAGATAAGAAGAAATTGCAGTGCTGTTTGCACTTATTTAGTTCTTACTTACTTTATACCTACAATTAATGGCTCATGCACTAATGCATTCGGGTGCATAGACGGTGGTATTTTCTTACCATCAGTATTTCAACCACGAGTTTGGTAGGTTTTGTTAAGTGTTTGCGGTAAATATTTGAATAAAAAATCTTACATCGCCCTGAGCATTTACAGGCAACCTTATTTGTCTACTATGGCATTGGTCATTGACAGTTTTCAAGTGTGAATAAACTTACCGAAATGATAATTAACTGATGGTTGACGTATAGATGATTCCTATTTTATGTAAATCTAGTTCACTACCGAAATGATAATTAACTGATGGTTGACGTATAGATGATTCCTATTTTATATAAATCTAGTAAGTGAACTAGATTTACATAAAATAGGAATCATCTATACGTCAACCATCAGTTAATTATCATTTCGGCATTAATTATTGCAATAAAAGTGAAATATTCTGGACCTTCATGCAAATATACATAGTAGGTACGTAGATATGAACTTTATGAACTCATTAAGGAACATGTCCGTAAAATTATTTTGTTTGACATACATAAGTTATATGTAGTTTATAAACGTATATTAATAATAAGAAATTGTAAATGCAACTAGACAAAATTGTGATGATATACAAAACAATATAACAATTAGCTGTTTACGTACGTTATTAGTAGAATAGAGTGTCGGCATGACATAGATTTGAAATTATAGTGAAATATTAATAAATGCAAAAGATCAAAAGATAAATTAATTAATTAAAGGCTTGGAAAATCGAGTCACAATTTTAATTTCCATCCGAATTCCTAACGTTACCTAATGTTTATGTCAAAAGAGACGTTTATTTCATTATTTTCTCTCAAAAAACCAAAATATATATTAAAATACTCACGTCTGTAATGCAGGCTGTATGATACTTAAAAACCTAAATATATTGTAATCTTACTTAAATGATTGTTGTGTCTATGTTTACGTGCATCATGCAACAACTTTTGAAAGAATTTAGAAGATTTACCGTAGGTATTGTACAGATCTAATTTATAAAAGACCTATGCGATAATGAAATATTGTTTGCATTGCAAGATATGAAAGTTGAACGTAAAAAAATATACATAGATAAATAATACGATCTCCACGCCTATTAAAACCTTATTTCATATTTTAAAGGTCAGCAACGCGCTTGTGGCCCAACAGGCGTTGAGGGTGTCCATTCCTTCTCGTAAGTGAGCCTCCTATCTGATAAAAAAAAGACTAACCGTAAAGCAGATAAGCGCCAGGATAGAAAGAGACCTGACAAATTTTCAACAGTTTTTGTTTTCTATTCTACTTCTAGGGTGCCCCTTAGTTACTTGATCCGGCGCTCTCTAGAATACCCCATAAATGTCTTAATTCAAACGAGCTCAAAATGTATCGAAGTACAGGTTAAATCACAATCTGCTGGCAGTATTCATGACAAGAAAAAATAACACGCAACGACATTGCTCGAATTATTTCAGAAAGTAGAAACTATTCTTAAACATTACAGTTGTGAAATAGTTGCGTACAATTCTATTCGATAGGAAATTGAGCCACAACACGCGGAGATAATAATTACGTTATTGTTAATTTAATAACATTGCTTTTTTATAGCCGGTAACAGATTTCTGTATCTTTTACAAGCAACGTTTAGCTACTGATGTTATACGTCTTTAGATGAGTAGAAGAGTTGGGTAGGGTGTATTTTAAATAAAAAAACCGATAATTTTAAACAAAAAATTGACTTCAAGATATAGTGGGTATTAACCATAAAATAACTTTCCAAAATCGTGAATGACTTAATTCTGCGGCAAAATATACAACCTAATTAAAAACTGTTGTGCAAACTCTTCATTAAATGTCAGCTGAAGAATTTACTTTAATGCTACTAAGGTTATAACAATAGTGTTAACTAACAATCGATTGTTTTTTGATTATAACCCTGAATTGTGATGACATGACACCCTTAAAGGTGCATCGTGAGGACTTGTCACGATATATTCAACTGCCTACTCGAATGCCAATAAGGCTTTGGCTCAAATAGATCGCACTTCTCCACTTTATTTACAGAGTTGGAATTTAGACTGATAGATTAGGAAGAATATAGTCCGGTTTAAGATTTCTTTCGATTGGAGTGTTAAATGGTAGTGTCACTTTTGACAACATCGATTTGGAACCGGTTTTAAGTTCACAACAGGTTGTGACCCACATGGATAAACTTTCTTTATGTTTATTACAACGGATCGCAGAATTTCGGGTTTTTGAGTGATCTTTAATGTAAAACCATATCTTTATGACACGTACCTAGGCACTACACAGCCACAATAGCTCGATTAGACACCGTGTATTTAATGATAATTATGCTCAAAAGAGAAAAATATTTTCTTCGAAAGGCATCTGAACTACATAGAAGTTAAAAAAAAAGACATGTATTTATCGGGACATCACTTATCTAATAGATACTTACCGCCTACCAGCAGAGGTCCTGATGCCTGGAGCCAAAAAAGTTAGATTTAGGTTAAATAAGTTAGGTAGACACCGAATATTGATTGCCTATAAAGAAAATGACCAATGCAATACCTACTAGTATGGCATTTTACCTTACAAGCACAGTGAACTCGATGAGGCACTGAGAACTTGCAATCACTTTCACATACACACATCACAATTTAAGCTTCAGGCATATATGTAACAGGTACAAAAGCGCGGCGATTGTTTTTGTTTACATCAGCCTTTTAATCTCCGCAAAAGAAAATGACAACATAGATTGTAGGAAAAACTTAGATCATCGGCAATCACACTCAAGAATGATAGAATTTATGCAAATATCTAAAAGTATATTGAGAAATGGTTTTTTAACGTTTACTTAAATAATATATTATAATATAACTAGCTGACCTGACCAACGTTGTTTTACCATATTAATTTTTGGGGTCGGCTACCCCTTATCTTATCACATAGGGGTATGAAAAATAGATAGTAGCCGATTCTCAGACCTACTGAATATGCATATAAAATGCATTGGTAAAAATCAATAACTCGAGAATTTTATACATAAGATAATTATGTAGGTATATGCATAAGTAATGACGGGCTTGTTTCCGCAACTCGACGACTACGATGCGCCTATTTTGCGTACTGAGCCGGGCGGTTAGTCCTGTCAACCCAGCTCCTCCAGAAAGCTTATCAAACCTCTGGTGTCACCAATAACCTCGGGGAGAGTCCGTGGTGACCCCAAGTGTTTGACCCGATAGTTGGTCACGCCCGTGCACTCCAGAATAATGTGGGCTGCCGTCTCTTCTTCATCCAAGCACACTCTGCAGATAGGGCTATCAGTAACACCTATGTTTAACAGAATTATGTAGGTATATAAAAATACCATCTCGAAAGATATATATGAGGTGGTACAGACAATACATTAAATTACATATACTTGATGATATTCCAAGTAAAATTTTATTTAAATTTTCTACATGCTGTAGCAATTACAACACCTTTTGAAGGAGACATAAAGGTACATACCTACTTATTAGAAGGCACAACAAAATCAGTCCATTAACTGACTGTCAATTGATATTGCAATACTTACCCGCAATTCCCTTCGAAGACGCCGATTTCGTCGCAAAATCACAGAAAACACGTTCTATTTGTTAATTACCAAAATTAATAAAATTGACAAACTATTAAGTCGCCATTAATCGAACCTCAAATATGTTAAAAATGTTGGTTTGCGAAATTGCATCTCAATTATTTAAGTATATTTAAAAAGACGCAAATCAAGTCGCAGGATATTAAAACTACCTATTTTAAACGTAAGTCCTAATTACTAAATAAGTTTAATAGGGGAAAATAAAGCCAATCGTTCATTTATTTGAAATTCTAAACTTAAATCGTTACGATATATCATTAATGTTAAATGTAAGCAATTCTAAAATTCAGAAATTCGTGAAAAATTTTGTTCGTATTGAGTCTTGTCTAGAGCTCCATGCCCCACACAGGGATTAAGGAATTTCACAATAAGCACCAGTTATCATATCTGTCATTGGATAAATAAAACACAGTACTCATATAAACATATTTTAATTTTGACACCGTCAACATTAATCACAATAATACATAGTCTTAATTTTTAATTTAATAAACATTTAATGAATAATATAATGGAATGATAGATTTAGTGAATGTTCCCAAAAATCCAAAAGTTACTCTAGACGGTATATTAGTATGTATTGTTTAATATTTAAAGACAGTAAGAATCAAAATTTTCTAATACACATTTTTAAAAAAATAATATTTGTGATTTAGCACGGTTCGCTTCTATTATTGGAGCTGCATTATGTTATTTTGTGTTGTCCTTTGAGTAATAGCGTTGCCATGTTGGAACGACTCTTAAAATTAAGTCTCCATGTAATAAAGGATGTTCAGCCTTCTATGCCCTGCCATACCGATTTTTTTTTATCTCCACCGGGAATCGAACCCAGCACCTCCCGGTTGTAATGCTTACGCGCTTACCACTGGGCCAAGGAGGCGACCAGGAAGACGTAGGATACGATAATTATAACTATGTAATTACAATTACTTTTCTCACTGGCTTATCATTTACATTACCTAACCGTTCAATGGAAAAAAAATTCAGCGAAAATTATATAAAATCAATTGATAGGTAATTTATTACCCAATTAAACTACGATACAATTATTTTAAATTTTTAAATTGTTGAGAACATTTTTATATCTGTGACAAAACGTGTAATGTCTAGATGTAAGTTTTTCATCTTCCGTATACAAAATAATGTTTAATTAATAAACTTGTGTCACACTATTTCTTGCTCATATTACATGTTTGTTCCGATTTACTATCCAATGAAGTCAATGCTTTAGTTTTAAAAAAGTGGCTTGTGGTTCACGCGTTTGCGTTATAAATTTAGTGGCGCGGCTATATAATTAGAAATTCAACAGTTTCCGTTTCAGCTTCATACTTGGTTTCTAAGTCAAGATTTTATTGTAATAATCGGTTAGTATTAGGCCGAACCCTATTACTCTTTATTACAACACTGCAATATGCGCAGTAAATTGTTTAAGCGCTCGCCATTTTCCCGCCCCTGATACTGTGCTATGTTATTTTGATCAACATACACATGAAACTTCCGACAAAAAAGCGCCTTATACTTTGTTTTAGAGTTTAAAATCAGTACATATTAAGATACCGTCATACCAAAACATTCTTAAATCTAGTACCCAGCAACACGGTGACTAGCATTTCTGACATTGAAATAAATATGCCATTTATAAAAGATAACGCATTACTTAACCGCCTGTCGTCATTTTAAACTTACAAATTAAATTAGGTACCTACTAACAGCGAAATGGGCTAATCGGAACCTTTTAACAATTCCTTGTAACTATTGAACTTATGGCTATTTGGAATCTCCCAATCTTCTTACTCACATGCTGCAATCTTCTTTTCAGAAGTAAAAGATAGCCAGTTACTTACGCGTCTCCTACCCTAAGATTGGGTTTGTGCAAATAGCCACAATTATTTAAAACTAGCCATGTTAATTTCATTTGTAAATGTTTAGTTTCTGTCTGCTTGGCTTAGTATTGAACTTGAAAAAAAAATATCGAATCAAGTATGTGGATGTACATTAAAAAAACTACGCGTCATAGAAAACAACGCCAGCGTTATAATTGTGACGACAAACAGATTAAAATGTATTCCAAAACGTCATAATAATTGACATCTAGTTTCAAATCTGTCAAACCTGTTAACTATGCAGTATGACAATTGACAATACTCTATACTAGAATGTTACTGACATTTTGGAATACGAGACTAAAGAACTAGCAAATAGGAATGAATATATTCTTAGACTAGCGGGGTTATGGTCCCGCGTACTTATTCTTAATATTCTACAGAATACTATACTGATTAACACGTGATTGTATGCACAATATCTAGTCGTTTCTATTGATAAGATGGACCTGCAACATATGCAAACTAGCCACAAATTTACGAAAGAAAAAACATACAAACTTGTGATATTATTTGAAAGTTGGCAAATGTGGCAGGTCTTATTTTGTGACATCTACCCTCCTAAATGTTTTGGAAGAACGGATAACTCTAGTTGGTCTACGAGCTACTTTTCTGTTAAGTCACATGATTAAATAAATATATTTTTTGGTAACTTAATACTTAAAATGGCTGAAAAACAATGTACAGTGGTCAATTAATAAAAACAGCTAGAAGAATTCACTTTTATTAGGCCATTTCAATAAATTAAATGTTCATTAATTTAATATATTTCGTACTTTACTTTAGTACTTGTGTTTGTTTTTCAAATAGAGTGCGGAATGACACATGTATATGAATTCAGCTGTTCGGTACTAAGATATTGAGATCTCCATAGAGATCAAGCACTCGCTATAGAGCATTTATCCATAAAATTAAACTCATTGTAGTATCGATCAACTCTTTTCCAACACATGTCTTTTATTGAAATATTAAATTGATTTCAACGTGAAATCACTCACCGCCTACATTTTTTTGAATAAGTCCAAGAATAGCATTCGAACGAATAATCATTATGCGTCGAATGTACAACAATGAAGTTAGCTTTTAAACGAATATTTAAAAGTTGGGTTCAAGAAAATACAGTTGTTCAGCAATTTATGTAATCTGCAAAAATAATTTAATTTTTTAAGCAATGGCCCAAATCATGCTCATATACCATCCTACCTTAACCTACGAATCCTATTTACTGCGTTTTGAACCATTTTGCTGAATATACAAATAACTATCATGCTCCATGCTCTTAAAATCAGATGAATAAATTTTTTATGAATGATATTCTTTTCCGATTTACTTGAGCAAAATAATTTTGTTTATAAATTACGCCATCTAGTAGGCGAGGATGATAACTGCAAGATAATTCATAACGCATCGATTCGATAATATACCCCCAGCTCCAATACCAAATCGTTCATATTTATTTATGTTACATCGTCACATGCTTAGCTTTAGTTTAGCTTTAATTTGAAAAAATTGTATCGTCAAAGCTAAGGGATTAGTGTCTACCATCTTAGAGATACGGTCAAACAAGATTAGCAAAAAAGACTGTGTATCCATAAATCTTAACGCTTCAATAAGCCCCTTTTAGTCATACGTATACTCTAGCCAAAGTTTGGAGAAATAGATGGCGCTAGCATCAACTTAGATGAAATTTGATTTAAAGTAGTAAAAGTATTAGATACGACATTTTTTGTTATTCAAATCTGTTTATGTAATTTTCAATTCACGCGTTTGTAGACGATACATGTAGTATTCATTTTAATGTAAGAGACATAATTCTTTATTCTATTAAAAACTGTAAATAAATATTATTGTTAATAAGATAATGCACACACGGAAACGAAAAATTCAACATATGTGTACGAAATTATAATCATTGAAATTAGAAATTGAAAAATATATTTTCCTGTAGCTTTAAACAAACTGTAGACAGGAGCTCTTTGAAAGGTTGTATGTTTAAATAGCTTATGAATATAAATTAAAAAACACGTACCAAAATCCTGAGAACATTTTTTACGGTTGGCTTCATTGAATCATTAATGAAGTCAAAGTTGAATCATTAATGAAGTCAAAGTTCAGGAAAAAATTATACTCTAAAAAAGTTATGGTCAAATATTTATCATTATAGGTGTAATGAAAAGTTATTTTTAGGGAGAATTTGGAGCCGTGTATTGCATTCTGAAAATTCTATCTCTGATTGGAAGTTTACCATCTTACAATTGACAGATTCAACTTCAGGTTAAGAGTTCATGACGTGTAAGCAGTGATTGAACTTAAATTTGTATAATATTGCATTATCTTTACATTTAAATTATTGCAAGTTTCATTATGCTGCAATATTAAAATAGTTCACATGATTTTGATACTGTGTTGGTAATACTCAACAGTTCAACATTAAATACTTTTACTACAAAGTATTAACATTTAATTTGGACTATGATCCAAATGTCTTAACCATAAACCGAAGAGCAGCCGTAGGAGATGCATGATGCATGTATACATTTCACATTCATTCATAGTGTTGTTTTCATCCCAACACTTAAATTTTCTGGCGCAGTCCATATAATATACAACTTTTATAAATAATCTGTTTATCCTACCCAGGAAGGGTTTTCTTGTGCCATCTTCACAGCAAACTCGACAGTTGCATTCTTCTACTAAGCTGGTGGTATATATGGGAGGCAGATTGGCATCGACTTCTTTACTAATTTTCCTCAAACGATCGACATCCTGCACAATATATGCGGGCACGTCTTGTCCACTTTTGACGCGTTTCAGGGATGAAAAACTGGCTTTAATTTTACGTAAGTTTGATATGCTACGGTCAGCGCTATCTATGTTTTCATAGCTATCTATCAACGGAACGAAAGTCGGTTGTAAATTATTTGCAGAATTGCACCGTGATGGCGTATGTTTATTCACCGCAGCGATGTCGTTGCAACTTTTCACGTGCGACAGATTTTGCTGGATCAAAACCAGTTTCCTTAAATCATGACTCGATTTCTGTTGCCACTCATTTGTGATCACACCTAGTCTTCTTTGGCGTACTTTAGTTTCTTCTTTCTCTTGTCCCTCTTCAGAAATATTCTTTAGCGTCATTCTTAAGTCCGTGGAAGTATCTTCCTCATCCAAATTTCCAATAGAACTCTTGGCTGAATCTTTACTATCGTCAAAGTTTTTAAAAGAAAACGTTTTCTGTAACTTTTTCACTTGAGGCGAAATATTACCGCTATCTTTTTCCAATTCAATGCCCTTATAGCTCTCTCTGAGAACGGACAGCGCGAGGCTATTTCTGTAGGGTGAATTTGTTACATCTAGCGAGACATGTCTGTTTTTCTTCTTTGGCTGCACAGGTAAATCTTCAAAGCTTCTATACTGTTCGAGACGTAAATCAGAGTTTGGTCCATCATAGTCGATAGACCAGGTAGATGACGTGGAATCGCTGCCGGACCAGGAGCCTAGCGTTTGGAGGTAAATGGCAATATCCAAGCCGCGATCTAGGGATATGGACCTCTGTAAGGGTATATCGTGGTCGAATCTAAAATAAACTTCGTCTTCTTCGTCATCCCTCTCATCGAATTTGCCAAGCCAGGTGTCGACTTCGCGGTTGTTAAGGTTGAGACTGAGCTCCTGTCTGAGGTCGGTGTGTGTGTGTTTGATTTCTGAGTGGCGTCTGAATTTGTGTGTGATGTGTGGGTGTGAGGTGGGGTCGGAGAACCTACGCGGGGGCGGAGGCGGCGCCGGGAGCCGAGGTAAGTTTGCCGCCAAACGTGCGCGCCCGCCTGGGGAACGGGCCCACGGCGATATCAGACTCAGCAAAGAGCTTGCGAAAACTGTGGGACGATACAATCCTCTCAATACACACCCCTTCTACGTAACTCAATACGCCTGCTGTCTATGAAAACTGATTTTTGAATGCTACGAAATTCGCAATTCCATACAAAAACACAGAAATATCCATAAAATGAGCTTTGCCTTTAGTTGTAAGTTAATTTTGTACTTGAAATTTTGAAAAAGAACAAACACTCCATAGACAGCAGGCTATAGACAGTAGTGTCAATGAAGAATTCAATAGTAACATAGTATTTATCAATGACACTATAGACTAGCAAAGATTCATGAATTATATTTAACTTATTTATAAAACCTACAATATCACCATTACAGAAATCAGTCCATGAAAAATCACCTAAAAATGTGCATCTAAAATGAAAACTACTATAAAGAAACGCATTAATAAGCACCGCATTAACTAAGTGTGTAATTACTTATAACTCTTAAAGACTCGCTCCAGGTTGAGATATTTGTAAGCAAGTTGATATAATAATTAAAACTATATAAAATGGAGTGCAAAAAATAGGTTATCAGTTAAGCTATTTTTTGTTTTTTAAAAAAAAAAAATACTGTCATTAATTCCACCAAAATACAAACCCTCCAAAATGACTGATTTTATCAATAATTAAAGTTTCTAATTTCTTAATTGTAATACTAAAATCTACTTAACTGCCCAGACCAAAATATCAACCGGGAGCCAGTCAAAAATGTTCCATATTTGAATTTTCAAAAGCACAGATTATAAAGTTATCAATGAGGTGCTTTATACCTTCTCAGTTAATACCAGGGGCCGAAAGAGATCCTTGGAGGTGGCGATCGTCTGCCCTCAGCGCGCCACGTCGCCAGCCAAAACCTAACCATAACGCAATATGAAGGGTGGGGTAAAAACAGCAAATAATATCCGAAGCGAAATAAATACAACATATATATATATATACATACATTTAGTGAAATGAACATAATTATAGAATTAAAAATTAAATATACCGGGTTATTGACATAACGGCGTAAATGGTATTCAAAACAAATGAATTGTGCTCGTAATTTAAATGATTCTTGTAGTTATTGACTTGATAAAGGATGTCGAAGGGAAAAATATATATAATGAAAACAAAATATGGTTTATAGTAAATAATATAAGAATTTAAATTGTGTATGAATATACCTGGGATGATTCTGTATGTATAATAAAGTAAATAAATATCAAGGATTCAAGGATCTATAAATGAGTAAAGGAGGGTAGATGGATAAAGCTCGAAGCGGGTAGGTGTAATACTTGTTCCATGCCATTCCGTGCGGCCGTGCTAGTGTGGCTGTGATCTCTTTCGGCCCTGGTATCATTATTTCTATGTATCTAAAAAGACAATACAATTTTGAAACATAGAGCCAAATATATAGCGGGAAATAAATGTTTGCATCTTTGTACGTAAAACTTAAAATGTATGGAAAATTATACATTATGCATATAGTTGTACCACGAACCACACGCAACTATTTTCGTTGAGATAGATTTTCGATATTCAATTTACTATTTAAATATTATTAAAAATACTTTTATTAATAATATTTCTTTTTTAATATAATCATGTAAATTCTATAACATACACAATAATTATTAAACATATATTTTTCTGTAATGCTACGTTCAAAATGGGTTTCTCGATGCGGTGTCTTTCTAAACTTCATATTTCAATTTAAAATAATGACATGCGAATCAAATCTTTCACTTTCTGTAAAGCTAAAATTTGTAATTAGAACCGTACAAAGATGCGGAATCACCTAAAACTTTACTCATGCTCACTACGACCCAAGAAAATGAACCAGAACCAAAACCCTAGAGTAACAATGTTTTGTTTCACTCACGCGTATAACAAGAAAGAGACAAAACACTGCGTAGTATATGACATAATTTATGAAGTATGAACGTATACGTAAAAACTGTACGTGCCAAAATGACTTGGGTAAGGTTGGGCAAATTATAAATATAAATTGTAGAATATCTTTAACACAATTTCTATGAGGCCGTTAAGAAAAATATATTCATCCTCTTTGCCAAACCTTATCGACTAAATGACAGCGTGTAACATAAATAAAGATATAGTGAAAAGCAATATAACAATACAAAATAACACAAACATAATATACTGATTAAATGTTAAGTATACTGCGAATTTCCTTTAGTACATAGGTTTTTGTGAAGTATTTTATTATCCTGGGGTTTGAATCCTATTAACGCTAAGATGTACGGTATCATTCGATGTACGAAGTTTTTAAATTAAATTCTATGTATAAATCTTTGAGATAATGTTATTAAAAAAATTGTGTTAATACAATATCGCTTGAAAATGAAATGGTAGGTTAGGATAAAAGCTCCCAAGGCACATGCAAACCCAAAAAAATGAATGTGTAAACATGCATCATACTTATATATTTTTTGAATGATTTTTGACCTTTAGCATCTGAAATATTGAACTAAATCTCTCCAGACAATATTCTTTATTTCATTAAAAATCTACAATTTTAATAAAAACAGTTAATTTCGTTAACGAATTGGACATCGAAACAAAAAGGGATTAGATTATTTTTCCATTTTAATCCTTACTAATATTATAAATGCGAAAGTAACTTTGTCTGTCTCTCTGTCGCGTTTTGTCGCGCCAAAACTACTGAACCGAATTAAATTTGGTGCTCAGATAGTCTTAAATCTGAGAAAGGACATAAGGCTACTTTTTAATGCGAAAAAAGGGTTGTGAGGGGTTGAAAAGGGAGATGAAAAGTTCTATGGAAGTATCGTAATTTTTAGAGCTTTTTAGCTCTAAAAATTACGCTTTTAGGCTATATAACATCACTTAACGACGAAGTTAACGTGGGCACAGCTAACAATTAAAAGCACAAATTAAAAGCAACTAACGGTCAATAATCATTTGCCTTAATGACATTATTATACCCGCATGATGATCTGTTTAATAAACATTCAATTAACATGCAATCTTATCTTAATCAAATAATTAATTAATAAGACTAACTAAGCCCACCCAGAAATTTATATGACTCTTTAAGCCATAATCTGTAAGTTTGTGATTTTGTGACTAGAGAATTTGGACATATGGGCCTACATTTGCCTTATTAATTTTTGAAATTGCAATTAAATACAGTTTTTTTAGATTTATAATTTGTTAGTTTCGCAAAATTAACAGCGATTTAAATTTTGTCTCCCATCCGACGTAGCTTAGCTGTAGTCACTAAAGTTATCGTATCAGAGACGAAAACCGGGTGTGGCTTCGATCTCAACTTAAATGACATAGAATGCTCATTACCAGTACAGAAATTATCAGCAAAGCAGACGCAGAAATGCTTAATCTATGGTATAACGATTCCTTGATATCTATGGTACCTTGAGATCTTTATGGTTGATTTGGTTTCATGTACACAAAACAAAAATATAACCATGCCAGGAGGCTTACAACGTATTATTTGATAGCGTAAAATGTTTTCATGAAAATTTTTATAGCACCCTCAGGTAACTTAAATAAACGTAATTGTTTATGTAAGTTTCGATAGCTAAAAACTTTAGTCAAGTCTTTGAATTGACTTTTGTTTAAAATGAAGCAACTACACCGCTTAAACTTGCGTACAGCGTCAATTGGCGCGGAAACAAAACTGTATTTAATTTCAAAAACATATGTTTCAGTTTCGTTTTTTGAAAAATAAATTCGAACGAAGCTGTACACATAATATCAATAGAACTTCATCAAGTATTTTCGCTTTTCTTATTAGTCAAATATATACTCACAACTTCCTTATTCCGCTGTTACGTTTCCATGGTGCGTCATCCGGTTCCGCCGGCAGTGGCCCTTGGACTGGTGCCTCATCCTCTTCCGGTACTGTGCTGCTGAGAGATGGCGATGTGTCTGAGCCACTGCTGAAACAGTGCATTAAAAAGTTAAATCCTGCAACCCTAACATGTAAATGTTCAGACTAAGCGTGACATTTCACCTTAACAATACACCTCTTAATTATATTACTTAATATTATTACCCCTTAATATTATTTGAAACAATGTCTCAAATGCTCTGTCACTTTCTCGCTGATATGCAGTAGTAGTTGTTGCAAAAACGAGAAAAAACACTTTGATCAAGATCGATTGAAGTTGAAGGTTTATAAATAAGACGGACAATGTTTAGCTCTACCTGTAAAGCAACTTTAATATAAACCTCAAACATCCTGTCATTCTCCATTATTGAATTTCAAAGATAGTTGACCAAAAACAATATTATCATAGAATCGCAGAAGCCTATTGACAATTTACCTATCGAGTTGCGGCTCGGTCTGCAACGCCTGTAATTGCTCCTCAGCTCTGTTCAGTTTAAGTTTCAGCTCATTCCGCTCGTGAAGAATTGCGCGCAGCTCCCGAACGCTAAACGTGGGTTTCGATGATTGGTCCTCGTCGTCCGTTCCTTCTGGGAACGAGACACCGCAAGATGTGCACTTCTGAAAAAACATAGTTCAAATTTAAGGGGCCATTCAAGTGTTACGTAAACATTTTGCTAATTTTTTTATCACCAGCTGGAGAGGGTTCAGGCTTATGATTAATTAATTATTAATAGAACACCTTACTTACCTTGCCAAAATTTTATATCTATACAACTAATTCAAAAGAAGTAAATGTACCTTGTTATGTGCGTCTGATTGCTGTAAAGCCGTGATGTCTCTTTGTTGCGACTGGACTATGGCCGATAATTCTGTTCTTTCTTCGCATACTAAGCGCATCTGAAATTCATGAGAATCACATCTTTTATAATAACGATTTATTTCAAATTTTATCAAGTGCCTAAATCAAGGATGTTCAACTGAACAATCAATGAGCCATAGACTATTTTCCGTAGCAAAGTTGAAGTGTTTATGGTAAAGTTATCTGTGGCGAACAAAGCATTTCGAAAATGGAAGTATATTATGTAGTCCTTATTATTAATTTGATACTAAGGAAACGTAATCAAAGATAAACATTGTCCTTTGATTACATTACAGTTCTTAATTCATTAGTATTCTATTACGAAATAATCTTACTTGATTTTGTATCTGCTTATGCTTCCGTCTTAGATCGCGGCTGACCTGCGCCAATTTCTCTACTTGATTCGTCAACTGTAACGTATCCAAAATTGCCATGTTCAAAAACTATATATCTATGAATACGCAGTCACACCCAAAGAAATAAACACGTGATCATTAGAGGTTCTATAGGAAAGTAGATATTTCTTTTCATATACTCTATTCACAGTTTTGTTGGCGATATTATAAGTACGTGCTCAAAACTAAGACGTAGTTTAAAAAGAAATGCGATTATTTTTAAACAAGTGGGTCTAAAAACACGATAAGCCTCTGAGCGTAGATAGATAGATGTGAAGTGCCTTCACTTGCAATGATAAGATTACGTCAACCGCTTATAATCTGCTTTGCGAAAATTTGAATCCATATATTTTTCCTCCTAACATTTTTTGGCGTATTTAAAATATTTTCTTTAATCCTATATGTATTCATTGATGTATGTGATAAATATTATATAGTACAAACTCATATTCATTCATGGATATGAACATGATTTGAGAACAGCTCAACTGTTTTGGCTTAATAATTTTCCGTTAGGTTAGGTTCGGTATAAACATACAATCTAATAATTTAAATATTATTTATAACGGAAATTTAATATTTTTTCTATAATTAAAGGTCCAAGTTTACTGCTCTTAAACAATAAAAATTAAACACGTTTTTTAAGTGTTCTCTCTTTTCAACTATAATTCGTTATTACAAAGAGACTGACAAAACAACTTTAGAATAAAAAACATACTTTTATGAACATATCTTTTTAACATGTGACCTACAAAAGTAAATGTCCAATTAATTAAAGTCACTAAGCACATATTACCTAAAATATAGGCTCATGGTGATGTCAGAGCAATTAGATAATTTAGTTAGTTAGTAACAACACATTATCATATTATGTTACTATGTGTGATAAAAAAGTTGTCTAAATTTTCCCATTTCACCCATTTCTTATATCGCAATATTAGACTTTTGTCCCACTTGCTGTTAACAAGGATTGAGGTTCGTGCTAAAAGAACTCATTCATACGTCTCTAAATTCACAAGTTGTGAGCACAGCTAAATATTGACATCGAGATACACAAAAATTTCTCCCTCTCTGGGCAGGTTAAAGCTTTAAATATAGCACTTTAACGGATAAGGTCAGAATCTAGGTCACGCGTAGGTAGTTCTAAACACTCATTGCTTTTTGCAAAATCTCGACTTGTTTGTGTTAGAAAAGATAAATCTGCTCTTTTCAACTCCGTTAAAGATATCATTTCTTTTTTCTGAAATGATTTTACACCCACAGTATATACTTACAATATATATTAATTATGTACTAAGTTCACGAATCCTAACTTATGCAAACATGAATGTGATTCCGCCCGACTTCTAAATGTGTCTTAGTCAAAATCTAAACATATGAATGTCGTAATGAAAATAATAGTTTGACAACTCTGAAAGTTCATTTAGGTTTGATTCTTACTACTTACGTATATAATGTAACCTAAATATACGAAAAGATAAGATTAATATTTTATTTGTAAATCATAATAATTGCAATAACTTTCCCCTCATACATTTTTCATCAAAATTATTATCGCCAGGAGATTAGATATTATTTTCCAAAGAAGTATCTACTTCCTACGCAAAATTATTTAAAGTGTAACCAACTACATAATTCTTTACATTTTTATATCACAATATAATAACTTTATTGTGATAATTTCTTACAATTTTTAAGTACCTACTAATTTGTATAAAGGTTAAGAAATATTTCAAATTCAATAGAATCTTGTCAGTCATGTTTTAGCGCTCTGGGAACACATTTTTAATTTATCATAGTTATCTTTCTAAATGTCTTGAGTTACGGTAACTTACGAGTGTTTTGTCTCGCTCTGATTGAGGTGCGTTACATTATTTCTATATTTAACAAATAATTTTGTCACAATGAACCGAAACAATTTTTTTGCGAAATTTAATTTAAAACCGATTACTATAGCTTATCTATACAGTCGACTTGTAACTTTGTAAGTGGCACATAGTTGATTGTATAGAAAAAGTATTTTACAAATTCATAATGTATGGTTGAGATAAATATTATTACTTTTTTTGATAAATTTTCTTTGTTAATGCATAGGCCACTCCCAAAAGCTTCCAAGCTTTATTACGCTGGGACAAATTCCCAACCCGAAAAAATCTCTAGATATCAACGATTAGGGTCCTTTCACACAGACCGGCTCAGAGAGGAGAGTTCTTATCACGTTGGAAAACAGAGTTTTTAGTATTTGTTGTAAGGTTTATTTTTGCTTGTGCACTGCTTTTGTCATTAAGAATGCTTGAACGCGCTTGGTGTGAAATAATAAGAGGAGCTGACCGGCTCCGATCGCGTACTATTTCTCGTTCGCGCAGCCGTTCGGCTCCGATTGTGTCCGGTCTGTGTGAAAAGAAAAATGCGCGCCGATGCTCTCCGATCCGGTCTGTCTGAACGGACCCTTACGCGGAGATTCAAAACGACACTTCACTGCTAACGACGGTCCAAAACGTCCAGCTTGATCCGCCGGAAATCATGCATGACTGGAACATTTGTAAAAGGAAGGCCGACCCAGACAGTTTCGCTAATATAGGAAAATAAATAGACAACATATAAGATATTGTATTTTGTCTGTGTGATTGTAATGTACGTGCACAAATTGAGTTTTTAATGTACCTAGATTTGTAAATTTCTTCAGACTGGTCGCCCATTGGTCGAAATTCGACCACAATTCAAGAGTAAGTCAGGTATGTGTGTATGCTGTGTGTCACCAAGCATTAGTATGCGTAATGTTTATTTTAATTAAAATAATGTATTTCTAATACATTTTATATAAAAACAATCTTAATGCACTTCATATAAACTTTAACTGTGCAAATTTCACGGTCATACGCGCAATATTCGTAAAAAAGGGTACAAAGTTTTTGCTTGATGAAATGTAATGCAATACTTTCTCGCATCCGTCACATTCACAGGAACTAGTGACCGATTGAACAAGCACCGAATTTATGCATCTTACACAACATATTTAATACTGATGTAATGATCTCATTTTAAATTATAGCTCTGATTATCAATCAAAATCTTGACCAAGGAATATGTTGCTTAATTTCCTCAGCCAATCGATATGAACTCTGAACCTGGCTGGGTTGGCTAGGTAAGCTTTTGCTTACAGATTTGTTGCCAAAGCTTCTGTGATATTTTAAGGGAAAAAGAAGTAAGGTATATTGCCTTATATTTCCGTATGATTGTGATTAATAATATTATTTCCGGTATAGAAAACATAAAATTCATTAATGAATATGAAATAAAATATATTAATCAAATATTTTCACTAATGAGTTAATTAATCTAGCAATTACTCTAAATTATTAATTGAAGAAAAAGCTAATACATTTAGAATGGAGGTTTATTAAAACCTCTTATAGCTGAATATATAAAAACCGACCTGGCTTACAACGGTGTGAACTCAGATTATGTAAGATTTTAATGATCAAACAAATCAAAATTTTAAACTCTTGAATTTAAATTTTATCTTAATCCAACATCGGGGTCGTAAACTTAAATATTTATTTAAACTTAAAGAAAAACTAACGCTGTTATGCCTAAAGTCATTTAATCTTATAATCATAAATTAATGTTAAATTTTAAAGAAAAAGTTAATTAAATTTTTCAAAATTTCAGATTAGAATGCCCACTTTTCTAAAGGCCAAACTAATGTAATCTATAAATCCAGCAGAATCCGTTCACCGATTTGTGAAAAAAACATAGTGTCGAATTGAGTACCTCCTCCTTATTTTTTGAAGTCGGAAAAAATGAGACTTGACAATGTGCTATGAATAGTGATTAAAATTGAATTGGTTTTTTATAATATGTATTTTTCAATACTTGTTAACTAACGTTGCCAGCAAGTTGAATCTTAAGCTTAAGCTATACTATTTTGATATATAGTATAGCAAGCGTATCGCTCAATTTTATAACGTATAGTAAGCCAATAATATATAGTACAGTTAAGTGTGAACGTGTCCATAATAGTGTATGGTGCGCGATATTGTTGTGCTATGAACTATATGCTATTACATTATAGCGTAGTCTGAAACCACCTTTACAATGTTAAGCCTGGAATGCGTCTTTTACCAAAGAGACGACATGGCGGCGTACACTGATGTCGTATTTCGGCGCTCACTTATTAACGTAACAAGGATTTTTCGCAAAATCCATATAAAACGCACAAAGATAGGAAAATATTAAACTATATAACTTAGTTTGATCGTTTAGTGCGATCTTTAAATGCAACTTTTATTAAATTAAAATAAGAAAACCAATTGTAAAATATACAAATAAAATAAAAAGGCTTTATGTATATTTCTACATAGATAAATTCGCTACTCACTAGTTCGTTATAACTCAAAAGTCATTAAACAAAAAACCTCAGATTGAATTGAAAATAATGAGATTCTCAAGCGCCGAAAAAAAAATCCACAATCCGTATTTGCATGAGAAATTTACAGCATCGTTATGAATTCAAATAATAGTCGCGGTTCCGATTTGTATTCGATAATTCATTTTTGTATTTTATCTTTAGACGATTCTCAGTCAATACTTCACGCTGCTTGTCGATGTTTTAAAATTTAAATGGAGAAACCTATATAATAAAAATCCGAAAAATAAAATAATCCGAAATCACATATACTAGATATGATAGGTTTCTCCATTTAAATTTTAAAACATCGACAAGCAGCGTGAAGTATTGACTGAGAATCGTCTAAAGATAAAAATACAAAAAAACATAAAATACAAAATACAAATATAAAATACAAAAATGAATTATCGAATACAAATCGGAATACAAGTCAGACGCTATATTTGAACGCAAGACTCGATTTTTTCTCGATAAATCTTACGATCATCAAAGAGCGTTTAATGAGGATTAAAATTAATGGAAACTCATGGGTTTAATCAATTAATTAATCGTTTATTAGAGCTGTTCTAATCTAAATATAATGTCGCATGAACATTGTTGAATATTCATATCCTCCCCGTTGCATAATTATGTGTGCGTGGCACAGATATGTAGAGTGCAGATTTTACGTTCTCATTCATCTCACTGTTTACATATATTTAAATATTATTTTCACCAAATAGAAACCTAAACGAATCATTGCATATGTTTTACTGAATTAATAAGTATACAAAGTTTTTTCAAATTATGGTTTTCGCTCTCCTGGGGATCGAAGGCAAAAGAAAAAGTATTTGTCGAACCTTTACAAAGATTTAAGTGAAAATTTCAACGGATCGTTTTACACGCGGACGTATTTACTTTGCCATGGACGTCTTAATATCTCCATCATAGGTCTCAGTGGGGTGCCCTTGAGGGTTCGGTTCGGTTCACAATTTATCAAATTCGACTCAGTATCACCATCATTTAAAATAGGTTCTTAGTTTGTGTTTCTATTCCCACGCCATTATAACGCAAGTTTATATTATACTAAAAATTCATAAGAAAAACTATATTTCATAACACATCATAATAAAAATGTTGCTTAAATGATTAAAACAATCATTTATACTAAGCTATATATTGTTTCAGCAACGTGCGTAGTGCGCGGCTCCGTCTTGTTCGATTTCGGGGAAAACAAGATTCATTATAATAACCTCATCAAATTTTATACTTCATAGTACATTGTTCATTGTCTGTGAATATTACCTTTCTAAATTCCTATTCTCCGTTCTTTTGTCTAGCTTGCCTAGTAGAGATCGCTTGATAACACTGTTTCTATGTATATTATTTTCTTATTTGTTTTGTATTTTAGGTGATGTGAAACGATAAAACTGAGTTTGTCTGGCCTGTAAAGAAAATTATCAGTGAATCATATATGTGGTATTATGTTTATTAATTGTTTAAGTCTAGAACCACACAAAACGGAGAATGTTCAAAAGAAATTTATTTAAATATACGAACCCGCTTTGCAAAAAAATTTTGCATTTCAAAGCGTTGCACTTAACCTGCATTCGTACAACTCTAACTAATGGTAATTCATTGCATTCAACGAGCTGCTTAATTAAAGCTTTGTAAGCACTTGTAACCGCTACAAGTTGGCATTCTTATTGATCCCTTTCAACCGACTACTACAATGACATGACTATACAAATCTATATTATAAAGCAAAAAATGTGTATTATTGTATTAAATGTGTATTATATTTTTAAAAAAAAATTCATCAAAAACACAGACATTTTATATATGAAATGAAAAATACGTTCTTTCAGTTTGGATAAATTCAAATGAATTATTCGTTAATAAAGTCAAATATCTTACTACAACATAGTTTAATTTATAATGCTCTATCACTTTCTCACTAACGTACATTTGTTGTTGAAAAAACGAGACAAAACACTGAGAATAGATCTCATTAGAGCAACCTTCATAAAAGGATTAACAGAAAGCCCTGCTTAATTAAGAAGGGAGCTTATTTCTGGTCCTTCTTTACCTAGCAAATATCTACTTATTATTTTTTCATTTTGTATGAAACATCAGGTTCGCGCGATTAATCTACGCTGCGAGGTAAAATTGTTAATTAACAATTATCATAAACGATAAGTTATGTAATATATTACACATACATTTATCTACATACTTTAAAATAATAAGAGATTAACACAATATTGGCTACAAACTAATTTTAATTTTCTAATTTTTAAAATTTCTTTATTTACTTAAAGGCGGTAATAAAGGCTACAAATTAGTTCTCAGCTGTTGTATTGTGTCCCGAACAACTCGTACTTATACAATATACCCACATCATATAAAAAATAAAGTCTCCTAATCCTATAAGCATTTAGAGACATTTTTTATTTTCTCGTTAGTCAAAGAACTCAGGCAAAATTACTGTCAGACGCGTGACGAACTGCACCACGTGTAACACATACAATAAAAAACAGTCTATCGCTGACAAGTGATGAAGGCAACCCGGTGATGAGAACGGAAAATAAGAATTAGATAAGAATAAGAGTATGGCGTCGTTGTGGTCGATTTTGACAGATTTATTGATTACCATTAAAATGCCGCAAGATAAATATGATAAGATCATTGTTTTGTAAATAAAATCCTTACTAATATTATAAATGCGAAAGTAACTGTCTGTCTGTCACGGTTTCAAGCTAAAACTACTACACAGATATCATAGAGCCTGAGAAAGGATATAGGCTACTTTTTAATGCGAAAAAGGGGTTATAAGAGGTTGGAAGGGGGGGATGAAAAGTTCTATAGAAGTATCGTCATTTTTAGACCTAAAAGCTTTAAGGCTATATAACATCACGTTCTGAGGAAGTTAACGCGGGTGAAACCGCAGAGCACAGCTAGTTTATAATAAGATCATTGTTTTGTCTGACAGTTGTATATGGAAGACATATAATTAAAGGTTTTTGGACCTTTAATTTAATTAATGTCTTTATTTCGTGTCCCACATAAAATGGCGGAAATTTTACTCATGGCTTATAGGAAATTTTGACCACGTTTTACTGAATTATATCACTTTTCCTTAATCGTGCACATTGCCGAACAGTTTATGTTTAAAACTGCACCAAATTTACACATAAAATCTCGAAAATATACAACTTTAGGAAAATTATATAAAACATTACGCGCTCGTTGCTGCGACGGCGCCAAAACTCCATAAAATAAACATAGGCCGCAGAAAAACAGCCTTCTATACTTGCTATAGATAAATCTCTACCTTAGGAATAATAATCGTGACGTCAAAGTTTGATCAAACATAGTGAATTGATTTACTTCATATCAATATTGAGATTATGAATGATTATTTAAACAATAATCAGAAAGGTATTTAATTTTGTACGATAGCAAATTTATCTCTACCTGTTTCAACAGTAAACAAATTATGAAAATAATATCTTACAATTGAAAACTTATATCTTATTATTTTTCGAACTTTTTAATTAAGTAATTGCTCTTACAGCAACTATATACCACATGGTTGTATTGAATTTCTGTAATAAATGAAACCTATTTTCCGGTGTTAACAACTTAAGGGTGTAGCCTCTTGAATTATTGCGTGTCAATTTTAATTGCTAATATGCGTTTAAGTGACAGTAAAATATATATATCCTTTCGTTCTTTCTTTCCAACAGGTCATTCACATTCACGTACATACAGGTCAAACACTGAACGACTCAACCGATTTTAATAAAATATTAGATTCAAAACCATTATTCGCACCGCAGTCAGTTTTGTATATTTAAGTTCTATTCAAGTCTCGGGAACCTGCAGCAGCAAAGCAATATTGAGGTCAAAATAATGATTAAAATAACATTATACTACTACTGAATAAGATAAAGATTCGTATTTATCTGGTATTTCATATTAGTTATAAATAACTGAGTCTAAGCGGAAAACTCGGATTCATGAAAATACCTGACCTATATCAACCGCATTAAATAAATGTAAAAAATCGACAGCGTTGTTTTATTATGAACTAGCACTGCGCCGCGGTTTAACACGCGCCTACAATATAAATATTATTAATCACAATAAAATATAGCCTATGTTACTCAGGATGAATGTAGCTTTCCAATGGTGAAAGAATTTTTGAAATCGGCACAGTAGTTTTTGAGTTTATTCATTACAAACATACACACAAAAATACAAATCTATCCACTTTATAATTTTAGTTTAGACTAGCGACCAGACTTGGAACCGGTGGGTGGGTTCCTAGCTAATGGATAATATATATAACAATGATTCACGTGTCATTAAAAACTTAATTCCATAGAATTTTGATGAAAGAGTTTTTTTTTTCTTAATTATTTTATCGTGATTATTTTCGACTTGTACTATTAAGGTTTCTACTATCCGAAAGATTTATTAATCATGGCAAATCCTTTATTTGAGAATGTATCATGTCGGTTTCTACTTATATTTTTTAACGCTATTTTATAAGTCTATTGAATATTTGACGTAGATTAAAATTAATTAATTATAAAGCAATAAAGTTGCTTTTATACGAAATAGATCAGTTGGTTGTGCCAAATTAGCTGACATTTAGGATCGCCAATAAAATAGGGCATTAGGGAGTCGTAAAGCTTTGGCACAGTGATGTAAGCGTAAAGGTCGTGACCATAGTTAGCTCGACTATCCACAAAGGTGATAAACTTTTGAGATTCTATTTTATACGGTTTATAGAAGACGGGGCGAATAAACATAGTAATTTTACACACAAATGGTGGCGATACTGATGTATTCATTAATTCATTTTATTAATTTTTACATTACAAAAAAATAAAAACCACGAGCTTAGTAAGACAGTTTAGTGTAATAGGTTGCCTTATCACTACGAAGCGATCTTTTCCAAGAAACCATAGAAGAGGAGACTACGCAGTGAAATAGTAATTAGAGGAAATAGAGAGGTATTGATAAAGTACAACTTTCTATACTTCAAAAGAAATTCAACAACCTTTTTAAATTTTATTTTTTTGAAGATCGGTTAAAATTTGTCTAGAACTCTAAATTGTGTGTCTATTTCGCTGACGTGCAATTGCTGTTGCAAAAACGAGAAAAAGAGTTGCTCAAAGTATGAGCAAATAAAGAGCAAACCTTAATTGAGGTAAATTGAAAAACCGTATGTATTACGTGTGAAATCTCGTAAACCCCAGTGGAGCGTGGAGTCAGACATATTTCTGCGTCTATTGCAATGATTATTTTATTTACAGCCAAGTAGGTGTTCGGCATTCTGTGCCTACCCAACCGAAACTTTAATTGTTCCCGGGATTCAAACTTCAAACAAAAATTCATCTTCGGTGCAACCTTTTCGTAAACCATTTAAACACGGAGGCAGTTTCAACCGCTCACGCGATTAAAAAATTTTGGGTGAGGGTAGGATAGTGAAAAATACTTTAAAATTTATTCTCATACCTACCTACCAAATAGACACCGTGACACGAGATTTTAATATAAAAGTGAAGTCCCGTGTCCCCTAGTGGGGTATGGGGCAGATGCATTTCACATCTGTTTCACTGATCGATTTTTTCTTTAGGGGCAAGTAGGTGATCAGCCTTCTATGCCCTGCCAGACCGAGTTTTTTTTATCTCCGCCGGGAATCGAACCCAGGACCTCTCGGTTGTAACGCTTACGCGCTTACCATTAGACCAAGGAGGCGGGATTTTAATATATAGCTTAATTAAATATAGTTCCTTGGTGAGCACTAAACCTTAGCGAAAACATATTTGCAGTCGCAATTTCATCTTATTTGATGTTTGATCAAATTACGTCCCTCCTATCTGGTTTCCTCTTATTTCACGAGATGGACACCTTTGGGACAAATCTGGACGGATAGGCAAAGGTCAAATAATAATGTAAATAAGATATCCTTTTCTTTTTATATGTCAAGTTTTTGAACGAATAAGTTTTTTTGCAATATTTATATAGTTACAAAAATATTTAAAAATTACATTAAGTCACATATGTACGTTGCTAAGAAATACAATTATTATCAGGCAGTTTATGTATATAGTTTAAAAGAAAGATGCATAAATATCGTTTGAGGGAATAAAAATATCATTAAACCGTTTTAAGCGTTTGCAATAAACACAAATCCGATTTTTTTATTTTTTCATAAATGCAACCCTTATTTGTTTTTTTTTGGTATATATCTGATGTTACTTTTGAGCTATTTTTGTATAAAAACGAGGCTACACTAATCGCGAGCATATATCTTCAGATATAAGATTCAAAATGACAAAACGCGTCACATAACGAGATTTGGGGTTTTCAATATTCCCTAAAGTAATACAATTATTGTTGGTAAAATTTTCTTGATAGTTAAAATAACTCGTACGAATCACACGTATATAGTGAAACATAGTTGTATGTTAACTTAATTCATAGAACACTTTCTATTTTTCTAGGAGTAGGTACTAGCATTTACTAGTTACATAACTGTCGGCACATCTAAATTTATTTAACCAATATTATAAGCTTGTATGTTTGTTAATTATTGACGTTAAAACTGCTTAACCGATTCTATAATAATGAAAATTTGTATATATTAACTGATTACACTCTCCATGGCTAAGAGGTTGATACGATGCGTCGGAAGTCCTAGGTTGAAACCGGAAACCCGGTGAACTTTTTTTCGGTTGCATAGGCACAGTAGTCTGGAAGGTGATGCAGAACCTAGTTAAGAACACGCAGTAGAGACACATTTTGTATGGAAACGACTATCTTGTCCTTCTATAGGTTCCTCTCCATAACTGAAAGTTGGCCGTCAGTTATAAAAACCGTCATTTGTCCTGTGCATGATGCAACAACTCTTCCTTAGTCGCAATGCCCGTCCACTCCCTAATGTTACGCAACTACGATTTTTCCCTTCTCCTGTATTCTTCTTCTTATGACGTAACACCTGGCCCAGATAGGCAACTTTCCAAATGACAATAGGTGTTTTAAATGAGTGTCAATGTTATTCCCATAAGAAATTTGTTTCACTGCAGCGAATTCTCTAACCGTGTTTCTGCATCCACCCAAGACCTACTTGCCAGAAAATAAATGATCAAAGAAACATAAAATGTATCTCAGCTAAAAGGTAACCTCTAGCTACTAATAAGTAAACATTTAAAGTATCAACCAATGAAACCATGAAACCATGAATTACTGAGAATACGCTACATTCACTTTTACTCTTAAAAGGTGAGGCACTCATTTCATAAAGTATCTCGAGGCACAATACAGTGTCAGCAATAGCATACCAATGACAAAACTGACTATGTCGATCATCCGTGTCATTAAATTTACGTATATTTTGCGGTAGGATATTTAATTGTAGGGTGAAAACATTTGTCTCAACCTACTCAAACTCAAAAAATCATCTCCTAATCCTATAATCTATATATCTTCTAAGCACTTGTTCAAGAAGAGACCCAGGTCTAAGAACAGACAAGAAACTCAATCGAGTTATTTATCTACATTAACTTAGGCTATAATTATATTATTCACGAAACGTAATCAAAAAAATATTAAAAATATGATCACACATTAAATTCGCTTCATAACTCGCGTATAAAATAAAGTCGAATTGATATGACAACCTTCACCATTTTCTGAAGTCTCTTAAAAAGATTTATAATACAATCAGTTTCATTCTGAATTACACAAGCCTAAGGCTGGCCACTCACAGTCGGAATGTGTCTCTGAATTCATATTATTAATTGAAATTCCATACAATGTCAAGAAATAATTTAAAAATCAGAATGCGTGTGCAGCATAGTGACATTGTATCGAATTCTGGGCTATCTGAATTAAGAATCTGCATTCAGAGACACAATACCGGCTGTGTGAGGCCAGCCTAAAACAATATTTCCGGTAACGGAAGGCTCTATTTCTCACGACAAAGTAGAGTTTGACAAAGGCTTTAATTAAGTTATATCATCTTTGTCGTAATTATTTATTTAAATGAGTTTATTGCATGAAATAAGCCTGTCAAAGTACTGCCTTTCTTATGTTTTAGGCTAATGTTTTGAAACTGTCTAGATCAGATAAAAAAATATAATACGAATAATGCATAAAAACTTTACATAATTATTTAACTAGTTCTGTAAATACATTTTATGTTTGTGGCTAAATTCACCCAAACAACAAAAACTACGATTGGGAAAGGCATAGAAGGCTGATTATCTGCTGGCCTGGTAGAAAATAAAAATTCTATGAGGGTTCACATATAAATGTTATGATACATTATTAGAATAAAATAAAGTATGAGCAGTCACAATTTAAACATGAGTCATACGTAAGTCATACCAAGTATTAAATAATCATGATTCACTAACCTTACAACTTTAAATAAAAAACAAGGTGGCGTGTGTTTATTAGAACACTTTGTTTTTGAAACAAAAAATTATATACAAGTGAAATTGGAGAGAAATAAAAAAAACATGACAAATTAGAATACCTCGTGAAAGTATAAAAATATCTTCTTAAATTGTAATTAAAGATCACTCAAACTTATGTCCTCAATGTGCGTCGCTGGTAAAAAAAACAAGGGGACTCAGGAAACTTCATATCGCTTAAGGATAATAAAAAAAGGTATATTACCTCTTTGGCTACAGTTAATTCAGTTTTTATACCCAACTAGTGGATCCCGCGAACTTCATATCGCGTCAAATAATATGCAATAAAATAATATTGCGACTATAAATTAAGCTATCCTATCTTTCAAGTTGGATCAAACTGCACACGGTGTGCAAATTTGATTAAAACCGGTTAAGTAGTTTAGGAGTCCATCGCGGACAAACAACGTGACACGTAATTTATATATATTATGATTAGTCACGTGTAGACATTTGATTTTAAGGCATAAAACTAAAAACATATAAAAAGTAATTAAGAAGAAATTATTAATTATAAGAAACCAAGTAGTAATCGAAATAATCAAATTGTTTTACGATAACGGAACTACCGTACGATCGGCTTTAAATTTTGTTTTCGGTCGTGCTATGGCAAATGGCGTGCACCTGAGTAGATGTTTACATTTTACATTCACTTAGTTTACACTTATGATTATATATCATTGCATTCTTCATAAATAACTAGACATCTCAAGCGGTAAATATTTTCCACACAAACTGTGTAAATAAGGTTGTGAACCCGTAAGCACGTCGTCTAAGTACAAAATCAAATTAAATGTTAATCTTTGCATAAAATGGATTACGTCACGCAATGCAACGTCATGCACGGCCCCTTTCACTACAGATTCACCTTTCAAGAGCTTCAATGAATTCAGGGTCTTGGCTACTTTCGGCTAATATTTCCTTTTATACACGCGACTTCGTCTACGCAGAGTAGTGTTTCATAACCCGTATTGACCGTGGAGAGAGGAGAAACAATTCCGCATTCAGTACATTTGACGTCTTCCATAATGGGCACTTGATCAGAGGTTTTAGAACGTATTAGAAGCAGTCCTCTTTTTCAGGAAATGAAAACCTTTACCAATCTAAACAGACAAGTGAATTTATTTGACAAACTAAAAAAAATCTATTCATAAATTTTCTGTCTGTTTTTTACTCTCAAAAACAAATGGGACAGATTTTGATTGGACTTTAACTGTCAAATGACTGATGTTATAAAGAGAAATAATAATGCATAAAAAAGTGAATTATATGACAAAGAAATTGATTTGAAAGAGATTGATTGATTAGAAGGTAAAAAGATAAGGTGAGGTAAATAAACTAGGAACTTAGAACTCGCCGGAAGCAACCGAGAGAGATTTATTAATTATTAAACCGGCTCTAAATAGCTTGCCTAGTCACAAATTACCGTACTAGTCTAGGCGGTGGCTAGAAATTGATTTTCGTGGAATACTGAGCAAAGCCGTCCAGAAATTTCCGCTTGAGAAAAAAGGGACAAAGGATTGCACGTGCTCCAGAGACTATAATTAAATTACTATGACATGTTACATATACTGAAATATTAAAGTGGAGATGCATTATGAGTGATGACGAAAAAATTCGGAGAGAGTAAGTGCTGTATGTTTTCCAAAAACTCATCAATAGTTTCTTAGGTATATCTCAAGAAGCACGGAGACGAAGTAATGAGCAAAAATTATTACATCTATAATATATCTAATTATGGATCGCGATAACGGGAAACAGAAATGTATGGAATGTTTTGAATGTGACGTGTCGATATCAAAATTATTACAATAAGTGACTAGGTGTTTGCGAATAGGGGATAGAGTTGATTTCCAACATTTTGTCCCACTATCATTATATCAAATTGGTTCAACTGTATTGAAATTTGAAAGTAATGTCACTTTAGAATTATATTTAATCTAATACCATTATACGGTACTCTGATTTGATAATGATAATAATTATTACTCCCTGAGCGACCGATCTTTTTTGATACATGACATAGTTATCAAAACGTTTGTGCACTATATCGTGTTGTTACAAGAAACTATAAAATGTATAATAATGGGTACATGGGCGCCGGCAGGAGGGTGCCAGGGGGTGAACTTGAACCCCTTGGGAATCTCGGGATCAACAGGAATTATTGAAATAAATTCATAATGAATAGTCAGAAATTTGTAAATGTCTCGAACATAAAATAAACCGGGCTTCAGATGTTTCCGACTAAAATTTCAATTTTTTATTAACAATCATATACGGCGAAGATTGTGAGAAAACTAAAATCTGCACCACCTGGAAATTATTTCTGCCGGCGAGAAACATTATTCTAACAATAATGTCTCGTTTAAGTAGACAAATGGTAATATAGGAAATATCTGACATTTATGCCGTAGTAACATTTTATGGCGCATCAGTTCCAAGTTTCAGTGAACAACATACGATAACAAATTATTACTTATGACATTTGTTGCATTATGTTTCTCCACGACGCGGGCAGTCCTTGTACATATCTTATATCTATAACTGCGAAATTCAATTCGCTTCAAGACAATCAGCCACCCTATTTCCACCGTTTGGGGTTCATTTAAGAACAACGAACATATAAGCATGCATGAATCAGAAGCTTGTATTATAAAGTTACATACTTCTTTTTGGGGTGGAATTTCAAAAAATACTTTAGTGGTTGTTTACATAGCTAAATGCATCATTCTCCAAAATTTTAAGCTATTAAACCTGGCGCTAATAAATTAATTACAACAAATAATTTGATAAATGTACATATAGGCCATGTAAATATAGTACATGAGGCCTCATGGCTTCCTTAATACAATTTATAATTTAATTTGTATTTGTAATTTGTACTTGGCGGACGGAGTGTCATAAATGGCACGGAGGTGTGGTTAAATTTCTACAGGCTTACCGGAAGAAATTCAACCAAACCAAAAAAAATTTGGTGGCCTGGAAGAGATCGCTGATTAGCGATAAGGCCATTGCAATGAAGTGTTAAAAAAAATATTTTGTATTAAATCTACTTACACTGTCAATAAGTTGCTGTTTCTCCTGCAATTGCAGCTCCTGGTGGCGTAGGGTAGCCCTCTGTTTCTCGGCCGTACTGCTTAGCCGAGATAAGACCTCTTGGTCGTGCTCACGCGCCGGTGACGGAGGTGCACTAGTGCCTAAAAGCATGTTGATATAAAACTCATAGTCGCGTGACGTTCACCTTTACGAAACGCTAAAGACTTAGATTTTCTATATATATTTAAAAAAAAACTTTTGCTATGAAATTAACTATGTATTATGTTCAGTCTGTTGTAGTAAGTAGTTGAAAGTTCATTCCATTAATTTAAGGCGACTCTTAAATCTCTTAATACTAGTGCGTCATAAAACTATGTCTTAAACAGCCCCTCATATAGATTTCCAACTGAAAAATTCTGTTATTACGAATTTTTCGTTTAAGTTTTCCCTGTGTTTGTTCTTTTTGTAAAGAAATATTTACAAAAAAATAGATCACTACTTTTTTCTCAATAAAAATGTATCCTCCAATCAAATGCAGTTATAGGTTAACATATTATATTTCAGACTGTTATTTCCAATCTTTTATTATCCTAGTAAAAGTATAAAGATAAAGGTTTATTTACCTTTATTATTTATTTTATTTAGTAAAATTGTGACAGTTTTATTATTATTCTAAGATAAGACACCCACATCAACCTTGTTTGTTATCAAAATAAGGAAAAGTGTTATAACAGACTAAACTAGTCCTTTATGTTTGAAATAGGGATGCATCCATATGCCTTTTTTCCAATACAATGCTGATATTCTTATAAAAATATCGTCGATACCGATACCGATACAAACTCTTAGTGAATTAAAATTCAATTAAGGTAAAATATTATATGAAACACAGGTTTGGTTAAAGTTTTTAATTTCTATTAAAAAATAAAAACAGTTACAGACTTTGAATAAGATACAAGGTTTAGCTATTAAAATTAAGAATTAAGTGTAATGATTAAAATAAAGTCAATAACTGTTAATAATTAAAATTAACAACATTTTTGTTTAAAAAACAAAGCATTCTCAAGTTTTGCGAAGAAAGCCAAATTCGGAAGTCTGTCTGTATAAGACCTACGGTGGAAAATAATCTCTCACATGTATCGTTGTATAGGCAATAAAAATATCGCCAATATATCGATATCGTATCGGATACATCCCTAGTTTGAAATAACAATGTGTACTAGATTTGTCATCAATCATCATATTATTTTATCCTGTTAGTTATTTTGTGTTGTCGCTGAATTTATTATTTTATTGGCTATTCTATAACTTCTGTGGTACTTTCAAAACATGCTAGCTGAAAAGACACATCTAAACTCACCGTCCGCAGGCGAGTTGACTGTTCTTCTTAGACGTTTGTTCTCATCTTGCAGCCTTGCCACAGCTGTGACTAGCTCTGCTGATTCTGTCCGCCATTGCTCTTCAATTGCTTCTATTTCCTGTCATCAAATATTGTATAGCATTGACAGGAATATATTCCTACAATATAAGTTAATCAACCATAAAAGATAAAAAAGTTGTAGAATGGTAAAGTTGAGATTCTTTGCTATTTAGTAATATGTTTAGCTACTGTTTCAAATGCACGTGTTAAACACGCACAATGGCCCAATCAAGAGAAAGTATGGATTAGAGAATTTTAAAAATAAAGTCTGATGTAAGTATTGTTTACACATTGTACTTAAATTATCAATTATTACAATAGGTTTTTTTAAAGGCCATTTATTCTTAAAATTTTTTTTACTTTCAAAGATATAATAATCTAAATTATAATTAGAAAACAGTTTTATAATGTTAAGTTCATTCTTTTGTGTTATACTTATTTGGGCTGCATTTAGCAGCATAACAAAACATACTTTGTTTAAAATTTGGGTATTTAAAAAGGAAAATTATATTATTTAATGAGCACTATAGAAGTGATAACACCATGTAGTTATTTTTTATATGTGCGCTATGGCGGCGGGACTTAGAAAAATTTCGGACGAAAAATTTTTTTTTATAATTTGCGGTTTTTTGACCCGCCACGAGGTAGTCCTCACTAAGTACGTCCTCTTCGGTCCCATGGCCCATGTCCCTAAACCCCACCGTTTCCGAGATATATCCGTTCTTCTATTACATATGATCTTCAAACGGCTATATATGGTATAGTCCAACCAAAAGAAAAGTTACACACTTCAATTATTATTACAAAAATGTGTATGTTTAGACGACTATTAATTTAATTATTACATGCCTGAGTACGTTCTGAGTGATATCAATGTCGCGCAATTGGTTAGCAGGTGCAAAATATTTGCAAAACTACAAGCGCACCAAATGGCCAATACACTGTAGGATGTTGAAATTATGAGCATTATTTCGTGTCGAAGTATGTATTTATTCAATAACCAAATAACAATGACCTCTAGTTACAAACCTTTTCAAATCGTTGTCTGTATTCTGCCTTCTCGATCTTATCGTTTTCTAATTGAGATATTTTAGCTGTCAACTCGTGCAATGCCTGATTCTCTTTCTCGTTCCTAACTGCTAAGTTTTCTAGAAGTTCTAGAGCATTTATCACCTTCGGAAGAAGTGCAGTAACAGCTTCAGGGCCGTACTTCTCAATTATTATTTCACATTCCTTTCCAATGTCCGAAGCTAAATCGTACACATCAACGACAGTCACATCGTCATCGAAATCCGGCATTTTGACGGAGAAACGCCTGCGGTACGGCATTAAGGCAACCACTTTTTCACTTCACCGCACTAAACAAAACGACTAGAGAAAACTATCTACCTTTCGCAAGTGCGCCATTATTACTGAAAAAAAAAGGAATCACAATCAGTCATGTATTAGTTGTCAAGTGTCAGTTCTTTATCAGGTTATCAACAGACAATTGACAGTAATGGTACTTTATGACATTTAAAGTGACACATGACAACAATTTGAACGTATTTAAACTGTTAGGTGAACGACATTGACAGACCTAGAGCTAAGTAGAGAGAAATAGTATGAAATACAACTGTGTTTCCCGCTATCTTAAAATAAAAAAACAATCGATATGGACACTACGTAAACACGTAAAATAAGTACATCTTCTTAATGTAACATTATGTATAGTTATTTATTTAGTAATCTGAGGCTTGTCCTCTAAGCAGTTTCTACAATTAAATAATTATATTTTATTACTTTAATATTAAATTGAGAATCAGTAAAATATTTTTAGACATTAGATAATAATTATATCGCTGTTAATTAATCGGTTAATAATATACTGGATTAGTGCGCTAGAGATAGTATCTGCTTATTATAAGAATACGAAATAGATACTTACCGTTACCGTTGCTTCTTATCCTAATTACCTTCATGCTGATAAGTCCTGCTGTTATATAATATAAGGTTTTGTATGTAAAGATTAACACACACACAATTTAATGTGACTTCTCGACTGCATATTATGATAGTGTTGTATATCGATTTTGTATTCGCTACACGCGAAGCAACAGTTGTCAAATCAACAGGCAAGAGAGCGCCGCGCGGTTCCCTCCACCGGTTTGCCCGGAAAATTATATTTTGCACTATGAACTTTCAAAGTAAAGCTAATAAATATGTGTGTCCCAACGATCGGCAACTTTCTTTGCGAGCGAAGTAAGTAATAATTTATAAATTTGTAATATTAATTGACAATTGTTTTTACCGTTTGGAAGGTTCTATTAAAACTAAAAATAACTTTGTACATACTTCTAATATAGAACTTTTATCGAACACGAAAAACTAATATATTCATTATAATAACATTAAAATACATCCATTAGATTAATATAATTATTATAGCATTATTAACAAAATTGTAAGTTATCAAATTAACTTACAAGATTTTTTTTTAAACATAGGTTTAGTTACAATTATAATTAAATATCCGTTTTATTTAATATAAAAAAACGGATTTGTAATTATAATGCCACATTATTAAAATAACAATTACTGTAGTATCTTTAATAAAATTAAAACAATTTCGCACTTTTAAGCGTAGAATGTTATTTAATTATATATCTAAACATTTTAAATGGTTTCATATGTTCTTCGCTGAATATTGATTGATTTCTTAGTTCAGTATAATCAAAGAAGTCTTACTTGATGGATGAGGTAAGAGATATGGAGATTACAGTATATTTTTAATTCCCGACGAAGATGGGTATAAATTTGTGTCTGTGTGCTCCTAAGCGGATGGACCAGTTGTGATACAGTTTTTATTTTATTTAAAAAAACGGACGTGATCTATATATTTCTAAGCTACTATGACATCCATTTATGAGGGTTTTTTAAATGTCATCAATTTCTAGTAGCAATATTATGTTTTGCTCACATTATCGATAATAAGATAATATGTAAATAATAAAATATAAGTTTTGACTTATCCCTAACTGAACAAAGCAATTTTGAGGTTATTTTTTAAATGTGAGCATTCTAATTTCTTGTCTGAAAATAATGTTTTAATATACCTAACTGTTAAGCTTTGTGGAAAACTTTATTTGCAACGATAACATATTATTATGTTTAGCGGAAATCAACTGATACATTCAGATTTATCTTTCGTATCACTAACGCAGTACGAACTCTGATACATAGTTCAAAAGCAAATAATTTTAAATAAAACATTAAACCGACCTCAAAACGCACTAAACAGTGAAAAATAAATTTTGTATTATAAATGAACCTATCATTTATACTACAAAATTTATTCTATTAATTATAAAATTTGAAGTTGATAAATAAAATTCATGAAAAAATCAACAAGGGCATAAAATTGTCATGTTGGTCTTTGAAAACAAAATTTGTAAACGAGTTCGTTATCATAATAATTAATACGGGAAGCAAAAACTTTATACCCCTTTTCAACGAAAATTGCGCGAATCTGAAATTTGCTACAGTTAAAGTTTATATGAAGAATAAATAAATTAAAATAAACATTACACACTCACCCGATTGAATGACACACAACATACACACACTTGAAATGTGGGCGACCACTAGTATGTACACATTTTTGCCTTTTTTCTCTATGGCTGAAAAAAGTTTCAGTTCTAAAAATAAAACAAGGTTGTGTGAACATACAACCTTGCATCGCGACATCACTATCCGATGTATATCCGCTTCTTGTTTAAGTATGTTAATCGGTATTTAGGATCGTATTGAATCCCCAATTGATCAGACACAGTTCTGTGCCTGTCTTGGCATTGTATGATCATGTCGGTATTTTTTAATCATTCGGAACGGATTATTTATTATATTCTGATTAAATATAAACCTTTATGGCACTAAACAAGTGTTATTTTTTTTGATACAAAATAAACTTAACCTAACTTTTCTATAACTAGCTGCTTGCTTAGTAAGGGCATACAAGTTTCAAAGAAAACATTTGGTCGAAGTCGACTTACCAAAGTAAAGTTGAAGAAACGTTAGCTTTGCACTCAAAGCCTCTACTGTGAATGTCGGCCTAGATCGTAGAGGTTCTAAGGCTGACACATTTTAAAAAAAATCCTCCAAGAAAATATTTTCTAAAGTATTTTCTATCAAGAAAAATGACGCTTTTCATTTGAACGGACCTCTAATCCCTCTTGCGAGGATCTCGCGTCTCGCTACAATTTCTATTCACTTACTCATCTTGAATGTTTCATTTCAAATATATAGAATTCATCCCTCATAACGTTTACATAAAAGATTTTGACGGCTTTATCAAGTAATATTCAAACTTCTCTTTTACAGTGAATAATATGCCCCCGACTTTACATCGTAAAATTATAACACATAATAATATATCAAAATCTTTGTTAATTAATTTCCCTACTCGGTCCATGTCCAATTTATCGCCAAACGTTAGGTATATACCTGTTACAATTGTTATAATTATAATAATTGTTATAATTATATATGTACAGATATTGCTCCAAATATTAGTTTTATTGCTTTTATTTGTCTCTAGCTATTTTCCAATAAAATGCCTCCAAGGCCTCGTTTAAAATTTACGTTGTTTTAATTGCAGTTAAAAAATATATGCACGCAAATTAAGAACTTCGTCTTTGGAAGTTTAAAAATATATTTTTAATGGACGTGTCACACATGAAAATCTAATTACGTAAAAGTCGATTATTGATCGAAACTCGATAGAACGTTAATCGTAGGGGAGATAAAGGATGCAACAATAACATTGTGGATTACGGGAATACAAAATTATCTAGTTTGTTGACAAGGCTCTTTTATTATATCTATAATAGCTGTTTGTATAGGAAAAATTGATAAAAAGGCTACCTTCAAAATATTATGATCACTGCATAAGCATTTCCTTTAAATAATACTTTAATACCATATGCCTAAAAATTGTTTATTTTAAAAGGTTAAATAATTTTTTGATATGTTTAGGATAATATTGACCATTCGTTTTTTTATACCTAAGATGTCAGTGAAATATGATCAAGTGATAATGTAATGAAAATCAAAAAACTCATTACTCCACTTAAATAAAAGTTTGTTATTAAGAGGCAAATTAAAAAACATTTATTTATATGATGCTGTTTACATTTTGTGTAATCGCTTGTCATGAAAATTTATTAAATCTTAATTTATAGGCTATTCAAGATCGAGTCCCGTTACGAGAATAAAAGCCAAAAATAAGGGATTTTTGAAATAAATCAATACTCAAATATTAACTGATTTTAGTAATATTAACCTATAAAAATTATAAGTTAAATACCTCCTACTTTAAATTTGTATCCCTGGAAAATGTACGATTTTCGTGGGATCATTTATTACATTTCCATGGGAATGAAGTTGCTGCAACTAGTTTTTTATATACTTAGGTTACGTAGTGGCTGGAGTGCCGCACGCAGCGAACCCCCGCTGACAACTGCTGAGCGTGAGGCCATTGCTGCTGTCGTCAGGCGAGCTGAGAAGGTGGAGGAGAATGAGGCGCGACGAATCGGCCGACTGGTTGCCCGACTTGAAGGTTTGATGATTGATAACGTAATTAGGTTCTTCAATAAAGGCTCAAATTTAAAGTTATTATTTTAGGTAAACATTAATTGCAAATGTTAATTAGTAAGAAAAAATAGTTAAAATTACCGCTGATTTTCTCATTCCAATGATTCGAGTGACCTAATTTTTCTTAAATAACGAAACAAGATTTCAAGCGATCACCTAGGTTTTGTTGACTTTCAGATTTTCCATCATTTGGTTGTTTATTTGCGCATTTATGATTTCAAGAAACCCTACAAAAAAATATGTGTATAACAATGACGTAAATAATTGTATGTGCTATGTGTATGTAAATCAAAGTGTTTTAATCTTTCGGTTGTGACTAAATCGGCTTGTTTTGAGTAGGTTTTAGTAACGTAAATGAACGACAATAGATTTTTACACCTATAATTATCAATACATAGGTACTTAAAATTCTGAGTTTTATTTCATTGCAATTTACAATATGCAATGCACTGTATAAACGCAGACGTGTTTTAATATTGTCCGTCAAAAACACTTTGAATAGAAATTGCTTTTTGCTTTTATATCGAAGTACACGGTTCATAAAGTTTTATGTAATATTACTCTACAATCTACATCAAAGTTTAATCTTCGTCTTAAAAAATTTTTTGAGTATCAATTATGAGTTTTTTTTTGGTATAGTTAGTTTTGTTCTCATCGTATTAGTGGTAGTGAGTCATTTGGACCCAATGAATTAATCTCTTCAGCAAGAAGCTCAACCTCTTGCGTTTTAAATTATAAATTTGACATGTCTGTGTACCTGTGGGTCTATGATAATCTGTGTCATCATACCTCTTAAACGATTTAAGGACAACGAGCCCGTCATTTTATAAATTTTCAAAAAATGTGTATTTTCTAGATTTTATGTGTAAAATGAATTATATCACAAGAAAGTGATTTAATTCATAAAACGTGACTTTGAAATGTGGTCACAATTCCCTATGACAAGTACAATTTCCGCCATTTTACTTCGGGCACGAATAAAGACATTAATTTAAACATGGCTTAAAGGACCTGTAACCAAGCCAAAAACCTTTGATAATGTAAACGATTTGAGCAATTTCAATGCGATTTTTTCTGACATGATCGAGATGGACTTTAGTAATTAATAAAATTTATTAAAATTTGTTCATCCATGAGATGTTCTTATTTTGAAATTGTCTTTAATTTCACCTGTGGTAAAGTAAAACTTAAATTAATGTCAGAGTCGTCTTAATTCAAAAGGATATTTAATAAAACTGTGAGTAAATAATTGAATAAAAATATATATAAACAGGAAAATATGAACCTCGGGGGTAAACCGTTTCTCCGGTAGCAAATACAAATGGGTCCGGTTATATAAACATACTACATTTTAAAGCTTATATAAAATTCATAATCGAAACTTTCTAAAGGCTTTTGAATGGTTTGAACACTGTCAATCTCATACCATCGACTTTCGATGTAAGTTAACGCATAGTTTTCGGAGTGCTGTAACATTTTTCAAAGAAATAATTACAGACACAGAATAATATTTTACTAAACTCCAGTCCATAAAGCATGATTTCACTATCGATATTTTTAATAGAGTTTTACTATTGGACTCCTGTAAATCGATTAGTGGCCACATTGATTTGCACATAATAGTTTTTCGAGATTTTACGTACAAACTCTTTACGCAGACATATAATTAAAATACTTATGGCACAACTAGTGATAAATGCAGTATTCTTTGAGCAGTTTATAAAAATAAGAATCGAAATATCGAAGACTAATAAATAAATTTAATGTTATAATATGTATTAACTTATAATGTATTCCTTCATTTCTATGCAATGTCAACCTAGAATAAAAATCGTTTCATAATAATAAATACTGTGTATTTAAGCAGTATTAATTCTGAATCTATCATATGAATGTATTTAATTTGTTCAGGGATGCGTCGGTCGGCCCAAGGGCCAGCGCCTCGTAGCTGTGCCCTTTGCGGAGAAGCCTCAAGATTACTGGCGCCACTTCGGCTTTGCTTCATGTGTAGAAATTACGCCTGTCCAAAATGCGTTATAGACACTCCACCACACAAGTAGGTATTGTATTGGCTAGCATTGCTGATATTAACCCGTTCGCAACTAATGCGTCTAACATTGGATGCGTGTTATGCAAGAAATCTTTGAAATTAATTAGAAGCCCCTGAAACTGATCACCCACTTGTCTGTAGATAAATATGAAACATAATTACTACTGGTCATTCATCTGCGTATTAATTATGGCTATCTATCTCAGTGGTTCCATTACTACTATCACAATAATTTCACTTCAAGTCTTCAAATTCATCAAAACACCAACAAATTATAGTAAAAACTTTTTATATAAGTGAACACGTTTTTACGAAAATTATTCTATCCTGATGTACTTATACAATATACAAATTCCGATACATATCAATAAGATTTTCAAGCTAATTTTTCTTTAGAATTGTTTAATACTTTTTTATGTTTGTACCAACGAAACATATAAAAGAAAATTCAAATCAATCAAGCCGTTTTTCAATTTTAGGGGGACTAACGAGCATAATATAAGACATACGTAGAGCTTTTCTTCATTACCAATAAACTACATAAGAATATTCAAATAGTTACCTATTATAATTAAAAAAAACTTCATATTTCTTCCACAGGTTATATTCAAGAGAACAGTACATGTGTAACCTCTGTGCTGAAACCAGAGAGATGTGGAAGAAGTCTGGGGCGTGGTTCTTCAAATCTCTACCAAAGTATGTCCTGCCTGAAAGGAAGACGAAATATAATGATACAGAGTTCTCAAGGTCACTGAAGGTAATATAAAATTAAATAAGATTAACAATAATATCATTAAAAAAGATTTCCATAAATTTTTGCTAAATACCGATAACATCAGATGTCAATAAAAAACGGGTGTGCTTTAGCCCACACGACTGAAGTAAAATTTAAGAGAGAAAGAAAATTTGTGCTCGCACCTCTCTCTCTTGCCCATACAGTAATATACGAAACGTAACTCTCTCTCTCTCTTTCTACATTTACTAACTTATATCTCCCTCTCAACTTCCGTTCATCTCTCCCAATCACACTTTTCGTAACGCTCTCGTGACGGATTCACCAGCTTACTCCCCAAGTCAAGCGTGTGTAAAGAAGTTTTACTTCAAAAATAACTGCTTCATAATGTCCATTAGTTTACGAATAGCCGCGTCTCCACCGTGCCCATGAACTCTACAAATGTAAATGCTTAATACGGTCTATGTAGTATGTGGATGATGCCGCAGACAGTCATATAGACACGTCAAACCTCTCTAGTGTCGGGCGGAGTTCAAATCAAATGATCTCGAAACAGAATAAATGACGCAGAAATATCGCTTTACATCACGCATCAATTGCTTTTAGGATAATTAGAGATCTCATTTCATGTGCAAATCATGACAGTACGGAATTTCAACTAAGTTTGTTTATTTTCCATAATTTGTTTTTTGGCTACAGGCATTACCTTCTTCGCCTATCGGTATTCGACTTCACAATTTATCTTTGTCAATAGCAATATCGCTTCGCTTAGGTTTAAAATGTACAAGTAGGTACCTCATCCGGTTCGTTTTGGAGCGTTAGTCGATTAACTTGGGTGTCATGGTCTCTCATGTCTCAAGAGTGCTGGTCGTATTTGTTACCACTCCAGCATCAATGATATTATCCGTAGGGTGTTTGTCTCCGTTAATGTGTCAGCCATTTTAGAGGAATTTTGAACAGTGCAGATAGTTAATAAACTAAATTAATTGTTATTGCTGAGTTTTATTGAAGAGGATAACTCTAAATACACATTACTGTAAATAAATTTTCATGTAGCTTCACTAAATTTTTATAAAGACATATAAAAATAGAGCTTTCTGCCTTTATTTAAACCATAGTCATTCCTTCACCGTCATGTTGGTGTAAAATTTATAAATCTAAAAAAATTAAACAATTTTTGAAATTTAAAGTAAGTAGGTATACCATATTTTAAAGTTGTATAACTTTGAAAAGATAAATCGTAACTTTAAATATTATTATTTCTCACTCACGACTTCCACACATGACAAGGATTCCATAAAAAATATTAATTTAAACTCCTATGCATAATACGGAGACATCATACCATACTATCTCTTAAATAACACTTATTACCCACAGGTAATAAATACCTACGCGTAAAATATATAATGTAGGTAAGTATATTAATAAATAATTATATCCTTAGGCAACACCCGTAAAACTAATCGAATATAGAGGTAATATTATCTGTACATAATTCTGATAACATTGTTAATGTTATAATGTTTATACTAGTCAGGTAAAAAATAAGAAAGAAGCTAACTTCTATAGCTAATAGCCTCATTATTTTATAGCCCAAGGGCCGTAGCTAATGGCTGTAAAATTCATGTCAAGATACCTTCGTTTGATAAAAAACAATTTTCTAACAAAAAAAAAATCTAAAAACTTTATTCCTTTTATAAATACTAGTGGTCGCCATTGGTCGAAATTCGACCACAATTCAAGAGTAAGTCATGTATGTATGAGTGTGTATGTTGTGTGTCATTCAAGCAGTAGTGTGTAATGTTTATTTTAATTAATTTAATGTATTTCTAATGCATTTTATGTAAAAATAGCTCTATGCACTTCTTCATATAATCTTTAACTGTGGAAAATTTCAGGATCCTCCGTCCGCGCAATTTCTGTAAAAAGGGGGACCAAAGTATTTGCTTCACGTATCAATATCATGATTTAAGTTATAGAACGATATGGTTTAAGTCTAAAAGTAAAAGTTTAAGTGTAAAATAAAAAATTATACTTACATCGATTTCTATGTGTTGAATTATAGACTGTTAAGTCAGTTTATTCTAATGAATTTTATTAATAGCAAAGATGCGTTAAAATATTTTTGAATCTAAAAACAAGAAAAACGCTCAACTTAGCAAAATACTTACAAAACGGTTTTTGCTGAGTTGGGAGTAAAGTCGCGACTAAAGAATTTTTTTTATAAAGAAACCCATTTATTGTTTCAGGAAGCGGGGAACAGCAGTAATGAAGGTAAATCTGACTCAGAGCCAAGTTCACCACTTAACCTGCACCCGCCTATGTTTTCTCGGCAACCGAGCCACTCTGAGAGCAGGAAATCTGTCAGCATATCACAGGTAATGCTTTGATGGTATCTCAAGACATATCTTAATTCTAAACACACGTAAACCTTTGTTAAGGCTTACGGATGCTGGTATTATGGAAATGGTACTATAGATTTTCCTTCGATATGTATTTAGGGAAAATCTATAACTTATTCTCTTGGTATCTACCACAAAAAGAGTTATATATTTTTAGTGATTTTTTTTATTTAGTTGAATATCGTAGTATTTGAATGATATTGGTTCTAACATTATGTGAATAATTTTAATAATTTAAATAGGAACTAAAAAATATTTAAACCTAAGTTGTTTGTAATTAATGTCGTGAAAAGTTGTGATGAAACTGAAGTTGTTTATTACTTCAGCGTCTGATAACTGATTAGTTCAGCGCACAGACCACTAATTGGGTTGAGTTGTGTGTGGTTCGGCCACGATCGTCAAAACTTTAGCTACCTACGTGTTATTGGTCGATATACATACGGTAAATAAAAATTGACAAGTTACATTACCTACAAATAGTTCGATTTATTTAAATTAAAACTTTTAGTTACCCATAAACAAAAGCCTGTATTTGGGTGCGTACCTACCCAGAATTTTGGCCGAAAACAATGTTGTATCGCTATGCTAAGGCGTGAGCGGAACAAGTAAAAAAGACACTTTTAAAAACCTCTGGGCTCAAACAGATCTTAATAAAGTGTTGCTTATAATCATTTCAAACTCACGGCCTTACAATGCCACAGACAGACACATCAAATTTAGAATACCCTCCTTTTTAAAAATGAGCAAGCTATCGAGTTACCAAACAGTATACATAATTACTAGCTGACCCGGCAAATTTTGTGTTGCCTTATTAATTTTTGGAGTGCGCTACCCTTATCACTTAGGGGTATGAAAAATAGATAGTTGCCGATTCTCAGACCTACTGAATATACATATAAAATTTGGTAAAAATCAGTAAAGCCGTTTCGTAGGAGTAAGGTAACTAACATTGTGACACGAGAATTTTATATACAGATTAACAAACAAATATAATTTAATACTTAAAAGGTCACTTCATCAAAGTCAGCTCATGAACAAAAAACTATCTTAATTTTACTGCGTAGATTTTAGTTGATACTGGGTTTATAAAAATACTTGATATTCTAGTAAAAAGTGAAGTCCCGTGTCCCCTAGTGGGGTATGGGGCAGATGCATTTCACATCTGTTTCACTGATCGATTTTTTCTTTAGGGGCAAGTAGGTGATCAGCCTTCTATGTCCTGCCAGACCGAGTTTTTTTTTTTTTTTTATCTCCGCCGGGAATCGAACCCAGGACCTCTCGGTTGTAACGCGTACGCGCTTACCACTAGACCAAGGAGGCGGTCAAGATATATAGATATTCTAGTACTTTGACAGATTTCCTTATCTCATGGTTAAAATTCAAGTGTCAAATAGTATAGGTAAGTCAATACAGTCGAAGGGTTTCAGCTCAAGGCCTTTTCTATTTGTAACTGTCGATACCAATTCCCATAAGCAATCTGTATTCCACAAACGTTTGCGTGTCTTTACCTTACTTTGAGATGGTAATAAAATCTATTTTTAACCATATTGATTCCGAAGACTCGAACGTACCTGACTATAATTAAAATGTAACAACTGACATTTTGATTAAAGTCAGGTACGTCACAATTTACAATTTGCAAGTATGAATATAATAAACTATGAGCATAATATCATGAGAGTCATAGCATGTGGGTCATGAGTCATGCCTAACACATTTCCATTACATGTATTTTTCGATTTGAATAGAAAATGTGGCGGCCATAGCGATTACGCGCAAACATTGTTGTAGATTGAGAGGTTGTTAACAGTTAAAAACGCACGTTAATTTATTTTAAGATAGGGATGTGTTACTACTAAAACAGTTTTGAATACGCATAGTATGTTTTATAGATAATAGATTTATATTAATTAGTTTATTATTTTATCGTTTAACAAAAAAGTTAAACCTGTCTAGCGATTTGGTAGTTACCAGGCCACAGATAGACGTACAAATACACTGATACTTTGAACCTAGAACACCCACTCTACTTGTGTCAGTGGGTTTATTGTTCGACATAATATTATGACACGTTAAACGTTTGAGTGAGATTCAAATCCGGATTGTCAATATTTGTCAGGATTTACAAAGAAGTGAATATTCAATATTACACTCAGCGATTGAAGTTTACTTAACTAGATACAAATTATGTATTATAAAACAAAGTTGTCCGCCGCGTCTGTCTCTTGGTTTGCGATAAATTTAAAAACTATTGAATGGATTATCATGCGAGTTTCACCAATAGATAGAGTTATTCATGATGAAGGTTTAGGTATATCATTTGTCAAGGTTTTGTGTAAATGGGTTGAAATATAATGATGATTGTTGGAAGTATCGGAAAAAGTTAAGCCACCTGGGAACTTTCATCGAAAACACTGCCAAATCCCTTTTAGATATTATAACAAAACATTTTGGGATATTCCTCTTTTATAGATCCACAAAAAAGGATAGCTTATTATAGCTAGTAGAAGAATAAATAAAGGAGAATATAAGAATATTATAACTTAAAACCTTAGGCTATTTGTCATAATACACATTGTAAAGTCATTACCTAACTGTGTTGCAATATTACGACAGCCATCAAGAAAATATGTACTACACTATTACTTACATATAATTTCTTAAACATATTTTTTTAATTTGAATGCAATTCGAGTACAGCCTAACTTTTCAGCTGGTCATTGCAGAAGTTTGAGACTAGAACTTTAGAATACCTCTCAGATTCTCATTTTAAAGTTTGTAGCTTTCTGACCATGCAATAAAGTTGCTGGTTTATACGAATTTATCATGCCTAAAGTTTGTTTATAAATGTTTGAATTTCTCTATCTAGTTTTTAAAAAGTGAGAAAATTTTCACCCGGCGAACTTCGTACGTCCAATAACAGATGGATTTAGTAGTAAACTATTCTTAAAAAGTAGATTTATGTCACCGTAGACTTTTTTGTAGATTATAAGAAAGGAATATCCTGCCATGTATGGTTTTGTTATATCTCAAAGGGATCAGGCAGCGTTTTGGATGAAAGCTCGCACACTTCCAATAATTATCATCATACTTCAACGAATTTATACAAAACCTTCGTCACTCTATCTCTTGATGTATCGCATGATAATTCCTTTAGTAGTTTTTAAGTTTATCGCGAATAGACATATAGACAGTCGCGGCGAACGACTTTGTTTTATAATATGTAGTGATAATTAACAACCAATTGAGTAAGATACTAATGTGGTGAATTTCATGACTTATAGGAAATTTTCGTCAATTCGTATGCGTTCATTAAAACATATTAAACTTATTTAATTATGTTTATAGAATAGTTATTTTATTTATTTCTAATAAAACTAAATTAAAAAGAGCACAAAATCATATCATAATCATATTTGTAGCAACCAGCATTCGTGAGGAAGTTTTATTGATTTATCTCCGCCTAATTGAGGGTGGTCTGTAGGGTGATACGTGACGTCAATGCACGTATATTACTTTCTATTTTTAACAGACGCGAATAGAAAAATTAACGATGTAACAAACTTATTTTAAACTAGCTGTGAATGTCATCAGTTTTCTGAAATACTCCGCTTGGTAGCGATCAACCCATTAATAAATCATATTAGGGCTAAACTATTTTAATATACCTACATCACCTGTTTATAATATTTTTAAGCCTTTTATTAAGTCATTTTAATGTAAGAGTATCAACTTAGCCTATTAATACCCATCTTCCAGTCAGTCGCAAATCGATCCGGCTGATTTGGAGTTTAGCCAGAATAAAAAGACAGACTTTATTGGTCTGTCTTACACAGCGAGTATTTAGCTGTTTGACTCTTCCTAAAACCAATAAAATGATTAAAGGTTATTTTATTCAACTTAATGACATACTGCATCAGTGAGACACTATTAAAGGTATATACTATTTCTTATTTTTATCTAATGAACTTTTGAATTGAAAATCTTCTCATTTTTGAAGACGACTGATAATAAGAGTCATTCTCTCCCTCATGTAGCAGTATCATTTTACGAATAACAATATTGAATATGGGCCTTATACCACTTACGGTGTTAAATATCTAATTTATAACTAAGTCTTTATTTCTTTTTATATCGCGGAATTATTCTAAACGGTTTTATTTTAATGGACTGTCAACAAAATATTACTTTTCTTTGGGGCTTTGCGTAAGCTGTAAACAATTAACGACTTATCTAGAAGTCTTGTAATACATTTTTCTCGAGTTCGTGAACTGAATATTATATCATCTCGGACTCATTAGAGAAATATTTTTATGGTATTATTTACATTCACAAAAAAATATTGTTTATTGTTGTAGGTACAAGCGACTCTCGAAGCGAAGTGTTTAATAGAAATATATATATACTATGATCTTGAAAATATAACGTCCAAAGATCGCACTGATGTACCTACTTACTTTAAATGACGCTGTCAGTTCTTTGATAGAAAGTGAAAAGAAAAGAAAGTAATTCATAGGTTTCGGTAGTTAGTACTTTGCATTAAGTATAATGTGTTCTAAAGATATTAGTTATTTTCATTTGAATCTTACTTACTTACCGCCTCCGATGTTTACTTTATTGCACATTGAATGCCTCACCGGAGAGGTTTAAGTTTGTAAATTACTTTAATTTCAATAGATAATTATGTAGTAAGTAGATATAATATTTTCTTCTCTCCTTGTAGTAGATATAAAATCTCCTTGAATGGAGACTTCATTCACTAATGAGACGAACACACGACTTAGTGATTAAAAACCTACACTTTTTCAGGATGTCCACGATGCCAGTGAAACGGAGGTACTTACGCACGGTGTGTCCGGTCTAAGTCTCCATAGAAATGATAGTTTCAGCCAACGGTCCTTAGGTCTCAAACGCACAGGGAGTAAAGGCAGTGCATACAGTTTGAAAAGTAACAGAAAGGACTCGAATAAACCACCCGTGATACCTGACGCAGGTTTTGGAACCTTAGAAATAAAACTCGCTTATGATAATGGCACCTCATCGCTCGCTGTTACCGTTCTACGAGCAAGAGGGTTGATGGGAATGGATATGACTGGGCTATCGGATCCATTTTGTAGATTAGAAATTCTGCCGATTGGTGAGTCCATTATTATTTTAATTGTACAAATTTTAATGTTTGAGATTTGATAGAAGTGGTTTATCAATTGTTTTTTTGTAAAAGAAAATCTCTAGATCTATTGATCCGATTCTGAAAATTCTTTCGGGAGCTAAGTGCACCCAAAAGAATTTTCTTCTGAGTAACTTAATAAGCTATAATTTTTTAGCTTGCGAACGAAGATGGCTTAAAATTTGAGCTATGGAGACGGTTGTTATATCTACATTTACGCTAATACTTATTATAAATATAAAAGCCCAAAACTTTTGGATTGATTTAAAAAAAAATTGTGATCTCCATGAATTTTCCAAGTGACATAAGTTATATGTCCACTTGAAAAGTAAGTAAAGGCTGATTCCCAATAAAAGACTAGTTATTTTTCAGAAGGAACATATTCAAATAGATTAAGAACGAAGACAGTGCACAAAACGAAGAATCCAGAATTTAACGAAACGCTGCATTTCTTTGGCATCACCGAATCTGACCTTAATTCCAAATCTGTGGAAGTCGTCGTTTTCGATGATGATAGGTAAGTTATCACTATTACTTACATTCGTTTTCAATAACTGATCTCAACTTCAATCAGCTGTATCTAGTTGAAAAATTTACATTTTCTAACTGTCTCTTCTAACTGCGTGGTTCTAGATATTTAGCAGAAATACATTTCAACTTTTTCACGGAAGCCTAGTCTTTTTTTAAACCTATGTCTTTTCAAAATATCAGCTCGCGTATACGGAATCTACTTATAAATCTCCGGATAATCTGCAACCGTTTAGATATTATTCGGAACCCTCACATTGATACTGGCAGACAATGTTTTTTAAACTTACTTATAAATATAAGTATATTGTATGTTTTCTTTATTTATTTGTATAGATATGGCTGTGATGAAATGGGTTCCGCAACAGTAGCTTTGCGGGAATGCATAAAATCGCCTGCTCAACTGCGCCTTGCTCTTTCTGGACCATCTGACTCAGAGCCGTTTGGTCCTAGACTACTATTGGCCCTTTGCTATAATACAAAGAAAAGAGCACTAGCAGTCACTGTGTGCAAAGCTGCAGAATTACCGCCACGAGACAGTAACGGATATTCTGACCCGTTTGTTAAAATGTACGTATTTTAAATGTTTTGCAGTTAGATACACAATTTTAGCAAAGGAGGCATTCATGACAGTAAAAGAGATTGAGTATTTACTTAGAATTATGTACTTTTAACTTAGATTGGCTTAATATAGTCAGTGTGAATGGTCGTCATTCCAAAAGTTACTTAGTACTCTTATATTTTAGGGAAAATCTTTGTGTTTTGTATTTCTTTGAATTTTTCAGGTTAAATAATTAACAACCTTATTATTTACATTACACTTAGCCTCCGTGGCTAAGTGGTTTACGCGTCTGCGTGTTGCGCCGGAGATTCTGGGTTAGAATCCCGGGGTGACTAATGAATGTGCCTGTTGGGTGGGCATAGAAGATTTATCACCTACTTGCCTGTAGAGAAAATGATCAGTGAAACAGACACAGCAATGTGTCAAGTCAAGCCCAAGCCTCACTAGGGGTTACGGGAATTCACTTTTCACTTATTATTTACATCTTTGTGCACGGGAATAAACTTTGAACTTGCATATTTTTTAATTCAATCAAAACTTCTTCAAATATATTTTATTACTTTATTAAAAAGATAACTTGTTTCTCTGCAGCCACCTGGATCCCGATCTATGCCATAAAAAGTACAAGACTTCAATTAAGTGGCGAAACCTCAATCCAGTTTGGAACGAAGGTTTTTTCTTCGAAACTCGTTTGACAGAACTTACGCGCCAAAATCTGACATTGACAGTTTGGGATAAAGACTATGGAAAGCCAAACGACTTTCTCGGAAGTTTGGTACTTGGATCAAGTAGTAAGGGAAGGAGATTGAAGCACTGGATGGATTGCATTAAATTTCCTGACCACAGACACGAGCAATGGCATGCATTGACTGATACACAACATATTTAAATGAAATAAACCGGTTCAATAACGGTCTCTTTCTAGAGAATAGACAACTTTCTTTGCTTTATTAAGTCCATTAGTTGTCTTTGTTTTTATCATTTATGTATAAAAAAAAACAAAGAATCAATTTAAACTTTTCACCGATTTAACTTGTCTCTAGTCTATTTTTTACTTTACTCAATTTGTTGAACAATCGCTTATCTAGTTGTGCCAAATATTTCTCATGGGAACCAAATGCTTTCCAAAAAATTTATAAAAACTTTATAGTGTTATGTGCCAAAAAAATTATTGTTATATAATAATAATAATTAATTAATGCTAAGAAAGTATGTTAAAAATAATTTTATTTTAAGTATTTTGTAGGATAATTACAATAATAAAACCATTACTTATTAGTTTCTTTATTTATGAAGTATTAAATCATACATAAGATATCGTTTACAGCCGTTTTATTGTACAAGCATTAAAAGTAAAATAATTAAATTGTTGAAGCTCATTTTGTTTAAAGCGCTGACAACAAAATACAAGATTCGAAATTACAAAGTCAAATGACATTTTTATTATAAAAGGTTTTTGGCTCACAGTACCTTTATGCCATCTTTATTTTAATGATTATCTTTATTTCGTGACCCAAGCAAAATGGCGGACAATTACTTTAGGCTTTGATGAGCCTTTTGTATTTTTTTAAATATATTAAAGTACATTATTGTAAATATTCAATAAATTATCTTTAGGCTTGTATAGAATTTTAACCAAATCACAAAAAGTCACGTTTTACTAAAATTTATCATTTTCCTTTAATCATGCATATTGCCAAACCTTTATGCTTAAAATTCCATCAAATTTACACAAAAAAATTCGAAAGTACACGAGTTGCGATAGAGCCAAAAATCAGTCAAATGACAGTAGTCAATAGTCTGTACTTTATCCAAATTGTATTCTGTGATCCATAGAATAAGCATAGAATTATTTCCTTTTAAACTTGTCAAATTACTTGTTTAATTTTTGAATAAAGTAACAAGTCGATAGGTAAGACGTAAGTAGTAAGAAGTAAGAACTTGTTAATCATCATAATATAATAATTTAGGAACAAAACCTTAATTTGAAAGTGTATTTTTAGAAAAATATGATATAAAAATCAAATAACAATGGCGTTCTTGTGTCCTGTACGAATCAGACGGGGAAAAAAGAAAAAATGTAAGTATTGTACGACATAAATTACGAGTTTTCTGAAGAAAAACTGCAGTCGAGTCAATGACCTCAAACTTTCATTGAAGTTTTTTAAATAATACTATAAACTTTATTTTGTTTTAAGTATTTTATTTCCAATTGAAAGTGAGTAATAATATAGCTTAAAAAAATAATATAAAGGTAATGGCTTAAATGACCGCCTCCTTGGTCTAGTGGTAAGCGCGTAAGCGTTACAACCGAGAGGTCCTGGGTTCGATTCCCGGCGGAGATAAAAAAAAACTCGGTCTGGCAGGACATAGAAGGCTGATCACCTACTTGCCGCGAAAAAAAAAATCGATCAGTGAAACAGATGTGAAATGCATCTGCCCCATACCCCACTAGGGGACACGGGACTTCACTTAATGGCTTACGGGAAATTTAAAAATCCCTTTTATTTTAGGAAATGAATCGCTAAATAATTTAAATCGGCAAAAAGAAGTTATTATAACTTTAATAATAAATTTTTAGCAAGTAGTGGAGATTCCGAAAAAGACCTTTCTAGACCTGGATCAGGGTTAAGTCCTGGGATGGGTCGAATTACTGGCTCTGCAAGTATTGAGACATTAGTCCGGGTGGGAATTGAAAAAGAACATGGTCTTAGTCCTGACTCCAAAATGGTTGTGCTCCATGACTTTACACCATGTGTTGATGATGAACTTGAGGTAGGGATTTCATATATTAACCTCTTTAAAAAACTTTATATTTTTACTTGATTCAAATTCATTCTATTTGTGTATTGATTTTAAAAATAAAAACATGTACCCGACTCGAGAACATCAATTTTTGAAGTGAGTTGTAACGATAACAGAAAAAATAAAATAAAACAATATTCAACATTGAATACCAATTATTATTAATTTAATTAAATTAATTAATTTACAGGTAAAAAGAGGTCAAATTGTGAATGTTTTATATAGAGAGAATGACTGGGTGTATGTGATAGTAGCAGAATCTAGAAGAGAAGGATTCATTCCACATTCATATTGTGCACCATGTGAACATCATGATTTGAAAAAGAAATTACCAAGAAGTCGATCACCTGCAGACTTAGCACATAGAGATGTTTCACAGTAAGGGTTTTACCTGTGTTTATGAGTAACAAAACAATCAATCTTAATAATGCAAGTTTAACATGTTCCTTCTTTTTCTTCTGAAGCGTTGCTGTTTGGGGCAAGCAAAGAACCTACATAATGTGTCTAAACTATATGTATATTAAATAGCTATTACAATACACAAATGGTTTATCAATTATTGTTTTTTTCTTTTGTTTGAATGGTGATAAATAACATTTATTTTATAATTCATTTATTTAGTTGGTAGTTCCAAATTTCATATTGAATTGCTTGTTTCAGGTTATCTTTATCAGACGGTGCAACAAATGATGGCCATTCAGAGTTGGGGAGTGAAGGTGATGCTTGTCCTTTCAGTAAAGATCCATCTGGACGCTATGTAGTTCTTTATACATTCACAGCCAGAGATGAAAATGATGTGGATGTAGAGAGAGGAGAATTTGTTACAGGTATTGACTTCATACAAAATTGTAAAATTTTATTCAGGTGGAAAGAAACAAGTTTTTTGTCTTAATTTACAACTGTTATGAATTTAATTTCAGTGCTAAACAGAGAAGATCCAGATTGGTATTGGATAGTGCGCAGTGATGGACAGGAGGGATTCATTCCTTCGGGTTTTGTGTATCCAGCTGTTGTACAAGGTAATTTCATTCTATTATTTTAATTAAATTTTGATATATTGCAATTCGCGAGAAAATGCTGCCAACATTAAGGGTACAATGCCACAGGAAACAATTTTTTAATTTTTTTTTAATTTTAAATTATATGTTAAAAGTTAATTTTATTATATTTTAGAGTATATATTTGGTATTTCAAATTTGTATGTTATAAAATATTCTTAGTTATTTTATGTAATAGTTGTAAATGTTGCAAATAAAAAAATTATAAAATAAATAACTTCATAATTATCTGCTTTAAACTGTATTTGAAATTAAATTTATTTTTGAATACTAATTTCAGCGGCACAACAAGAAGCAAATCCAACAATCCATGCATCTCAAATTAATACTAAAACAAATAACAGTAAACCGCAACAAGAGAATGACAACAGATACCACGGCACAGAGCTAGTCATGCTGTACGATTATAAGGTAAGTAATAATAATTAAAATTGAGTTTCTTTTACTATTTAATCTATATTTAATATAAAATTAGCAATAAATTAAGTAATTCAAAAGAACTAACGTCAATGGTAGCCATAGTATCTACTTTGCCCAATATTTGTAAAATAATATTTATTTTGCTATCGAAAGTAATAAATAAATTCTGATTCCAACTTTTGAACTTTAGAATGTCTAAAACCATAGTGGCCTTATTAAATATAGGTGAAAGTTGTTACACATAAAAATGTAACATGTAAATGATATATTTTTTTACAGGCACAAGCTCCAGACGATCTATCTGTGAAAAGGGGAGAATGGGTTTATGCGGATCTAACTCAGCAGACAGTTGAAGGCTGGTTATGGGCTCATGCGCCTAAATCTCGTCGATCCGGATTCATTCCCACTGCATATGCGCGCGCGCCGCATACTACATCACTTTAAAAGTGAATTCCCGTAAACGTCGTTTATTTCAATCATAATTTCTTCAATTTATATCTCAAACATTAAATCGATTTTGATGAAATCTTACAGTCGATCAACCTTTAGGACAAAGATACTTTAAACTGAACTGCACTTACGGATTTGAAAAACATCTTCTGTAAGTAATTTAAAAAAACGTTATTAGATACACAAAATATGAATAAATAACCTATTGTTTAATATTAACTAAAAGTAGTTTTAACTACTTTAACTGAAATGTAAATGAAATTTAAAGTAAAAATTATTTCAAGCTATGTATCAAAAAATAGCAGGATACTTTGTTGTATATGTAATAATAATGTTACTGTGTTATTGTTATATTCAAGGTCTAAACACAGCGTTGACGGAATGTAAGACTATTAATTGGATTAATAATTATTGTAGTGTTTCCTAAATAAACACTATAAAATATTTTTATAAGCATAAGTTTTACGATTCTTGCCATTGTATTTTAAAATAGAATAAGTCTAGAACGTAATTTGTTGTTTTTCTTTAAGATAAGTATTTCTGCTAGTATCAGCTTTATGAAGGCCATAACAAAATTTATATATTATTATTTTTAAACCTATAAGGTTGGAATTTATGTTATATATCCGTCCAAATTTGACTGAAATTGCGCTTTATATTTCTAATTGTGTAAGTTATAATAATACATAAATGATTTTATAAATTTGTTTCCATTGGTACCTAAAACTTAACTTGAATGTGTGTGAAATATACAATATTTCATTAGCGTGTTTCAATGATAATTTTCTTTCTTTATAGGCAACTTGTTGATCAGCCTTGTACCTATTGAACTGAAACATTAACTGTCCCTCTATGATTCAAACCCAGCGTAACACTAAGCCACAAACGTGGTTAACTTGAAACAATGTCACATATAACTTGAAACAAAAAGGGTCAGTTGAAGTTTTTTTTAACGTGGATAGTATATAACCCACTTAGTAGTTGTTTTTACATGTTATACAAACATATTTTATTATAATTCAGATTGGTTATTATTCAGTAAGGATAACATGAAACTAAGAAATCATTAATATTGTCATAATAAGTATTATTTTGATATTAATTTTTAACTCTAAGCTTGTTAATGTGTTTAAAAAACCCAGCCAGACAGAATAAAAAATAAATTTTAATTAACAACTATATTTCTACCTTGACAATTTATTTAATCCATTAATATATTTTTCTTCTTTTTCTTAGCTTGTTGTTTCTGTTCATCCCTTGCTGTCCATTCCTCTAATTTTATTTCAACTGATTTTATGTCTTTTTCAGTTACCGTTATTGGTAACTGTAAATCAATTTGTTCACTTCTTATAAATTTAAGAGCATTTAGTTTTTCCTGAAGGAAGGGCCCTTGTTGGCTCTCAAGTAAGTTCCTGTAATCTTCAAGCTTACTGTTCCTTATTTTATCACAATGCATTTCAGTTAATTTTCTGAGGGATTCCTTGCGTGTTAATTTATGGAAAGACCTACAAGGTTACAGATATTTAGGTAAAATATAATATATGGTCATTTGAACATATGACATTTGAAAGTACAACAACTTTGCTTCATTTCGACATCAACACTTGCAGGATTTTTTTGTAGTATAATATAAGACCATTCAAAATTTTTAATTTTATGTTGAAATGAGCATGACCAATATTAAAATATTGATAACAAATTTTATGTTTATATATTTTTCTTTAACACACTAAAAACTGAAATAATTACTGAATAAACTTACTCAGGATGTCCTTTATATTCTATGTTCAGTTTTTCTAGCAGCCACTCAAATTTTTTATAGTCATATTGCCTTAAAAATTTTAGTAACTTTTTACGTTTGTCAATTAGCTCTTGGACCGTTTTCTGTAAATAAAATATATTTCATTTATAACATAATTATAAAGCTTGATATCATTCTATTGTTCTAGCACAAAAGTACACTAGTTAGAACAGTTGTCACGTAACTGTTGCCTTAAAATGAGAGTATGAAAAATATTGACAAATATTAACTTTTATTTTGGTTGATTAAACAGACTAGTGATAAGTAAATGTGCAGAAAAAAAACTTATTTCAAATAGACTTACTTTAGATTTGATATTCCGAGGAAATAATTCCATTGTTTCTTGGAGACATCTTATGTGTCCAGTGATTCTGGCAACTAAGAAAAAAACAAGATATTTAAAGACAAAAATAGTATGTTAGAATTAATTTCTAAAATTTTGTTTTAAGTTTTATTAGTTACACCTCTTTGAATAACCATTGTAAGATAATTATTAACAGGATAAGTTATTTTTTACATACACAAATGAATGTTTATTTTAATTTACACATATACTATTTGTAATTTCTACATAATATTATAAAAAAACCAAAGTAAGAAATGCATACTTCTGGTTTCCGCTGTATTTTCATCATATTTATGCCTTTTGACTCTGTCAATCAGGTCTTTCTGTACTAGGGTCTTATATTCCTTACGTCCCAAATGTGCAACCGAAAATATTTTCTTAACAACTTCTGGTGCTCTAAAATTCAAAGAATTTTTATTAGATTATTTTAAAAATCACATAAAGCTTGCCAAGAATCAAGATGAGTAATAATTAATTATTCTCAATGAAACATAACCTACATAAAATAAAGAAATTTTAGTGCTTACTCTTTTAACTCTTCACTGAGACTGTAATCTAGACCGGGATAATTTTCAGCATCTTTCGGAAGCCCCTCTAAATCACCAGACTTTTCAGGTTTATATGCTGGAACATACTCTGGTCGAACCCATTTAGTATTTACGAGTTGTTTAACCCCACGATTTTGAATTACTAATGAAGTGAACTGTCTTAACATTGTTATTAATCTTTTATGATTAATAACTAAATTAATAATTTATTTATGTAATAATGTTATATTTAAAACTCTATGGTCAGTACTTAGTTCTAAAAAATTATGAATTTATATTTATGTAATATTTTTTATTAATATTTGTTGGCATTGGCCATTGTCACTTGACAGTTGACACTTTACTTGGGAGTTGGGAATAGGGATTGGGGATAAATGAAAAAGTAAGCGCAGATTCAAGATTGGCACAGATATATTTAGTAGTAAATTCCAAAAACCAATCATTCAATCGTCATATTATGTCAACTGCAGTTGAATGTCACTCAAAAATTGACATATTTTTGTTTTGACTTTTGAGGCACAAAATTTGAGCCACTCAATATGAAGGTATTGTTATTGTACATTTTTATATAGGTATCTTTTATCTTTATGTAATATAATATACCTACCAACTTTTTGTACTGTGTTGGATGTCGAATGAATTCAAATTGCGAGTTTAAAGTTTATGAATGTTTATGTATTCCTCAGATCATAGAAAGGACTAGACAGGCAACGGAGGCATGGCGCTTGTCATCGCGACATGCTCAAAAGCGAACATCATGGCCTTGCGCAGCGTAGTCGCGAATTTGTCGTCTAAGTGAAAGGCTTTGCCCATATTTTTGCAAAATGCCGAATTGTTGTGTGGTTACGTGCAAAAATAGAAGTGAAATCAAAAACTACAAGAACGATGGAGTCACATACCACATGTAACTCGTTTTTATGCTTATTATTCATTAAAACGAAATATTTTTAACTTAAAATTAAGTGACGCATGTTTTTTCTGAACTGTACTAAAAAATTGATCCAATTAGCGATATTTTGTTTATACGTTGTACATTGAGGGTACAGTACTGCAACCAAATTGCGCTGCGAGTAGCGTTAGAAAATGGTAGCTCAATGTATTAAACTGTTATCGATATCCACTCTGCGTGATTTTTTCATGGTACGGCCGCTACTGTTGGTCGCGAAATAGAGTGGTGCCCGTGTTCAACTTTTTAGTATTATATCGATAAAATATAGCTCATATATTTATTCATAATATGGCTCAATATGGTATCGTACTGAAGTATATGTTCGATTCATTTACCTATCCCTTAGGCGAATGGGATCTAATTTTTTTATATTTTGTGAACAGTACCTAAAATTCTCTCATTTTTGATTAGGTATACCATACCTAATTTTAGTGAGAGAGAGAGAGAGATATATATATATATATATAAATATATATATATAAATATATATATATTATAATTATTATTTAATAAAATAATTTAATATTAAATTATTTTAATAATAAAATAATTTTTTTAATTATTATTTAATTTTTAATTATTATTTTATATTATAATATATATATATATATATTTTCATTTTGTTGCAATTTATGATGGAGATGTATCTGATAAGCAGTAGTGCTAAATAATAAGGTCGTTTTGCATTAGTGGCAACGGTATAAAGGGTAGTCCTTATCTAAGAGCAGGCCGTATGCGAACCTGAAAATCGCATTTAATAGTATATCATAGCTTTTTAATATTCAACACCCTAGATTGGTTACATCTTGCTACCGGATGAATTAGGGTTGCATACGGCCTTGGCTGCTTTTAGATTGTGATATGCAAATGACGTGTGGTTTTGTTAATTAAATAAAATAAAAACAAATTCTTTTTTTAGTTTTCCAAAGGATGGTAATATAAAAGAAAAATGGATGGACGCCACGGGTAGAGGTCCTAATTGGTTTCCTGTTCAGAGAAGTGTAATATGTTCTGACCATTTCCAAGAAGAGTGTTTCCAGCTGCATAATAAAAGCCGTAGACTTTTCGATTGGGCAATACCAACCTTAAAAATTTGTCAAATTGTTTCATCGGTATGAAAGCCACGTCATCTAGATTTAAAGACTTCTGTTCTGTTTACTATTATTATGCTTTTAAGGTTTTAAAGGTCCTTTCAGTTTCGTTTTTTTCAAGTTTACCGCGTCCAGTGTGACAACAGTGGACCTATGCTCGGTTGTGGTCGTTTCATATTAATATTTGAAAAACTATATGCTCGTACTCACTAGTCTTTGAATTAGTACTTTTTATATGTCAGCAGGACTTCAATTGCGTCACCTGTGGCCACAAAACAATCCCAACTAGTACAAATCAATGTAAAAATCAGGTGATATTGTACATATATTTTTTACAATAAAATACTTTTTTTCAAGCTTTACGGCTCTTGTAGCTACCAACGGCCTTGACTCGCAGTTTTCAAACTTTGATAGTGAGATAATTGTTATACAGTGTTTTTTTATTTCTCAAAATTCTTTAGGTAGATTTTGCTAATGTAATAATACACTAAAAATCCCGTTTATTATCGTTTATAAACAGCATTGTATGTTCACCTATAACTTTCCGTTGGCGACATATGCAAGAAAAAGTCAGAAAACCACGAGTCAAGGCGATTACCAGCTACACGCACCTTGAATAAAATCAGTGCCCGTAATAAATACATACTTGGTTATTTTTCACACATCGACATTATCATCGTCTTTGAATGATGAATAGTTTGCATCTGATTCGAAACCAGTCAGCTCGCCTAAAATTGAAACCAGTTTGTATTCTATAGCATTATTTTATTAACTATTTATCTCTATATTACATACCACATGTTTTTTTACTCATGACAACTTGTTTTACAGCGCCCGGAAGAGCCCAGTAATATATTAGAAAACTTTAAACTTCGCCAGAAAATTAACAGATATGAAAGCATGTTAAATAAAAAGAAGACCCTGATCAAGAAACTTCAAAAAAGAACGAGTCGCTATCAGAAAAGAATAAAAAAGCTAGAAGACATTTTGAAAGATGCGAAAAATGCAGAGCAAGCCGCGAATTTAGAAGATTTAGGTGTTCATAACTTATGACATCATGAGTCATGACATGAATTTCTTATTTCACTCACATTCGTGAGAGCAAGTTACCTACCAGCCTTAAAATATTCAACATATAGGTACCTACCGTGTGTGAGATAAACCTAAAGTAAAAAGAAAACATGTGGTAACAGGGACAAAAATACGTACACAGCCGTAAATTCAACAAATCAAGCTCTTGTAGGTAAACATTTCTGCTATTTTGTCCACAAATATATTTTTAACCATACCTGTACTATTTCTTTATAATCGAACTAAAATTCATTGTATCGAAAGATTTTATCGATATTATTTTAATTTAGTCTCACCCTAGCGTAGGTGAAAAATAAATTCCTTTTTTTAAATGTGTGCGTGAAGCACGTTTAAGCCAATCAACGCTAGTGTGCTTGTGTGTAGGCTCTCAGGCTATTGTTTGTACCTACACGGTTCATTAAGTGTGTGAGAGCTATGGTGGGAGAAAGTTGGAGACTTGGTAGGGCCGTTCTCCTCTATTCCTATTACTGTGATGTATTCTTTTAGCCCTTTACATCACAGATTTTCAGGGTAGTTTATACGTAAATCATATACCTAATTAGTCGAAGAATAATTTTGTGTGAAAAAAAAACATCTTGAATTTTAACCACTCTTTATTGCTTTCGATTATACAGCCACAAACTTATATTACTTAGACGATTTTGTACTAAAAGTACCGCTTATACTTTAGATAACGAAATAATTATTTGTAATAAAGCAATAAAATTGAAATAAAACGTAAACAATCCATAATATTTCACGCAATACAACACGCAAAAAATATTTACTATTCGAGAAGCAAATTAAATTTGAGCTTCATTACAAATTCCATTTAATAAATATACCCTATAATTATTTATATGAAAGTTCCATAAATCATAACATATACATACCTAATTATATAAAAGGAATTATTATTTTTCATATTTGGAATAATTAATACTTATTCACAAGTTGTCGATAAAAGCCTGCGAAAAGATAACCTAAAATTTTCCGCTTAATTACAACTAAAAACTTTTAACTTATATTGAAGAAAAATCCTTGTTATATTCTATATTAAAATCTTTTGCCTTAATTAGCCGCATCTTGGAACACTAAGGAAATCACAATGTTTAAAATTAATGTACGAATTATCTTGATATAGATTATAAGAGCAAACTTTGCTAGAAATTATAATTTGATGACATTGTCATTGTGATAACATCAAAAAGATCATAGTTAAGTCTGAATTAGTATTAACTAATAAACTATTTTATTATTTAAATCTTAAAATTGTATATGCAAAAACTTTAACTGTCACTATTTATAGCAATGTTTCATGGAATGTAGAAACATGTTAAACTATACGAACCGAATGATTACATTGTAATTTAAAAATATTACTAACATAGCATATGTCAAGCATGCTAAAACGAAATTGCCAAATAAATATAGAAAAAAAAATCATTTTGAAGATTTTAAACAACCTTCATTATAGACAAAAAATATTATAATGCTCTCAAAAGCACCAAAATAAATTTACTATAACATTTCACAGTGTAGACTAGTACATTAGGTTTTGGGGCATTCACATGTCAAGAGCCCAATTTCAATATTTTAATAATCACATAAATGGTTATGATTATTTTGAAACAGAATAGTTGATTTGATTTCAAAAAGAAATTTTCTGTAAATGCCTAATAATGTCATTTTATCGAATCCAACATGATTTTGGCACTGTATTTATATTTTTTCACCGAAATTTATAAAAATTAATTTATTTTTACATAAAAACAGTCAAGATGAAACAGGATGAAATTTAATAACTAATAAACTATATTATATATAGGATTTTTATATTTTTGGTTGGCCTATATTTTTCTGTTGACTGTTTTTTTACATTTCTCCAATTGTATTAAAATATCCACGTATCTTACTTAACCTATTAAAAGTATGGTTACATTATTGGTAACACAATGCACTAGAATAATTTTAACACACTTTAAACAGACTTCTATATATTCTATGAGACAAATGTTTCAGTTTAGCTCGACTACGAATTCAGACGTAGGATAGGAGAAGACCATAAGGATTTCGTGTGCCGATACCAAGCGGGATCTGCTCCCACAGTTGACGGCGCCAATTTGCGTGTAGCCTAAACATGTTTTTGCTTTGCAATGCCTTATGCTTGTATTTCTTGAGAGATTTGTGACAGTCACGCCGCCAAGCTGCAATTCGGGTCGCAGAAAGTTTCGTCTTCATAACCATAAGAACTGCGCTTCTGTCCTACTTCTGAATTCGTTGGCTTAGAGTTGTAGAGAACTTAAACAGCCTTAAGTGATTTGTTTACTATAATATTCCAATCAATACCTAATCAATCTAAATGACAATTTCTTATAGATAATGTCTTTTTCAAAATGTATTATATAATTTTTTTAGATATCTTACAGATTTAATATAGTATTGCAACAAAACATATTTGATAGAATAATCATAAATTATTCATAAAACAATTTCTTTAAATATTCATTAACTATAATTTAGTTATACTCACATGATTAAAAATTCAGTAAATGAAGACATTGTGCGTTTTTATTACCAGTACTAAATAGTGATCCAAATATTTTTTAAATATTTACTATTAATTTTATTATTGAACAATTTTATTACCGATAATTTTATTCTATGATAAAATAACAAAGAAAAATTATGTATATATTATTAATTAATTCACCTATGAATAAATTCGACACTACCTAAATTTATATTCTAGAAAGGGCAAGATATAATCTGTCGTGCATTAGCTGCTTACAATAATTATACAGCTTTTTAATTTCCTCTTCTTCATTAAAAATTAAAATTCATCAGTAAATCTATTTTAATGATACTGTATCGCTTTAACGATTTTTGTTGCTATATAAAAACACACACAAAAATCTGCCATTCAAATAATTATATTGGCGATAATTTAAAAGAATCGTAAGTCGATTTCAATTAAGTTATTATAGACTACTTATATTAATTTCATTTTTATTCAGAAGTTAATAATTTAAATTCATGAACTATTCGTCTTATAATTGCTAAGGTAACTTTGTGGTACCTATGAATAAAAAATTGTATTACTTATTAACTCATTACAATGCATCTGTGTTGACACCATAAATATCTTAAATGCATTATAGATAATATCTAACTCTATAGCATAGATAAGCTTGGGCATTGTAAGTGTTGCAAGATGAAAAATGTTAAAATGAAATTTTATTTTTTTAAAAAAACTTGAAATCAATTAAATAAAAAATTAGGCATTATACTAGATAAATTATAGCAATTTTTATAAATAATTAAGGAGGCTGGCTAGAAATATAGAAACTAGAAATCTCTTCTAGACAACCCTAATAAGGATAGAAATAATGTATAAAATAAGTGCGCAACTTAATTATATATAATAATATTTAGACATTTTTACAATACCCAAACTATTTTAACTTACTCTCAATTACCCCTTTAATGCCGTTTTGTAAGCATATCGAAACATTATAGCATATGCTCGTAATCTATAGTATTGGCGTTAATCATAGAGCAATGCATCGCAAAGTACTACCGATCCCTTTGAGTCTTGTCTATTCTCCGCCGTGCTAGAAGAAAATATAAACAAATAAAGAAATTTTAGAGAAAACTACAGCGTCTGAAGAGATTTAGTGCATTTGAAAGTCTGAAAAAATATATCGCTTTAATAATTTTACTAAGTTCAAACTTTGAGAATGGCTATGTTTTATAACATATGGTATTTGCAATTCGAGGAAGACTTTATGAAACGAAAAATTTGCTAGTTTATGATTTTTTTTTAAATTCTTACCAAATCCGACCGCTTCAGCGGTCTTCAATCCCTAATCCTTCTTCTTGCCCTTTTTCTTTCCGGAACGTTTGCTGTAATTCTGCGCGAGCGCATTCACTATGGACACCACAAAGTATAGAACCATAGCCAATACAAACTTCTCCAATAGACTAGAGAGGACAGAACCTTGGTTATCAGTCTGTGGAGAGTTTTTGTGTAGTTTAGTTTTCTGGTTTCGGAGGAATTCTAATAAGGGAGCCTCCAGTTTCGGCCCGATATATGGTATCCGTGCTACCCATTGGAGAACTTGGCTGAAAATTTTTTTTTTTTCATATTAGTCCATGAACATATTATACAATATATATAAAACACATAGATATTTTAATTTTATTAACAACGATATACCTATAAAATTACTAAAAAAATATGTGTAACTATTATTTATGTGTAACTTGCCATCTACCTTGTTTAAACAAAATCTGCCACAATAGAACCGTTCGTCGTATGTGCAACGGCAGAAAAGACATTAAAGATTCTCATGTGTCTTTTTAATCTAATGAAATAATTTACAACAAATACACTAAAATGTTTTAGTTATGTTTTAAAGCGACATAAATTAAACTCACCCGACAAGCGTCTCATTGAAGGCGATAATCACAAACACCTTCTGTATATGCATTTTAATCACCGCTTTGCCCAAAAGCGTTGCACCGAAGAAAGTCCAGAATGGTACGAGGAAATGACCACATGTGAGACCAGCCAAGTCAAACAAAGGGTTAGGGATGGACGCACACGCTAAAATACCAGCGAAACCGACCCGTTGGACCAATTTTTGGATCATTACTTTTGCTCTGAAACGAAAATATATATGTTTATTATTTCTTTCCTATAATTAAAACAACTAATATCTTCAAGATATATTATAAGTTTTGCAAAAAATTATTTTAAGCGAAAATTTAGTTCAAGCGAATTCGTTTTTTTTTTCTTTCTTGAAAACGTCCGTCAATTATGACGTGCGTGAATAATGTATTACTGAGGAAATTGTGGAAAGTGAAAAACTACAACAAAATTAAGAAACAAAATTTGCCTACCTAATAAATAAATCATTGATTTTGTAGCAAACCCATTTGTAACCCATGTGTATAAAAAAATATATACATTAGTTTTGATAATTATTTAATTACATATTTAGACGACCGGTTGGCGCAATAGGTAGTACTGCTGCCTTCTACGCCAAAGGGTCCTGGGTTCGAATCCTGGTAGTTGCATTTATTTGCGTGATGAGCAGTAATATTTTTTTCCGAATCTTGGTTGTTTATAAACTTATACTATATATATATATATATATATCTTGTGGTACGCAGAATGTGGTAATCTGATTACCTTCAGAAACAACGAGGTTGCGTTATGGTAATAACGCAAGTGCTTCAGCCACTTACTTTAGGATCAGAGCAATGTATGTCAGTTGTCCCAATTTATATTATTATGCCCTGAATGGTTTGCACAACTAAGAGTAAATGTTATGGTAGCATAGAAGGCGGAACATCTACTTGATATAAATACAATGATTAGTGAAATGGACAGAAATATTCTCTGTATCTCATTTCAGGTTTACGATATACAATATATACGTCATATATAATATAACCATATATATACGAGGATATATGATATAGATTACCTGCCAGTCTTCGAGTCATCATCAGTCGTGAGTTCGGCGACCCCGCCCCCCGATAGTCGCGCAGCCCGGGCCATGAAGTAAGGTGGCAGTTCCCCCAAAGCTGTCCCCATGCCCCACATCATTGACTCTATGCGCACTTTCGCCATTATGTTCCATATCGACACAGTATTCTGAGGATCGATCTCGGTGGGACATATTATACTGAAACATTTTGAATATAAATAGTATAAAACAAAGTCGCTTTTTCTTTCCCTATATCCCTTTGTATGCTTAAATCTTTAAAACTACGCACAGGATTTTGATGCGGTTTTTTTAATAGATAGAGTGATTGAAGAGGAAGGATTTTATATATGTTTTATACCCGTGCAAAGCCGCGGCGGGTCGCTAGTTTTGAATAAATTATATATTTACCTGTGTTAAAATTCATTTAGAGCTGTGCGTTTGTTTAGACTTATTTTAAATCGCTCAACCTATTAAAATGCGGTATTCGTTAAAGCTATTTACTAACCTATACAGAATAATTCACATACGATTTTAGGTCAATGTTTGCAAAATATGTATTGAAAGCATTATTAGTATAAAAAACCTTAGTTTAAAAAAAATATTATAAATATTAGCGTTCAGAGCTTAAAATAAAGTACAGCAAAGTAGTAATACATATTACATAAATCATTAAAAAAAACCGACTTCATATTGTAACTCTAAAACTACTGAACAGATTTTGATGAAATTTAAATGGTTAAAAGTAAAGTTGGTTAAAAAGCAATTTTAGCAAGGTTATTGAATACAATTTTACAGTGAACTCACTCGTTAGGATAGGGCGGCGACGGAAAGTTGAGTCCGCCGCATTCATACGCAGCGAGCGTGACGCGCGCTATGTGCGGGCCCAGGTAAAGCAAGAACGTGTGGAGGCCCGTACCGAGGCCCACTGAGCTGCACACGCCGAGAATCACCCACCAACCCCACCAGGCTAGAGTCAGCACGGTTTCCTGGAGTTACGAGGAAGACTTTTCATAAATATTTTACTACCAATATGAAACCACCTCCGTGGCTAGTTGGTTTACGCATGTGCGTGGTACACCGGAGGTTCTGTGTTCGAATTCCGGGGAAACACATGAATGTTTCGGTTGGGTGGGCACACACCTACTTGCCTGTAAAGAAAATGAACAGTGAAACGGATACAGCATTGTGTCCCATGCACCACTAGGAGTTACGGAAATTCACAAGCGCTATTAAGACTAGATAAAAATATTCTACGCAGACGCCATCGGAAGTACCAAACTCATGGCTGATTTAGGGATTGTATACAATTTTGTCTATATTTCAATCACAAGAAAAAGTTATTATTAAATATAGCGGGACTTATAGCGCAAACAAACGAGGTAAATAAATAATGTATCTAAACTGTCTAAAGTTTATGACAAAAAAAGATTTCAGCAAAATTTCCTGACCGACTTTGTAACCTTCTCGTTTTAAATCTGTAGAAAACTACTGTTTTGGTTGGAACGGCACAGCACCTACTTGCCTGAGGGAAAATGATCTATCTCAGACAGATATGTAACAGATATAAATGAAATAGACAATTTTCCACGTAATGAGTAGAAATGTATGTGATGACATACCTGTACGAAGCGTTGATGAGGTCCATTAACATAATATGAGGCGGCGATACCGCTGACTAGAACAATTATTGATACTGCTGATCCCTTGTATGCAAGCAATCTGGAATATTTTTCATTTTACATATAACACATTATAGGAGTAAAATAATCTCATTTAATGGTAGTAAATTTCTACTTCGCTCTATTGACAATAAAAATAATAACAAAAAACAATATCCATAAGTTATTGATCGAAATCATAAAAACTCTCATAAACAAAATAAAAATGTATGAATCTTAGTTAATCTATATACATATAAAAATCAATTACTGTTCGTTGGTCTCGTTAAAACTCGAGAACAGCTGATTTTGGTTTTGAAGTTTGTCGTAGTCCAGGGAAAATTTAAACGGTGAGAAAATAAGAAAAATTGCGTGGAATATAGTAAAAACATTTTCATTTTCCCATATAAATTTCCAGCCATTTTAGCGAAGGGAGAGTTTTAATATCGTTAGGATAGGTGATACGAAGTACATGTCATCTAGTATTTAATAAAACTAGTTTTAAAAAAAGTTTGAAAAAGAAATTCCCTATTTTGAACTAGAGTAAAGTTGCTGATAACACAGGTAAACACGATTTTTGAGTCTTGAGTTCTGTGTACCCGATTTTGATTTCTGATACCTAATTAATAAAAGAAAAAATATTTTTATCTCATAAAGTTTGCTTTTAAAAATCGTAACTTCTAAGCATTTGTCAAAAATCGTATATATTTTCTATCATCGTATAAAGTACAAAAGCAAACTTTTTTTTATATAATTTGTGTTTTTGGTTATTTTTCAATGTAAATATTCAGATAATAGTCACTAAAAAACAGACCAAAAAAAAAATATTATTTTTTTTGTTGACTTGTATAATTTTAAATAGGAATCAATCATATATCTATGGATCATATATCGTATGGATACATACATACATTCATAGCGAAAGGCATAGGTTAATAGTCGTAACTAAATTAAAAAAATTAAAAAGAATTAGGATAGTAATTATAATTCTAGAATAGATTAAGTACCTAGTTCTAGTATAGGAGGCTAATAAAATTAATATAAAGTTTACCTTCGCAAGCCCGTTGAACACAGTATAAACAATTCTCTAAAGAAATAATCTAGTGTTGTGAATGGTCTTCTCCATAGCACAAGACTGTCAGTATCCATTGGAGCTGCTTTCATCCTGAAATTTAATTCATGTATATGTAAACAAGTAATCTTGCACGTATTTTTCGCTATAACTCCATTCTATCGTAAAAAAATTCCAGGTATGAAAATTGATATGAAATTCGGTGTGTAGTTTTTACTAGACTCTACGGTAAAGAATATACAGTAAGTAAATTGATAAAATGTGTATTGTTTCACGAGAGAGCAATTAAGGGCGCGTTCCCAATTTGCAAACGAACAATTCCCACTCTAAAGAAGGCCTTTAGCCCAGAACGTTACAGCATTCATTATTATTTTTTTTTAAATTTCTTTATTTACTCAAAAGATACATTCTGTACATACTAGTACATATCTTAATAGAACAATATAAAACAATATATAATAGAACAGCTTTAATTAAACCCGTTTTCATTTGTTTTGAGTTGAATTTTGTACAAATTATACAGTAGTGTACGTAATGTTTATTTTAATGAATTTTGTAGGCACCTATCCTACTCCTTCCCATAAAACACACACACATATATATATATATATATATATATATATATATATATATATTATTAAATTACACTATAACAAATAACACACACACATATTTAATACTTATACGACGCCCGCCCCGCTCGCCGCCTATGGTCTGCGTTATCAACTCTCGACGCCCGCGCCGCGCGTCCCTCGCAGCTAGCGCGGGCCGCGGCCGCCACTTCAGTCGGTACCTGCCTTAGCTCCATGCGCTCGCGCCGCTCGAGTCATTTTTATTATAATACTTAACCGTAATCACCCCTCACCCAAAAATTTAATGTATTCCTAATGCATTTTATATAAAAAAATGACTTTATGCACTTCTTCTCCATAAACTAACTGTGGCAAATTACACGATCACCCGTTCGCTCAATTTTCGCAAAAAGGCGTACAACGTTTTTGCTTCACGTTTTAATATGTGTTATAATGTTCGTGATACATGAAACAGCTAATACCGCTTAGGATTTTTAATTTGAATTTTATTTGTTATTGTTAATGATTTAGTTTTCGCACTTCTTGCACTCTCCCTTCATTACTTTATTACTTTCCTTGTTGGGTTGCCTGGAAGAGATCGCTGATTAGCGATAAGGCCGCCCGTTGCATTTCATAATTGAAGCCAATGCTTAAGTTATTATTTGTACTCTATTGTTATAGCAACGAAGTATTAATAAATAAATAAATAATATTACGTACTTCGGATAAATAATCTCCTTGGGATGGACGTGATGCAGCCCGTTGCGCGGACGCTGTATTTGTTCCGTATCTGTCTGCACCGCAGCCGCCAGCTTGTAGTACCCTAAGCGGGCGAGCTGAAAAAAATATTAATAATTTTAAAAAATCTTATTGAGAATAAATCTTATTTGATTTGTAATGGCCGTCAGCGTTTATGCCGAAAAACGTTTGAAGTCGCAGCTTATGTTAATAATAAAAAAATAAACCTTTATTTGGGACAGAAGATTTGATAATAAGATAAACAAATTAACAACAGAATATACATTATTTAAATTATTTCTTAAGATCGCGGATTTTGTCGAAAATTTAGAGAGGAAATAATATGTTAATTGTCAAAATCTGATGTGTAGGTATTCTAGCAGCAATAGGGTTTTGACGTTTTAATACGTAGGTATAAAGAAATATCGTAGTAAAGACTTTATTATGTAAACTTGGCAATCAGATTCAGGCATTACAAAGTATAGAAGATTGTAATTTTTTGCAAGACTCAACTGGATACACTAGTGCCCTCTTACTAATAAACTTAAAACTTAAAATAACAATAATATAATTTCTCAAATACCTTACTTGCTGACATGCAATCGTTTTTGCAATAAGTAGTGTTAAAATTTAAACAAAAAAACAAAAACCAACTTCAAATTGTAACTAAACTACACAGAACAGTTTTTGATGATTAAATGGGACCACACGGGAAGCACCAGCTTTTAAAAAAAGAGGTAACAAACATAAAAAAACATCTGTGTATTATTTAAATAGGTAATAAGTATAATAATTGTTAGAAAATCGTGACAATCTAGCAACATGCAACAATTAATGATCAAACGTGAACTATAAAAATAATTGGTTCTTATATAATATTTATTTATATAAACATCACTGAGTTTATTAGATCCTCTTCGTGAAGCCCTACAAGCCTTATATTTAATTTAATACCTGGGAACTGAAATCACGTAAAACGAAACTTTTTTCATGGACAGCGCTATGACTTTATGGAAAGACAACTTTAAATCAGAAATAATTCAAAATTTTTACCTAACCTACATTTTACAATGCGTATCATAGAAGAATTTTGATTAACTTAAAAAAGGAACGAATCTTCAAGTAAACTTTTTGAATGAATGAATGAATGGGACCACACGGGAAGCACCAGCTTTCAAAGAAAAGAAAAATCATCAAAATCGGTTAACCCCGTCGAAAGTTCTGAGGTTAAACTTAAAAATTAAAAAAATACAATCGAATTGAGGACCTCCTCCTTTTTTGAAGTCGGTTAAAAAACTTCTCAAGACGTCTCATAAAAGAAATCACTACTTTGATGAGTATAATTAAGTACTTCAAACGTAAAGAAAAATCATCAAAATCGGTTAACCCCGTCAAGTTCTGAGGTTAAACTTAAAAATATAAAAAAATACAATCGAATTGAGAACCTCTTTCTTTTTGAAGTTGGTTAAAAAAACTTCTCAAGACGTCTCATGACAGAGATTAACTGTTTGATGAGTATAATTAAAAGTACTTACGTCAAACGTTATCGCTTATCAAGTTAATACTACTAAAGTCAACTTTCATCACTAAATTCAACAGCTGAATGGTCAGTTTGACTCGCAAACAATCGAAACTGTGTACCTATACATTGTGACATCATGAATACAAAATAGCATTTCACTTTCCAAAAACGAAACAGCGTTCACTCTCATTTGAGGACCGTGAAGTCACACTTTCATGACAATGAACGTCACAACATTGACTTTACTAATTTACTATAGAAATTTTCGAGAACTATGTTTCCTAATGAAATTCTCCATAAAGTTTTTATTGTTCGACAAAACAACTGTGAATTTACTATCGAAATAGCCGATAAAGTCCGTCTCAACTGTCAAGTCTCGCAGACATGTCTTCAGTCATGACCAATAAATCTATCGAAAATTTGAATAATGAACACAATTGTTCACCGGCGAAAACTGGTTTGTAAATTTTAAAATTATCGCGTTCAAATAGAAACTCGAGGTAATATTAATATTTGCTGGCAGAAGGCTCAAAATGAGTAATATACTAGTCTAAAAAAAGACACTATTTATAAGGTTATCGTAACGAATCGCAAACAGCTGATCGTGGACAATGGCAACACTCCAACGCGTCTTTGTTTCCCCTTTGATAAAAATGTAATTAAAATACTTTTTAAAAATTCCTCTTTTTAACATTCTAAAATGAAAGGTGTTAAACATTTGAAGGGTGTATGTTGGGGAATCGTAGCTCGCATGTCCAATTTTGATTTTTTTAACAATTATAAAAGTTTCCAAGTCCGGTCTGCAAATTTACGAGTATAAATGAATTCTAGTCATCATAATTATGCTACCTCTAAAGTCTACGCTGGCGAATATCGCATTTCTAATCTTTTAGAACAATTTTTATTACGTAAAGTTTTCTTGATCTGCTTTCACATTAAAATAAAAAATGGTAAAAACTACATTTCAGCAGAAAACTGTTGCAGTTAGTAACATAAAATACAATAACTACGGGCCAATAATGAATATGCAAAAATAAAGTGGCGTGATCGTCTCGTGCACGTGGTATGCGCTGGCGCAGCCAGTGACCTGTGTGAGTAATTACGTAGAGCGTACGTATTCAAATACGTAGAAATACAATTCAATTGTAGCGTTCTGCGTTCCCTTTGTCGAGAATCTGTTATCTTATAGTAACAGTCAAATTTAAAATGATAGCTTATCGCTCAAACGTTTTCTAAAGTGCACATTATAAAACAATGTACGAATCACTGAAATCAACGGATTTCTATAGTGTTTGTATGAAACGATGGAACAATTACAATACATCAGCGCATTTAGTCACACTATTTCTAGTTCATACTGTGTATGTTTCTTAATAAACTTTTTACTTAGGTATTAGCTCTAATCTATAATTACTCACAATAAACGAGATGATGTAATATAGCCCTCTCTTACGTACAATATTTTTCTCTTCCCAATATTCAAATTTCAAAGTATTTTGGTTCGATACTATATTTCAAGTTAACGAGTTGGTAAATTGAAACTTGGGTTAGCATTTTAAGCTAATCCTGCTCGGTTCTGATATTTGTTCAAGTTTTTATGTCTTGCTTTTGTAACGATAACTTTGTCGCTTGTCCTACTAGGCCTATTCCTCGGCGACATATGCCCGGAAGTCCACGGCTCCCCACGGCTTGCTGACTCGTAGTTGTTTTATGCATCAAGACTTTAGTTACGGGAAGATAATAGAACATTCGAGACACTGATAGAGACAGTAGTTGACATCCTAATACTGATAAACTGCTCAAAATGTTTTGTCTCGCTTTGCAGCAACGCACATCAGTGAGAATGAGAGCATTTGGGTTATTGTTTCCAGTTAAACAATCATAAAGGGGTTAAGGTATGAACAAATATAAGTGTGTACATTATAGTAAGAACGTGCTAATTGTTGCTGTGCGATTCTCTTACTGATCGAGTTAGACTAAACACTTTCACCTTCCGTATTACTTTCGACTTATGTAAGTATAAAGTATAACAAGTTAGTATTTCTGAAATTTATGTTATACGCAGAGAAAGTAATATTTATTTAATAAAATATTTATGTAATATGTACTTATCGCATGTAATACTTAGATTTCCTGAGCAGTTAGCCTAGAGATAAATTTCGATGGAACGGTCTCAATAAAATTTTTCGCAAGATTGGGATTGTGCCTCGAATACATTTACCTAAATAATTTTCACACTTGTCAACCAAACCAAAAAATAGGGATTATTTTAGGGTGGTTAACTATTAGAGAAACAAGAAGAAATTGATTTTTTAAAAGAACCAATAAAACACTGAAGATTGCAACACTTTCAACATTCAATTAAGGTGATGCCGTCAAAGAGAAAATATTCACATGATGTGTATCCTATGTTGAAAGCGGCAATGGAAGTCAATTTATCATTCCATTAACTGTAAGTCCGATGATGAACAGCGTCAACAAAGTTATTAGAGCAAAACACGTACATACACGATGTAATATAACGAAACAGAATACATTGATTTTCGGACCTATTTCAAGTTCACTGAATAACCGTTATTTACCCAACAATATCATAAGCTGTAGGAATAATCCTGAAATAAATATTATTATAAGTGTTCCAATTTTAAATTTCTAAACGACTATCACTTCAGAGTTATGAATATACTAGCGACCCGCCCCGGCTTCGCACGGGTATAAAACATATTTAAAAACCTTCCTCTTCACTCTTTAAAAAAAAACAGCATCAAAATCCGTTGGTAGTTTTAAAGATTTAAGCATACAAAGGGATATAGGGAAAGAAAAAGCGACTTTGTTTTATACTATGTAGTGATAACGTGAATTATAAAATGTCACATAAAACATCGCGTTTTTAAATTTTTTAAGTTAAATGCTGCTATTATCGGATTAGACCAAGGGTCTTCAACCTTTTTGACGTCACGGGCCACTTAAGCTCTGATATTGGTTCAGTGGGCCGCAACACGAAAAAAAATCCATTTAAAATCTAACGGTAATTAAAAAGCAATAATAGGTAGTATAATTGAAGTTATTTATTTTTGAAACTAAAAATTAAAAAATAAAATTTAATAAATTAACAAACTAGAAATTATTTTAACAAAATTAAATCAATGAGACCTTTGACATTGTTTATTTATTCTTTACTAATTTATCAATATCTGCCCCTATTGCAGTACCTACTTGGAATTCTCAAACTATTTTCAAGGTGAACATCGGTGATTCTAGTTCTTGCCTTCGACTTTACGTTTTTCATTCGAGAAAATATTTGTTCACAAACATATGAGGTGCCAAACAGAGATGTAATTTTCAGTGCATGATCTCTAATTTTTGGAAAATCTGACATGTATTTTGAATAAAACTCTATCAAACCTAAATTGAATTTGTCTTTCAAAGTAGAGTTGCACTGTAATTCTATCAATTCCATCTGAAATTCTCCAGGGACTTCTTCGACAGTTATACTTAATGGGCGAGCAAACAACATGTTTTACAATTTAGAGACATGTGAAATAGATTTTGCCAAACTAATGGCGGGCCGCCAAAAAGCGGGTTGAAGACCCTTGGATTAGACGGATCCAACAAAATAGAGATCATTAAAATCTGACCAGCCGTTCTACGGGTTATAAATAATGTAAATAACCCGACTTTGTTTATATATAGAGATATGTATGCAATATAATACCCATGTATAAAATAAACTAGAGTAGTTTTGTAATATACAATAAAAGTACAGAATTATTGTTCATTCATAAAATTCCTTTAGGAAACTTAGGGGTGAAAAGTAAATTCAAAACAGATTTAAAAATTAACGTATTCAAAAGAACTATATCATTACCTACAAAGCAGCAATACTAGTTTTTAAATACAGGTTAATTAGTCTAGTCTCTATAATAAACATTCATGAAACATTGACCTAATCAGCTAAGTGAGCCAAAACATTGATAACGAATGACAAGGTGCGGTGTACGGTTCCTAAGGGTAATCAGCTGATCAATTAATATTAAACTAGCTATCATATTTGGCCTATATTATACATTATATTATATACATGATAAATAAATTAATCTAATAATATCTATATTTACACAAAGATAGCAAGATAGATAGATTACAAGCTATAGTTCATTCGCGTTAAGAAAATAGTGACTCATCACCGACTGCCGGCCAAGCCACGCCCCCTAGCCAATTAAAACGCTAGAAATTAGTAAGGCGAGTTCACAGTGCTCAGTTGAAGTCAGACCTTCGAACTGATCGGTTGTGTATTTTGCGTACTACTTGTTTAAAATTAAATTTGGAAAATGGATATCTCACCTATTAAAAAAAATAAAAGTGGATCAATTATACATAGTGGAGAGAGACGCGTAATTTACAATGTTTATAAGTATTTCAAACAGATTGATTTAAATGAGACTGTGGAGAGCATAGTAATTAAAACTGCAAGTGCATGCGGTGTGTCCGAAAACACTGTTTATAAAATTATAAAAGAACAAAAAGAAACGAATACATTGAAATCACCTGTGAAAAAAAGAGCTCGACTATCCACGGTCGATAAATTAGATGAACTAGACAAATGTGCAATAAGGAGAAAAGTACACTCTATATATTTAAATAACGAGTATCCAACATTGGACAAAATAATAACACTTTGCGAAGCTGATGAAGATATTCCTGTTTTCAAACGTACAACACTTCACAAAATACTGCACGAGCTTGGTTTTGATTTCAATAAACAAGATAGTAGAACATTGTTAGTGGAAAGAGAAGATATTGTTTTATGGAGACGAAAATACTTAAGACAAATAAAAGAATATAGAAACGCTAATAAAACCATTTACTATCTCGACGAAACGTGGGTAAACGCCGGACACGTAAAAACAAAAGTGTGGTTGGATACAACAGTCAAGAATAAAAGACAAGCTTTCCAAGATGGCTTATCAACCGGCCCAAAAGCTCCGACAGGGAAAGGGAAAAGGTTAATTATATTGCACATTGGCAGCGAAAAAGGATTCCTGGAAGATGGTTTACTAGTCTTTGAATCTAAATCTACAAAAGATTATCATGAAGAAATGGATGGTGAAAGATTCCTTAATTGGTTCAATGGTATAATACCGAAGCTTGAACCAGGAAGTGTGGTTGTCATGGATAACGCTCCCTACCATTCGGTAAAAGTTGAAAAAATACCCACGGCCAGTTGGAATAAGCAGCAAATACTAGAGTGGTTGCAAAACAAAGGCATATCTATGGATATGAGTTATTTGAAAAAAGAATTATTATTGAAAGTCGCCGAAATCGCCCCACAATATAATAAATATTTAGTAGATGAGACTGCTAAAAACAATGGCATTACAATTCTTCGTCTGCCGCCTTACCATTGTAAATTAAATCCGATTGAAATGGTGTGGGCCCAAATAAAAAATTATATTGCTGCGAATAATACTACATTCAAAATGAGTGACGTAAAAAAATTATTTTATGACGCAATCGCGTTAGTAGACGCCAATCGGTGGAAGAAATGCTGCGACCACGTGATACGCGAAGAAAATACCATGTGGGGTTTGGATGACGTCATGGAACATGCAGAACAAAATTCATTCGTAATAAATGTAACGGGAGAATCTAGCGATACTGATTAGCGATTTAAGTACTTAGTTTTAAGACAATTTTGTATTTTTTTTATTTTAGTACTTATTTTATTACCATTAATCCAAATATGTGTTACTCTACTAATATAGCGTTTAAGTTGACATTAAAAATTACCTTAATAGGAATATTTTAACATGTTTAAAATCATTGATACTTTATTATTTTTCTATTAAACTTATTTAATGTTTTGAAAAAAAAATGTTTAATTTTTTTCTCCATTATGAATACACCCTTACCCTGCAGTTGCACTGATGAGTCACTATTTTCTTAACGCGAATGAACTATAATTGAGTCGGCTGATGTCGTGAACGCTCGGGTGGGGTTTCGTGTTCAAACTTGTCGTTAACGGGTGCGCGCGCTGGCCTGTTCAAAGCCGTGCCACTCTGTATCAGGAGCGAGGTTTGACTCACAGCTAATACAAACGGCGGGCTTGGCTTTATTCTACAGTCTAGAGGCGTTCTTAGAACAGGGAATAATCTCTCTTAGAATCGGAAACTGTCTGATTAGGTAGTCATTGTGTATTTTCAGTAAATAGTCATGTCATTGGACGACCTGTATTTATGTTTAGTGTGATTTCAATTTTTTTAAAATGGTAAATTGATAAATTTCTAACAATAGATATTATTAGCTTAATACATAATAAAGTTTGTTAAATGCTTTTATGATTGGAATTGATATTACGCTATATGAATTAATAGTCACTATTACTTTTGCGTTTTAATTTATATTAAATATACCAGAGTATTAAATTAATTATATTTTACTTGAGAAAATATATTTTACGTTATGGTTCATTAAATTAATATTAACATAAAAGTTGTAGAATTTTAATATAATGGCTTTAAAGCAAAAAACTATAAATTTCAAATGAATAGAGTGCTTCATTCATTCTGCTATTTCAATATTTAATGAGTTTACGAAATAATTATTTGTCCTTTCTATTATAAAGATAATAAAATCTTTCCACACCTATCAATCAATAAAACAAGTTTAGTGTATTTTAATAAATGTCCTGATTTTAATAAGTGCCGTTGAGCATGGGGAACTTATGTTTTTATAAAGAGATAAGAAATTCAATATCAACTTTTATTAGAAAAATCTTTATCTTAATGATTTATTACAAAAAATTAATCAAATAAGAGCTTATTTAAGATAGTATCTAATATGGTACATTCAGAGCAAAGTAATCAGCTGTTTCCTACTCTTATCTACTACTTGCCATATCAGTGTTCTTGTGCACAACTTAACTACAAATATGCCGCAACATAAAAAAACAAAAACTTAAAAACTCAAGCAAAATCTTGAATAAACCAAACTGAAAAAAGGTATGACAAGCAAAAAAATCACACATCAACATACAACGGATAATATACCAGCTCATTTTTGTTGCCCGATGTCCGCTGGCCACGTTTTCTGCATTCCGCTCTTAGTTGCTCCTTGCTCATAGAGGCAAGCGCTTCTGGACTGAGGTTTTGGCGTACCTTGCCATTGTCAGAAACTGAGTTTTGGCGCGGTATAGCTAAGGATGCAGCTTGGTTACGTGCCCGTCGAGTGCTAGCTAGTTTTGTCATTATTCCTTTCCAAATCCACTAAGCTTAAGCTATTTATGCATCTTCATTCTTTACAGTCTTAGCACTTTCGTCCGATCTCGTTTTACATATGCATCACAAAAGCAACAACTCATTTGCTTGAGTAAATAAAGTAGTGTTATTTACTATGTAAAAATAATAGTACATAGATAGAAAGAACGGTATAAAATAATTAACTATATAGGTTTTGAAGAAAATATAAAAACCACGAATAATTATAATTAACCTTCGAAACTTGTCTGAATATCGATTTTATGTTCACTGATGTGTATCATCAGGTTTGTTTAGATGATTTTAATACTTATTTTCAGATATACAGGTAATTCATCGCAATTGATATAAAAAGCCGCTGTCAGCCCCTAATAAAATAAGCTATATAAATGACCTAATAATTTCATTCTGAACAGTCAGCAGGTATTGATGCAATTTCTAACCTAACAAAAAATAAAGAAGTAACGAAAATATACTCACATTAACAAATAAATTCACGAATCAAATTATAACGGAATTTCGTTTGTTATTCTTTACTATTCCTGCTACTAATAACACTGAAACTAAATTTAAATTTACTAGAGTAAAACACAACACTTCCATTAAGAAGTGGCTAACACTGACTATTGAGATTTGAGTATTGAGTCAGAAATCAGATTATGAAGACAGAAACTGAAATTATGTTACCATAATATATAAATATTGTTACCCATGTTGTTATTTTTGGTCAACATAATTTTTCAAAATCCTTTCTAAATCTGTTTTAATTATAATCTCACGCATAAATTATTTTTTATTGTATTAATTACTAAGAATAAAAATTCTTAAAAAAATTAATATAAAAATTATAACAAACGAAAAGCTTAAAAATAAGTCAATATTTCTCTGATTACTTGTAACAATCCAAATCTTGCAACATTTTGTAATATAATTTTACCACTGACGTGTACCTTTGAAGTGCATAGAGTATATTGTATAACTTGACATCAATGTGAAGTACAGATGTGAATGTTCACAGAAAACAATACTACAGAAAAAACTAATACTACGGGAGGTAGCGTTGCAATTTTTCTAGGAATTTTATACCGAATGAATTTTATTTCAAATAAATGTGTCATGTTCAGAAATCAGTAAAGTGAGCGTCAGTTGTCATACTAGCGGTGGAGCCAAAGGAAGCAGCATGAAAAAGTCACTCGAAAAAAATCTACTCCGAGGATTTTTATATCAAGCGAAACTGTATGAAATTATTGTGTCAATCACATTTTTTCAAAAAATAATCGTCAGCTGCATTGACTTTTGGAGCAGCTGACGGTCGGAGCTGTAATTTGTTAAGGGAAAACTATTATTATTATGATTTTGAGCCGGTATAAAATGACTCGCTCAACTATAGCGATTATAGTACCTACCTCCCGTACAATAATTACATTGGATTTATTGAAAACTAGCGACCCGCCCCGGCTTTACACGAATATAAAACATATACAAAAACCTTCCTCTTTAATCACTCTATCTATAAAAAAAAACCGCATCAAAATCCGTTGCGTAGTTTTAAAGATTTTAGCATACAAAGGGATATAGGGGAAGAAAAAGTGACTTTGTTTTATACTATGTAGTGATTATAACTAATCAACGCACCTTTATCGCTATAAGATGACAGATTTTTTTTTCGTAGGGTAGGTAGGTATATTGATTATCGTTTTACGATTTTTTGAAATTTTTATGTTCTTAGATTTAATTCCAGAGTCTAAAACTAACAAATGACCTACGGCGGTAATGAGGTGGGCAATTATTGATTAACTATCATCATATTTTTAATTCCATATTTAAATATAAAAATTGTGACGGTTTTTGGTAGTTTATTTGTACCATGGTTGTCCAAGGCAAGATTTAAACAGAATATGAAAGAAAATAAAATAAACTTAATATAGTACTCGAGTCGATCTTTGTACCTACGCATGCGCGCTAGAAAATCAAAACCTGGGATTAGGTACATCTGGCTCCAGCATCCATTTAGTTCCAGTGTGGTGCCTCATGAATGCACTGTGCCTTGGTGGGCGAATGCCACAGGATACAAACACACCAACAGGTATGACGCAAAGAAAAGTCTACATAATATAATTTTTCTTTCTTGTATTTTAATCTCACAAATTAGTTTTAAAGAAATTTGGTGTCCGCGATTCATTTCTAAATATAATATCATTAATAACGCAATAGATAGTTATTTATTTATTGATTTTTTGTATTAATTAATTATGTTAAATTTTAATTAAAGGATAATATAATTTACGTATTTAAAACATCAAGTAACTTATTAAGAATAAAACAAATACATTATACTTATACATAGTACTATCTACCAAAAAAAAAAAAATTATCTAATCATTTTAATATAGCAAAGAATTAGGTTATTATTTGTGTCTACCAATGGAATTTTATTGTGGTTTTACTTAATTTTTTTCTAGAATTGAACCCCTATGAAACCAAGACCGGTATCTTTAATGTCAGATCGTAATTTCGTAAATACTTACCCTGTCGCTTTGTATCCTAATTAATACCTGCTTCATTGAGCATTTTCAATTGAACAAACTTTGACTGTTTTGTTTTGTATACGAAATTTCTATATAATATGGTACCCACCATATAAACCTATTTATGTTTAAAATATTACCAAATTCCCTTAAAGTTTATAAAATAAAACAAATGGATATTAAAACTTATTCTTCAGTCTCATTGAGCCTAATACGGTGTATTGCTGACAATGCATATAAATAAAATGTAATGAACTACTTGTATAACGTGTGGATCAAAAGGCAGTACGCATAATAAATGTGATATATTATTTTGTATTTGTCTTAAAAGCTGCATCATTGGGCGGGCGGCAAAGCGCCTGCCGTGAAACGACAAGCAAGAGTGCAAACATATTCTCCGCAGTGAACAACTTCTTCGCTGATTCGCCATTGGTGAATCAGCTCAAAGGAATTATGGTAAATATTAACTACAAATCCGGGATCCAATTAGAATCGCTCAAAAATTTGTTTTTTCTTTCGTATGTCTATATTCCTGAAGCGAGCAGGCATAGACAATTGCAAAATCTAATCAGGTCCATTGTGATCAAAACCATTAAGAAACTTAATTTCACATAATATACCTGCTTAGTTAAAGCTATGTAATATGTTATTGATATTTTCTTATGGAATCTTTAAAACATGCATACAGAAGTGTGATACAGTCACATAGTGATACAGAAGAATTATGTTGTATACTATAATACTTGTAGATATAATGAAAATAATTTACTTATATAAAGTATGTTATTAGACACGACAGACAACTAACACTGAACCGGGACCTCCAGATGACAATCGAAGACTACTAACAGTAAATATTGCTGTTAGTCCTTCAGAAAGGTATGTTCTTGCCAATTTTGTAGATAATTTTAATAAAAATACAATCAATTCATAGATATTCGATGGAATTACTTTATAATGCGAAAAATTTGCTTAATATCCTTTTGGAGAATTAAAAAATGTCTTAACTCTTAATAAGTTTAAAATATTTATTAATTTATAAATAAAGCTCAATACAGCTTTCAGCTAAGTCCTACCTACAAATACCTAATCTTTAGACGCTGACATTTTTATTATTTACCTGCTATTTAGATTTCAGTGTCTGAGATTGAGTTTTATTATTTGAAAGGTTTTATCGAGAGTATTCATAAAGATCAATACAGATTAGAAAATATAAATATTTGGTCGAGTTTCCTAAAGATTTGCAGTAATGACTTTAATGTAACATTGCAACTTGTATTGTACAGTCAAACATCGATTCGGTCGATCACTCCACTATCACAAAGACAAGTGAACTTGCTAAAGCCTGCCGCGAACACCGGGCTTGATAGAAAAGCATCAATCGTTGATGAGACAACTGGCATTACGCGCACGCAAATGAAAGGTGATCGCTTTCTTCAATTTTAGTATTTATCTTTATAATTTTTAGTTTGGGCACTTAGAGAGAAAAGTATGATATATATGAAGTGTTAATGGTGAGGTTAGTGCTGGAAGACCTTATCGTACCTTTCTGGACCAAATCCAGGACGTATTTCAGAAGGGACAGAGAAGGGGGTCAAAAGCACTCGTAATCGGCGAGCATGTATGATGAATTTATTAAAATTAAAGCGATAGAGTGTAGGGATCATTGCAGTGTAGTAAATAGTATATTATAATCTTTGTGAAATAGGCATGATTATATAAATGAAACATTTTTTTTTTCGAACATCTATTTACAATAATGTTCTTAAATATATTTACAAAAATACAAAAGACACATCAGTCCGTATTTTTTTGTATTAAAAAATTACTCCCCTAATAGTCGCTCAACTAAGACTTGTTGAGTGTTAAATGACAATTATTGCTTCAATCGACATTGTTACAAGTTATGCTAAACACGTTTACAAGGGCGCTATGTACTTATTTAACATTTTTCCTTTCGGATATGAGAAGGCATAATTTATTACTTAGAATTTCGCGAAGCGTTCCGCCTTTTCGACAAAGATGGAGATGGGACGATTACCAAGGAAGAGTTGGGTCGAGTGATGCGCAGTCTGGGGCAATTCGCACGAGTTGAGGAGTTACAGGACATGTTGCAGGAGGTCGATAGCGATGGTAGATAAATATTTTTAAGACTCAGACAAAACAATGCAATACTTTATAATTTTGAGATGTCTATGGCTTCTAAACGAATGCATAGATTTTTTTGCAGTGTTTCCTGTTTGAAAGCGTGTATTGGGTTTAAAATACAGAATACACACAGAGACGAAACCAGAGGCAAGTTAAACGGCAACTGCCAATGGATTCGGCCAATGACCAGTTCAATACTAGTGTTATAGAAAAAAGTAAAGTAGTCTAGTATGAATATCCATTTAGTTGATTTATTTAGTTATAATATGCCTCTGAAAAAACAATTTCATTTTATAAAGGGGATGGTAACGTCAGTTTTGAAGAATTCGTGAACATCCTCTCAAAATCCATGTCTGGTGCTGGGGGTAATACAAGTTCTGCTGAACAGGAGGAGAGGGAATTAAGAGATGCTTTCAGAGTCTTCGATAAACATAACCGAGGTTACATCTGCGCTTCGGATCTGAGGGCTGTTCTGCAGTGCTTGGGGGAGGACTTATCTGAAGAAGAAAGTCAGTATAATTTAATTTAAGAAATTCTAAAAAATCGTTAATATTAATTAGGTAGGTATTTTGAGTTCTTAAAAATCGTAACAAAATCATAAATTAATATCTTTAACCCTAAGACATCTGTTTCCACAAACAATGTTTCAAACACTTGCTAAAAAATATTTTTGTATTTTACATGCAGTTACGGGCATTAGCTTACCTATTTAAAATTGTTATTTTTTTCAGTCGAAGACATGATTAAAGAAGTAGATTCTGATGGTGACGGTCGGATTGATTTCTTAGGTAAGGTTATTTTCATTAGTAACTAAATTGATGTTTTGCCATAGGTATACCATACAATTTGAGGCAAATTCGAAACCAAGATATCTGCTGTAATATGTGATATCCGTACTAGTTTTTAAATAAGTATGCTATGTAAATACATTTTTCAATTAATGTTTTTTCAGAATTTGTAAGAGCTTTGGGTGAGCCAGAAGACGCATGTGATGATGAAGATGATGAGGATTTACTGGATACCAGCGACGTTCCTTCACATACATCCATTCTTGCTTCTTAACTCTTCGACCTTAAATTTTAACTAAAAGGCCTTTGATGGATCTGAATTTTTAAAGAAAACTTTTAAATATTTACAGAATAATTACAATTATCGCTAAAGACTTATATCGCGTATAAATAACCAACACAACAATATTTTCTATTATTAATCAATAAATTATGGCCCACCCGACTCGCAACACAACGAAAGGCCGGTTCGCGGCTAAATCGACCATGGACAGCGGGGATCTGTTCATTAAAGTCCTAAGTCTCCTGAATGGGGCAGAGGGCGTTCACAGTAGGTATAAACGTCGCCATTACGCACGGTCTTCAGCTACGCGCTTAATTTCGCTCCACGTATTACCAACTGCCCTAGCCTCTGCAGTGATCGTCCGCCGCCAGGATTGCTAAGGGGAGCCACGTTTCCGCTTTCCTTGAGGATTTCAGTCTAAGGCTTGGGCATCTGTTAGTTTCCTATTAATTCTAAGGCTACGTAGGCACCAAAGGCGAATATAATTTGATTAGGTTTTTACTTCTACGGCGACGAATTACTTACCGGCACTCTCGCCTTTGCTTGCGCGTATTCGGGACGGAAAGAACAACTTTACGACGTGAAATCTTGTAACTCACGAAATAAAGTTTGGAAAGAAATGTAATTGAGATTTTAGAATTTCCGTTCCAATGTTGTCGTTTACTCATTGTGAATACTAATACAATCTCTATCGTCAAGAATCTAGCTTAATATCAGTAAAAAATTTACAATCGGAACGAAGAATTTTACCTCTTTAATAATGTGATTTATATTAAAATTCCAGTAGTCACGTTGTGAATTGGTTGTGAGCGCAACCATTTAAAATATTCTATTTTAATAATATCCTCATATCTTAAAAATCAGTGTAATATGTAGTAAATCCTTTTTTTAAAACTCATTTCTATAACTTTATAAATCCTATATTAATTATAACAACGATGCATGTTAGAGAATATCAGAAAAAATATCATTTACTCTTTCATCTTTCTAATGCTTTACATAATCTTACTGTAAATAAATTTCTTGACCAATTTGAGTGAATTTTATTAAATATCTGCATCAAAATAACACCTTCATGCTACTTATAAAAAATATATTAAAAAAGGACTGTAACTTGATATATGATAACTGATATTGAGGTATCATATTATGGCTTAGGCTTCTTTAATTTTATTACTTAAATCGATAAATTACAGATGAGATTTGAAATAAGGAATATTTATTACTAATTTAGATACATAATTACTCTTCTATAGCTTAGTGATGGAGCCTGGAATTTGATATGGGGTTCTGATCCCCCATGAAATATGCTTATTTTATAATATAAGATAAAAAAGGAAATTGGAACTATAGTACAAATATAAATGATTCACTAGAAAATCACAATTAAAACTTTAATATTTTATAAAACATATTTACACATACTGGAAAAAATACACTTTTCATTAGTTGAGGTAATTCGGGTTACAACAATAGGATTTATTTTATATGTTATTTTGTTAGTGGCAGTGAGTGATATATAGGTAGTATTGGCGAATTGCTAATTCGATAGGCAAACTTTGCTTTGACTTAAAATCTACACAAGCTTACAACCCATATTCCAAAAAGTATATCAAATATTTTTTTATTATATCGTCAAAATTACATTATTAAATCACAAGTTACCTTGTCTCGAACAGTGTTGCCAGGTCTCTTATACTAAAGAGAAAATGCGTAAAGGATGTTTTACAAAAATAGCACTGAAAGAATGTGAGTATGCAACATGTTTTGTCAGTATCGTTTTGACTATATTATAAGCTTTTACAACAAAATGTTTATTGCATTTTTTACAAAAATTGCGATAAAAAATATGTCTCTAGGTAAATACTAAATACTACATATATGTCAGTGTCCATGTTGGACTTTGGAATTAACACTAGAATATTCACAGGTATTTTATTATTTTATCATTGCACTTGATTTGTAAAAGAAATGACGAATGCTAACCTAAGATTTCTCTATAGCGCTGAAAGCCGGCCAAAATTAACAACATAATATCTGCAGGCTGCTTTAATCTTTGACTAAATTACTATCAATCTGGAAACAAAAGTTACCATGGAAATATTACTGGCTATTTACGAAGGCAATATGGAAAATTTGTTGAATTATTTTTCCATAATAATTTTTAAAGGGTTAAAGTTAATTTTGGCCGTGAGCTGGGATCACTGCTCGACATCTGTCAAAAATATAATTGACAAATTTTGACAGCAGCTTTAAATGTACGTTTTGGAATACGTGCTCAACTGTCTTCAAATCTTGATTCTTGATTAAGAACCATAGTTTATCTGAAATCTCTTACAGGTTCATAATTCCTGTTGAAGCACATAAAAAAAAGTCACAACGTTTCACGTAAAATTGTTGATTTTATCATTAATGCATTTTAAAATAACTTAGCAAGTATCTATGACAAATTGACAAAGTTTATTAATAATTTGACTGACTAAGAAGGTTCTAGTCTAGCATGATTGATAATTAATTAAACATTTAGGGAGTCTATGGTTGTCATTTGGTAAATTAATTCAATCAAAATTATTTGTTCATTAAAAGCTGACATAACAGATTGTCCATAACCACACAAATTTATACAGATAACCAATATAATGTAATTCATATTTCAAACTGGCATACTAAGTCTATCAAACATCTGAAAACTATTACGAATATAGCACCTTATTTACCGACTGGTGATGTATTTCGGTTGCATATGACCTGTATCACTAAGTGAGCGTAGTACCACATTGCCATTTGGAAGTATCGAGACCCAAGTTATTGACGCGTGACTTAGCGATATTCTTAACCAGCCTTCGGGGGGGAATTGTAGAGCCCTGAAGGAAATATTTAGACGTTCAACTTTCGACTTTCGTAAAATAAGGTGCCCAACTATTTTTTGTTCAAAAAGAGAACACTTTTTAAGTATTTCATAGGTGAAAAAAAAGAAAAAACGATAGGAACTTTCTTTCCTTATAATAAAGTTCCTAATATAAAAACATATTTTTGTTCAGAGTGGAATTTTTTTTTGCTAAATGAAGATGTTCGTCTAATAATGTAGCCACATCATAACAACTTTCATTTTGCATATTAAATTTGACAAGTTAAGAGGGCAGATAATGGTTTTGCAGAAAGTTGCGACTTCTCACTGCTCCAATAACCACCCTCTAGTGAAAATACTCTTTCAACAGCAGCATTGAAATAAAATAATCTAAAAAAATGTTTTAGAAATACAAATGAGTATAAAATTATACAAATGAGTACTTTCAGAGTACAGGATTTGAAAAGAGTACGGTTTGCGAAAAAAAGAGTACAAAACTCAGTAAATGAGTACAGTTGGTCACCTTAAGTAAAAGGAAGTTACAATATACATTTAACCAAAAACCAAACTAGTTTTATTAATTAATAATATCATAAACTGAAAAGTAGTGCCTATGCATAAGCCATTGAATAGAATTGATTAATTATTAGTGGATCATATCTTATAAAGATTAATCATACAAAAATTAACTATAATTTAACAGGAATCTGTCACTTGTATATGAATAATTTGAATGACTTTGACATTGTTAATTACAAATACTTAAGCTAAATACTTACTTGCAGACAAAGAATCGTATCACATTTGCATGGCACACAAGCAATGTATATGTATCCTGTGTCTGCTCTGGTGATGCTCGATGAAAGTATTTTCTAAAGGCAGCTTCAATCCGAGCACTATCCTGGAAGAACTGCTACACATACCAAACCATACTGTATTAAATAACTGGCCAGTATTGCAAAAATAAAAAATCTAAATTCAAATTAAATTTTAAAATGTTGAAAAAAAAAAAAAATGTGAATCAAATTAATATAAATGAATTGAAGGTCTATTATGATATACATGTCTAAAATGTTAGTAAATGTTTAATGACACTATGAGTATAATGCAAAACTGTTCAGTCAATAATGATAAACCTATAAACTAACTATTAAGTATGGTGCAGCCAATGCATCTTATCTGCAAAACATGTAGCTATGCAAAAATTTGTTAAACTTGTGTTCAGAATGGTCATCATTCGGCCATACTAATGTAGTACAGTTAATGTATATGTAAAACATTAATCCTCATTATTATAATTTTGTAATAATATTTATTTTTTATGAAATCAGATTCTCCATATTTGAAATTTAAATAGAGAATATTGTTTTAAAGTGATATGAAGTTTAGGTTAGGAACCTAGTAATAGTCAAGTAGTACATATTGGTAAATATTATTTCAGGGCTAAATATTAAATTATAATTTGTTTGTAACTTACTTTTGGTTCGGGCTTCCAGTGTCCCACAGGCGGTTCTGGTGGAATGGGTGCACCTTCCTCTAACAATTGACAATCTTTCACTTCAATATCACTGGGTAGATGTTTTGCAATTATCTTTGCAGTTTCCTGAGCTCGTGTCATAGTAGATCTTACAAGGAGATCCCATTTTATATCAAGCTCTGACAGACGTTTTCCAGTTAATTCAGCCTGCTGTCTACCTGGAATAAATTTTATAATATAAAATGTAAGGTAAAAAAATATTAAATATAATAAAAATACTTGGTGCTAAATAGCTATGTCTGTAGTTGTACTATTTTACAAAAGAATTCATAATTTATCACTAATACTTACAAACTTAAATGCTAATTATCTATTGGCAAACTTGACCAAATCTAACATGAATATGAAAGTAGTAATTAGGTAGAATAAGTATGTTTTTGAAGTATGTAGTAAGTAAATATATAATTGGCTTTACAGGACTACACTTATATTAATTTTAGTGTCAGATAATAATGACAAAAATCTCACCTAATTCTGTCAAAATTCTCTCTTTATCAGTAGCACCATCAACATGATATTGGCCATGCCGAATCAAAAACAAATGCCTCACAGCTTTACCTTTGGCCTTTTCAATTTTCTCGTTGTATCGATTTTCATCTTCTGGATTATCATTTTTAGGCGGTTTCACGATTGATTCCGGTTCTCGACTAAAAATATTTGCATTTTAATACAGTTGGTACGTAGTTTGCTTAAAAATAACGCAGCGGGAAAACACGAAAATTAAAAAAAAAAACACTTACTGGTCCCAATTATTCTCCCATTTTACACTAGGCGAAAAGTTTGTCGTCCAAGAATTCTGAACATCAAACTTCTTTTCATTCTTACCGAAATGATAATATGCAAACCCACCTCCCACGGCACCTAAGCTGATGAGTGCAATTTTATGAAACCTTGAGAAAGAAGCCATAGCAACGAAGATTTCTACTTATTATATTTTGACCTCATTTAATGTATTCTAAAACAATATTCTCATAAAATATTCTTAATCTGGAATCTAGGTCACCAAAATACATTGCGGATATAACCTCAAAACGCAAATTAGTAATTACAAATAATATTTAACAGCTGACATCTGACACTGACAATTTATAAAATGACACTATTTTGGCAGTAGCACATACACAGAGTAGCATAATAATAATGAGGAACTTAATTTTATCGCCATGCTATAACCTCACGTCATCCCACACAATATATGGCAGTACCATCAATTCCATACATTTAATACGTTCTAAAACAAGCCATATAATCGATTCGCAATATTTAAAAGTATGTCATTGTTCTCTCTTGCGAATGTGATAACACACAGTCAATTATAATTATTAATTAAATATAGTATGAAATAATATCATTTCGCGGCAGAGGAGAAACTTAATTTGCTGAAGAACCAAATTGGGGTAAAAAAAAAAAGAAATTGTATTGTAAGACATATTTTTAAAATATTATCATATTATAATAAATCATTCTGAAGAATACAGTCAATAAGCAATCTCTATTAATTATATTATTAAAAAAAATTGCTTGTATTAAATCGAAACTTTTTTTCTTGGTGTCAACAAGACCGGGTAGCCGTTAACTGAGAACACTGAAATTTTTATTGCCAGTTGCAAATCCTTGTAAGAACTTTGGGAAGTAAGATTGAACTTTTGAAGTATTCGCACTGCTATTGTCTTTATCAATTTCGTCCCAAAATATCTGCCTGAAATAGAAATTAAAGTAGTCTCATAGACTTAGGATTGTTTCACTGATCATTTCCTATACAGAAAGGTTTAATCTAAAGAATAAATCACGAAGGTGGTAGACTGCTAGCGGTGAACTTTGAATAAGGGTTAAGAAAAATAAGCATTAAGTACTTAGGTATACCTACATTGTGTAAACTTATGAGTTATTAAGTTACTAAATTATTAGAGAGCCTTAGAAATTTAATAAAACCTTATACTTACTTATAGATGAACTCAAATCAAGGAAACCAAAGAAAATCTTTGCAAGACCGATTAGGCAAAATATTCAACATTAGACAATAATTAAAACAAAAAGAAAATATAAGAAAAATACCCAAGCAATCCATTGGTCCTAAGCTAAATGGAATATAAGAGTATGGAGGTCGATGTCTTGTGTTTTCTGGATTAAATCTTTCTGGATCAAAGTCATTTGGATTTATCCAAAAACGTTCATCGCGTTGAATGTGGTATATTGGTATTACAAGTGATGAACCCGCTGGAATAGTACACGTCTCTGTAATAAAAATATTTTTTAAATAAAAACCGACTCTATTAAACCAAAATAAGTAATTATCTATTATATTAGGTCTTAAAAATATTAATTTGTTTAATACAAAAATACTAAGTATAATTGTAAAAATGAATATTCTTTGATTATTATTATTCTTACTTATATGAATATCCGTTTGAACAGTTCTCTGTATCATTGCGCCAATGGGAAACAGTCTTAACACTTCTTTATATACCATCTCTAAATAGGGCATTTGCTTAAAATCTTCCTCTGTCAACGGTTTATCTTTGTCACCAATCACTTCATTTATCTCAGTATACAGTTTTTCCTATAAGTATTCAATATAAATATATTAGTGACAATAAATAAGTACTCAATTGTTAATTTTGATACGTACTACGTACCTGGTACTTTGGATGAAATGCCATCATCAGAAGTAAATAAGAACAAATTTTTCCCGATGCTTCTTGACTCTGAAATGAACAAAATATATCAGCTGTATAATAGATTGGTAAGTACCTACCTAAAGTAAGACCTGTTTGAATTGAAGCTAAGAGAGCGGTGGCTTTGAAGAATAGAAAAAGTTAACTACGGTAACATACACAATGACTGCTGTATATTTAAATGTTAATCTTACTGTTCTTAATATTAGTTTTAGTTATAGTTTAGTTTTAGGGAAGGGCGTAATTATTGTCGTTCAGCGCCCTTTAGATGACTTTTTTTGAAGTAGGTACCTAATTTTGAAGCTTCAAATCATAAATAAACATATTATTAAAATAAACTATAGATTTTCTCGCTTAAGCAGTGCATTGTTACCATATACCTAAATTTAAATATCATCGAAACTTTTAAAAATATATTTTTTTTTAATGCAACTTCAATACTTATTAATCTAATTTTTCTATTAAACAGAAACACTGACTTAAAAATAAATTGAGCCTTTATTATTGTCTAGGCCCTAGGGGTCTTCTTATATACCATAATATATACCATATTTTAAATAAATTTACAATAAAATACAACATGTGTTTAACATTTATTTCTGACGATCGGTTTTTCTAACAACGCTTGTCTTTCAACAAAGGCCACCTTTTCAGCGATTTAATGTTTAATATTAACCGCGAAGTTAAATATTCAAATATAAAAAGTCTATCATCTATGGACTATTAAGAAAATAATTCAGTAATAGGTACATACTGAAGTGAACAGAGTAAATATTTCTTGTATTAACTCTTGTGTGCTCAATTCTTTCGATAACAAAAATCTATCCACGGCACTTAAATGTATAGCCTCCTCCATATTTTTTTCTGAATATTCCAAAACAAAATTCTCCTTAATATTTAATTTCGATTTTCTAATATCGATTATATACTTTGCAAAAGTGGGCATTAATTCCATAAAATGTTTTTGAGTTTTATATGAGTTTGTTATCCAAAATATGGGATCTATTTGTAAATACCACTTTGTCATTCTATTGAAAATTATTTCGTATAATCTGTAAAAGAAATCTTTGATTAAAGAAAAGCAAAAAAAAAAAAAACCAAAAACCAAAAGTGTTCTTTTTGATAACACAGCTTTACCTTTAAACAGGATTTCGTTTTTTAATTTAAATAAAAATAATATATTTTCTTTTTAAAGAAATAAATAGGGACAACTCACATATATTTCTCTGAAACAAACATTAGTGCTCATCATATCATCATCAATAAATGCACCTATCGGGATTCGAACCCAGGACCTTTTGGCGCAGAAGGCACCACCTATTGCATCAATCGGCTGTTAATTTTACATAATACATAATATTATATTTAACATAATATATAGATAAAAAATTACTTTGGGCTTAAATCAGTTATTTCCTGAAGGTGTGGTATTCCAAGTGACTCTTCTCTACTCAAACCCATGATTGTTTCTAAAACATAAAAAGTATGTATGACTTATCAATATAGAATACCCAAGATACACATTCGCCTACAAATTCAAGTTGAAAAGTGTCCCATGCTTACTTGTGAGTGTGTGTGCAAAAAGTGGCATTGTGTATACAAAATATACCCAATGCCACTTTTTAAAATCTTTAAATACAACCTTGTGTGGCAAAATTTAAAGTTTTATTTCCAATGCGAGAGTGAGGCGTTTATGACATGACGTCATGCGATCCTCCGTGCGCGACTGTGAGGGCAACTGTGCTGAATATGAATTTGAAAACACTTTGGTACTCGTAGTGCCATATTTTGAGCGTTGATAGTGTATCTTGGGTATTTTATATCGATGGTATGACTTGTATTAAGTATATGGGGAATAAAAACTTTATTAAATATTTACAATAATGTACTTAAATATATTTACAAAAATACAAAAGGTTCATCAAAGCCGTTAGGGCGTAAGCGTACCCAAAATACTGGCTTGCATTATTTTAAATATTCAAGAATTTTTGTGACGGTTTAAATAACTTCATTAATTTTACGTTCAAAAGAACCAAAACGATAAAGACAATCTACAGGCATAGATAGTTATGATCTCCCCTACTATATCATAAACCTTAGTGGGGTTCTGTACAAACCGTAATAGTTCATTTCTACGAGAATAAAACCCAGATTCTGCGAAAGACGCATTGATACTCAGACTCAGATCTGACTAATATTAGCTTCGAAAGCAGTTGCACAACATATTACAGGTACTTCTTATATATCAAATTCTCGTGTCACAATGTTAGGTACCTTACCCCTCCGAAACGGCTTTACTGATTTTTACCAAATTTTATATGCATATTCAGTAGGTCTGAGGATCGGCTACTATATATTTTTCATACCCCTAAGTGATAAGTGTAGCCCACCCCAAAAATTAATATGACAACACGTTTGCCGGGTCAACTAATGATACGCTAAAAATGTTTTTTACTATTTATACAGACATTTTACCCAAAGTTCAACGCTGGTTAGCACGCGTAAATGAGTCTATTAAATAAGTTAAATTATAAAACATAACAGTCTCAAAATACATACGACATACAGCCATAGTTGTACATTTGATGATAAACTTGTATATGTTTATCTCGTGTCCATTAGGTACTTTCTGAAGGTTTTCAATTAAATAATCGGTTTCCTTATTGAAAATACCAGTGTAACATTCTACAGAACGCTTAGCGTAGTTCGGTGTTGCAATTTTACGATGTTTTCGCCATACGCTACCTGTAACAGGAAAAAAATAATTGAAAATGCACCAATGTTTCTTACAACGCTTACACGAATTATATACCAAATCTTAAAATATATATGTAACTTAGTGATACCTATAAAAATCATGGTATAAACGGGCAAAATAATCATTTTCAATTAAACACTTTTTAAAACATATCATCGGCCTTTATTAATGTAAATATTTTACTATAATATCTATAATCTCTTTATTTTGGGCTTGAAATGATCATGCATCTATCAAGAAGTGATAATCTTATCATTAAGTTACAGATCTTGAAATTGCCAATCGAGCCACGACATAGGTACATACAAAATTACTTTTTTTTATAAGTTTAATTTATATAAGTTAAATTTATAAGTTTTAAAAAAATTACCAGATCCACTGAGTATACCGCCTCCTAAAATGTCTGCCATATATTTGTATTGAGGACCTTTTATGCTAGTTTTTGAGCTTGTTAGTAGAGTCTGCAAAAAAATAAACAAATAAACCTTTTCCTCCTTGAGAATACGGAGTATAATTTCTTTATTTAATACATAATCTATGGGTGTCTCTAATAAAGTATTTATTGACATAATAATTTTAAAAATAGGCGAAAGTCTCTTATTACAACAAAATGTGTAATTAATTTATAATGATTAAGTAGTAACTCATTTGAAAAATATTCAGAAATAAAAATGGACTGTAATAGTATTTTACAATAGTGAAGTGAAGTCCCGTGTCCCCTAGTGGGGTATGGGGCAGATGCATTTCACATCTGTTTCACTGATCGATTTTTTCTTTAGGGGCAAGTAGGTGATCCGCCTTCTATGCCCTGCCAGACCGAGTTTTTTTTTTTTTTTTCTCCACCGGGCATCGAACCCAGGACCTCTCGGTTGTAACGCTTACGCGCTTACCATTAGACCAAGGAGGCGGTCATGTTAATCACTTCGCATTTTACAATAGCTATATCTAAAGATTATAATATGTAATAGGCATCAGATATTTTCTATACCTTTAAGTCGTCCGGATTATTGACGACAATATTTAAATCAGGCCCTAACCAGAACCTAAAGATATCTCCGTACTCTTGCAGTATATCTTTAATTATTATCGTGAGATCTGTAAAAAAGGTATAAAAATTAACAACAAAATAGTAAAATATTATTTTATATTCTCATATCATATAAAATGAAATTTATATTACCACACTAATAAAATATATACGAACTATTTATTTCCACTAAATTTGAAAATGTGACTTAAAGTAACTAAATAAAACCATACTAAATCTCTCTACAATCTTCCTTAAAATTTTCAACTCATAATAATATTAAGTAAATTATTCTTAATCATACATCTAGAAAATTCTTTAATGTTACACATAATTTGTCTAAATATTTTGAAGTTAGAAAGCATCACAATTCCATTGATCCCACTACTCTATGAAAGATTATGTAGAGGGCGTTACTCGCGTTGATGTCTTTTGTAAGAAAATTTGGGGAAAAAACAATTTATCTTTATAATAAACTAGCGACCCGCCCCGGCTTTGCACGGGTATCAAACATATATAAAAACCTTCCTCTTTAATCACTCTATCTATTAAAAAAAACCGCATCAAAATTCGTTGCGTAGTTTTAAAGATTTAAGCATACAAAGGGATATAGGGGAAGAAAAAGTGACTTTGTTTTATACTATGTAGTGATAAATGTGCATTGTCTATTTCGCTTCTATATAACTGATCTTTCAAATATGTTTTAGCTTATTTATTATTTAAATATATTACAAAATAATAATAAAATGTCATTAAAGAATTTGGATGGGTATGTAAAATACAGTGCATATTATCGCGTTGTACGATATACTAAAAAGTTGGTCGTAAATGAACGGGCTGTTGGATTGCTTAAAGAAAACAATTTCCAATTTTTAAATAATATATGAAATACATTGTACACTAGAAACTTGAATATTACCGAGTTATTAAATGAAGGCATTTCAACAAACAATTCTTTCTTATGAAGAATTATTTTCCGGGTCATAGGTTTTATGGAGTAATAATAAACTCAACAATTAAATTCTATAACTATTTGAGTAATTTTATGGAGTACATTATTATTTCCAATTATTTATAATCTCAATAAGCATGCTTTGATATTTGTTATTTTATATGACTTTTATTAATACATTAAACAGCCTAGCCACGGAGGTGGTTAAAACTTTTAGGTTCTTAATTTCATGATTTGTGGAAGAAATTTTAAGAATGATCTAAGAAATTTTCTTAATTATTATTTACCAATGTGCTAAAATTTCATTTATATATTTTTACTTACGATTTAATCGGCGTGCATATTATAATATAGCCTATGTAATTTAGCTATCAGTGGAAGAACTTTTGAAGTTGCTTTTATAGTTAATATCTTTTTTAAAACTGACAGAAATTCAAAAATACTTCTATACCTACCTATGCTACTAATATTAAATACTAGCGACCCGCCCCGGCGTTGCACGGGTATAAAACATATATATATAATCTTTCTCTTTAATCAATCTATCTATTAAAAAAAACCGCATCAAAATTTAAAGATTTAAGCATACAAAGGGATATAGGGAAAAAGCGACTTTGTTTTGTACTATGTAGTGATTAGGATAGAAGTATAGATAAATAATCTGAGCTTTGTATTGTTACAGTCTTCTGTTGTGTACGTTACAATAAAATAAAATTTATCTTTAGGTGCGCAAATAATTTAACTGTAAAAACAATAATCACCCGTATACTTAACATTGTAGCTTGTAAATGGTTGAATCATAAAATTACGATATGAATAACCATGAGTCAAGCCATGCCAAGTCACATTTAATAAAATATATAAATCATAAGTCTATTCAACTTGATATCTAAAATAAGAAAAATATTATAAGTTAAGAGGGTAGATAAGGTTTTTGTGAACACTTCTTACTGTTGTGAATGAAATAGGATGACATAGGCATCGCCTAAGCTAAGACTAACCTAGATAGCTATAGGTTAGCCATATAAACTTTTAACATTAATAAAAATGAATAGAATTTATGTTTCTGTTCGTAAAGAAATAACAGAACAAAATAGCATAAAGAAATGCATATTTAAGTCCCAATATGGAGAATAGCGGAAGACATTGCTGTTACGGATATTCTTTTAAAGACCTAAGTCTCTTAAGTCTTCCAAAACAAAAGAACATAATTACCGTTTAATCGATTTTAATAAAATTTATATACATGAGAAACCTTAAAGAAGGCCTTCATATATAGCTTTTTAATCAAGCTTCAGTCTTAATAAATTACCTTCAGATCTGCACATAAACTTGAGTGCATTGCCAAAGAGTGGCACAACAGGAGGTCCCGGTATCTTACTGGCCATTAATAATAATCTTTTATTCTTATACCTCCACCGAAACCAGGTCCCCAAACATAATAGCGTTATTGCAACTATGAGGCCATAGGAAAACATCATTGTTGATTCGGGATCTTGGAACAATCCTACAAAAATGCAAGTAGGTAATAAAATAAAATAAATGAGAAATTCTAATATTAAAACATTGTTAATATATTTTATATATTACTTAGAAAATCATGTATGTTAACTATATCATGTTCAAGTTCCCTAATAGAAACTTGATCATTTATTTTCTAAATGTGAACCTTCCGTATTGCAATTAATTCAGTTGCGTGATCGAATAGAAAACGGTGACACATAGGAAAAAAATATTTATGCGTTAATTGTAGTCATTCTTTTAAAAATGTCTTTATTAACTTATGATTAAACTTAAATAACATTGCCAGTGTTACTATTATCTTAGCAGTTATATTTATGAGTTCAAAGTTTTAGCAAACACCTGGTTTATATAAAACTAATTACTGAATTTTAGAACATTTAACATGGAAGTTGCGTTTATAGGTGTAGGATAATAATGAAGTCGGTTATGATAAGTTTTGTTTAAAGTTAATTGTAGTGGTTAAAATAACAGAGATAATGTATGTAAAAACAAATTAATTTATCAATTAATTATTCCATTATTTTTATTTTTTTATAGAGTAATAACATAACAAATAAACATAATAATAATATAACGTACCCATTGACCACTTGATTTCTACGACACGGGATGTCACGCAAAGGTGTTAGTTGTGTCTGTGCGGATTGAGGTAAATTAATCGTATAAAACAAACAAGGAAAACATAAAAATAAGCAATTTTTTGTTTTTTATGTCAATAATGTTGTTTAATAAGAAACATACTTAAAACAAATTGCAACAAACATGAAATAAAAAAATAATTTTGTTTTTAGTCGTTTACAAGAAAATTCAAAACTGCACAGATAAATTATAAGATAAAACTCTTTGGTAATTCACACAATATATATACATATATATGTATTTTGTTTCATTCGTCCAAATCATGGACAGTTTAAAGTCTTGATGTGAGTTAGGCTTTGACAGTTTTTAAAGATCGTTTAAAACTATTCCAACACATCTAATTTGGCCTTCAAGATTAGGATCTTACACAAATTGTTTTTACGTGTGACTTTCGGGCTTCTGACGTGACTTGTAATAATTTCATAGAACGTATGTGCAATGTATAATAAAATAGATAAAATACATAATATGGGATCTAGGCACGTTTTATTGCTAGAAGGTTAGTGAAATCACTGTAAATTACTACTATTTCTTAGTTATATTATATCCGTAAGTGATTAAATTCAAAAAAATTTGGGAGCTTTTAATAATTTTTACTTTTTTTCACTATCTTTGTGATTGACACAATTCTTCTCTATTTCTTTGTGATTACGCTAATCCATGCATGGCCTTCTAATGAAAAACTGCTAAGCAACTTGAACGTCTCCGAAACTCCGCATTTGCTTCAATTTTAGCTTTAAAAAGTTCGACCATATTATATCGTCCTTTCGGCGGCAGCTTAGTTGGCTTCTTATACGGCTCCGGTATGATTCTCATTAAGAAATTCAAAAATATTTGGGAGCTTTTAATAATTTTTACTTTTTTTCACTATCTTTGTGATTGACACAATTCTTCTCTATTTCTTTGTGATTACGCTAATCCATGCATGGCCTTCTAATGAAAAACTGCTAAGCAACTTGAACGTCTCCGAAACTCCGCATTTGCTTCAATTTTAGCTTTAAAAAGTTCGACCATATTATATCGTCCTTTCGGCGGCAGCTTAGTTGGCTTCTTATACGGCTCCGGTATGATTCTCATATTCTCCATCTTTTAGTGTTTTCAAATTAATAAATATTTTATAGTTTACGCTCCTCTGATAGATGCATCCTCGAATTTCCATCCTACATCCACCGCTGTAAGGCTCTGGAACTCACTTCCTGCTGTCTTCCTTCAAATCTCTTCGTCACAATAGTAATAGACAATTAAAATTAAAAATGAAAAGCAAGAAATACGGCATAGTTAGGTTTATAAATAGTATATTTAGTTGAAAGTCGACTTTCATCAAAGTAAAGTTAAAATGCGATTTATGAATTCCAGATCGCTTACTAGTAATTAGAATGGAAATATAAAATATTACAAGGAAGAACATTAGATTAAATTATGTCCAAAATTAATAACAACTCAGTGAGTGAGTGAGTGAAGTGTGCAAAAAAAAAACACCATGAAACTTAAATTATTAACTACATAACTATACTAACATATTGCTTTTGGCTAAGAGCTAAGGATAGATATCAATTTTATATTTATCTGCAGGACCAGAATTTTGACCGCTAAGCTTTACCTATACAAAACTCTACAAACAAAGACGTCCTTGGACAGAAGGTGTGTTACTAGCGATAATTGGTACCATGCTCACAGTTCCGTTTTCCATCAATGCATTAAAAGTAATCTCGAATGGCTTCCATCCGAGGATAACGTAGTAGTTAGGTGTCAATAAAACCACAATAAACGGAAACAGCTTTATTTATAAATTAAAGACAATTCAAAAAACCCCACATTATAAGATTATGATTATTTAATAAATGGATGAATAGTTTATCTTAAATTGTTGCTAATAACTGTCTCAATCATGCTAGATTTTTAAAAAAAGCGGTTCGTTCATTTAGGAGCTATGATGACAGACACACAGATCCACAGGCCCCTGTGGGTCTACATACAGACAACTGGCACAATTCTCTTTTTTCGTCGGGAATTATAAACGAATCCGTGGTCGTACACGTAAATTATATCCTTGAGCGAATTTCACTGAAATAGCAACATGCAAGTCCAAATCTTCGAGCTTTCCCTCCGCAGAGAGTTCCATGTGTCTCAAAACTCGAATAACTATAGTTTTTATTAGAGTTGTTGCGTATACTCGACCTGAAAGGAATTATTTTTAATATATTTCAAGCAATTTAACAGTTTAGCATTGAAAAAATAATAGAAACCAAACTATGAACCACCAAAATGCACTCAATCGGATAGAGTTTCTCTTTCTAAGAACGACTATTGAATGCTCCTTTTAAGAGCTCTATAACAAAATTGCGTTGACACATACAACTTTCATACAACTACTCTACGTACTCTATCACAGAACTGACACGCATCATACACCTAATAATTTTATACTTGTAATTTCGATTTACTAAACAATTTATAATTATTATTTTTTGAAGAAATTTGCAAAATTTCTCTGTCATGATCTAACAAATATTTATATATAAAATTTTACGTAAAATACCTATGCAATAAATTCAATCCACCCATCTATAAAAAACAGTTATAGCGCAATTTATGATAATAAATTGCGCTATAACTGTTTTTTATAGTTGTTGCTGAATATCGAATGTATTGAAATAAATTGAAATATATTGCAAAAAACGAGGCCTTTATAAACAATAATAATAATAAAAAATCTCCTTTTTAGCTAAGACAGCTAAGATATTACCTAAACAATCCATAGCGCCTAAGCTGAAGGGTATGAAGGCGTTAGGATCTCTGTTTTTCTGGTTCTCAGGAAGGAAACGCTCGGGTTTTATCTTTAACGGTTCATCCCAAAACCTAGGATCCCGATGGACTTCGTGTATAGGAATGACCACTACTGTGCCTTTTGGTAGGGTAATTTTACCTGAAAAATATTATTATTTAGTAGAATTAGGGTCAAAAATAGCCCATGTTCATCGATATAGAGAAATGATTGATATTTTTTCAAATTGGTATTTTATAAACAACAACTACCTATTAACATTTTTAAATTCTCGCACTAACATTTCCTACATCTTGTTAGGTTAAAATGAAATCATGTTTTTTTTAAGGTATTAAAGAATGTCCTAGGCTGGCCTTTACAATAAGCTCTAAAGCAAACTACAAATGCCTAGGAGTGCGACGTGACTCAACCGCCATCTTGTCTAACACATCTGACATTAAATGTATGTTGCACTAGAAGTCCTTAATTCGAATCCCGGGGAAACGGTTACGCACTAAAGATACCACCATAAGAAGATACAGATGTACGTTTAGTGCCATATTGTTTAACCTAAAGTCTGAACTAATTTTAGGTTACCACCTAATAGGGCTTATTCAGTTCACGGCAAACATAAGGATTAGAAAACACACCATTATTAATAGTTACGTCCTCTTCAACAGTCCTCTGTATGAGAGCAGCAATGGATAAATAACGTAAGACTTCCTTATACACCATATCGAGCTGTTGTAACTTCTTTAACTGGTCCTCCGATACGTAGTCATCATTGCCTAATACTTTTACGATTTCCTTGTAGACTCTTGACTGGAATTAAAAAATATGTATCTAAACAGATAAATAAAATTAGAGTGTCTGTTTGTAGTATTAAAATAACCGCTTTTTACTAAATGCATATTTAGATAATAACATTTTTTACAATTTTTGTCTGTCTGTTTGTTCCGGCTAATCTCGGAAACGACTGGACTGATTTTGACGAGACTTTCAATGGCAGATAGCTGATGTAATAAGGAGTAATTTAGGATACTTTTATTTTAGAAATTAATATAAATAAATAATAAAAAAATCCGCGCGGACGAAGTACATAATACATATCTATTATTCTTTTGCTGTTCACTATTTTACTCTATTAACAACACATTATGACGTAATTAACGCGGGTCAAACCGCAGGGCACAGCTAGTAATTAATAAATAACTCTTGAACAATTGTGAAGCAAAATGCCCTCAGTTCCTCATTATTTCACTTACTTTTGGTTTTGTATTTAAAGTTTAGGTTTAATTTTATTACTTTTAATTAATTGAGTATAATGTTATATTACAATTGCTAAATGATGGTTCAGTAAGTCAACTTATATTGTAAATATTTGTAAAATTGTGATTTTTTTTAGACACATTGATAAGGAATACGATTTATCATTGCCGACGGTTAGAGGTTAAAATAAAAATAAATATCAAGTATTATTGAATATTTGTGTACCCCTGGCTTAACTGAATATAAATGTAATATTACCTGCCACTCTGGTAAGTGAGCCAAAAACAATAGAACACCAGACGCTATCTTTGCTGATGCTTCTTGGCTCTGAAATAAATGAGCATTAAAATTCGTCATTTATTAGGATTAAATCTACTAAATAAAGTATAATTTGTACTTAAACAAAACGTAAGTAAGCCTTACAGACCCCACAGATATAAAATTTCAAGATGGCCGACTATCGAACAACTAAATCGCATACTTTCACAATTTTATCGACCAACTTTTTAATTGTGCGTAATCTCGATTCTGATTGTCCAATTACTTTATTATACAATTGAATTGTATAAGATCTGCGGACTATCATTATTCACTATGCCTATTAGTATTCTCAGCGATTTAGTTGCCCAACTTGAATTTGTAAGTCTGCGGGGTCATTTGTAGAAGCCGACGCTGCTACACATAACGAAAAATGGTAATATGCTAACAGGAAAAAAGTTTATGGATTATGGAACCTCCTTCGTGACTCTTTAACTTGGTCCGTTGTTGATGTTTTGCCGTGTTAGTAAGCATATAGCATCATTATACAATCGTTATCTAATGTGTAATTCAAACCACCACATGAATGTAGTTCGAATTACACATTAAACACATTAGTAAACGCATCTGAACTTTGATTTGGAATGAGTTTTAATTTTTTACGTTAAACAAAAAGATAGTAAAAATAACGTTGAATAATAATAATTCGTCTAATATTCTTAATGTCGTTAATTTAGACTTGGTGACATTCGAGAGTGGTCATGTAATAAAATACGTTTGACTTTGTCAACAATACGTTTATAACTGTTAGAATTTAGAACGACGAGATTTGCATAAATTTTAAAGCGAAATATATTACTTCACTACAAAAAAAATACTTTATAAAACAAAGTCGCTTTTTCTTTCCCTATATCCCTTTGTATACTTAAATTTTTAAAACTACGCAACGGATTTTGATGCGGTTTTTTTTAATAGATAGAGTAATTGAAGAGGAAGGTTTTAAATATGTTTATACCCGTTCAAAGCTGGGGAGGGTCGCTAGTAAATAGATATAACGCAGTTATGTTTTCTAAGAACCACGCAATTCACAATTATGAAAACGTTCGTAAACAAGATCATCATATTATTATGCCAATCACGGTACATTTTGTTTACTTACCGTCGTAAATAACGTAAATGTTTCTGACTTTGTCTCATTTTCCGTTAAACCGCTTAAAATGAATCTGTCTACGATGCCCATAGCCTCGTGATTTTCCCCTTTTCTTAAAGATTTTCTTCGCCTTTCTATTATATCTGTGACCATTTCATTAACAATACTTTGGTAATATCGCTGTTTGTTATAATGACCACTTAGCCAGTATATTATAGGTATTTGCAGCCACCATTTAGTCATCCTTGAAAACATTAATGAGTACATGCTGAAAATAGGTTTGATTTAACTGATTAATCATGAGTTTGGTAAAGTATTTTACGATATCTATGTATTTCTATGAACATTGTTACAGGGCTTCTAGTATAGTTCAAACTTACGGACTGCTTTCACAGTAAAAAGCTTGAAATTTTTAAAATTTCGTGATTAAGGTGTTACATGAATTTCGAATATTATATAACTATTCATGTGTAAGAAAGAGGACGCACGTCGGACAACTGCTAGAGGCGCTGCCACATTTTCCTCAAAAATATCTGAAGCTATCGAATAATACTTTAAAAAGTCGTTGGATGGTTACGAATTCTATTCAATGGGTTTTTACTATTATTCGATCTTATGATCTTGGGTTCGATTCCAGTAAAGTTTTGGTTTGGAACGCTTCGAAGACTGATCACTTTAAAATACATATTTTGTCTGAAATATGGACTGATTTTTATTCTATGTCTTATTTTTATGTACGTTATTATCTAATAAGTCATGACGGAATGAGTCTAGTCTCAATCATAAAAAATTATAATATAAAATCGGTACACCAGTATAGTTACAATTACAAAACATCTATAAGCAAATATTTCACTCTTGTGAGCACATAATAAGCTTACTTTTGTGTCTCGAGAATAACTTCTTCTAATCTTTTAATCTCGGAGATTTCATCATCAGATAATCCCATTAGAGTGCCTAGAATATTATTTTATAAAGGTAGTAAGTAAATCATTTTTAGAACAAAGTATAAAGATAACATAAAAATTACATTAAAACACAAAAAAACGATTCATCAGTTTAAAAGTAACGATATCTCAGATGCTTGAAACGTGTTCAGGTCTTACTCTTGGAATAAGATTAAGGATTAAACTTTATATCTGAGGTAAAGTTATAAGATGATATTATTAAACCTTTGAGGAATATTTGAGCTTCTAAATATCAGCAAGGTTCAATGGTACGTATCCAATATAAAACCGCCGATCAATCTTTATATAAAAAGCTTGAAAAGCGTAAAGCGATGTGGTTTCATCAATTCCTAAATATTTTGATAGTGACCATTGATCTAAGTTTTTTATACTCACGGCAAACAGATCGTGTAGTACATTGCAATATATCGAAGTATATATTGAAAATATCGTCATTTCTTTGACTCAATACATCCGATAGCCTCTCAGCTTCCTCATTGAAAACTTTTTCGAATATTTCTATTGACTTTTTATTATAAGACGGATTAGCGATTTTTCTGTAAAGCCGCCATTTTGGTCCTGGAATAATAAAAATACTCTCGTAATCCTATGTAGGAATCCTCAGTTTTTCGTCAACTCAGGAGTTAGGTTGCGACAAAACAAAATATTTCGGTTTGGTCTAATTGCCTGTAAAAAAACATCAGTAAAACAGTCGCAGATATGTGCCAAAAGCTTTACAAGTAATAATGGAACATTATTTAATCCCATGTAGTAGGTAAGTAGTATTAATGTGTTATGTTAAGGAAAAACTATTTCAAAGGATTTGAATCTCCTAAGAAGATACATTTCAAATTCTTTAATGCAGCTTGCAGTATGCAGTATTTTATAGCCTATTGGCACTTCGTTTTAAAGAGCGAGATTAGTGTTTTTTTTAACAGCTAATATTTAAATCAGAGGATTAAAATCATATCATGATGCGCCTTAAATTATATTTATGCCTAGATGTAGGTACACGTTGCGTCAATGCAAACCTGGGGCGAGTTAGTGTTCAAATATAAATAATCTTACCTCCAGTCAAAATTCCCTTGCCAATGAATGGCGTCATATAATCATACGCCGGGCCTTTCTCATTCATTTTATTACTCGTCAGAAGGCGCTGGAAAAAACATGTTCTTTAATTCACACTTACTATGTACCATATTATATATTAACTAGCTAACCCGGCAAACGTTGTTTTACCATATTAATTTTTGGGGTGGGCTACACTTATCACTTAGCGGTATGAAAAATAGATAGTAGCCGATTCTCAGACCTACTGAATATGGATATAAAATTTGGTAAAAATCAGTAAAGCCGTTTCGTTGGAGTAAGGTAACTAACATTATTACAGGAGAATTTTATATATAACACTATAATTTTACATTTGTAAGTAAAAACTATTGTATTTACAAAATACTTCTGCGAATTTTTAAACCTTTGTCAAAATAACAAAATCGACTCCATCAGTTTCTTCTTAAATATCAATTAGTAATTACAGATGCCTGTGGATGAGATGAGGGACTCTAAATAAATGAATTCTGGGATTGACTTTATATACTTTACCCGTATATCATTCGGATCTTTGACGCAAATTAAAAGATCGGGACCGAGCCAGAATCTGACGTAGTCACCATATTGATGTAGCAAAGCAGCAATTTTCTTTAACTGTTCTGAAAGATATTTTTACTTAATCAAAATCGTATACTTGTACGTGTCTTATTTATTATATAAGTACCTACTGTAAGTATAAAAATTTAACTAGGGTACCCAGTAACACGGAGATTTTTTTAACAGTTCCTTTAGTAACAATAACTTAAATTTTAATACCATAATATATTTTATAAATGTGTTGAATGTTTCGGTTGGGTATGCATATAAGGCTGATCACCTAATTGCCTCTAAAAAATGATCAGTGAAACAGATACCTACCTACAGAAATGTGTCCGCCCCATGCCTCACTAGAGGTTACGATAATTTACTATTTTATAAATATTTACTAGAACTTAAAAACATTAAACGGGTCAAAGATTTTATTTATTGCATAACATATACAAAAACTTGTATTAACAAGGATAACGTTCATAGAGAAACTTAAATGTCATAATGATATTGGTTGACCATTTTAAGTTGCATTACCTTCAGGTTTCGTCATAAATGTAAGAGCATTTCCTAAAATTGGCAACCCTGGGGGACCCGGAAGTTGCGCTGCCAACATTAACATTCTTTTATTTATCCATCTCCACCGGAACCAATAGACAATTATAGAAACTACAGCGACAATACACCCCTTTAGTAAATCCATACTCTGTAAGATTATTAGTATTTAATTGAACCTTGATAATCTTCGATAAATCCGTATGTATATGGTGTACAAGTTATATATAATAACGTATAAATTAACATAAAGCAATTAACATTTTTTCAAGCAAATGTTAGGTACCTTTAAAACTAAGTACCTAATGTAATAGTATTTTATAAAATACTAGTGGACCCCCCGAATTTCGTATCGTTTCAGAGTTCCGAATAATAACGTGTCACCTAAAACGTCATTCCATAGAAAATATATGGGGAAACAAATTTTCTTTATAAACACTTTTTCGTGATTTTTTCTATATTTTTAATATTCTGATATTAAAAGAAGAATCCAACAAAAAAAAATCATTAAAATCGGTTCAGCCGTTCTTGAGTTATAAATGGTGTAAATAACTCGACTTTGTTTTATATAATACCTATATAGATGCGATCAATTTCAATTTTAATTCCATTATATTAATTATTACAAATTTTATTTACATAAGTATTTACAGACATGAAATTATTTATATTACAAAACATTGAGAAATGTAAATTATTTAAATCAAGACGGTTTTCTTTTTCTTGCTAGTGAGTGACAGCCGTTGACATTTCCTATGATAATATTCTTAATATTAAGAGGTTTCGAACTCTTTCGATATAAAAATAAATATATATGTATGCATGTATGTATGAAATCGCCAAAAGTATACGTATTATATAATTCTCTGCTAACAACCGTAAATTTTTTTGAATTTTGAAAATAATAGTCTAACGAAACTATTTAAATTTCAAATCGATATTTTCCTACACGCTAACAACCGTAACAATATCGGTTTGACAAGTCGTGAAACAGATGCAATTATAAATTAAAAGTTCTATTGGCTATTAAGCAGAATATATTAAAAATAATCATTAAATATAATAGTTCTGAGTAGTTATTACAAGACAAGAAATATTGAGATACCTATATGTAATTTAGGATTAAAAAAATGTATAATATACTAGTTGTGCCACGCGGTTTCACACGCGTTAATGTCGTCGTAACGTGATGTTATATCGCGTAAAGAATATTCGTATCTCTAAATTTATAAAATAAAATATACTAAATACAAAAAAAGGGTTTCTTTAAATCTCTCCGGTTAAGCGTGATTGAATTACAAACATCAAACATCCAAACATCCCATAAACTTTCGCATTTATAATATTAGTAGGAAGTGAGACTAGGACTCCACGAATTTTATATCGCTTCAGAGTTTTGAATGTGACACCTAAAACCCCATTCCATAAAAAATGTATGAGAAAACGAATTTTAAAACACTTTTTCTTAAAATTTTCTGTTATAATACATAGTTATTCTGCTATTCTCGAATCCAACAAACCAGAGATCATCAAAATCGGTTCATCCGTTCTTGAGTTATAAATGGTGTAAATAACCCGACTTTGGCAACGTATAGGCAACGTAGATATAATTAGGTATGCGCGCGCACGTTTAACAGTTTTACCTTCACTTTTTATTTTTGGGCTGTTGTTTGCTCTCGAATATTAATAAATAAAATAAACAATTACATTTAATATATAAAATATTACATCGACATAATATACTACCTATGTAGTTAAGTTTTTCTAGTTAAAAATCGAAAACTTATAAAATTAAAATCAATTAAACTACCATATTCCTTTTCTAGTAGGCTAGACATGTGGCACTATAATGTCATAATAATAAAAAAAAGATAGGTACTTAACTGTTAGAATCACGTTTATTTTTTCACTAAACAAAGTAACAATTTTTCATCGTATAAAGTAAACGACTATTATATAGACCGTGTTGGTAAAGTGTGAGGTAAAATCCTTGCTTTATAGTAAGTACATGAGTGTTTCGTATTGCGTATAATCTCATCTAAATTTAGTCATAATTTACTTATTTAAGTAAGTAATGTTTGTACCTAAAAATATTTTGACTCATAAGTGTTCGAATTAAACAATATAAAATATTGTCTTTTATTACGCAAGTTATTAGTTATTACAATAATTATAAAATTTATATACCTAATTATACTGTAGGTATGTACATAAGTCAGTTGATTCTGCGACTTTCGTCGTACCTATAAGCTAAAAAATGTATGAAACCCATAACCTTTAGTTGGGTATGCCGTATGGGCTAGTTCGCTTACTAAACGGAAATACTTTTTTAGTTCCCCGGGTTTTCTTCTTATTCCTGTGATTAGAATATAGGTTAAATAAATTTTATCAATTCTTGTAAAACCAAAGTGAATTGTGAAATAAATTTTCTTTATTACTTAAAAGACTAAACTACAGTGCCCACTGCACTGGTTTTGAGTTTTGAACAGTAAAGTTATTCTGTGGAAGTGATTTTTCAAACAGAGTATACACCGTTGAGTGTATTCTATTGATGTAATTTTGACTTAACAACGAGATAATCTGTGGACATGTTTGCGCATTTTTGTTGTGCTGTTCTGAAATAAAAACCGATAATTTGAAATTTGAATTATAATAAGTTGGGAGTGTAGTATTATTAAAAGTAATTTAATTTAAAACTTCTTTTTTAAATTAGTATTCACTTTACTAAGTTTTGGATTTATAAATTTTACAAAATGGTATGTTTTCAAATAACACTGTACGTTTAAATGTAGTTACTGATCCGATAACTCATAGCTCGTCTGTAGGTTACCTGTCGGCTTAAATGATTTAAGTTCAAGTGAAAAAAATAAATTGCCTTAGATATAATATAATAAAGAATGTCTTTTAGTTGCCTGCAGTATATACCTTCCTAAAGCGAAGCGACAATGATATTCTTCAAGAGCTTCTTCGAGTTCTCGGGTCGGGACGAGGTTCTGTCACTGAAAAATGGAGTATTGCTGCAGAATGCCTTGTTGAAACAGGTTGTGATGCTATTTGGAAACTTTCAAAGGAGTTCTGCAAAAAGTTTGGTTAGTATAAACTTTATTGGTACATTATTGTTGAAGCCCATTCAGTCTTGAGGACTTCTGTAGCATTCATCTTATTTTAAACTAACTTTATTTATTAGTTATTTACAGTAATTTTGTAAAGAATTAAATATGCCTCTAACACGCTCCACATTCCGGATCAAAATGTTGGCTGAAAGAAAGTGTTAGATTTGGAAGTGCTTTCTATTAGCAATATCATTCATTTACCTACAAAATATATTCAACTTACATTTTTGACATATACCTAATGAGCAATTTATCAATTTCAGAACTAAGATTTCCTTGTGTTGCCAATGTAACAATTACTTCAGTTGTCTTTGAAGATTTGAGTGCCACAGTTGAAGTATTAAGTGTTCAACATGAGACCATGTCCTTGCCTGAAGTAGTGACGGAGGTGCCACTTATAGAATTATGGCCAACTATAGAACAAAGAGAGGATTATGTTAATGCAGCTACAACAGCTTCATTTATTGATATTCTAAGGTATTATTCACCACATTGATTATCTAGAAACCTTTTTTCATATAAATTTACTTATCTTTTATTGTAACTGTGATGTATTTCAGCAACATTTGCAAAAATTTAATACTTTCAGAAAATAAATAGGATAGCATAAATATAAAATGTAATTTTTTTACTAGTCATCATTGTCATGATAAATTGTATTTTTTTAAAGATTTTTTGAATCAAATTTTGTTAAGTATTTTCTAATTCTAAATAAAACTTATGATAAGCAGCATTTCAACATGTCATTAATACACTTATAGATTCTTTTATAACAACATATGGATGCCATGGGATGATCAAGATGGGACAATACTAACACCAAAAACCATAGAAGATCGTATGGGCTTGTGGTGCGAACTACATAATGGTACAATAAATAGTAGAGTTGCACGATCTATAAAGCTAATGCGAACCAGTGCTATAAAAACGCATGAAGATTTATTAGAACTTGAATCCCTATTCAACGAAGATAGTGATGAAAATGGTATGTATAGTGCCTAAAAGTAAAAGTTTATAAATCATAAATAAATTTAACTTTGTTTTGATATTTTTGGTGTAATTAAACCTTATGAATATTCTAAAAGTTAGTTTTGAGGTAACTTTTACTGAGCTAATTTTATCTCACAATTCTGGTCATTTTCGTTCTTATTATAAGTCTCATGACATACTATCCAATTAAAATTATAGGATATATCATTGGTTGAAAATCAAATCAAGTTGTAGTGCTTCAGTTTATAAATTTGAGTCTTATACCCATGTAGAGAATGTTGAGGGCATCAGCTAGCTTTAGTATTTGATTTTACAGATTCAATGTTACCAGCAGACAACATGTTATTTCGTTGTGCTGAGTTGAATGTGAAATTGGAATGCTTAAAAGCTAAATGGAACAACTTATATGAGAATGCAACAGTTCGAGAACAATATTTAGCAGAGGAGAAAAATAAATGGCAAAAGGACAAAAATAAAATAAATGTATGACTCTAATTTATTGGTCAAATATATTTAAAAAATTTGGTTGAAATCACCTATTTATTCATTGATAATACTTTTTATTTTCAGTGTGTAGCGATATGGCCAGGTGGGCAAGCTAGTGATTTCCAGGATATTTCAAATTTGCTACAATCTCATTTAACGAGCAATCATTTATTAACAATGACAACATCAGCTGAAGATGCCCTATCTCGGGAGCCAGATGAGGTTATAATCTGTTCCCAAAAATGTGAGATACCAGAGATACAGTTGTCGGAAGTATCTATTTGTAGTTGGAAAGGTAAAAAAACAATTAATAATTGTTTGAATTTCAAAGCGGTGGAAGTTTTATTATATGCAGCGAATCATATGGTTGGTTAGATGCAGATATCAAATCATTAATGCTAAGAAGTTGCTGGAAAGCATTTGTAATGTAGAGATAAATAATTTATTATATTTTTATATTAGTAATGTTGTAATAATTAGAAAAGTAAAGTAAGTGAAGTCCCGTGTCCCCAGTGGGGTATGGGGTAGATGCATTTCACACCTGTTTCACTGATCGATTTTTTCTTTAGGGGCAAGTAACTGACCAGTCTTTTATGCCCTGCGGTTTTTTTTTAATTTTTTTATCTCCACCGGGAATCGAACACAGGACCTCTCGGTTGTAACGCTTACGCGCTTACCACTAGACAAAAAAAATATATAAAAAGAAATAATTAGAGATTAGATCTAATTATAATTACATTAGTTAAATTAAACTACATGAACTAGAAATGTTGTGGCTAAATGTCAATAAAGGGCTCTGTTGTAATTTAAATCGCTGTATTCGAGTTCGTGATGAAAAACTCGAAAAAAATTCATAGATATAAGTGTTTGTATGTTGTTTATAATATGAAGTGATGATAAATAAAAAAAATTACAGGAGCAACTCTAAAAGCAGCAGATATGCGCGCATATCTGCTAATGTTGGGAGAAAAATGCAGACTTAAGCAGCTAACATTAGATTGCAGTCAAGTATCCACAGCACTGGTTATGAAAGCCGGGTGCTTGCAGCTCACAGACTGCAATATTATTAACAAGCAACGGGTAATAAAGTGTCTATAATTGTAGGTCAAAAAACAATTATTTTTAAAAATTCGACTCTAAAGTAGTACAGCTACAGACTTAGAAGTTTAATTAAAATAAAACTATTGAATAATTCTACAACATGAAATTTTTACAAAATATTATATTAAATTGATTATATATTAAGTGTACTTACATAAAATCTATATTGTGAAAAAAATATATAAAAACATTATATTTAACAATTTTAATTAGTGGTAGAGGGGGGGTTCATGACCCCTATGATCCTCCCTGGATCCGCCCTTGTCTGCGTTGCGGTTAAAATATGTCGTTAAAATTGAGAACTTCTTAGACTGGCCATAGACGGACAGCATGTTACAGTCAAGACCGAATGCTCTAAGCGGTCGCTGCACGGAGATCTACAGTTTCCATATTAAATTCGTATCCGCAATACATGGACCGCTCGAGCAGTTCCTGAGCGGTCGGAGCATTCGCTCTGCGGTCAAGTTTCACCGTGCGGTCGACTGCTTAGAGTTGCCGGACCCACTATACACGGACAGTTACAAGGACCGCTCATTTTGGAATCTGTCCGTTGTATTTTATAGCTTAAAATACTAATTCATCAAATGAAACCGCAGACATTAGTAGTTGAAAAACTTAAGCGTCCTCTCAGCTGGGGATACAAAGTATGAAATATTCCACGCTGTTCTCTTGATTGTAGTGTTGGACGCACCCACATACTACGGTGTCTTCTACGCCTACGCTTGCGTAAAGCCTACCATACATGATCAGTTTTGCCTAACCAGTTCTAACTGACCGGATACAAATCCGCACCGTTTATGTGCAATTTGGCCTTAAGGTAGGGATGCCAACCTCAAATTTCAAAAACCAGGATTTGAAGTTAGATAAACCAGAACAGTTCAGTTTAACAACAGGACGCAGTTGTAGAGTTGCAATCTACGAATAATAATATTCGTAGGTTGCAATAGTCAAATTAATAATTTAATATCTAGTGAAAACAGGTGAAATGAAATTCAAGTAATTAAAATAATCATAGGTAAGTACATATTTTTTAATAAAAGCAGCGCAGCAACGCAATAACTAGGCTGCTCGTAACGTAAAAAATTTAATAGATGTGCGCGAATTTTAAAATTTAAAAACCCAGGACGCTGCTTAAAAACTATTCAGGACGACCCAGGACACTACAAAAACTAGGACATGTCCTGGGAAAACAGGAACAGGCAACCCTACCTTAAGGTATACTCGACTCAGGCCGCCGGGGCAACTGAACGAATTTCAAAAGATTTGCCTGACCAGATGGACTGATCTGACCGTGTGTAGGCGCAATCCGGCCGATCGCTTCAGTTAGCGCTCGAACGCCACGCTGCGTATACGCGTAGGTCGTACATTTTTGTGTCAATTGATTTAATTTTACGATAAACAGAATGTTTTCATGGACGAAAGAGTTTCTTTTAGAGTTTATCGAACTTTTTAAAGCATAGGAACCACTTTGGTTCATAAAATCGAAAGATTATTACAACAAAAAAAAAAAACTAAACCAATGTTATGACTTGTTGTTTTTTAGCTAGTATCGCTATGGCAGCGTAATTATAATTCTGCTTCATCCATAACTTTACTCGTCCGCCGCCGCACTCGTCACACACGTCTTAACTGTACAAACGTTACAGCAGAACTGAGCGGATTTCGTCGTATATGGCCACTCGATCAGGCAAAACTGCTTCAGTTTGGCCTGATCCGATCGACCTTTCCATGTATGGTTGGCTTAACAAGAAGCAGTGTTTCTTCATCGAAATCCATCTTGTAAATGAACTCGCATCAGTATTATTTTGCGGTCGAACACAACTACTCCAAGCAGTGAAGCGTGTTCGAGTCGTGTACGATTTCATCACGACCGCTCTGGAGCAGTCGGTCTCTGCTGCAACATGCGGTCCGTCTATGGCCAGTCTTACCTTTTTGTAATCCGTAAAAGAATGTTCATTAATATTAATATTTATTAAAATTGTAGTGAAGTTTTTTTTATATTATTTTTCAGATGGACTTGACTCAAGGTATCGTCGCAAAGTCCAAGACGAAAATATTATTGGAAAATTGTGTGTTTGAAAATTTCTTCTCTGGAATCGTTGTACACGCGAATGCAGAGGTAATTATTTAAAATTTTTGAAAAATATTTTTTGTATTTTTATTCATATCTTCGTCGGCCTATACAATAATATAGTCTCAGGTCCATCAGAACAGTGAAAGAATTTTCAAAATTGGTCCAGTAGTTTCTAGACTAATTTCTTGTCGACAAGAAAGCAAATAATACAGTTATAAAACATAAATCATGTATTCGTAACATCCAACCGGGGCGGCCTTATCGCTAACAAGTGATCTTACAAGCAACCCTCGTAGGGTGAGTCACATGAAAATTTTAAAACTATAATTTTATTTCAGATTGAACTCAAAAATTGTACAATTCGCAATTGCGGTGTCGGCATACAAATGTACTCTGAATGTATTGTAAGATTGAACAATACTGTAATAGAAGGGTGCAGTGAACAGAGCATACGCGGCGAAACTTGCGCAACTGATAAAAATAGGTAAATTATTTCACATTACTAGGTTAGGACTTGTGGCCTGAATTTTTACAGTCGGATCAGTGATGAAAGAGAACGTCCCATAATCAATTTAACCTTCTGCGACTGTGGTGACTTTGTTGTAAACATTCCACTATTGAGTGGTTTGTCAGACCTAGTTTTGCAATAACATGAAACGTTTGAAATAGTTGAACTATCTGAAGTTTTGTTTTACATTTTAATTATTGGGCTTATGATTGATAAAAAGCACTAAGCAAAGAATTGTCAAAATAAAAGTTGGTCTAATTACATAATCATTTATTGAGATCAGTTAAGTGGGTTGGCAACGTTTTTCATGTTTGGCGGTGTCTGTCAGATCACCACCACAGTTGTGGAAGGTTAAACTCGTTAAGTTTGTGATCTCCTTTTATTACTATGGTGTGATGTAAGGGGTTTTCATAAATCGAATTCCCCCCTAGTGGCATGGGGAAGACATATTTCTGTATCCGTTTCACTGATCATTTTCTTTAGGGTCAAGTAGGTCACCTGTGCTGCCCAACGGAAACATTCACGTGTTTTCCCATAAATATAAATGTTCATAAGTGAATTGATTTTTCATTTACAGTATCAAAGGATTGCACATAGGAGATGACTGTAAAATTGGTTCAGGAGATTTAATGAGAGAAGTGTTAGTTGTTAACATAACTGATTAATTTTAATTAATTATTTTATAAGTAATTATAAATATATTTTAAATATGTCTTATGAATTAATTTATATTTATTCGATACGCCCAAGATAGGGCATCTTTTTATTTAAAAGAACCTTTTATTTTGCATGTAAAATTTTAGCCCGATTTTTTTAAAGATATTAGCAAAACATTTAAGTATTGTCAGAAATGCGATTTCACGAAATTTATTCACATTTTATAAATCAATAAATTTAAGTTCTGAATATTTTTAACCGACTTCAAAAAAGGAGGAGGTCACAATTCGACGCTGTTTTTTATGTTTGTTACCTCAGAACTTTCGACTGGGTGAACCGATTTTGATGATTCTTTTTTTTTGAAAGCTAGTGCTTTCCGTGTGGTCCCAGATCCCAAAATCTGTTCAGTAGTTTTAGAGTTACAAATTGAAGTCGGTTTTTTTCTGGTAAAATTTTAACACTATTAACTTTTTAGAAATAAATTTCTTTTGTGTCATCGAAAGGTTCTTCTTTAAATCTATTGTACGTATGCCATTTCTAATCCATTATCATCTAAGTTTTACAATTTAACTTTTTATTTTAATCTTCTGATTTTATACAAAATTTAACTCCAACGAAGGTCTTTGGTCTGCATGTATGTCCGTTTGTAGCTAGCCTACGACTCAACCGATTTTGATCAACTTTAATTAATAATTAATATTTGAATATTGAAAGAAAATCCCTTTTTGCCCAAGCATACTATTATTTTTTTTCATTCAGTAAACATTTCTAATAATATTGTCAATAGCTTTAATAATTTTTATAGATTTGAAGTAAGGAATTTATTATTGTCGAAATATTGTGTTTAAAATATGTTACCTAATAATTATTTGTAATAAATTGTATAAATAATTCGTGTTTCATTACGCGACTGACTCATGTTTTTGTGATTACATACAAGTTCAAGATAAGGTAAAGCTATGTAAAATAAATAAAAATGCATTTGCATTGTTTATGAATGAACTACTATTTTTTTTTACTTTAGTAGGCAAAACCTACCCAGCACACATTTTGTTTCCCCGTGATTCGAACCCAGTATCTTTAGCCCACCAATTTAATGACTCGCTCAAACCACTACTAAATAAACTAATTGAAATTAAAGAACAATGAAAAATAATATGAAATTAAAAACGACATTTCAAGGATGTATCGTGTAGCAGTAATAAGTTTAAAATTTATCATTAATTGAATAATTCTCTTCAATTTCGTAAAATCGTCAAATCGTTGCCGTCTTATGACTTATCGATGTTTAAATAATAAATCAGGGTCAGAGGCTACGTAAGAACGACAAATTCGTGACAGTAATAGATGCGCAGACAAAAACTGAAAAAAATTATAAAAACCATACAAAGTTTATTTAATTTATCTGCGTTTATCTTTGTCCATCGTCATTATCATAAAGTAAGTGGACCACTTGAGGTAGTATATATAATTTTGCAAAATAACTGCTTGATTTCAAAATAATTGCATCTACCACGGAATGCTTTGTGAGCCAGTCAGTAAAGTGGATTCAAGGAAGGAAGTTGTGAATAATTAACGGGTGAGATCATACGGATTGCTAATATGGGTGATATTACATCAGACAATCATCTAGGACATCTATTATTGAAATATATGCGACACTATGCGGATATACTGTGCCAGGTAAGGTACTTTGGCTGTACCCGCTATGACGTAATATTTATATAGTCTGTCATTCAAATAGCTTAGTTAGTTAGCTATTAGTGAAATAATTTGTAGAGTCGGATGGTAAATTCAGATATTTCCCACAAACAATTTTTTTTAAAACTATTATATAAAATAGTATAAAAAACTAAATTAGGTACTTACGATTAGAATTTTATTGGAACACCAATAAACTTCGAATATCGATTTCGTCTGATTTCAACAATTTTTAACAGTTCAAAGGTGTCCTTATAAAAATAACATTATAGCTTATTATACAAAACAACATATTTTAAAGTTTTTAAGACTAACGCATTGCTGTTTATACAGGTCCATGGTTTATACATATAATTCCTACTTTATCTTTAATAAAACAAATGTCCTCTTTTATCTGGAGGCAACCTTCACATAAAAGAGTCACATATGTTATTTAAAAAGAGTCTAGCAGTCTATCAGTGAAAACTTAATCAAAAATACAAATCTTTCCTCTTTATTATGTAAGCAATTAGTAAAAAAAATTAATAATTTAAAAAATGGATGAAAAAATATCTAGGTTAGTGATTATTATTATAAATTTTAATTGTATCTTGTTTTTTGTTTAGTCATTATTATTCTCAACTGACCTCTTTGGCCATTCTTGCGGTAGTAACTTTTAAATTAGTTATATACGATAATATTAATACTTATCTGACCTTGTTGGTAATCTAGATCGATCTATCTAGATATTAATAACAAAATCCTAGAGTTGCTGTTCGTTTATTCCGACTAATCTCAGAAATGGTTCAACCAATTAAAATGAAAGGTAAACTGTAATATCAAACTTCAAGTTTAATTAGGGTGTTTGAAATTTGAATATTATTGAAACCACATATTTTAAAATAAAATACCTACTTATCAGCACAGGTTATGAAAAAATAAGAGCATACAAAAATCAAATCAAATATGACAATTCTTAAGCAATAAAGATAATTCGACCAGAATTATTAGTGTAATAAACTCTCCAACACGAACTTCAAAGCTCGAACTTACATATTATCTTATATTTTATTTTTTGATATATTATATTAATACTTAGTATTAAATAGCAAAATAAGTTAAAGATCAATGTCGCATTAGGTTTTTACCTGTAAGATATTGTACTGTTGAAATAAATAAAGAATAAAGAATATTTTTTTGTTTAGTACTAATAAATTAGATTGTGTGACTTGTAGTTGTTAAGACGTTGTAAACTTGTCAGCAACAAATATTTTAGAGGTAAGTGTTTAAATAAATAAATTGTGTGTCGCAACTCCATACTTATTTTTTTGGATCTATTGTAAATTCATCTATTTTTAATAATATTATGAAAAGTTAGACTTGCATTTATGTTTGTAATGAATAAACTCGATAATTATTGGACCGCAATAATCATAAATTCGTCACTAATGAGATTTTTTCTAAAGATTTTTTCTTTAAATTATTGTAAATGCTCACGTGGATAAAGTCGCCTATAGACGCTCCTTATTATATATTTCAGATAGACGCAGCAACCGGCCAGCAAGAGAGCTATGCATCGGTGTTAAAGCGATCGATTCGGTTGGCAAAATGCCTTAGAAAGTGTGGCTTCAAACCGGGAGATATTCTCGCGATTGGCGGATACAAACATTTAGACATACGAATACCTTTTTATGGCGCCATTTTCAATGGATTGCCTATAGTTGGGGTTGATCCATACTATAAATATGGTATGTGTATTTAATGTAATGACAACCACATGAACAACGTGTTTTTGCCTTATGGTCTAAGATCTGCCGTAGAATTAATGCACGCATCGCGTATACGGTTAAAACCATTTTTTTTACGAATATTTATGATTAAGAGAATATACATATCTACTAGGTTGCCTATCAAAATATGGCCGCTAGTATTTTTAATTAAATTATTGTTAATTGATTTTTGGGGAAAAATTTCGTTCACTTGTTTTTAAATAAAACATCGTCCACTTCACGGCAATCAATATAAAGATTCTGAAAAATCAGGGCTGCCGTTGTTCATTTAGCCGCACCTCTTCACAGCCAGGTGTAAACAGGTGTGATTTTGGTAAAAATATACGTTCATAACGTACATTTATTATTTATATATCAAATGAAAGCTAAGCTAATAGCACAATAAACAGAAAAAAATTAGCTTTCATTTGATATATAAATTATAAATGTACGCGATGAGTGCATTGATTCTACGGCGAGATCTTTTACCATTAAACATAGGCTATAAGAAATTTGCTAATGAACTTATTCTTATATTTAGGCATTTGCATGTAACATAAAAACGCTAGATAATATTTTAATACTTAAATGATGTATAGCAATTTCCTCTTTTTGAGATAAAAACGTTAGGAAAATATGTGTAATTATATAATATTAATTATATAATTATAACTGTATTGTGTTGCTCTGAAAAGAAAGATTAATTGTTGTTTAGTCAGTTTAAGAAAGAAAGGTCGAGATGATCGAGAGTGTTCTTAGCTAGGTTTCATCAAAATTGGTGTATCGGTTTACTAGAATATCGCTAGAATATTCTATAAGATATTCTAACTTGAAAATCAAATATTGGGCTTTTTAAATTATGATAAATTTCATATAGGTAAGTAAGTATTTTATTACAGATGAGATCAAAACGCTTTTTAAAATAGTATTACCGAAAGTGGTGTTTTGTGATGAGGAATTGTATGACACATATCTTAATGTTATCAAGGACTTGGGACTGGACACGAAAATTATTATATTTGGTAACGGAGAAAATTCTATGAAACAACTTCTACAGAACGATGATGATGAATCAGGTGATAATTTTACGTAAGTATCCTGTTATCTCAGTATATACTAAAAAGTAAAGTAAACAGTACAACAATAATTAAATACAATTTTTTAACAAAAAAACCGACATCAAGTTATAACTAAACGTACAGAACAAATTTTGATGAAATTTAACATTTAACATCTCTAGAGTTGTCAATTTTTTCTGTGATATAAAGTTTACGAGTTCACCCGGCAATAATAGCAACACGTTAGCGGACTGAAATGCATCAGTTCAGTTGTAATGGAATATTTCGTTTTGAAATGGAATTGAAACTTTTTGATAATTATTACTATCAAAAAGTTTAATTTTTTCCTGATTTACCGACTTCGGTTGAATGGACATTTTAACTTAAAAAAATATATTCTATCCTCTTTAATTGTATGACTGATTAAATAATCATTAAGAATGACTCGAAACTGATCACCGACTCCTCAGTTTAGTACAGTCTGTTCAAACTTTATTTTATTTTGTACATTTTAAGGGTAGCAGAATTCGATGTTGACAAAATATACTTATTTCTTATAAGTACAAGTGGAACAACTGGAAACGTTAAAGTTGCTGCTTTTAAACAGCAGCCCTTTGTTATGAAAGTGTTCGATTTTGTACAACCGAATCCGTTGTTGTAAGTATTTCAACATGGAATTTTACATTTATAAGCCATTGGTAGTAGTGGCTTGTATTTCTCCGGTTGCTTTTAAAAACTTCAGAAAGTCCGTCTACCGAACACACTGACGACATAAAACCTTTTTGGGACAATTTATTCAAAATAACAGTCTCATCTCCCATAAACGAGTACATAATCTCCCTTAAACTAATGCAGGCCTTAATCAAGCATTAGCATATCAATGATTTTATTACGTAAGAGCTTTATAATATCGTGAAAATATCATAACTTGATAACAATTTTATGTCATTTGTAGCTGGCTTGATTGGCCCTGACTTATTTTTTTGTTCCAGTGAAGGCTCGAAAACATTATGCTTGTCTCCAATAAATTGGGTATCTGCCTACTTCACATCAATATGTGCTCCTCAGTTGGGCCAATCGATAGTACAATCCTCAGTGCCGGACAATATTGACATTGTCATTGATATGATCAATAAATATAAGGTGACTATTAAGTAAATATTTATTAACTTCATTCTAAAAACTTGCAGTGTCTTACGGATTCACAAGCGTTATGTTACGAATATGTTATACCTATAAGCCTTAGTTCATTCAATTGAACTATTCAACACAATTTTTTAAAATAATTCTTCAATTCCTTAGATAAGAACGTTCAATGAAACAAATTATTCAGCATTCAGTATTAGTATGAATTAATTATACACGACTTTGTGCGAAAGTGATATAATACCAGAAACTTACTATACCAAATTTCAATAAAATCAATGTTCATGGTTTACTATCGCTAATATTTTATCACAATGTTATGAAGCCTTTTTAATTATACATTTTAAAGCCTATTATATAATATAATATTAATTGTTATTATAATATTATATAATATATTATATAATATTAATTGACAATTATATTATTTTAAAAAGATACACATAAGTGTGAACGACACTTACAAGCAGACAAATAAAAGCAATAGTGCCGTAACGTGTTATATACTTAATTTTTTAAATATCATATCGTAATCAATTTCATTAAAAAAATATATATTATAACAGAGGTATGATATAAATTAAATTTATTTAATTATAAATATAACATTTATTATAATATGTTGTTTTAAATTATTGTTCCATTAAAATTCTTTAATTTTTAATGGTCGCTTGCGGTCTTTAAAATGACAAATGAAGGAATGAAAAAAGCAATTGAAATTGATACGTAATAATTAATAACCGCAGTTTGATATTGTATTATTTTCAGCCAGTCTCAAGTATGATGGGGCCATCATTAGCGGTGTCATTACTATCTCGAAAAGACGAAGTTGATCTGACTTGTTTTTATTATGTTGCATTAACTGGATCAAGAGTTTATCCGGATTTATTGCTTCAATTTAAGGTAACAAAACCGGTTTATTTTATCGTATTTTTGAAACAAACTCAAACCTCGAGAGGCTTAAACTTAATGCTTAAAATAACTAAATAAAGCTTAGAATACTTCTGAGGCTAAATGCTTCACGCGCAGAAGGTCCTTGATTTAAATCCCAGTGGAATATTTAAATGTTGGCTTGGTACAGAAGACTGACTTAAGGACTAGACAAATGCCTTGCCTGTAAAGGAAATGGTCAGTGAAGCAGGCGCAGAAATGGTTCGTCGTCGTGAGGCTTGGCTTTTCTCCCTTGCCTTGCCAGTCGATGGAGTTTTATTACAGTTGTACTGAACGAATGAATCAACGATGTTCTTTAGCAAACGTGAAAATCATTCATTATTTTGTGGATTGTTAAAAATTCGATTGGGACGAGATATAATTTTAGTCATAATTTTCTTGAATTTCACCTTTAGTCCTTAATGAGAGAGGGTGCTTCATTGTATGAAGCCTATGGACTGACTGAAAACATCGGACCAGTGCTTAAATGTGTACCTGGAACGCCGCTCGGCAGCTGCGGAAAATCCTATTCTTCGTATATTTTAAGGGTAAGTATATTTTTCACAATTCACACTAAAATAAAGTTATGGTCAAGTATTCATATACACAAAAACACACACACATTATATATATATATATATATATATATATTATATAATTAAAAATGATCATTTAATATTATATTTAAATTTACAAGCAACAAAAAGAAGGGAGTTAGTTTAGAGTTTAATCTTACCTACTCCTCCCCGTATTGTAAAATTCAAATACAAAAGCTTTCCGTTAGGTATATTATTTAAGTATTTATCATTAGAACTTTCAAAACCAATTACGATAGATTTGATTCATCCATCAAATTATACGATGATTATATATTATACGCGAATTATGCGGCATAATTATTATTATTATCATAGAATTCTTTTAGTTTTTCTCTTAATATATATAACCAAACAAACAGGGCAGGTGGGCAGACACAACAATTGTAAAAAGTATTTCGACTTGTTTTGATGTTAATACCTATGTTTAATAAATTATAGTTTTTATCAAGCAGTTATTGATTCGTAGTACAATAAAGAACTTTAATTGATTACAGCTTATAGATCCAGACTCAGGGAATGAAATTAAGAAACCCAACGTTCCTGGAGAATTGTATGTAAAGGGGGCATCGATGACTGTAAGTTTCTTGATTTTACAAGAGCAAAAACATTGCCTAAAATGATTACATTTTATTAATTTAGTTGGTTGGGGCTTAGTTGGTTCATATACCCTACGTTCATAAACATAATATAGTATATTTTATCATTATACACTAGCGATCCGCCCCGGCTTTGCACGGGTATAAAACATATAAAGATCTTCCTCTTTAATCATTTTATCTATTAAAAAAACTGCATCAAAATCCGTTGCGTAGTTTTAAAGATTTAAGCATACAAAAGGATATGGGGACAGAGGAAGCGACTTTGTTTTATACTATGTAGTGATATATAATCTATTTTTGGTAGCTAAGTTAAAGAAGTTTATATGAATGTCACTTAATTTTGGAAATTTGCGATTATGAATTTGGATCTTAGATAAGTCAGATTGAACATACAATTGTTTGTTACAGGAATATTTCAATGATCCTGACGAAACAGCGAAAGCTTTTTCAGAAGACGGCTTTTTCAAAACTGGAGATCTTCTCTATAGTGACGAGAATAATTTCTATTACTTCGTTGAGAGGAAAAAAACACTAATTAAGTGTAAAAATTTCCACGTAAGTATACTTTGGCTTAATATAAAAACAGATTAGATTATTCTTCATCGTTTCTCACCTTGATATATCAAAAGCGGAGCTCCTTGAAGCTCCAGAAGTAGGTTGAAAATACGTAGAAAAACTAAAATGGAAACATTTAAAAAATTCTTAAGAGAAAATCCGTCTCTGTAATCTGTAATCTAAATATCATAAAAAAGTGAAATCATTTCCAGGAGGGCATATGCTAGAAAACAAATATGTGACAAAAACAAATTCTGTATGTATCGCCGGAAGTCCTCTTCCGGCGATACATACAGAAATGTAAACCATTTAGACATAGGTGATTCCTTATTGGGGTATTAGTCATGCCAATTCTTATGTACACAAACTAAACTACGTAATTGGGACAACTCACATACATTGTTCTGATCCCATAGTAAGTGGCTGGAGCACTTGTGTTATGGTAATCAGCAACAACGAGGGTACCACAATAAATACATATATACGTTTATAAACAACCAAGACTTGGATACAAACATTCGTGGTCATCACACAAATGAATGCACCAACCGGGATTTGAACCCAGGACCCTTTGGCGCAGAAGACAGGAGCACTACCAATTGCCGTGTGATACGATTTGTAAATTTAATTAGAAGGAATAATAGAAGCGTTTTTGAAGTCACTTAGCTTGGTCAAGTTTAGAATTGGACAGCAGAATTGACATCAAAATATATTAGGCCACAAAACACAGTTTGAAAATATCTAATTATCTATTGTACTTCTTAAAAATTATTTTCTATAGATCCTACCAGCCGAGCTGCAGGAGGTGATTCGCAGTCATTCAGACGTTAGCGATGTCTGTGTGGTGGGCATTGAAGACCCAGAGGATGGACAAAGGCCTGTTGCATGTATTGTGAGACGTAATGATATTGTCACTGCACTGGAGATTAAGAAGCTTGTCGCTGGTTAGTTAATATCGAAATATACCTAATAACATAAAAGTGGTCACCCATTGGTCTAAATTCGACTACAATTCAAGAGTAAGTCAGGTATGTATGTGTGTATGTTGTGTGTCATCCAAGCAGTAGTGTGCCTAATGTTTATTTTTTTGATTTAATGTAGTTGTTATGTATAATTTAAAAAACAGCATTTTCTACTGCTTCTCTAAATAAACTATAAGTGTGGGAAATTTCATACTCCTCCGTCCGTGCAATTTTCGTAAAAAGGGGTACAAAGTTTTTGCTTCACGTATTATTAATATGATTTCATGATACCTCATCTTTTTCTATCTCTACATATTTAACTATAAACTAACTTAAAATACATTTTGTTTGGGTTGTTCAGGTTTTTTTGCGATACAGTTTTTAAAAAAATGCTAAAACATTAATCAGTTTTTATCTCTCCTCTAGAAATTCTAGTCTCAATATATGTTATAACCGATATATTATCACGCGTTAATTATAATGCAAATTAATTTTCAGATAAGTTATCAAAAAATAAAGAACTACGCGGTGGTGTTGTTTTCCTGAAAGAATTCCCAAAAACATCAACAGGGAAGGTAGCTACAAAAAAGTTGGTTGAGATAGTAAGAAATTCAAAAAGAGAGTAATGTTTTTATATTTATAAACATTGTACGGTATTATTACATAGTATATTGCTTTTATTATTTACCTATTATAATAAAACAATATTTAATTTATCAATACAATTTTATTTAATCTTTTTCTAAGCTTTCGTAGCTAAATTGCGTCTTATTATAAATGCTTCTTAAGCATGGGCGTTACAGCGCGCGGCTCCGTTGCACTGTTTTGAAAAATTGAAAAATCAGTTTCTTCGCATATTTTCTCCCAGAAACTATGCCACCGGAGACGCGTGGACATTGGACTACAATAAAAAATAGTCTGCTTTTTATGAAATTAAAAGTTCATGTGACGAAAAATGTAATCAATTATATGGTTTGTGTTAGATTGGAGCAAAGGTAGTTTAAATAAATAAACAAAAGCATAAATAAAAGATTTTATAAAAGCCCGTAAACATTACATTAAATTATCGGTAAGCAACATAATTTTCCAACTTCCCATAAACCATGTTTTATGTCAACAATAATTCTATAATTATTATAGAACAAACAGTTTGAAATTCCTTGAAGCATTTCTATGAATACTAATAACTTTTATTTAATTTATCACAGTGTCCGGGTTCATAACAATATCCTTCAATTTTCGTCTGTGTACTTTTGTTGACGCCGTCATTGGTATTTCATTCAAAAACACCACCCCACCTCGCAATTGCTTTGCGTCCGATAGGGATTCTGAAATATTCAGACTAGAAGAATATATAATAAATATATATTAATAGAACATATAATATTATCATAGACCCTTAAGGTCTAGGAAATAATCCTAGGCCTATATGGCTATAACCCAGGCCAGTTGACTAGGAAAAAGCCTAACTAAATTAAAGTACCGAAAGTAGCTCTGTTTTTGCATTTAGATAAATATTTTTGTTCAGTTGCCCATTTTGCCAAATCTTCGGGGGAAACAAATATTTCGATTGGATAGGCATAGAAGGCTAATCAATCATCTGTATGATATAACACAGCCCCAAAAATGTGTCCACTCCATGCAAGGTATGGGATTTCACGTTTTTACCTTGAACTAAACGTTTGATGTCCTCTGCTTCAACTTCATATCCGGCTTTAACGACCACACAAGCAACGGGCAGATCTCCACACTCGAGATCCGGTATTCCCGTAACAGCTACGTCTAAAATCCCGGGGTGTTGACGAATTACGTTTTCGACCTCTACCGGTGATATCTAGAATAATTATCATAAGAAAGAATAATATAATTATAATAAAAAATACATCTTCGTAGATATAACGTATAAGTTATATAAGTTTCTCGTATAAGTTATATATGTAAATTTCAGCAGCTTTTACACCTTTACCTCATTATAAATTATATTTTGCCAAAGTTATGAAATATATTTATTGTTAACACTAAGGCTGCTGAGTATTTGCCTTATATAATAATTATTACTATTTTATTTTTAATTTAAATATACTTTGAAGTCGTTTTAAGTTTCTTATAAAACTAAATTTAATTTTTCAATCGGTTACCGACTCTTCCGATATCTAAAGCAGTCATGAAGCTTCATGAAGCTGTAATTTTTGTATAAAGATATGCAGAAAAATTAATATAGAAATAAATTTATAACTGGTATAATACCCACTTGGTAACTCTTATACTTCAACAGTAATTTAATTCTTTCGCAAAAGTAGTAAAAGAAGTTCTCATCTCTATAGAACATATCACCCGTCTTGAACCATTTGCCCTCCTCAAATGTTTCTTCTGTGGCTTGAGGATTTTTGTAATACTCCTAAAATATATAAGTTCACAATTTCCATTTCGCATATACTTTTTTGTACAATCAGTAGGAAGTGAAGACACGATTATTTAAACATAAGTTTGACTTCAATAATGTTTGGTGTATTTGTTCCTACCATGACACTAATGTAAATAGTAAAAAAATATATATATTAACGAAATATTATAATAAAATAATAATTCGCGTCCTCATAGCAATAAAACTAGCCTTCTTCAAAATCAGTCTTGGATTTAATATTAACATTTTTACCTTGAAAATCGTAGGACCCTTGAGCCAAAGTTCTCCCGACACATTTGGCTCATCAATATCTTCTTGGGTTTCGATATTTACAATCTATAAATTATAATTATCAATAAAACCATTAAAATCCGAAAAAATAAAGTAGTTTTTATAAATTAATGGAAGCGAATTCACCTCACGCTATACTGCAGTCGCGTAATTGACATAATATTTGCAAGAAATTCGTTTTTGCGTATAAGGATGTGGAAGGTACTAAGTTCGATTCCGACAAAATAAAGCAGTTGGTCTAGTAAGTCAGTTAGAAAGATCCAGAATGAAATTTAAAAAAATAGTATAGCTATACAATGCGGTAATGCAGCCAGTATTTTGGGCACCCCAACGGCTTTAGTGAGCTTTTGTATTTTTGTAAATATTACATATTTAAATACATTATTTTAAACAATTATAAAGTTTAAGAAAATGATCATTGAAATAAATGCAAAACTTTCTAGCTTACTAGAGATTACGGATGAGGTTGGAATTAATATATTATATTCTAGAATAAAATATACGAAGAAATACCCTATATTGAAAGCATCCTATTGGTCTTCCGACGGAACCAGGTGGTGGATACTCAGCGTGAAAAGAAATACCTGACAACTCACTCATGCCATAAATATTAAAAACCTCTGTCGTAGGAGTAATACTCTGAAAAAATATCGTTTTAACAATTAGGATCTAACTTACTTGATTTATGAGCGCTTAGCTGGGGTTCTGAAGTACAAGATCATTTTTAAACGACACTCTTCTTTTTAGAAGCCGGTTAAAATGTAATTGAAAAGAATGTAAAAATTGATAATCTTTTTGGTATTTTTGAAGGTCGGTTAACAAAGTTATCAACATTGATTCAAGCATGAAGCAAAGCAGGATTCTAAATGAAATGACAGCATTCGATCAAACGTTTTTTGCACAATATTGTCGCTGCAAATTTTATCACCTTTCGAATAACATATAAATACCTTAATTTCCTCAATTAATTCAATTGGTACAGCACTGCCACCTAACAGTAAAAGATCGAAGCATGTGAAATCACATTGATCACGGTTTTCTGGATGCATTATGGTTGTCATAAATGTAGGGCTCATAATTGCATACGAAGGCTGTAATATTACAAAGTATTTATTTAGATTGCTCGCAAGGGCTGCATTGTATGTAACAATAAAATCTAAATGTTTAAAACACGTAAACACTAAAGAACTCTCTCATTTATGAATAAAATTCGATTTTATGCCTGAACAATTTCAGATCGAAATAAACGAAAAAAATTAACGAATTGGTACCGTGGAATACATTTTGCACTTATTTTTAGTTGATTTTAGATTTTTCAACACTAGATTGTATGTCATCTTCTTTGTATATTAAGCAACGATACCCAGATAGATACACAACTTTTAAAAATAATATAGGTTTAATAATTAAGCATCTTGAGTGTATTCTATATAAAATCAAAAGACACTAACAATACAAAGTAACATAAGATAACATTAACCAAATACTAACAAACATTTTCAATGTAATTTGAGAAGGGAATAATAAAAGATTTAATAATAATAATAATTAAGCGTTAACTTTTTCCCCATACCTTATAATTGTTAATAAGATAGTATGTATGTTCTTGCGTAAGCAGCGCTGAAGTTTGAAGCCGAATGTATTTAAAAATTGGTGATGCGAGAAAACTCATGATGGCTGTCAACCATTGCAGCGGCGAACCAACTAACGCCATACGTGTTGGGCTTGGGAAAGTTGTCGATTGGGACCTATGTAACCAGAAAAATCATATATTAAATTTTATTTTGTAGAACATTTTATTATTAACACTTAATAACACTTTGTAACTTCAGCACGTTTGCACCTTTTTTATATATTTGACGAGATATTCACATGATCATATTTTTGACCGTCTTACTAAATATAAATTTTGTTTTTTTAACTAATACATTGCTTTGATTCCAAAGTAGCTGAAACACTTGGTTTTGGCAATCAGAAACAACGAAGGTACTACATTATGTACATTTATAAGTAATAAACGCATATACAAGTTTATAAGAAATGTATTAAGTTTTATAAACAAGCAAGACTCGGAAACAAACATTCGTAATCATCACACAAATAAATGCACCTACTGATACCTATTCGAGCCTAGGATCTTTTGATGCAGAAGGCAGTAAGAGCATTACTTATTACGCCAACCGATCGTCAATAATATAAGTATTTAGGATAAAAGTATATAGGATAGGTGTATAGGATAAAACGCCGTGGTGACAGCGATGCTAGCTTATAATATTTAAAAATGTGTCATTGATTTTGTTATTACCATAGATAGGGTAGACTGACAGCGAAGTTTTTGTGGGTAGTTACAGTTGCTTTTGGCAAACCCGTGGTGCCACTGGTTGCTATCAGGAGTGCGCCTGCGTTCTCAGTATCTAATTCGGTGACTCTACAAAAACTTTTATTAATGACCTGTAAATACTTGTATAATGATTAATGATTTTCGAGACCGAATTATCTATACATATATATTTCTAAATATCATAATAATATATTCAAGTTATTTCAATTGTCTATTTATATGAATTTTTGTTCGGGCTGTTCTAATAATATACCTAGAAATAAAAGTTAGTATAATGGTTTTAATTAATGATTAAAGTAACTCTTATTAGATTCAAAAGTGCCTTATTGACACAGTTATTGAATTATGTTTACTGTACGTTTGTTGTCGATCACCTCCTTGGTCTAGTGATTCGATTCCCGGTGGAGATAAAAACATTTCCGTCTGGCAGGCCATAGAAGGCTGATCACCTACCTACCTCTAAAGAAAAAAAGATTCGTTAAAGGGTATCAAGAAAGCGTGATGTGTCTACAGTATTTAAGAAACCTTACTCAAAATCCTCAATAGATAGATCATCTTCATATTTGGTAACGAATTCTTGGAAGGAACACAAGTAGTCACCGTTGTCAAATGTAATGATTTCTGTAACCTGTTCAACATTGTTGAGTGCCAGTTGCACGTCCGTCGCTTTTTCGCTTTGACAAAATACAATTTTCGGTTCAGAAACTTGAAATGTTGCTCTTAATTCCGCTAAAATATATAATGATATTATTTAAGACTAGCTGAATCGGCAGCAGTTTGACTTAAAAAACGTTTTTTTGCCTTAAAAATATTTCTAGTGATGTTTTGGTATTGATCGCAATTTTTTCATATTTTCTTATCGTTTAAACATTCCCTAGAAAACATTTAAAAACCAAAATCAGCTAAATCGGCACAGCAATTGATTTATATATATATATAGAAGATGTTAAAGCTATTTATTGAAATTTATTAATAAATTTAATTGTAGAAAATAGAAATAAGTGATCCCGTAACCCCTAGTCCCATTGAATACATATATCGTCTATACCTTAACTTAGTAATACTTACTAACGCTAAGGGTTCTATCCACCGCAGAAACTATAGCTCCAACACAGAGAGATGCGTAAAGGGGAATGGCTAAGTCCAAATGACTGGGCGCCATCAGGACAATAACATCGCCAACTTCTATTCCATATTTCCTTAAGGTGATGGCGCATTGAATTATTCTTTTAAGAGCTGAACTGTTCGACTCTACTTCTCCTGTGGCACCATCTATCTAGTGTAATGTAGATACACAAGTAATTATTTTCTAGCCGTGCCCTTGACATTGTCTGTTTGGTTAGGACGTAGCGTGAATGGATTTAATTTGTAACAGTGATTAGCCGAAATACGGACAAACAGAAAAAAGCTATCATTATATTCTATTACATAAAAATAGCTACGTTGTCTACCGGGTGTAATCGTTAAGTGTGCACAGGCGATTATTCCGTAACTATTACTTTAAACTGATACCGAAAGTACTATACCTAATGAGAAAAATGACAATAATAACTTTTTTTTAATAAAACGAGAAATATCTAAAAAAATTACATTAAACATTCCCATACATTTAGTATGAGATAGTAGAAAAGTTAAAGTTTCCATATTTTAAGTGGAATAGTACCTACTCATTTAACCCTTATCATTTATAATTATGTATGATATGATATTAATGAATTTCAAGTAGATACACGTGTAGATTAATTATCTTACCACTTCAAATTAATAAAACTTGTTTCAATATGGTATTGATTTGAACTATGTATAATTAAATAATATTAAAATATAATAATAAAATGTATGGGAGTGTTTAATGTATTTATTTGGATATTTCTCGTTTTATTTTTAAAAGGTTATTATTGTCATTTCACTCATTAGGTAAAGTTCTTTCGATATCAGTTTAAAGTTTTTTGATATCTGTTACTGAATAATCGCCTGTGCACATTTAACGATTACACCATCTATATATCTCTAAATTTATTCAGCTTCTAAATTCAATAGACGAAAATTCATATAATATATCTAATTTTAATTAACAAATACAAGTTCAAGTAGGTAAACTTAATAATACAAGAAAATTCAATGACAGACAAATACATAAATACCTATACAAATGCCTAACTATTAATAACTTATTACTAACTGTTTTTATATAAGTACCTATTGCTAATATAGTTTTAAGACTAGCAAAACGGTCCTGTGTTCTGTTATAACTGAATTATGAAAATGCTTTAAAAAAAAGATATTAATTTGGAGCAACCGTCTTGGCTGAGGATTATTTCGATTACTTTGGCTTAGGATTGAGATAGGAAGCAAAATGTTTATATGATAGGAAAACAAACGGAGTCAGCATTATAGATTTAAAATTTCTTGTATACTTATAGATAATTGTTTTTATTCTGTTCACAATTCATTGATTACTTCCAGAAGGGAGTTTTGGAAGCAGATTTTTCCCGGTTCTTTGCAAGGCTTAAGTCGAGATACAGATCCAGTGTGTGTAGTCTGTAGACCAACAGCTGGTAGTTCTAATCGGCCGTAAACAAATATGTATTAAATACGTAGAAAAAATTTTGATGGACAATAAAATTAACAGGTAAATTTTTCTCTTTAAATGTTACAGATGTGAAAGTTATATTCTTAAATGTTGTTGGCATGGGGTAAGTACAAAAGACCTGAAGATGTGTCCCGCCGGGAAGCTCTTCGATGATAAGATATTCTTAAATTATCAATATAATTTACATTTGAATATTTGCGACACTTGGCCTGTTTCACTGCAGAAGCGAAATATAAAAATATAGGGAAATTTAATTGGGACGGTTGCTAGATGGGCTCGAATTATAATTATAGTACCGTAATTAGAATTCATGTAGTTCTTACTACTCGAATTTTTGAATTTTTAAGTGTTTAAAGTATGAGTGCTACCGGCAACGGAATTAAAAACCAAGTTTGTACTTACTTGCATGATGGCATCTGGATAATCTCTCAAGCTTTGTAATATTATCTTGCCAAGGTGGTACCTGTCACTTGGGTTCTTTGATTGAGCTACAATACGTGACGTTAATTCACTCATGAACCAATGTACCGAATCATTTGAAAGTTTTGGCGCCATATTTTGTAAAATACCAATTGGAAAAAAAAAACAATTTTGTTATTTCACAATTTAGTTATAAGATATAGGAAGGTTTTAATGGAGATTGTAATTTTGAATTGCAATATTATTGGAATAATTATTACAGGTATCGTCTTTATTTTAACATCCTATTTAATTAATATAGGATGTTAAAATATAAGAATTTGCTATTGTACTGCAAACAATCCTAAACTTGGAAACGTAACGACAAAATGACTGCGAAATTTGGTCACAAATGATACTTATTAGAAGCTGATTATAAGTAAAGAACCAGTTGAAATCTAATATAATATTACAAGATCCAAGCAATTGTGGCTCAATATAAGCTGTAATTTGTACTATAATTGAAACCGTATGTAATTTCATGTCATTATATAAGGTCGAGTAATCACTGCAGTAAATTACAATTTACAAAAAAAGAAACGAATTAATATAATATCAAAGCTTCCATTAATTGTCTATTATATATTATAATTAGATCGAAGTTAATCTTTAACCAGAAATACATAAATTTGCACCGAAACGGAATTTTTTTTGCAAAATTTTGAAGAAATGTTTATGAATACACAAAAAAACTGAATGCCACTAAGGACGCATTGCTAAAGCTCAAAAGCAGTAAAACTTAAATTTGAGTTAGGAATAACTAATTGACTAAAATATTTCATAAGCTGAAAAGAAACGGCACTAAACTTTAAAAGGTTGTGTATGCTGCCTTACGAAAATATAGGTCTTTGAAGCATACATATTTAATAATGAGGGCTTCGGACGATATTACGGACACTAATATGTTTTAAATATGCTTGAGAAAGAAAAAGGAAGTCGATTGTTATCATAAATTCTTCAAATATTCTGTTTTAAAAGACGTTGGTTTGCCACAATTTTTTTTTTAATAAACTTTATAAACTTAAGTTGCCTTATTTAAGTACAATTTATTCCTTTTCCATGGTCTTTGCTAGCGTGCTCAGTTTTTTCCTGTCGACCTTCGAAGAGGCCGTCAAAGGCAGTTGCTTCAGAAATATAACTCCACCCCTAAGCTGTTTCGAGTCTGCCAAGTTATCTGAAAGTAAGAATGATAAAATCTAAAAGTTTATCAGTACATTAATAGTAATTATTCCACGTCATTTCATTCTTCCGTTCATTTTTCTATTTCCATCGCTACATAATTAAGTATTTTATTAAACATATATGTTGTGCGAACGTTTTTGGATCTGAGATTAACGAGGCATTAAAAAAATTCGTACTTTAGGCATATTCTGCTGAGAACAAAAACATATGTATTATTTTAATCCATGCTGTATAAACATGCAACTATCGATTGCAAGTTCTATGAGAATAACAATCGATAGTGGAATAGGTTCATTAACGATTATACACTTAACTCATTGTTATTGAGACTTGTCAAAATTTTCATCCTATACTTATTTGACAAAGTATAAGTTTCCTTAAACAGTTCTATAAACATTGACTTTATTGAAAGAAAGTTTGATTTTATGTTAGTAAACACTAAACAATAACTCTTCAAAAGACAAACCGCTTCCATTTATTGATTGTCATTATTTCTACTTATAAAAACTATAAAGTAAAGATATATTTGATATTCCAGCACCTGTTTCACAATTCATTATTACTTTATACGTGCGTTCCAAACCGAAACATTTTTATTAAGTTAAGCCCCAATTACTCACACAGTGTCGCATAATTAAAAGCATTTGGATAGTGAGGCGGTACTAACTCTTAACTAAATCCTTAATCTCTTGAGCGGTCACATTGAAGTCTTCATGTTTGACAATACAGGCTACAGGTAGATCTCCGTGCTCCAGATGCGGTACACTCGTCACAGCCACTTCGAAAACACCTGGATGGTTGCTGATTAGGCTTTCGATTTCTACCGGAGATATCTAGTTGGAAAAATAAAGCATAAGCCAAAATACTACATAATAGGAATATGTAAGTACACTGAGGTAAATTCCTATATATGAAACCTTAGAATGAAAGTGACCTAATCCAAAAAATGCAATTTGTGGTAAATGAGCATTAAAGTCTTCATAAAATTATAGTATTGAATACATTTTAATAATATATAGAGACCGAAGTATGCGCTGCCCCCTGTTATACTAAGATATGGGTCACTTTTACTTTACAAGGTTTTAGAATATGCTTTATAAGGTCAGTTTATGGTAAAATCGAGTATTACACTTTCATTCTAAGGGTGCGATATATATCTCAGTGTACCTACATATTGCTATTATTCTAACCGAATAAATTATTAAATTATCTGCTATAAATCCTGCAAGAGTGCTAGCCCACATATAGGATGACTTTATTATATATTGATTTATATTGTTCTACTAGGATACCTTACACTAGTATATCATTTAAGTAAATAAAGAAATTTTAAAAATTAAAAAAATAGTCCACTTTAAACATTTTAAAAGAAACACCGTTTTTGAATGTTTACTATACAAAAGAAAGTATAAAAACGTAATGACATGTAATTCTATGACCAAGGCTGTATGAGTCGTTTTTCTCATATTTTAAACAACAACTTCACATTAGAGAAAAACTGACTGAGCTTTTGAGACATTGTTTTAAATAACGTTTATAAGTACCGTTTTAATTGTAATTTAGTACACTGCGCCAAGGTTCAAAATCATTTTATTGAATATAATAAGGCTGTAAGTAAATCATCAACATCATTTATCTAGTTTAACGAATACAGTTTTCTTATAATAAATAGAAAGCGACTTCAATTCAACGCAACGTAATTCAAAGTAAATTTCGTAACTTTGATCATAACTCAAATAGACTTACTTGATAATTCCTGTATTTGAGCAAAGATTTAAGTCTGTCAACAAAGTAGAAGAGCCAATTTTTGTCTCTGTACATTATGTCTCCAGTACGCAGCCACCCATCTTTGGTGATGGTTTCTGCTGTTACTTCCGCATTGTTGTAATAACCCTGCAACGTCAAAGTCGAAAGGCATAATCATAAATATTATATATTCCTAAGAAGTTTCAGGGCTGTTCAAGAACGCGCCCAAAGCAGAATAACAACCTAGAAACTCAAACTTATCATTTAGATATACTTAGGTATGGTAATTAGGATCAACCCACATGTCAAAAAGAATACTTTATAAGTGAATGATCAATGAAGAGGTCTTTATAAATTACAGCTAAGATCCATCGCAGTACATCAGCTTTTACGAAATCACATCATAATCGGTCGCATTATTTAGAAACTACGATGCCACTCACAGACACAGACGCGTAACTTATAACAACTCTTATTGCATTGGTTTAAAGTATGTTCGATCGTAAAATAAAATCCTTACCTTGAAAACGGAAGGTCCTTTAAGCCAAAGTTCACCTGGGATGTTAGGTTCGGTAATTTCTTGCAGACTTTCTGGATTTACAAGCTAAAAAGAATAAATTTTAAAAATATATTAAACAATTTAGTCTAAACAGTGAATAATAACTGTGAACATCAATAATTAACAAATATGACTGATAAATATGTTTTCGGTGTTAATTACGAAATTTAAACTTCATGAAGTAGATACCTTATTATTACGGAAATACATCGAATATCCAAAAAATTGTATGAAAGCTTGACTTACTTTGCACTTAAGGTAGGGTATTGGCCGTCCTACTGATTCCGGCATAGTGACGTCATGCAAAAGAGCCAATCCAGACAACTCACTCATTCCATACACATTTAATGCTAATGTATTAGGCATAGCTTTCTGTAAACAATAACTTAATAGTTAAAAAAACTTAATTATTTTAAACGGGGCGTCTGAAAACTAGTGTTGAGGCCGATTTTATATCTCAATATTATACCGAGTGAATACCACATTGAAAATGCGTCATTTATTATTATTAAAATTCATCATTTGCTTATGCAACATAATATTGAATTATAGGGGCAATCAGTTGCATAAAGATAAGTTCAGCATATCAGTAGAATAATCATTAAATATTACATAACTGACGCGGAAATTTTATGAAAAATATGTATGAGAAATAATCTTATTTACAATAACATTAAATCTAATTACTTTATACAATTATGTTTATTCTTTACTCGTTGATGTAAATACGCACCAGAAAAATATGATAAGGCTTAATATACACCACGTGGAATGGAATGGAAGCGACTTTGTGCAACGAATTTGTACATAGCACAACGAACTTTATGTTAATTGTATACATACAAACAAAATACGAGCTAAAAAAGGTCGCACGTCTTCCAGGAATCTTCACACATTCTCGAAAATTTCCCTAGCTACGTTTGTGCCATATGTGGAATCCGTGGGAAGTAATGCAAACGGGGAGTCGGTACTCGGTCACAGCAGTGCGGTGCCAAACATTTACGAAATAGGTTGTGTGCGTGTTATGCAATTAAAAATGCTATGCGTACTATTATATAAAAATCAACAATTTTTGTCAAGTAAAAGATCAAAACTAATAACTGAACGTCCCCCAAGGCGCGTTCGCGCTAATTGCCCGAGTATTTTCGCGCATTATCGATTCTCGAATCATGAGGCGAAATTGACGATTCCATTCCATTTCATTCAGCGGCAGTGTATATTGACCCTAAAGCATATAGAAAACACAATTCAGTCAAAAACAGAAATTTCCATAAAAATTCCACTAAAGTTTTCAGTTTTTTTAGACTTTTATAAAATCTTTAAATACTTCAATGAACTTAATTTATGTGACAACTGTTAATATGTTTTATTTTCTTCTATTCGATCAGTCTCAATAGGTACATAGTGCTTTATAAAATATTAATTTATCTTGTATAAGAAATACCTCAATTTCCATAGGTAAGCCGGGAGGCATTGCACTTCCTCCAATAAAGATAAGTTCGAAAGATGTAAAATCACACTGATCGCGTTCTCCCGGCTTAAGTAATGTCATCCACGTATTTGGACTTGACATTGCGAAGGATGGCTGCAGAATAGAAATTACTAACATAAATATCATCTTTACGTATTTAATGAATAAAATCAGTCTTTTCCAGTAGGATTCTTACACTGATAGGAACCTGGGTTGTTCCTGACACAGGAAGACACAGGCAAGCGTATTCGAAAAGTCTTTTTTATTGAGATTTTGCCCGTTTTGCTCATTTACATAACAACATGAAATACCATTAATATGGAATTTCCGGCTAATTCGCCGATTATCAGATTTAAATATATATTGTTTTATAATCTGTACTTACCCTATATTTATTGATGAGGTAATACGTATGCTTCTGCGTCATTGGCTGTGATGACTGGAGTCTTGTCTGTCTCATCAGAGGACAGGAGATGAGCTGAAATATTGCTGAGTACCACTGGATTGGAGACGTCACAAAACTTAACGGGGTCGGTGAGGGAAATGTGTCGAAATAGGACCTTTAAATATTTAGAATCAGTAGTAATGGACTTAAGATACATTTTCCGAGTATTGCAGTAATAATTAAATTAATTCACATTTCACACTTTGGAATCAAGGGATTCCAAAGTGTTATTATTAATTTTAATTTAATTTTTGTTATTCATTATTTTACAAAAAATTACGAGAAATTATGCAGGACTAGAAAACATGACGGCTATTAATAGAAGACCAATAAGAGTCAAAATACGTCTTCGCAGACTTATTTCCAGAAAACAGGGAGTGAGTATAAGCTACTAAGAAAGGTCTGTACTGTTTCAATACCTAAGGCTATTGTGACATTTTAATAAACTAGACCAAAATATACGGATATTAGTAGGCAAGTGGATTTTAAAAGGAAAATGGACATTATTATAAAATAGAATGTGTTTTAATGACTTCCGGAAGTTAGATTTTTATGATTAGCTAGTTCTACCTACACTACCTACAGTACCTCTGTCTGAAGGTTATATCGTATATAGTAATGTTTCAATCGGATAGGCAAAAAAGGCTCCATGCATTATATGGACTTACTGGAATATCCACTTAACCCACTTCGGTCGTTTCACGTTTAGATACCCTTGGGTTCAGTGGGTATATACATATAGCAATTATGCTAGAAGTGTACCTACTCGGTAGGATCCTAAATATTACATAAAAATAAGAAAGTAACATTATATACCACATATAAGACATTCCAAATACGAGATTTGTGTGTGTAACCTCAGCGGACTTCGGCAGCCCAGTGGTTCCACTTGTCGCGATTAACATTGCTGCAGTTTTTGTGGGGTCGAAGTCAGCAGGTCTGCAATTGACGATGGTCGTTGGAGGTTAAATTAAATACATTTGGGTGTACCGTATAATGATATCGAAATTGCTATATTTTAATATCCTATTGATAAATTTTACTTGAAAAGTTTAATTTATAAATAAACCATTAATCACGGTCTTTGGTAATATAAAAGACTAAGTACCGAGTTTCTTGCTGGTTCTTTTCTGTGTAACCTATTTGCCTTTATTGATAACTATAACTTGATCTAAAAATAATTCATTTATTGTTATTTGTAGGTATAAGTTTATTTGAAAAAAAATTTTGACTTTCTTTATCTAGAAGTAATATCTATCATTCTTTGTTGCTAAGCCTTGCTTAAAAAAATCCGAATTATATCTTTATTACATCAAATAATAATTAATTAATCTATATTACGATAAAATCAATGATAAAAATATCAACTTACTCAAATTTATCAATAGGAACATCGTCTCCTTCATGCAAAAGTTCTAAGATTGTTTTGTATTCAGATCCTGAATTAAATGTGATTATTTCACATTCGAAGTCCAGCCTCCGTACAGCTTCTTCAACCTCTTTGGCTTTCTCGCTTTGACAGAAAATTATCTTTGGCTTGTTGAATTCAAATGTGTCATGTAGTTCCTCTAAAATTGTATAAAGCTACATCTACCTTTCAACACTTAACCTAAACTATAAAACTACTAGTTTTAACCATTGATATACATTACATTATACATATTAATAATATATTGTTATACTGGGTGACTCAGTGTACTTCGTATCACCTATCCTAACGACATTAAAACCCTCCGCTAAAATATCTGAAAATTTATATGGGAAAATGAAAATGTTGTTTTTACTATCTTCCTTGTAATTTTTCCATATTTTCTTAACGTTAAAACCTTCCTTAGACTACGACTAATATTTCAAAACCAAAATCAGCTAAATTTTGTATTTTTGTAAATATATTTAAGTACATTATTGTAAATTAAAATTAATTTTGTCGAATTTAATATAATATTTTGTATAATTTTAAGTCAAATCAGCTAAATCAGTTCAGCCGTTCTTAAGTTTTAGCGAGACAAACGAACAGTACAAAGTATTTCATACTTTGTGTTATACTCACTCACTGCCAGGGTAGAGTCCACAGCAGCCACGCCAATACCAAGGTAAAATGCAGCATACATGGGTATGCACAGGTGAATATGGTTGGGTGCCATTATCACAACCACATCATCCTTCTTAAGACCCATCTTCAGTAATGCATTTGCGCACTGAACGGAACGCTTCAGAGCTGACCCAAATGTTTCTGATTCGCCTGTTCCTCCATCGATCTATGTTTGAGCAAATTTACTTCAAAAAATAAGTACTAAAAACTTTCTTCTTGATATTTCCGGTCTTTTTTTACTTTCATAGCATCGATAAATTTTTAATTATATTTTTATTAAGATATTTTTTTACAGTTACACAATAAATATGTTAAGCATACTTATGATTAATATATGTCGACGCAACCAGATGACAGATGAAGACGGATGGTGTCTGATTTCCAATTGTTTTCACTTAAAATCATTAATCGGTTATAGCATTTAAAAACGTTCAATTCGTTGTAAACACTAACTTACTAGTGGGGCATTTTCGGGTAGCTCGATCGTTTTCATTACACTACCGCCACATCTAGATCGGGCGTGGTTTAAATATTGGTAAAAGATGGCTTTCGGAAGCCATCTTTTATCAGTTCGAAACACATCTCGCCCGCCCGCCCAAACAACCTACAGGAATATGTCTCAGAATATGTTTACAGGACGCGAACTAAGTTCCACATACTACGTCGTTTAGATGGACACTCTCAATCGAGTCTTCGGACTAAGCAAGAGCTTGTAAATTACTATTTAATAGCAAATAAATCAAGAACTACTAAGAGGTGTTGCGTTTACTACATCAACGGATGACCAGTGACCACCCTGATGACGAGACTTTTTAAAAACTTATTATATTACACGTTTATTGTATATGTATTTTTTTTCTTGACATCTTTGATTATAATATAATCAATGAGTATGTCTTTTAAATAAAATTAATAAGTAAGAATTAGTTTTTAAGTCTATAATAAAATAAAAAATATTACCTGAAGAACTTGATCTGGTACATCTCTTAAACTATCCAGTATGAGTTTGCCAAGGTGGAATCTGTCGCTGGGTTTTCTAGAATTTGCTACAACACGAGCCTGTATTTCGCTCAACCACCAATGTACGGCAGAGAAAGAATACGTCATCACACCCATTATGAATACTTAAAAAATGTAGTCGGTCAGTCTATAAATCTGATCGTAATCGGTGAATCTATTCACGGTATCCTAGAATATTATAAAGTTATTATTAAGTTTGAACGCGCATCGCTCAAAAGCTACTATTGTAGAATGAAAATCTAAATTCTAGAAACAGTTATCGTAATGATGGGAAACCGGTGGCATTATCGATTATCTTATTATTATATGATTAATTAATTTATCATTGCATTTATAATTTTTAATTTTTAATTTTTTTTTTAATTTATCATTATAATTTTTATATTGCACAAGAGAAACAAATTATTGTTTGCACAGAGATCTCTTCTATATTCATAGATTAATAGATAATAAATTATTGTTAACTGATCTTTTGGATTTGATTAAGGCTCAAATTGTCACGTCATTTCAAAAAATAGCATTCGGTCTCCTCGGTCCGTTAGTTTTGGAGCTATGACACCACAGCACACATAAACATACAGACACGTCAAACTTATAACATCTAATTAACTGACCTTCAAAAAACCAAAAAGGACGTTATCAATTCAACGTATTTTCGTCTTCGAGTCTTATTCTTAATTACAATATTCAGAAGCTGCACGCGCTTTAATACTGGCTCCTCTAAAATTACTTAAAGATAAAAAAACTGTCAAGTGCGAGTCGGACTCGTGCACGAAGGGTTTCGATATCTATAAAAACGGCAAAAAATCTTTTCTGTTGTGTGGTAGCCCCACTTAAATATTTATTATGTTTTAGTATTTGTTATTATAGCGGCAAGACAAATAATACATCATCTGTGAAATTTTATTCTCACTTTTCGGATAGTTTTGATAAAATTGCTCGTTTTTACAATTGTACCATAAAGGGCTATGGTAACTAAAGTGTGCACAATATGCTAAAACATTATCTGTTTGAGTATAACCTGTTGTGGTAACAACACGGAGAAGTTTTGACTTTAGATCAATATGGTCAATATATTTTTAAGGGTGTATTCTCATTAGATTTTTTGGTATTTAAAAAAAAAACACGTTTGTTGTATGGAAGCCTTAAATATTTATGTTATATTATTCTTGTTGTTATAGCAGCAACAGAAATACATAATCTGTGAAAATTCAACTGACTAACTATTACGGTTCATGAGATACACCCTGGTGACAGAAGGATAGACGGACGGACGCGGAGTCTTAGTGATAGAGTCCCGTTTTACCCTTTGGGTACGGAATCCTAAAAATACGTTCTCGCTCAAGGTTCGCTTACGCAAGGTACGTTTGGTACGCGTCATATGCTACACTATGATATGTATACTGTTAGAATGAAAAGAGTCTATATAGTTTTCATATAGATCTTTTTGTTCTGTATAAATTTATTTTTCTATATGTCATACATCTTTCCCTGTCTATTGTTTTTTCTTCCTTCTTATTGAACATATATGTCAATGTGTATATATAATAAATATCTTAATTATATATTAGTCTTTAGATTAAAATTTACAGCCTGCGTATTCTAAGAGTTGGTTCGAATAAATGTATAAATAACTCAAAACATTAATTCGCGCTCTATCATATATGATAATAATAATAAATAATATATAATGTATACATTATATTATATTACATACTTTATGCAAACGTTTCTTGTTATCTTGTTTAGTATTAAAACGCAGCTGATAATAAAGTGCCCAATTATCAGCTGACACCATTTTTTTCGTGAATATTTAGTTTTTACAAAGTATGCTTCGCCACCCACAACGTCTGTTTTTTCTTGATTATTGCCATTTCGTTGAGTTTAAGTATATACGATATACATGCTACTCATAATAGCTCACCATCAGGCGTAAGGCAACACCTATCATCAGCGATTGATCAAGAGTTCTGACCGCCCTAGGCTAATTATTATGAGTACGCGCCCCCGCCAGGTGTGTTACGGGTAGATGCAATGATGCTAGATTAGTGCATGCGATGACACGATTTCAGCGCCCCTCCCCCTTCCCTATCCTCGCACCATAGGCTGCAGCCTAATTAGCCTAAGGGTTAATCAGAAAATATCGCTTTTATATTTTATCTCATTGTCTATTTTAGGAATCTCTGTATTCTATATAAAAGAGTTGTTGTTGCAAATTATAGCTCTGCTAACTTAAACAAAAAGTATCCACTAAGCATAGTATGTTTACGTATAAAATAAAACAGTATGAATAATACAGTTTTAATGTACATAACAATTACATAATAAAATTACACAAAGTGCCAACTCAGTCAACACTTTACAATATATCTCTTGATTCTGCGATCAGTTTCTTTAAAGAGCGACGATTTATTTTACCCGTTGGAGTTGTCGGGAGCTCCTCAAGGAATAGTACCCCACCTCGTAGTTGTTTTGTGTCAGTTAAATTGTCTGAAATCATATTCTCTAGTTATTTTCAATTTTTGGTTTTAAAAGCTTACATAGAGTGTTAAATATTGCCTTTTATTTTATTGTGTGTTTTAAATTTTTTAATATCTCTCTAGTATCTACGTATTTTTCAATCATCTATTCTATGTATGAGCAATAAAAATATATTGCGGGTATTGAAAAAACTCAAAAACTAGAAAGCCGATTTAAAAATTCTTATTTTAATGGGAAGCTAGCTCTTTCAAAATGACTATATACTTTAAACTATCTGAGGCAATGACTTTGCCAATTTTAATAATATGCTAAATTTTGCCATAAACATTTCAATCAATTGAAGTTTCTGAGACTAGCCCGATCAAACACCTACGGATTGATTTGTGAGCTTTTCAAGATTTTCTTTTTTGTATCGATGGATCATCAAATTGTTTCCACGAATACTGGGATGTTTGTGGAAACTGAAGTACCGAATATAGAAAACTTACTCTTCACTAGATCCTTAATCTCCTGCGCGGTGACTTGAGAACCTTTTAAAGTTTTGACACAGGCAACAGGCAAGTCTCCACATTCCAAGTCAGGAATACCACAAACGGCCACATCTAGAATCTCTGGGTGACCTCGTATCACGTTCTCTATCTCCGTTGGTGATACCTGAAGATATATTGAATCTATCTTGCTTTTTTATAACAGGAGATAAACTGGCAGGAGGCTCACTAAGAGTAAGAGATCTGGCACCCATGGTGTGTTGCCGACTTTATAACCGACTTCAAAAAAGGAGTGTGTTTTTATGTTTGTTACCTCATAACTTTCGACTGGTTGAACCGATTTTTACGATTCTTTTTTTGTTTGAAATCTGGTGATTCCCGTGTGGTTCCATTTATACCAAAATCTGTTCAATAGTTTTAGAGTTACAAATTGAAATCAGTTTTTTGTTAAAATTATTTAGAAATACCTCTGATGGCAAGAACGCAGAAGATAACGCTGTTTATAAATAAAAAGAGCCAGAGCTCTTGTTTAACGTCCATGGACCATGATAATGTAGCTCCAAAAAGAATGGACAAATTTCGATGCGATTTCTTTTTGTTTGAAAGCTGACATAAAGGGGGTGGTCCAGGTAAATCGGTTCATCTGTTTGTGTGACATTCATATTATTTTGCAATCTTCACGTCTAGAGCTTTTTTAAATACGATTACTTCGTTTGTCTAAACGATTGAAAAAAGGCATACCTTATATATTGTATTATTCAACGACCAATTGGTGTAATTGTGCTCTTGTCTTCTGCATCAAAAGATCCCGGGTTCGAATCCCGGTTGGTGCATTTATTTATGTGGTCAGCACGAATGTTTTCGAGTCTCAACTGTTTATAAATATGTATTTATTGTAGTACGCTGTTTCTGATAACACAAGTGCTTTAGCTACTTACTTTGGGATCAATTATTATAATTATTATTATTAAACGGAAATTTATACTAACAGATTAGGCCAGTAAGTAAATATTTTTTTATAACGTGTACTGATATAACTCTACCTGGTGATTTTTATATTTGAGTAACAGCTTTAAACGGTCTAAGAAATAAAATTTATCATTTTCATCTCTGTAGAATACGTCTCCGGTTCTGAGCCATCCATCTTTTGTAAGCGCGTCCTTCGTTTCATTCGGTTTGTTCCAGTAACCCTAAAAACTATTTAATTTAAAGAGAATTCCTTAAGTAAAGTTTTTATCAAAGAATCAACTACGACTTTCAAAATGAATCAAAAGCTTGCTACATATTACTATTTTTTTTAAACTTAATTATAATTTATTTCAAAACACTTAAATTACCTAACATACTAAAATTTGATCTTGTAGCAAAGTTGAAGAAGTGTTTATTAAACCAAAAAACAAATGGTGTGTGAAGCACCTCCGTGCCTAAGTGGTTCACATCTGCATATATGTATAATTTTTAGACTCTGGGTTCGACTCTTGGAGCAACAATTAAAAATTTCGGTTTAGTGGGCACAAAAGGTTGTTTATTTATTCACTTGTAAAGAAATCGATCAGTAAGACAGACACATAACTGTAAGTAAATGATTTATAGAACAGAATCAATTTTAGAAAAGGTGGCAGAAAGTCGATGAATATGCAAAACTTACCTTAAACACAGTCGGTCCTTTCACCCAAAGCTCTCCGGTAACGTTGCATTCTTTAATTTCTTTTAGAGTTTCCACATCCACAATCTGTAAACAACCAAAATGTGTAATCAAAACTTTTGCTGAAGGAACCAAAAACATATTTAAATACACTGACTGAATTTTATTGAATTTCTTTGAGAGTCTCAAGACGAGTGGAGTATCTTATATGTCCTTGCGTTACGAATTGACTTAGTAATATTTAACTATTGGTCGTCAAATGCTTAACAATTAAAGTGAGACTTTAAGTCTAACTCAAATGTAAATGCCACTTACCTTATACTGATAGTGACTAAAAGGCTTTCCACAATCCATTTTGGACGCATCAGCTAACTGAAAACACAGTCCAGAGGCTTCACTGAGTCCATATCCTTTGTATATCGATGCCGTCTTATTCACCATCTTTAAATATCATAGGTGCCTATATTAGATGTAGTTACCATAATTATTATACCATAGATAATAATGATTTAATAAGTATCTATGCTACTCAATCAATGGCGTGCGCTTGATAAAGAGAAAATTGCATTGCCTACCGTACCAAACTTATTCAAATAGTATTATTTAGAATATTAGGTAAATTTTGCAAATATATTACATGAAACAACAAATAATATTAAAATCCATTCAGTAGTTTTTGCGTGAAATAGTAATAAACGTCCACACATACTTACTTTCGCGTTTATAATATTTTTAATTATATATTTAAGATTTATTTAAATTATAGACGAGCTATTACCATATTATTTTGACTACATGGCTTTATACCATCCTATGTCTTATAGAGTCCAGCTTCAGCATCAGTGAAAGAAAATTTAAAAATGGTCTAAAGGTTAAATATCACTACATAGTATAAAACAAAGATTTTTCTTCCCCTATATCTCTTTGTATGCTTAAATCTTTTAAACTACGCAACGGATTTTGATGCGGTTTTTTTAATAGATAGAGTGATTAAAGAGAAAGGTTTTTATATGTTTTATACCCGTGCAAAGCCGCGTCGCTAGTAATATAATAAATATAACTATAAAACAAAACACTTTTTTTCTCTTTGTAATATACGTGTAGAACTTACTCTTATTAAGTCAACGACTTCTTGGAATACACTACTACCGCCAAGCATAATCCATTTTATTGAAGAGAAATCACATTTTTCCCGTTCACCTGGTGTCATTAACTTTACCATAAGTGTGGGACTTGACAGAATATACGTTGGCTGAAAAATAACCATTATTATTATTCATTTAACACCGACAACCGTGATCAACAAAAAAACAAATGGAAATAATCTGCATCGGGAATGTAATAATGTAATTAATATTATTAAAACGATGTTAGTTAGTCGCCTTCATATTTTTAATAATCATTGTTTCTTCTTGTATTTTTTACTGGTGTTACTGTTAGCTGGTGAAACTGGGTACCGTTGACTACGCATTTTTCATGAAATTTTATAAAATAATTTAGAAGTAATAAGGAGGTTAACAGTATAATTAACAATAATAATATTTATTTATTTATTTGCTCAAATAGTATATTAAATATTTTATTATTCATATAAAATATTTGAATACAACATCCCAGACTCCTGTTATGGAGTAAACCGTATTGCAGGAGCCTGTAGTTTCACTGTTTACATTAATATTGCAAATTAAATTCAAATAAAAAAAAAATCAAATTTACTCTGTATTTGTTGATTAAGTCGTAAATATGATCTGTAGTCTCTGGCAAAGAGCTCTGTAGTCTTGTATACTTCAATATTGGTGAAAATGTAAGATGTATATGCGCTGATAGCCATTGTACTGGTGAAACAAGTATTGGTAACAAATCTGAATGATCTTCTGAAAAGACATCCCTGTAACAAGATACGCTAAGATACTTTCTTTGGTTATTTTTGACGGGAAGCTGTGAAATGTTAGAGGCTATATTATACATACTAACGCGGATGAGGAAATATTAATTATTATCATTAGCTATACAGTGGTTTAACTACTGTTAATCAATCAATAAAAATACTCAATTCTGATTTGATTGGTGCACCATCTATCCAAAGGGTGTGAAATATTTACATGACGATTTTGTTGAGCACCTCTAGCGGTTACGTGCAAATATGTTGTTTTAATAATTGAGACAACTCATATACCCATTTGATCCCAAAGTAAGTAGCGGAAGCACTTGTGTTATGGTAATCAGAATTCAGAAACAACTAATCCTTGTCTATGGGCGACGGACCGTTTAACTTAAGTGCCTTTTCACATGTTCCGTTTGCGGGGTAGCCGGCGCCGACTGTCCGGTTAAACACATTGCTTTCACACGAGCCGGCAGTAGCGTCTTTACAGCAGCTTTCTATTAGCGCCGGCAACCGGTACATGTGAAAAGGCACTAAGTGTGCCTCCAGCCCGTTAGATTTCCCATAGTATAAAATATAAAAAAACTTAATAGATTACTCGACTTGTCATCGTGTTGGTAACGATGCCTGAGACCGCTGCAATATTACATCGAGTTTCAAATAAAAATACCGATTTGAGATATTTCTTGTTAAGTATGATTTCTAGATAAGTTAACCCCAATTTTCTTTTAGGCAGGTTTACCATAAACGAGAAAGTCCAATGACGCAGTTTTTATGCGTTAGTGTTGCAACCTTAGGTAAACCCGTCGTCCCGCTTGTTGATACCAGCAGGGCTTCAGTTTCAGTCGGATCAAATTCTTCAACGCTTAAACAATATTAACAAAATGCTATAAACTTGTTTAAATTAACTATTATCTATTATATTAATTTATCTGTCTATTATATTAATTTATGCCCTTTGGAGTAGAGATTTTCAAGCTCTAATCGACAAAGAAGATGCGTAATTAAAATCAGTTCAGCGGTTTAGGTGTGAAAGCGCAACATACATACAGATAGACAAAGTTACGCATTTATAACATTAGTATGGATTATACTAAACTAGATACACGCAATTGTAATTGGTAGGGAACGCTGACTTAATAATGTACTGACCGAAACTTATCAACATTGGCATCAACGCCGTATTTATCCAGAAACTCTGGGAATGTATTGAAATGTTCTTCTTTCCCAAATGTAGCTATTTCTCCTTTTATTTTTAGTGAAGTCAATACCTCTTGCACATCAGCTGCTTTCGATGCGAGGCAGAATACGAATTTTGGTTTCGTATCACTTAATATATTATTTAGTTCCACTGAAAGTTAGCCATCTTTCAAATTATCTATTCAGAAAACTAACAACTAAAATCTTTTTTATTAACAAGTAAATATCTCTAAAGTCTAACCCGTTCAGCTACTAAGGCAGTTTTTAAGGTAGGTTTATTGTAAGCTAAATTGCAACATACTTTTACGTAAATGCATATCTATGCAGGCCACAGCGATCCCAAGGTAGAAAGAGGCATACAGTGGCGCTGTCAGATCCAGACAATTTGGTGCCATGAGGACAATGACGTCACCCAGCTTTATACCCAGTCGGCGGAAGGCTTCCGCGCATCGTATAGATTTCACTAACATTGAACCAAACGTGTCTCTCTCGTCGGTAGCTCCATCAATCTGAAACCAGTTTTCAGGACTTTACAGCTAGCATTAAAACACGTAATAAACGATCATATTTTTTTTGCTCGGCATGTGCTAGGCTTAAAGTAATTATGATATATCAGATGAACTATAACCAAGTGAGAAGATTTGTGCTAACATTTAAGATTTAAGCAACAATCATTATCTGAGCAGTCAGATTAGATAATGAGTGTGTATTGAAAAAGAAATTCAGATGAACATGACATACAATAAATAAAAATAAACATTAATTATATATTAAGTAAGTACCTCTATAAAAATTAATCATAAATAACGTATATAACGTGGGTCGTTTTAAAAATTATTTATATCGGGAAACATAGATATTTGATACCTAAGTATTGGCTTTACAAATTCATTCAGTTTCAGATCTAGAGACGTGATAACAATCCCACTAATATTATAAATTCGAAAGTTTGTGAGGATGTTTGGGTGTTTTTTTTTTATTTCCATCGGGAATCGAACCCAGGACCGTGGTAACGCTGAACGGCTGAATGGATTTGAATGGAATTTGGCACGCATATAGAATATGCTCTGGATAGGGTACTTTATATACCGGTAGTGTGTTCCTGTTGGATAGTTTATTTTAGATTTTATTTTATTTTAAAAAAACATTTATTTCACGTAGCATATACGGCTATATAACATCACGTATCGACGAAATTAACGCAGATGAAACCGCGGAACAGAACTAGTAACATATGATATAATATAGAGACCAAAAATTACTAAATACTTAGATACAAACACTAAATAAATACCTGTAATAAAAATTTTGGGTCCTCCTTAAATCGTCTAAGTAAAAGTTTCCCAAGATTGAATTTATCGTTGGGGTTGCCCGATTCAGCCACTATTTGGTGAAATAAGTCTTTAAGATAGGGATGCACTTGGTCACTTCGGATATCCATTGTCTCTGAAACGTATGATGATAAATATATATTTATTATTTAAGAATACATTAAATATTTATTTACAATTATTACATAAAATAACTAAGAATATATTATAACATAAAAATTTGGAATACAAAATACTCTAAAATATATTAAAACTAGCGACCCTTCGCTTGGGTATAAAACATACATATATAAAACCTTCCTCTTCAATCACTCTATCTATTTAAAAGTTTTAAAGATTTAAGCATACAAAGGGATATAGGGACAGAAAAAGCAACTTTGGTTCATACCACGAGTATGTAGTGATTAGCTTTAAAAACTAAAAATATTTTTTAAAAATTATTCCATGTGGCATGGTACCCCAGCATTTCCTCGCTGGATTGCAATAATATGCTGAGCGAGGAAAGCGCCAGCCCTGGGGTCTCCGGTGGACTCAACAAGGCTTATCTCTTTAATGTAACTTACATTAACAGCACTTGTTTCAATAGCTTCTTTAATTATATAATGAAGAGTGAAAAATTCATAATAGTTTGAAACTGTTTTTTTACCTACTACCTAATTTTATCTAGATAAAATTTTAAGCACACTTAAATTATGTACATTATATTACGTATGTTACAGCTACTTACTTATGTTACTGTAGAATATAGAAAGTACCAGATTTAGGGGAGGATAACTTACAGCCTCGGGGCCTCCATAGAAGAGAGGTCTCCACTATAGACTTTAAAAAAATTCAAATTCAGACTAGTAAACACTAGTAAACAACTTTTGCTTTGATATTTTTCGAGTGTTACCTTCACATACTTACATGATTATTTTAAAAATTAACAGAAATCATCGGTCTATATTTGTTTACTCCAATCAGGCAATCAGTAAAATATCAAAATCTCAAATAATTTGGGGCTGGGGGCCTCCACTCCTTTGTTGCCCCGAGGCCTCCAGACCTCTAAATCCGGCACTGAATACAGAACTTCGATGTATCGATTTTAAAACAGGTAAATCTTAGGATTTACCGTCTTGATTGTAAAAGAACATGTTATTAATTGCACAATATTTATACTGCAATAAATTAATTTACTACAATTTTAGCTTACGATAGTAACTGTTATCATAGAATTCTCATTTCTCAACTTTTTTATTCAATTATTTTGGCAATAACTGTAAATCAATACAAAGACTCAAAAAGCAGAAGTTTCAATTCGACTGTATGTTTTATGTTTGTTATGCAATTGTGAATTTCGTTATAAGCGTTACGTGGTATACGTTAAGTGGGTGCCAAACCAGTAAACTCTATAAACACCAACCAAATAATTTTTACTTACAGTAAATAATTAATTCTATTTTATTTATCTTTCTTTAGTGCATTTGAAGTTGTTTCATATATTTTTAATAACTTTAATATAGAATGTAGTACGAAAAAACTGTACTTATTCAATTTTGTTTAGTATATAATATACATACTTAGTGTTCGCGAAGAACAAATCACACGTGTATTAATTGCCAGCACATTTAACTATAGAAAATAAATGAATCACTTTAAAACATCTTTTATACACGTTTCATTCACAAGCAGAACAAGTGACAAAGATAAAAAATCTTATCATTATTTAATTCAAGATTTATCAATTCATACAACGCGTGTTTGTCTAAAATATGCTGTCTGTTCGCTTTGGATGTCAAAATTTAATTGACTTTTATTATTAAAAAGGCTAATCATTAATATGCAGTCTACGTTTATTTTGAGGTATGTATTAAGACAGAATGGCATGGTTTAAGGCGCGTGGCACCAATGACCTTGCGAATTCGGGTGTGGCCTATGCTTCCTGTTCCGTTATTTCGACGCAATTATGGAAATAAAAGCGTCGGTATACATTATTCAATATATACCGATTCAATATATATTCAATAAGATTAGATACTAGAGCCTGCATTTTGAATTACGCGTAATATCGTAAGTAAATGGATTGTGACAGCGTACGCACAGCCTCTACCCGGTTACTGCCGTTTGTATTTCATATAGTATAAAATCACAAGTAATATGTCAAAGTTATAATTATGTTATTTTTTTATTAAAAATGCTCAGTTTTTAGACAAATAAACTATTTTTTCTTGTAAGAGCCATGAACGTATCAAGTAGTTTAAAAACAATTACAAATTTAAAGTTGAAAAGAGATTTATTTCAAAAAATTGTATCACTTACTATTTTAAAAGATTTTAAACGCTCAGATTGCAGATCATCATCAGTCCCTAATATATATATTTTTTTAAATCTCCTGGTAAGCTCATTACAGAGCATTAGGCCCTTTATGATGATTATTTCATGATACCACGTGCTTTAATATTTTAAAAAATATGCGGTTTTTATTTACCATTAAGTGCCCATATTGACATTGTAATTAAAAGTTAATGTTCCTTATGAGTTAGGAACGGTCCAGCGACTTTGAATTGATGTACCTACATTTAAAAGATACTGACGGAAAGCTGGTATATAATTTACGCAAATAATATAATTTGGACGTAATTTTTTGGTGATTGTTGTTTTGGTCTCCATTGTAATTTACGTGTTTGAATGTTTCTGGTGTATATTTCATCCTATTATTGTCTTAACATGTATTATGTGGTTTAACCATAAGAAATAAGATTACTACTCAAAACTGTCGTTATTTTATTATAGAATATATGGGATATATTCATTATAATAATTTAATAATGAGATAACAAGTTCAATAAAAAAGTAGATAAAATATATTACGTAGATAATTCGCTTAAGATACTGAAATGATAAAAACAAGAATCAGTGAGTAAATAAAAGTGTTATCGTAAATAATACTAAACAATAAATGGCATTTTAAACAAATACGATGAAAAGGCAACTTTTCATAAATAAGCTTGAAATCTTTTAGGCTACCGTTTAAAACAAGGTAATTCTGTAAACTGAACTTAGGCTTTTCAGTTTGATATCAGAAATGGTGTCTTATTAATTCGTAGATTTGTACTTTTAAAAGGTCGGAGTAACTGGTTTACATTGAAATATTGTAAGGTTGATTTCAAATATTACGTAAACAATGAATCTTGAAATATTATACAAGTTATCATTTTAGTAAGTGCTTTTGTTTAAAACATATTAAATAATTTCAAGAAAATATATATGTATAGTTCTAATCATAAAAAAAAGAATAACCGACTTCAAAGTGCACTAAAAAGTAATAAATAAAAATAAATAAAAATTTCGTTTATTTCAATAATCAAAATACAAGAGTAAATCAAACTAGTTGTTTTACTCAGGAGTCTGGAATATTGAAGTTTGCTGCACCGAATGTACAAATGTACTATAAACAATAACGAGTGAGAGAGTCGAGTGAGAAAAGTCGTCGGCAAAATTTGTTGCAGACTTTTGATTAAATATTTTTGATTTTTATGAGGAGCTAAAACAAAAATTTCAATCCCAAATTTGCCGCCCTAAAAATCTGCCGCCCTAGGCTCCAGAAAACATAAGTGGTCAATATCAAAAAGAAAAATGATAAATATAATGTACTTAGTTGTATACTTAGTAACTAGCAGGATTTGTAAGGGTGTGTAGGGGTGTGTTTATGTGAAGTGTGATGTATGTGAGTGCATGTAATGTATGTGTGAGAGAATGAAATCATTAGCATATTATATGAAATTATTTAGTTAATTAATAATTTAATGAGTTTTATGTGTAAGCAATTAAGTATGCGCTACGTCTCACATAATTCTTTTCGAAATAAAACTAATCTAATCTAATATAAATAAAACAGTAAAATAATTCTACAAAGCACGTTTTTGCAAGTCGGTGTCTTAGTGTTGAAGATACCCATTATTTTAAGTTATGATTTTCTGTTAGGTATAGAATCATCAAACTCGGCCCACAACTGACAAACGTGTGAAAAATCTTATATAAATGATTGGTCTGGCTGCGCTATTTGTAAATATTACATGTAAATAAAATATTTCATTTTTAATAGTTTATTACAAATGAGGCATTTATATACACACCAAAAATATTTATTTGTATATTCGCTTTTAATTTATTGTTCATTTTTTTCCCATTAACTCGGGTATCAGTTGAGCAACTGGTAATACAATTCTTCACGCACACAAATGTCAGGTGATGTTCTCTAACACACACTACCATAATGAATTGCCACTTGCCACGTTTACGGAGTTATTGTTTTTAGATAGTGCGGTATCTAGTCGAGCGCAGCGAGACCAATCATTTATCTAACAATAAGTAAAAAACATACAAAAAATACAGTCGATCACGTTCTTAGCCATGACGAGCCATTTTTTTTTAATTTTAATTTTTTATCATTATTAAATGCAATGTGTGTTTATTGTTATATATAGTTAGTCGTTTGGGGCTTAGAAACCTTGTGGGACGGGCTTGTCAGTAATACTGTCGAGTTGTAAAGCTCAGGGTTAAGGCTGGTTTTACTGTCACGCTGACCACACCTCCTCTGCAGTAAGCCAGCGCTTACTGCAGAGGTACCGTGTTTGAGCACATTGAAATGGTCACAATAAATATATTATGTACCCACTTTGTGAAATTAGATAGTACCCTCCGTCCCCTTATCCTCAACTTATTATCTATATTTATACCAAATTTCATTAAAATCGGTTCAGTGGTTTAGGCGTGAAAGCGTAGCAGAACGACAGAGAGACAGAGTTACTTTCGAATTTATAATATTAGTATGGATAGGTACCTAGTCTTAAACTCATCACAAATGTTACATCTATTGAGCATTATTTTAGCAGCTAGCTGCTAAAACCACTAAACATAATGAATTTGGATGATAGATGAGACTAAAGAACCTAAGCTATCTTACATAATATTTCCACGTAGACGAAGCAGCGAGAAACCAATAGTCTTTAAAAAAATATATTAGAATAAATGTATGAGTTTCCGTATATTATAATGTTCTAACTGTGTGTATAATAAAATTGAACGTATTCGGTCACGGACGTGTAGGTAATACAATAATAATGGAACAGTTCTTAGGTAAAAAATATAAGTTAAAAACATCGTCAGATAACTTTGAGGATTATTTGAAGTTTATTGGTGAGTTTTTTTAAAATCGTTTTCAACACACTTGATATATTGAGTAAGTGGGTAGTTACTTATATCATACTACGTTAACACTTGATTATGTTATACACTAAAGAGAAAACGTTTGTAATATGTATGTATAATATCTATATTTTTAAAAAAGTCGGTTTATTTACACAATTTATTACTCAAGAACGGATGGACCCATTTGACAACCGTCAAATTACGATTCACAAATTTTTCACAAATTTAACGCATAATTTAAAACTTTACACATTCAAGGTACATGGTTGAGTATGTAAAAGTATCCTGAAAGACTTTAACTGTCATAAATTATGGGTACAGACAATATTTAACATTTTTTTTGGAACTGCTTATACATTCTGCTGATATGTTAGAAAGAGATTGTCTTTTGGCTGTGGGTTTTGATTACAATAGCTTCTGCGCCTATTGATACTTTTGACTCTTGATTCTTATTTGACAGTTCATCATTGTCAATAGCAGTATCGCTTCGGCTTGGTTTAAATTGTACAGTGCCTCATCAGTGATGAGACATCAGTGATGAGGCGTTAATTGCTTGACCTTCATGGTCTACCATGTCTCAAGAGTGCTGGTTGTTTTTCTAGCAACTCCAACATAAATTATATCTTTAGGGCACTTGTTGCTTTTGACACAGATAAGATACAACGCATTCTACGTAGTGATTAATGGCAGGCGTAATATTATGATTAGTATGACACTTGTGGCTTGGTTCGTGGTAAGGCGCTAATGTGAGACGCTACTTACCTCAACTCACTGGGTTTTTTCTCATCCCCATGCTACTCACCTGAGTGAACAACAATTCTACCAGCTGTCAGAAATTCTACCAACTTATAATTGTTTAACAGGGTTATATTATTCATGTACATACTATTTTAATGTGTTGCTCTCTTGTATAATTGATACGCAATTACGTAGATTTATGAACCGGTTACGACAGAGGTCATACGCAATGGTCAATTATGTATTATGTAGGTACCTACGTAAGTATAAAGAGGAAATCCTTTTAAATAGAAAAAAAAGGAAATTAATGTTATTTAGCTTCTAAGGTATATTTATATGTTTTAACTTTTAACTATGATTACCAGAATTAATCAGAATCAGATGATTCAACATATTTTTTTGTGTTCGTTAAGAATACACATATCAAAAAAGTTTTACATCGTTTATAACCCAAAACCAGCTAGACCTATTTTGATGATCTCTGTTTTGTTGGATTCGTCTAATCCGAAAATAGCAGATTTAAAATATAAAAAAAAAATCACAAAAAAGTTTATGAAGAAAATTCGTTTCATCATACATTATCTATGGAATGACGTTTGATGACACGTTATTATTCGAATAAAGCGATGCGAAGTTCGCGGTGGCAACTAGATAATACTGAGAGATAAAATCACAAAGTTTCCAAGCGTTTTGAATGTTTAGAACGACTGATTTTCGTTCTAAAGTCTAAGTATAGACTGTAAATTATAAGCAAAACAACAAGCAGAGTTAGTATCTTCATAAGGAACTAATTAATATGTAAAGGAAATGTATGATTTTCCGTATTCTTCTATAATTAAAGAATGTATTGCCGTTTCGTAATAAACAGGTTTAAGTAAAACCTATAGGAATATTAAAAAAGAGGCTCTTCCGTCTCTAAATTATTATTCAATTACAATGACCAGCAACTTTGCCATTCTCGCGATTAATAAATTTGGATGTGGGTAGTAAACTGATAAATACTTTAGTACATATTCTCATATCTACCAGTATGAGTGCTTCGGAGGAGTACGGACACAAACACCGCGTGACACGAAATATTTATTATATAAACTAGCCTATACTTGCGATTTCGTCCATGTAAGTATATAACAACAATTGTACATAAAGCCTATGTCGTTAAGAAAGGGTCCTTAAAAGATTTTTTTTAAAGTTACAGTAATTTTTGAGTAAATTCATTAAAATTAAAATACAAACCTTTTCTCTTTATGTCATTTTATTAAATAATAACTTTGTCATTTCGAATTCATCTAAATACTTTAATCTTACTTTTCATAATAAAAAGTTACTGATAATTGACTGTTGACATTTATTTTGCGAATTAATTGGAACTAGCAGATATGCTTTTCGTAAATTAACATATTTAACTTAAATCTTATAAATATACCTTTATGTTATGATGGAATATTCCATTGATGCGAAAAAAAAATTAAACGCAAAAATATAATTATCTGATAAAAATGTTAGTATATAAAAAATGATGACTAAGAACAAATTTTTCCAACATCTGATAACGAAACCGTAAAGCTTATTATTATTTATAGCTTATTATATAAATCTTTCAAATTTATCTTAAATATAACTTAATTTTGATATTTTCCCTTAAAGTTGCGTCAAAAGAATTAATTTAACGTCTCAATTATTGTTCATCGGGGTGGGAACTTACAAAATAATCCAAAGATAAATTAAGAATTTATATTAAGAAATAGGAATAGTTTTTTTTAAGCGCCAACAGTCCCGAAATTCCTTACTGAGTGAGATCTGGCGCCGTAAGCACAGTAAAAAAAACATATTATTATAAAAATATTCTGTGCCGAAATCTTCAAATTGATATCAATTAAGCAGTAACTATATAACCTGACCTATACTGGTACCTACTAGATATAGAATTGGATGTAAAATACTAGTTTTTAGCGTAATAATAAAAATCTTATCTTGTTATATCTTGGTATACTTATAATTGACGTCACATCAATACAATTAACTCGAATTTACATAAAACTACGAGTCTAAAGTTCAGCTATAATGAGATTGAGTATGACAAAAAATTAATGAGACGGAAAGTTTTTTTTAATATTTATAGTCGGTGACCGAAGAAATACAAAAACTTCTGATTTTTCCACATATTTTTTACTTCTATATGACGTAACTAGTTTTACCCGTTCGTTCGCATGGGAATATACAATAATACAGCTTAAATCTGAAAAAATTTGACAATCAAGTAAATAAATCAGTTTATTAGTTTATTTTAAATTTAAAAACAAAAGTGTTGAGTTTTGTCACGCGAAGTCACAGTTAATTTTATAATGTTTTATAATGTAAGGAAAAAGTTTTTTTTTTAAATGCATTTCCATCAGTGATTCAGTTGCTTATTTTTCAATAAGTTACTTATATAGTGGAATCTCCACAATATTAGCCTCTTCATCATCTGTTAACGCATTTGGATTATTTTATATTTACTACAATATAAACTTATATATGTATTTATTGCATAACCGCCACCGTGGTGTTTTACGCATACGCGTATTGCGTCAGAATTTACTTGCTTGTAAAGAAAATAATCAATGAATCAGATACAGAAATCTGTTTCTGCCTCACTTACGGGAATTCACTCATACAATATATTTCATTGAATTATTCTAGGCGTGGGTCTGCTATCACGGAAACTGGTGACGTCTTTATCACCAGTAAGTCAGCTAACGAAGAATGAAGATGGATCATATACCCTGTCACATACTACGCCGGTAAGAAAAGTCATAACTACATTCAAGTTGGGCGAAGAGTATGAAGAAGACAGGCCGGATGGAGTCAAGGTATTATAATTATTATATACGAAACACAAAGATTCATGAAATCATTGTATAGAAATGTTTTGCATACACGTTCTAAAATTTCAATTTACAAATCGAACATAATATGTACCTACATATTTTAAACACTAAAATATTGTAACTACTTATCTTTTACTTTATAATTGTACTGGCGACCCGCCCCGGCTTTGCACGGATATAAAACATACATTTAAACCTTCGTCTTTAATAACTCCATCTATTAAAAAAAACCGCATCAAAATCCGTTGCGTAGTTTTAAAGATTCAAGCATACAAAGGGATATAGGGATAGAGAAAGCGACTTTGTTTTATACTATGTAGTGATTTTATGTATTAAATTAATGGTGTATTAAAATATTTGATTGTTTGTACACGATATTGTTACAAGTATTAAATCGCGTGAGGTAATGCGGGGAGCGGGGGACGGTAGCGCATAGATTCTCGAGTTTTTTAACCGACCCTCAAATACCAGGTTATTTCGACTTGTATGTTCTTTTCTGTTTACCTGGGTTCACTACAAGCACCACATGCTACTCGTTCCCGCTAATTGTATCATTCGCACAGTTCACCATTTATTTTAGGTTTCATTTCGTCTCGACCCTAATATCATATTTAAATAGAAATATTGATAATTCAGTAACTTGCCTTGCGATTCTGTAACTCACTTTTCAAAATCACCTGTCAGGGCCTTATTTCACCTTTTGGTATTCTTTAAACAATTAAAAGCGACGCTAGCGCCGCTCAGGTGAGATTGTTCATTTTTGGAACTACAACTCGACACTCAACTCACCAACAATAATGGTATGAATTTGGTATTCTTTCAACGCGATTCAACGCTGTTTTACAATAATGTAAACCGTTACGTAGTGAATTAATCTTGCAATTTGAAGAAATTGAAAAATAAAATAAGCATTTGAATTTAAATTATCAATTTTCAGGTCAAATCAAAAATGACGATTGAAGATAACAAATTGATACAAATACAAACTGACCCAAATGGGAAGATATCGAAACACATCAGAGAATTCACGGATAGCACCTTGACTGTGGTAACAATCTGTATCATTTATAAAAATGTTAAACTATTTAAACCTATTGTCAACTAAATAGGAGTTCTATACTTTTGAAAACAAATTGATACAAATCCTTACTAATATTATAAATGCAAAAGTCTTTGTCTATCCGTTACACTTTAACGCCAAAACCACTGAACTAATTTAGATAAAATGTGACACAGAGATATAATAGAGCTTGGGAAAGAACATAGGCTACTTTATTACAAGAAAAAGATTTAAAGTGGATGATAGGTTGAATGAAATTTCGTCCACCGAGTAAATAATAAATATTTAGAATAAATAGAATATAACAGGTAAAATATATAAATTTGAGAAATAGACATTATTGTAACATAAGCTAAATGAAGGCAAAATTCCCTTTACAGATTACAACGGCTGAAGGCTGGAACGGAACTTGTTTGAGGGTTTATGAAGTAGTGAAATAATTATACATTTATTATAAATAAATTTAATATTACCTAAATATTTAATCGATTAGTGACGTATTGATTTACTGAATTCCTTTGGCGACCCAAATGAGTCGAGCTTTAAAAAAGTAATGTAAGTTAAAAAATTATAAGTGCGTGAAATCCGTAATTCTTAGTGGGATATGTCCTACGAATAATAATGTCTAGAAGTGTAATTCAAACTCAAAAATGGCATCACGCAAATATACCATGGTACATATTTGCGTGGCCTTTGATCAATCACTTGCTCACATCTCCTTGACGCGACCAATCACGTGCGAATGTATTGACCTTGATGTTTGTCAAGGCCAAACTTTGGTGGGTTCATTTTTGAAACGCTATCTGTATGAGAGTTACATTTCTAGACATATTATTATTCGTAGGATATGTCGAAGATATATTTATTGATTATTTTTTTAAATGCAAGAAGGTGATCAGCGTTTTGGTCCTATCCAGTCAATTGTGATTGGTTGAAGTTTGATACTAGTTTTAAATCTGGTAATAGGTAACGGGCCTTACTGATTCGTCAACTGTGTTCTATTATCTGGAGAAGCTATTGTATCACTATGAAATCTTTATTTTTAATACATAATTTAAAAGAATTGTGTTTTATTCGTTTTAGATTCTGTCTTATTTATACATTTATAAAAGAATTAATAGTATTTTAATAATAATTGTGCAGTTTATATTAATATCGATATACTTTAAGGTTTGATATACTTTTAATATTATTATTACTAGTACAGGCGAAAAAACAGTATCCTGCCAATTTAAAATAGCAATATCGTTATACGCACTTTTATAGGCGCGTATATTAAAAATTATTATTTTTAAATTATTATTGTTAAGTAATTCTATGGATTAGAAACACAATGCGAAAGAGTGGAATTTGCATTACCTGCGTGGACGCAATCTTTGACAAATTGTCAGTAACCATCATAAAAGGGATAAGTTTCCAACTTCTTTTCATGTCCATGACGCAGCGCCATAATTCATGACCACATAAGCGCCTGTTTGATTACTCCAATAAATTCAATTCGGAAGTGAGACGGAAATGTGAATTTTAAAATTATAATGAACGATTTGTATTGTGTTATGTTCAAATCACAAAATTGTCTATTCCGAACCAAATGTAAATGCTCCTAGCGGGCGGCCCACAAGCATATCATGCCCACCAAGCGCTTCTGGCCGCCGCGCGTGACCAGCCTGAGCTCAGGGAACCGCTTATGAAACATCTACTCGATTTGGATGCCCACGCTCACGCATATGGTAAGTTTTTGACTTGTGATTCATTATTTCACTCGATCAATTCGAAATTCGAACATTAATTATTGAGACATTGTTTCAAGAAACGTATAAAAGGTGTATATTATATAAGTGTGTGTATATATTTCTATGTATGTAAATTGAAATAACGTGTGAGCGTTTATAAAATATATTTTGTAGGACCGGAGATCGGTGGCTGATCTCGCAGTTTGATGGCGAACAGTTTTAACCGATTTCAAAAAAGGAGGAGGTTCTCAATTCAACAGTTTTTTTATGTTTGTTACCTCAGAACTTTCGGGTACTACCTCAGAACTGGGTGAACCGATTTTGATGATTTTTTCTTTGACAGCTGGTGCTGGTGTTTAAATTTCATCAAAATTTGTTAAGTAGTTTTAGAGTTACAATTTGAAGTTGGTTTTTTTGTTAACATTATTATTTTAAGATTTATTCTCAATTATAAAGGCGAACGTATGCTGAATGCATGAGGTGCGAATTGAAAAATACTTTTTCTCTTGCATAGTCCATTTATAGGGGCCAACATTAAACTATGACAAAATTAAAAGGATGAAACCGCGGTGCACAGCTAGTTAGAATTTAAAATGAAATTCTACTTAATTTCTACTAAAATGTAGATTAATAATTGATATGAGAATTTACAACGGCACTCCCTTCGTTTAATCACTACTGTCTGCGTAAATACTTAGCCCTATCTTACCTGGATGACCTAAATAACTGTTATTTTTTATTAAGGTATATCAATATGTAAGGTTAGTAACAATTTTTTTAACTTAAAAACGACAGGACCGATTTAAAACTGATTTCATGGCACACTGGTAGTTTTTAATTTATTTTAATAATGTTTTAGTATTGTATTATAATATAATTAGTGTTCTATTAGACGTAAAATAATTTCAAATAGCATGAAAACAAAATTTAATTATTATTAAATATAGCGGGACTTATCGCGCAAAGAAACATTATTTATTTACCTCGACGTAAAAAAAATGGCAAAATATAAGTTTGAAGAGTTCGTTTTCTCATACATTTTGTATATTTTTTTTGTCATCTCAAGAGGAAGAGACAGGCGTCAAAATTCTTCAGGTTTTAGTTAAAAAAATCTTAATTTCTAAGCTACTTTTTGTAGCCATCAAAATCGTTTCAGCCAATATTAGCTGAACTAAATAAACGGACAGATAGACCAAACAATATACAAATTAAAAGTAGGTATTTGTTTTTTATTAATAAGTATGTATAAGTTGTTCACGCGTTTGCGTGTTCCCGAGAAAATAAATAAATAAAGTTAAAAATAAGAAAATGTTTCTGTTTTGTTCTATTTTTCTTTTCTTTTTAACTTTGACGTGTTTTGGTTTTTTAAATACGTTCAAATGATTACGAAAACATGATAAATTAACTTATGTATTTAAATAATCTAATATTAAATCATTATCCTACGAATTTTCGAAGGTTTAAACTCCAATTTTCAGTTTTCACACCTATATGACATTGCAACGTTGAGATAAGATGTGGATAAGATTATTAAAATCCGTATTACACATACATCGTTAATTTGAAGGTTGAGTCCCTTGACTCACCGCAAAAGCGTGTTAGAATAATAATTAACGCTTATTATTTTGCCTATTTTTATATTTTTTCACATTTAATTTGGATTAATTATCTACACATAAATATTGGATAAGTAATTATAATTTATGTCTGGAATTGTGCCCGGTGCTTGGCAAGAGGCTCGCCCCTATTACAATCAGATTAATACATAATAATATCTGGCGAAATATGGCTGTACTAAGTGCACCTCTGCCTACCCCTCCAGGGAATTAAAGGCATGACGATATTATTATGATTACTTTTTATTTACTTTTTTACTTTATAAGATATATAAAAATATATATAAATAGTTTTCACCATCGCCAGGCACAAACCCCATGACATGATATTAATTATTTTAAAGTTCATAATCCTAATAAAGGAGAATGTTCACACATTTTGATTTTCATCCCACCGTATCCTTTATTGAAAATGGAGAAATCGTGTGAAAAAAACTATTTGATGTGTCAATTTGTTCCCGAGATACAGAATTTTAAAAGTAGGACGACGCGAGGTCATCTTACAAGAGCTCGCGCAGTCCGTCGCGTCGCTGCTCGAGAAGAGAGACAGAGAGAGAGAGCGGATTGTTGTACTGTGACGTCACGATGCTGACACGAGCTGACGAACTTTAAATGCATGTAAAATCAAAACTACTTGCTCTTTTTGAATAAAACAAAAAGTATGTAGTGTATTTGTATACATAAAAGCTCTACTGTTTCAAGCAATTTTGCGTACTTAGTAACATAATTTCACCATTCCAATGATAACTAACTTCTTAGATTTTGTTTGTTTGTTCTCCATAGCGGTTTCAGCCGCATGAAATATAAATGTTTTGTTAGGATGAGAAATAGTTGATCACCTATTTGGCGATTTGCCTTTAAAGCAATCGAGGAATAAAATGCGACTCAGAAATATTTCTACCTAATAGTACCTCTAATAAATATAAAATATTTTTACCTAATAGTACCTACATACGCCCCTAGCATAACCACAGGATATTACCCTCCAGAAATATTAAGTAAGTAAAATTCGTAGATAGTTTTGAATCTGAATCAATTTTTTTATTAGAATTACCGTTCCATTAATGGACTTTTTAGTGTGTGTTAAATGATATATAACAGGTTTATCACTAGTTCACAAACTAATCTTTTCCTAATCCTTGATGGACGTTAGTTAGTAAAATTATGTCACTGCACAAAGCCTATGATCTATATGGTCAACATTATGATGCCGTATGACTTAATACAAACATTAAAACTGAATAAAGGCCTTTCTAAATGAGGAACAGTTTCAGTTTATGCACTTACAAGTTAAGAAAATGGAGTACTTCGGAAAAGTGTTTACTCTTGAAAGAAATGAACATTTTGAAGAGTTTATTAACAGCGTGGGTAAGTTTATGTTTGCATTTAATTATTTTATTTTTATAAAGTTTTGTGTCACGGCACTGATGTGACATATATATATTAGAAAATATGCTTAGATACCTTTAATTGAATAATAATGTGCTTTTTGTTTACATAAGTTAGTAATACAACTTTAAAATAATATAGGCTTACGTAGTATAAATTTAAGTATAAGATAACAGACAAAATAAAACCTTTATAAAATATAAATTTCTTGATTTTTTAAACTATTTACATTTTTAGGTCTTCCTTCTGAAAAGGCTGAGCTGTCCGCTAAAACGAAACCTTCGCTGAAGTTAGAAAAGGATGGCGATACATACACCCTTACATCTTTCTCTGACAACTACGAAAGGGCGATAAGGTTTAAAAGTGGTGTGGAATTTGATGAAGAAATTATACCGGGAACCAAGGTAAGCGACGCACAATCTTACGTATTACTAATAGTTCAGATTCATTGACCGCCTCTATAGTTAAAACCTAGCTTCGTATATTTATTGGTCTATTTTTCGTAGAGTAGAAAGAAAATATATCAAAAGCTTTTTTTACAACCATCAGCACTGAATTAAAATAACTTACAATACAATAGTCGAATCAAAATTGAAACTACCACAGTTCGAAGGTTAAACTTTTCTAACGTTCAATAAAACTTATATAATACTCAAAATACATTAATTACTCAAATATTTTGAAATGAAATTATGTTATTATAGCACCAAATGTAAAATGAAAAACAAGAATTAAGTTTTTGTTAGGCATACCAAACCAAATCTAAGATCTGCGATTTTTTATACAAAATGATACAAAAAATGTCTTTGTCCATTTGAGATTACCTTTTTAATAACAATACCGCTTCTATACCTAGCTTTATGTATTTCTTCAGGAATTTGTCGCGATCAAATGGTCTCGGGTTGGTTCGATTCACGAAATAGAAATTATTGAATTCTTGCTGTAAAACAAATTATTAGTAAAACAGACGAAAGTGTAACCTATATCTGAACATAGATTTGAATTATCATTATAAATTTATATACATGAATTTTCTATTAAGCATAGTATATATCTACTCGTATATTAAAAAAATTTATAGGATAGGGACCAAAAATACGTAAGTATTTAATAAAAATGGAACATATTCAAAAATATTCTTTTTTTTAGAAGGAGACGAGTTTTAATTTGATAAAATGTACCTAAAAAGGTTCTATGTATTGGGTTGTTGCAGGTAAAATCTACAATAACAGTTGATGGAGACAAGCTTACTCACGTTCAGAAGACTGCTGATGGCACGGCCACCTACGTCAGAGAGTTTTCTGACAACAACGTTGTTGAAGTAAGTTTTCCATACCTTTCATTTGCCCCATTACAACTCTAATGACATTCAGGTAGCGTACAGGCGATAAAAAAGTCATTTTTATATACAAAAGTCTCATTATATTAATTTACGTTTTTTTATTTAAATATATTTGGCACCGTCTTAAGAGCAGCATGACAGTTTTATGCCCATGTTGAATTTTGTATGAATTTTATTTATCAACACTTTATTTATATTAGATTCATTTATAATACAAAAATTCAATTTTTAGTGCGTTTTCGGGTCAGTTTTATTTTTTTTATTAAAAATTATGTTTTTGTAATCATAAGTACTGATTCCGATTAAATTTGTATTATAATTGCGTAGGTAACTACATCATTTGCTGCATTTTGTTTCAGACCCTTACAAACACCAAATGGGATGGCGTGGCTCACAGATACTATAAAGCCGTTTAAAGTTTAACCGATAATTATGTAATACCTTTGTAACCAAATAAATCATCATGTCTAATCTATAAAATGTTTGTTTGTTAGGTGAGGAAAATACCTTCATTCCGTTTTCTCCTTTATTATTACCCAAGTAAAACTTTTTTCTAAGAAACTTAAATATTTATTTACAATAATGTACTTAGTTATATTTACAAAAATACAAAAAGCTCATCAAAGCCGTTGGGCTTATCCAAAATGGCTGCAAAGAAAAGAAAATACTCGTATATTTACCTGCAGTGCGATGTTGATAACATGAATCTCAAGTCAGTCAACAGAGGCGCTGCAGGTGAGGGCTTAGTGAGGATCTTCGTAGACAACACAAGCCCATTGTAGGCCAAAGGTTAAGTTTTGGGTTTAGCACCTTTGCATGGATAATGGTTATTCACACTCATATAATTTTATATTCTCGGGTCCGTGGAATCATGGCTCCTAAATAGACTATTCACCGTCTAGTATAGTCCGTTTCTGGCTGGAAAAGCAGCGCAGTGGACTGGCTTTAGCATCTCCATCAAGATATTGGAACAAAACTTAACGCTAATGATGTGCTGGGCATCTTCAACAGGAAATACATAAGAAAACTATCTTTATTTAACATGTAATTACCGCCGCATCAGCCGTATCAATGATACAGGGTCCCCAGGCTACAGAGGCCCCTAACGTGTGTTGAGGCAGGGATGGCAGACTTGTCACTATTGTCCATAGAGGTAGAAATTTTAGAAAAACTGATCGTCTTCAGCTATACATGATTAAATAAATCAATTTACTGAAAAAAAGGCAAGAAATGAGTATATTTAATTTGAATTGTTTGCCTAGCTTAATTTCTAGGAAGAAGCGATAACTTGTAATCAATAAATGTTTATTTTTAACTAGCTGACCCGGCAAACATCGTACAGCCAATAAAAAGTAGAATGAGAGGTAGAACAGTTTATATGGGAAAATGAAATTGTTGTTTTTTCTATCTTCCTCGAATTTTTTTCATATTTTCTCACCGTTTAAACCTTGTCTGTTCTACGACAAACATTTTAAAACCAAAATCAGCTAAATCGGCCCAACCGTTCTTAAATTTTAGCGAGACTAACGAACATCAATTGATTTATATATATAGATTAATGCAAGCATTTTTGTTTCTTTTGTGAGAAATTTTTACCCTAAATTTCAACTACTTTCCGCTTTTCACTCCTGAAATATATTCTTAAATTGGTTCGATTATGGATGCAATTTACCTACTACATCACTAACCGATAAGATTAAAGGATTTGTAAATATTTTTATCAGCTATTGCCAATAGGTAATTACTATAAATATGACTGAATTTTGATATCGAAAATTAGTTTTGAGCGACTGTTACAATGGCTTACTTCGGAAAAGTTTTCACCTTGGAGAAAAATGAAAACTTTGAGGGTTTTGTTAATAGTTTAGGTGAGATAGTTTTTATTTAATATTTTTATTAATGTATAACGCAACATATACACTTGTGTGTTGCGTTTAGCTCCAGTAGGATTAATTAGTTTCAAAATATTTGCGTATTTTTTTTATAATATCGCAGTAGTCAAATCTAAGTTCAAATTTAAAACATCACTTCTTTTCAAAATTAAATCCGAGGTATAAATCGTATGAATTTTTTTTCCTTTTCCAATTCCAAAGCATTTTCAAATAATTGTATATAGTATTTCTATATGTTGAACATAATTCCTTTCTTTTGAGAAAGGCAAAATCTACTATCAAAATCGAGTTGGGAATAGGTTCATAATTATGTTATTTGAGGTGTTGTCTGTAAGAAATTACTGATAATTCATATCAATGCTTGATATGATATCAATTAAACGAATTGCATCAATTGTTGACGCATTATTGTTATGGCTCTAATATTTTATATACTCGTAATAATGATAATAAATCATTTAATATACCTTACATAAGTTAATATAATTCATTAAAAATTAAGAATATGGAGACATAATAGAAACGTATAGCAAATAAACCTAATTTAAAGAATTAATTTAATGGCGAATTGAAAAATAATCTTTGATGAGTTTTTTGAGTAATTTACTAAGAAGACTCTATCAAAAAGTAGTCATTGTACTATAGACACTTTTATTATTTATTGGACACCTAGCGTTAAGAATCTAACATATTATATGTGAAAGAAAGTTTGTTATGCTTTCACGCTAAAATTAGTACTCAACGACCAACATGAACAATAAAAAATCCTTTAGTTTTCATTGAGGCAAAATTAGATTTCTTTAATTTTTTTAGGTTTGCCAAAAGATAAGACAGAAAGCTATATAAACTCGAAGCCTACTCAGAAGATTGAAAAAGATGGAGATGGGTATGTCATAACCACAACCACTAGTCAAGGTGTTATCGAAATGAAATTTAAGCCCGGAGTTGAGTTTGAACAGACAATCATTCCCGGTATAGTGGTAAGTAAAGAAATACTTATCATCATTTTATCATTGGCTGTACTTTAAATATATAAACTCTGACTTATTGAAAACTATATTTCAATATAAAAACTGTCTGGAAATTTTTAATATTTTATTAAAGAACCGAGGACCCGAAGAAGGACGTTACGAAAGATTTCTTTCCTGGAACAACATATAAGATAGAGAACAAATTAAAATAGAGAATCTGTTCTGATACATGAATATATTTTTTTTTTATTTTCAGACAAAGAATGTAATAACTGTTGATGGTAATAAGGTGACGCAAGTGCAGAAAGGAAGCGACGGCAAAACTATAACATTCGTTAGAGAATTTTCTGCGGATAAACTTGTTGTGGTAAGTTGAATTACCTTTACGGGAACTTAAAAGAAAAGAAAAGTATTTAATTAGTAGTCTTGGTTTACTATTAACATGCCAATTTTTCCCCGATTAGGGCATTTTACTAACGTCCGTAAACGTCCTGAGCAGAATGTGACTTATATATGAAATTCTCGTGTCACAATGTTAGTTACCTTACTCCTCCGAAACGGCTTTACTGTTTTATACCAAATTATGTATATGCATATGCAGTAAGTCTGAGAATCGGCTACTATCTATTTTTCATACCCCTAATTAAGGATACGTATTTTATATTTAAGATTCCAGCAAGTTACTTTTTCTTGTATCTGAATTACTTAATTTAAAAGTATCTTGCATTTTGTATTCCATATACTTTGTATAGGGAATTTTGTACATCAATGGAATTTAAGAATCTCGATTGTTTTAGCTCTGCTATTTAAGATACATTATAAGTTGTGAAAAAAAGATAGTTATCAATATTAATAGAAAAACTTTACATTAAAAATAAACAAAGCTAACGCTTGTTAGTTTTATCGTCTTACTTAATAACTAGATGTTTATATATTTTTTTATTTTTAGACCATCACTTCCAGCTTTTGGGATGGAGTGGCCAAGCGAATCTACGTGGCATAGAACATGCACCCATAAGCTATAGATACCATAAATTTAATTCCAAGAAGGTTTGTCATAATTTTGGATAAACTTCAAGAAGTATCGACTTTCAGTTGTAATATTTAAAATATTTCAGTAGTGGACTGTTCAAAGAGAATTGTGTTCTTCGATATTGTAACTCAGTCAGTTATTCAGGAATTTTGAAAGTTGAGTTTATCAAATTTATTTTGAGAACCTTTTGGAATATACGTACAAAGTCAAAATTGTATTTTTGTTATTTTAATTTATTTAATGATTATGTTTTTAAAATTACCTATTGATTATTAAGTTCAATTGAATTATAAATATTATAAATAAACTTTAATAAAAATGCGGGTGTATTATTTCAAACATTTAAAATGAAAAAAAAAAAAAATTCCTGAAAACAATAATAACACACAATATTTAACTTAAAAAATAGAATGAATATTTCAGGACTTAAATAAAAAATAAATTGAATGGCTTGGCACCGTCTTTTAAAGAACATGACAGTTTTTATGCCATGTTGCTGTTTTAATCATTGTCAAATAAACAGCGATCATTTTTGTTGCCCGAAATTGTATGCGCAAGCTTTCCGCACTTGCCAAAACCTTGCCACAATGTTTGCCGTCTATTATACTACAGTAGCTTATTTCAGGACCTCATATATATTATAAGATGCCTCATGTGTCTTTTATTCTTTTCTATATGTAAACTATGTTAAATTGTTAACTTTAAGTTTGAAAACGCAAGAAACCAATATACATAATATATCAAAATTGCTTTAAGAATACAGAGATTATGAAGACTATTACAACTTAAATGTGTCCAAATCCAATGTGTAAAAGTCTTAATAAATTAAATTTCATATAATAATCTATATATATATAAAAGAAAGTCGTGTTTGTTACAACACTTATAACTCGAGAACGGCTGGACCGATTGCCATGGTTTTTGATTTGTTGGATTTGTTTCCGTCCCGAATAGCAGAATACATCTTAAAAACAATAAAAACTCGATATGTGTAATGAATACTTAATCATTTCAATTATGCTGATTTGTTTATTACATGTCAAACATTTGTTGTCCAATCCTGTCAAATAGTGTAACAACTATTTTTTTTTTTTTGGAGATTATGGCCTGGTTGCTGAGACCTTTATGGCGAAACAGACATAGACCATAGCTCAAAGAGTATATAACCACTACATATGAATAGCTTATCAAGAAAAATCAGAAAAATCGTTCTCGAGTTATAAGTGTTGTAACAAACACGACTTTCTTTTATATATATAGAAGATTATTTTGTGTCATTGTTTTACGTTCATCAAAGCCTAAATTAGTTCAGCTAAAAAGTAACACGACATTCATTGACTGTTAGGCGGTACGAAGTTCGCCGGATCAGCTAGTATAATAATAATAATTGGGACAACTCACATACATTGCTCTGATCCCAAAGTAAGTAGCTGAAGTACTTGTGTTATGGTAGGGAATAGGGATGCATCCGATACCGATACCGATATATCGGAATCGGCGATATTTTTAATGCCGATGACGATACCGATATATCGGCATCGGCGATATTTTTAATGCCGATACAACGATACGATACTGAGAGATTATTTTCACCGCAGGTCTTCAGACAGACTTCCGAATTCGGCTTTCGCCGCAAAACTTGAGAATGCTCTCTTTTTTAAACAAAAATCGTGTTAATTTTAATTATTAACAGCTATTGATTTTATTTTAATTATTACACATAATTCTTAATTTTAATAGCTAAACCTTGAATCTCATTCAGTCTGTAACTGTTTTTATTTTTTAATAGAAATTAAAAACTTTAAAAAAACTTGTGTTTCATATAATATTTTACCTTAATTTAATTTTAATTCACTAAGAGTTTGTATCGGTATCGGTATCGACGATATTTTTATAAGAGTATCGGTATCGGTATCCCTATGTTATGGTAATCAGAAACAACGAGGGTACCACAATAAATACATAAGTATATAAGTTTATAAACAACCAAGACTCGGAAACAAACATTCGTGCTCAACACACAAATTAATGCACCTACCGGAATTCGAACCCAGGACCTTTCGATGCAGAAGGCAGTAGCACTACCAATTGCGCCAATCGGTCGTCAAATATAAAAGGCATTAATAAACATTCCCTAATTACACAGAAGTTTCAGGCTGATTCATTGCTTTTTTATCTTTGATAAGTAACGATTAACTCACCTAGAGATAACCAAGGGCTTGCAGCTAATTTCTTTTATATTATATACTCAGTTATATTCATCCATTTTACAAAAATAGTTTATAATTTTTAATGTATAAAAAAAATCTAAACTGAATATCTAACTGGTAAGCTCTTAAACATATTATGCTTCTGTCATACAGAAAATGCTCAGATTCGAAATTCAGGAAATTCAGAAATTCGCGCGTAAGTAAGCTGTTATTGATAAATTGCTAAAACAATATCTAACCGGGAAATATATATTCATAATCATAATATTTTAAAAGCAACTTCATAAGTATTCTTAACCCAAGTTTATTACAGCTGTTCTCAGGATAAGAGTTTGGATCTCATTTGATTTAATTTGAATCCATTTAACTACATAATATTATTAGACAAAGTTGGCCGCCACGTGTGTGTCTGTTCGCCGATAAAATTAAAAACTACTGAACGGATTATCATGCGACTTTTACCAACAGAAAGAGTGATTTATGAAACAGATTTATGTATATAATTTGTCAAGGTTTTGTGTAAATTGGTTGAAATATGATGATAATTGTTGAAAATGTCGGAGAAAGTCAAGCCACCTTAAAGCTTTCATCGAAAACGCTGCCTGCCCTTTGAGATATAAAACAAAACTTTTATATCTACAAAAAAGTCCATATACATTTTAAGAAAAACTTATTTATCATTAATTGGCAGTACGAAGTTCGCCGGGTCAGCTAGTTGTGTTTAAACTGTACCTACTCATAACCTTCAACATATTTTAAATAATATTTATATATAAAATTTCGTGCTCATGACAGCCCTAATCATTTTCATCATTTATATAAGCTGGAAAAGTAATCGTGTCGGCATATTTGTGTTCCACAGTCGCACCAAAACTAACTAGGCGTTTCCAAGATGGCTTTCTTCGGAAAACTTTACAGTCACGTGAGCAATGAGAACTTTGAGGGCTTCGTTGAAAGTTTGAGTAAGTATTTTTTTTTAATCTGTTACAACATGTTTCTAATTATTAAATAATATACATATTATATTAACGATGAGCTTTATATATTTTATATAAAGTATAATACGTTCTGTATAATCTAATGAATGAGTTAATTTTAGTTAAATTAAAAATATATTATGAATGTATTAGTAGCGTTTGAGGCATTAAATATATTAAACTATTGCATTTCAAAATAATTTTTAACCGACTTCAAAAAAGGAGGTTCTCAATGCGACGCGCTTTCTTATGATTGTTACCTTGGAACTTTCGACAGGGTGAAATCAAAATTCATCAAAATCTGTTCAATAGTTTTAGAGTTACAATTTGAATTCGGTTTTTTTTGTTAAAATTATTTATGTATGAAATATATTACGAAATTTCTTCCACCGTATGATTCATTAATTTTCTAGAAAGATTATTGATTATTTATCCTTATCTTTAAATATGGATAAGTATCTAATTGTAGGTTGACCGCTAATTAATCTGATAATTCTTAGTTACCTATGACTCAATATCAAATTTATCATGTATTATTACGAAATAAAATAATTTTAATATTCTTAAGTAATCGTGAAGTCTTAAATGCAATTAAACTGAAAATATATATTCATTAAAATAAAATTTTTGAATTTTGAAAATGTTTGTGTTGTTTCGATTCATAATTGATTGATGATGAGTGAACTGATCAATTCGCTTATTAAGGCACCAGAGACATAATGATAACTAATGGTAAGATCCAACAATTCTGTCAATTTGAAAGCTCTGCCTCCGTTGATAAGTGGTTCACGCGTCTGCGTGTTGCGCCGGAGGCACAGAAGGCAGATCACCTTCTTGCCTGTAAAAAAAAAATGATCAGTTGAACAGATTCTGCCCATGCCCCACTAGCGATAAGGAGAATTCATTTTAATCAGTCCATTCGTGTAGGAGCTACATACACAGACAGACACACACGCACAGATACACAGAAACGTCACACCCATATTTTTTCGTTAGCAGTTAAACATTGAATATAGATATTGAGACAACTTTTCTATGCTATACTTTCTGAGTCAACTGCGTATAATAATTTGAATTTTTAACTTTTTTTAGAACTGCCACAAGATCTAGCCGAAAAATACATAAGCTACAAGCCATCTCAAAAAATCGAAAAAAATGGAGACGAGTATGTAATGACAACTATGAAACAACAAGGACCCACTGAAATGAGATTCAAAAGCGGTGTCGAGTTTGATGAGAAACTAACTGATACTCACACAGTACGTTTGCACTTTGAATAAGTTACCGTGATTTTCATAAAAAAAAACGCTTCAATAATCCTAATTTAGTTGGATAATTTGTCTTCCTTCAATTTAAATTCGTAATTTCGAAAGTAGAATTCTCTACATCTTAGGTAAGTGTATTGAAGCGTTTTAAATTTCTATCAATCACATTGTATTTATTAGATAATTATTAAGTTATTATTAATTATCTTTAAAACTAAATTACTTGAGTCTAAGTTGTTAGTGTAACCTGACTTTAGCAGCTACAAGGTAGTAACGCAATACGTTATAAACCTATAATTAATTTATAATGATAATGTAACTACATATGTTTCAACACGCTTGCTAAAGTAACTGCACCGCATTTAGCTCGTTTAATGGCGCTTATAACCAAACTATGACCTTGATATTTGATTACGATTAGGTACACACTAGTGCGATAATGTAGTTCGATCTCTTTGTTCTCAAATTTTGATAGAAAAAAAAATCACATTGGGTTATCGCGTTCATTTGTATAAATTTATATTAAAGTTGTTTAGCTAGTCTATGATTGCTGTTTAGATGCGCGCGAATATGTCAAACATTTTACAAAATAAAACTGATTTTTTATCATAAATTTCTTCACAAGTGTGTTGAAAAACGTATGATACACGTGAGTATTGTTGATCCTTAGCGGTAATCACTAACTTTACACACTTCTATTATAATGTACTAATTACCTACTGTTTACTGTTGTAACCAGTATTAATTCCACAATATAGCCAATGGCATTGTAGATAATATTTCAGCGTAATAATACGTAATACCTTCCTATAGACGCGCAAAAAGTTTTCATATTTACAAATATTTTATACCTTATAAAATTAATTATTACTAGTCAAGTAACTATGAGTATGTACACCTCACACTTCCTACTGAATCACCACCACGACTGAAGATGGTGGATTTTTCTACCATTTAAATTATTTTTATGCATGAAATAAATGCAAAATTATTTATTCGAATAAAATAATAAACTTATTTCATATCAAAAAAGTCGTTAGCGTTTCAATATCCATTTTGATAAACTATTAATATCATCCGCACATTGGCCAGAACCGAAGCAAACTAAACGACCATCCCACGTGTGAACGCCGCGCCGTCAAAAACTTATTATTCTGCCACGCCACACCATTGGCGAAGCAATTCGCCAACGTATAGGAACGTCAGTTAAGTTAATGGCGGAATTTCGATTTCAAATTATAGAGCCAAACTTTAAAATACGCCAATTTGTAAAGTCGTAATAGCGATTGTTATGTTCAGATGTTAACTAAATATATTCAAATGAAATCAATTTTCGTCATATATTTTAACATTGTGTAGATAGTATTATAAACTTAATTATTTTTGAAGGCTAAGACTACAATCACTGTGGATGGCAACAAATTCACTCAAGTTCAGAAGTTACCCGAAGATGGCAAAACTATCACCTACGTTAGAGAATACTCACCTGAAAAACTTGTAGTGGTAAGTTCAGATCTTAGATAGTAGAAATTTAAGACTCAGAGAATTTTCGACAGTTTTTTTGGATATTGAAACAAAGTGTTAGTTAATTATTTATTATATTCAAACTATTATCAAAAACATATTTAGCTACTTCGAGAGCAGGTTATACAAGTCCAAATATTTCATGAAATAGTTAAACATTATATCATAGAATTTTCTTTCTATGATAATATATCTATTTGATCTGGGGAAAAATAAATCGATGAGCAGATATGAATCCATTTCGATTACGTCAGCTATGATGTCACAGACACGTCAAAGATATAACATGGGTGTGACTATCGCATAAATGCCGTAAACTAATATTGATAAAATAATTCTTTCTACTTAGGAGTTCGTTGTAGATACCGATATGCGTATGATAATTTGTACAAACATAAACATTAGATACAAATCGTCTTTCGTTTTCAAGACAGTTTTATAAAGAAATGTACAAAAGCATTACCTACACGCACATACCTTTATGAAGCGAGTAGATCAACATAGTTTTCTTGAGAATATATTATAGATACCTAATGTTGATTATGATTTTTTTCAGACAATTACATCCAACTTCTGGGATGGCAAAGCTAAGAGAGTCTACTCTGCGTAAACTATTATTTATTACAATTATTAATTTATAAATAAGACTATTAATTGTAATAAAAACTTGTTTTATTATTTTGACTTTATCACCCTAGTACATCTCTTTTAGTATAAAAAAGTGAAGTCCCGTGTCCCCTAGTGGGGTATGGGGCAGATGCATTTCACATCTGTTTCACTGTTCGATTTTTTCTTTAGGGGCAAGTAGGTGATCAGCCTTCTATGCCCTACCAGACCGAGTTTTTTTTAACTCCACCGGGAATCGAACCCAGGATCTCTCGGTTGTAACGCTTATGCGCTTACCACTAGACCAAGCAGGCGGTCAACTCTTTTAGTATACCTACATCATATTGTGGCAGAATCCTGCCTATGGCAGGTTTTGTGGCAGTTTATGAATACAAGCTGGCAAATATTTTGTCAGTTTAATTTAAAAAAGGAACAGGGCATTGCACTTATCGAGTAAAGAAAAATTAATAGCAATTTTAAAATGCCAAAAGCAATTATCAGTGTTGAATATTGCCAAATAGCAATCCAGAGAAAGGTCTTTGGTTTGGAGATTTTCCATATCATCTATTCCTACTCTCGTATCCTATTATTATATAATATAATACTAGAGTAGGTAGGTGTAGATATTTATTATATTAAAGCTTATTTTATTTGGTGTAGTATATGGGCCGTAAATATATATATATATATATAAATGGTACTTTGCTGTTAGCAGGGCGTAAGCGAAAAAGCGCCAAATAATGTTTGTCGCGTCATTTTTTTTACGTAGATTTATTTTTATGCACATGTTTTATTCCAATCCTATTGTCATAATTTCATCATTTTGTACATAATACTATAATATATATATAATTTTCTTGCATTAGTGAGTCTGGATCGACAGGACTTTTTAGGGACAGTCTCACTGAGTGTAAAGATTAGAGCTTGTTATAATATTTTATTAAATGGTATTTACTGCATGGTACAGCGCATTAAGAATGTAAATTAGTAAGGTAAACACTTTCTCTAATTAATAACTAAGTAACAACAACATTTCTTTAAACATTTTGAAACAAAATAGTATTTACTTATCAGGTTTCTGACCAAGAATAATTCCAATTTCAAGTAATTTTAACTTTTTATTAAGCTTATATATTACAATAATTTAAAGGACTATCACAAAATACACATAATGGTTTATCTTGGTACAGTTCTATTCGTGCAGTCACATCACAGCATTTACACACTAAGTATTCTGTACTGTCTATTTGCGTGAAAGTCACAGAACATAACATGTTTATATGACCGTTGGAACATTTAAACTTCTCAATCACATCATCACAGAAAAGACAAGTAAGTGATGGTAAATTAAATTTGCTATTTAAATCAATAACAACTTTCCATACATTGTCTGGAATAAACTGTGTTCTAGATATTTCATATTTTTCACAGTAATATTGTAAATAAATACAACAGCCTGACAGCCATTCCTTTTCAAAAAAATCCAATGTATTGTTCTTGTGCTTTTCATATATTTTCATAATACTTATTTTTGCATGATTGGCTTGTAGTTTATCTTGAACAACTTCTATGGAAGTCTCTGGCAACAATCCCTTGGATTGGTTTTTTAATATCCCTTCTAAACTGTTATAGAGCTTAACTAGTATTAAATATATTTTCAATTTGTAAGTATCAGTAGCCGTTTCTTTATAGAGAGAATCATAATCAAGTGAAGGCAATTTTTTTGTTTTTAATGTCCTATATCTCAATAATTCTATACAATCCCACATATTTGTCAATTTCTTTGCAGGATTTTCAAGCAACTCTTTTTCTAGTTCTTCATCTTCAGAACTAAGGGAAACAACATACATTTGTGTCTGCTCTTTTCTGACGTTAACCTTTCTATCAGCTAAAATGAGGTGACAAATCATATTGTTAGTTGTAAACGCTAGTCCATACAGATCATTGTTTGTGTAGGAATCTTTTAAAATTACATCTTCATACTTTACTGTGATGACATTGTTACTAACTGCACAGTTTAATTTGTATATATTCATATTTATAGTTCCTATATAAATACCTTGTTTTGTTTTTGTTAGTACGGAAATTTTGTCATCATTGACAACATTAACATTTTCAGAAAGAAGTTTAAAATTCTTATCAAACATTTGCACTACTAAGTGTCTATGTTTAGCATATATAATCAATAGCTTTTCAAATTCAATCAGATACTGTATATTCTTAGGTACCATTCTATCCCTGTATTTCCACAACAATAAAGTAGATAGTTCATATAATTTTTTATCTTCTATTTTACAAACCTTTCCAAAAACTTGTCCTTGTATATTTGAATAAATTATTATGAATACATTGTCAGCATATGGTATCCAGGCTAAAGTTTTTATTTCGTCAACATTTGCATGGACTTTTCCCAAAAGCTCTACACTTAAGTCGGTATTATGAAATTTGAGGGACCAAAAAATTAAAGTACTATTTCTTTGAGCTGTGACAAAAATGCAAGAGCCATCATTATTTATTTTAGGGCACCAGCATATAGCACTAGTGCTGATACTATAAACTATTTCTTTCAATTCATCCATTGTCTTACAATTTGCCCACACATCTAATTGTAGTTCAACCATGAGGTACTGTTTTAAAATACATGAAAAGTCCATAATGCTAACCCAAAGGTTATGTTGAGGACCAAAAAATTCTATATTGCCAACAGAATTTAAAATGGCAAGGACATTTTGATTATTATAGATGAAATCTGATGGTGACCATTCACATGCACTAATATTTGTCATTTCTTTTCTCAAGTCATCGCTATATGGCCATAAATAAGGGTTTGATACAAATTCAAAAAGTTCCCTATTACTAGTACCTTTACTTACATATTTTTTTGTGAATTCTGATGTTACACTGTTTTTTGGGCAAGGTATCGAAGATTCAATTAAATCCAACTTTTTATCCAAACATAACACATTATAGGAAAACTCCAGGACGTGTAATTGTTTATCTCCTCGTAATACGAGTAAAGAATTGTGCTGATTAATAATACTTTCTTCATGTTTACTCACATTAATACAACGTCGAGTAATTTCATGTAGCATTTTTGGAAAACATGAAGCTTTTTCTTTTAAATGTGATTATATTTGTCTAGCTGGCTAAACTTCGAAATAACGCCAGTCGATTTGGACGTTCACACTTTACATGTAGGATATATTACATTCTAGTAAAATTGTATAAAATGTTTTACGTCGGATTCAGAAGTCCTTACTTTAAAGTTTAAACATTTCGAGATATATTTTTTTTAAATTCGCAAAATTTCATCAACTTTTTGACACTTTGTCGACCATTAAGTTCCGTTTTATATATTTTCGTGGTCTACTAATCTGTGACAATTAAAAAAATAATAATTTTTCTTGTGTTTCTCAAATTTATAGTCTTTTTTATTAAAAAGTTTTAATTAAACTTTTAACTTACAACAATTTAAAAACATTATTTTATCAATAGTTTTATCAACATAATTTGTTAAATGGAATATAAAATTTACCGCTATTTTGATGACACTACAGTTGTCAAGAACTTTTCAGTTTTCAGTTAACAGCGGATAAACTTTATAGTGTGCGTATATTAAACGCCCGCGTTTAACCGCAGATCTGAAACCGCAAAAAAATGTAACACATAGCTTTCTATACAAGCGCACGCATTAGTGACTTTTTTCAGTGACTGATTTTAAAAACGCAACTTGTTACGTTCTTACTGCGGTTTGAAAACGCGCGGTTTTTTGTGACCCATAGTAACAGTACTTTATATATATACTACATAGACGTTTTTGCAGAGTCATGTCGTCCGACTCAGAAACATCATGTAGACTACGACAATGTATCAAAAAACATTATTATTGAAGTGGAAAAAAGGACGGCAAAAGGAAGGATGACAAATCGTTAAACCAATACAGAGACAGAAATATTAAAGCCCGGCTTTGACAGGAGTGTAATTGTAGATACTGGCCCACGTCTTATAATAATTTATCAAAAGTGCCAATCGACATTCTGTAGTAATTAAAAAACTTATAGGGATGTTGAGGCACGTTGTTGTTCATTTTGTAAAAGTATCCTCTAAAATGTCTTTGATCAGTTAGTGGATGTACCCAGTAACTATGGCGGCGGAGTGGTTTACGTTTTCTATTTTTCAATTTCAATATCAAAGCAACAACAGATGCTGTTCGCCAGAAATCCATGGTGAAATGAAATAAATTTAAGCAAAACGCTTGATGCGCTTGACGCTTGTTGAAAGTGCGTGTTGATGCGCGTTTTTGCGTTTTCAGCTATTCCTAAACCGCTCGCGTTTAATCGCAGTGCGTTCTAAGGCAGGGTTGAGAGTGTTTTTTTCTCGTATGAGCCGTAGCGGCTGAAGCTGGCCGCCGGTCACTTTTATTAAATATTACATTTCTGGTTTCATACGCTTATTCCACCTCACTGAATTCAGACGTCCTAAATGATTCTGTAGCTATGTTCAGTCAAGTGAAACAATTCTATTTCACTTGACTGAATATAGGAATGAGGTGGAATAAGCGCTTTACAAAGTATCTCTTCTCTAAAGTTAAATCTCAAATATCAATTATTTAGGTAATAGACATTATGATGTTTTCATTTTGTACATTAAACATAGTACTAACTACTTAGTAGATAGAGTGAGTGGGTAGGTAGGTACTTCCTCTACGGTTAAAGTGTAAACGTCGAATGTCAATTGTCATACTATTTATATTTAACCGGGTAAGATGTCATAACAAAGGCACGTGTTTTAATTTTTACAGTTGAGTTTCCCAGTTTCCTAAAGGTATTGTGCATCATTCATTTGGTATTTAGACTTTAGAGTTTAAACAGAAGCTCTAGAAGGAAACAAGTTATTTTGCCAAGTTGATTATAAATTCATACAATGGGTAAAAGAAGATACAATGCTAAGGCGCGTCAGGTTGTGAAAACAAACGTTGATAACTCTAAAACCAATGAGGTAGGTATATTATTCTTTTTAAATCTTTTACCTTTCAAACTTAAACCTTACTGATTGTCTGCTGTCTTGGAACAGTTATATTTAAAGGTGGACTCTAAATTTCTATGTTAGTAAAAAACACACTTCTATATCTTTATATATATCTCTTTAAAAGTCCTAAGCCCCCTGGATGGGGCAGAGGGCGTCCACAGTACGTCTCCATTCCGCTCGGTGTTGAGCTACGCGCTTTACTTCGCTCCATGTCATGCCAACTGTCCTCGCCTCTGCGGTGATCGTCCGCCGCCAGGATTGCTTAGGGCGGCCACGTTTTTGCTTTCCTTGAGGTTTCTAGTCTAAGGCTTGCCTCGGTATATGTTCCCATAGATCCACGTTTGCGAACCTCTCGGGCCAGAATACACCGAGAATACGGCGAAGGCAGCGGTTGATAAAGACCTGGAGCCGCTGCGTGATGTCCTTAGTGACCTTCCACGTGTCACATCCGTACAGCAACACAGTTTTCACATTCGACCGAAATATCTTGAGCTTAACTCTTCTAGTCAGTTTCTGCGATTGCCATACAGGACGGAGCTGGGCGACGGCTGCTCTCCCTTTGGCGATTCTCGAAGTGACGTACACCTCGGTTCTTCCATTTCCGATACCACACTACCGAGGTAGGCAAATTTGTGGACCCTTTCCACCCTCTCCGTGCCGATGGACAGGGCCAATGAGCTTGTCGCTCAACACCTCATCTCTCGGGTCTTCTGGGTGTTGATCCTGAGTCCCCTCTCCAAAGCCAGGTTGTAGGTCATCTAGTTTAGATTGCATTTATATATATATATATATATATACATATAAAAATAGAGGTGTGTGTACGGAAAATTTAGATGTTAGTGGATATAATTAATAAATAACTATACAATTAAAAATGACCTAGCGAAGAGAGTATTCAAGGCTAGTTAAAATATACAACTAGTAAAAATGTGTGTTTTTATTCATAAATACAAATATTTTCAGATTAAATTGGAGTTTGCAACCAATGAGTATGGTTCTGAAGATCCTAGCAACTTGTTGGCATTGCCATCTAAGAAAAGACAGACTAAGGTTTTGTCTGAAAAAAAGGAGAAAACCAGGTTTTTGTCTAAGGCACAAAGAAAACGATTAGAAAAAATTCTAGACAAAAAGAAGAAAAAAGGAAATGTAAGTTAAATATGCACATTTAAATCCTATATTAAGCCTTTTAACATTATTTATAAAATAATAATTTATTCAAGTTTCAATATTTTCCTACAAGAAGTTTTGATAGGTTATCTTACTGATATTACAAATGCGAAAGTTTGTGAGGATGTTTAGATATGTGTGACCGCCTCCTTGGTCTAGTGGTAAACGCGTAAGCGTTACAACTGAGGGGTCCTGGGTTCGATTCCCGGTGGAGATAAAAATAAATAAATAAGAAAACTCGGTCTGGCAGGGCATAGAAGACTGATCACCTCCTTGCCCCTAAAGAAAAAATCGATCAGTGAAACAGATGTGAAATGCATCTGCCCCATACCCCATCAGGGGACAAGGGACTTCACTTTTTTAGATGTGTGTGATCATGCCTAAATGGCTGATTTGAATGAAATTTGGCACACAAATAGAATACGCCCTGGATTAACTTATAGGGTTCTTTATATAGGAAAGACTGTCAAGCGGAAGTCCAAATCTGGGATTCCGAATCACCCCTATGTATATGATCCGATTTTTTATAGTTTAGGAGATATTATTTTTTTTTAAATTTTCAATGTTTTTCGACCTTAGCGATATTTTTGATCATAACTTGGGCCCTAAGAGATAAATACACAAATAAACCCTAAAAGCAAAACCATGTGTTTAAACATAAAAGAAATATTTAAAAAAAGAAAAGTGCAAAAAAAACGATAACTTCAAAGATTTAAAAAAAAATAATTGCAACAGAAAATGTTATTGAAAAGTATTTTAAAAACTTCCTTAGTTCATCTCGTGTCTACCATAAAAAATCAATAAGTTAGCTTTATGGCATCACCCCCAAATTTTGGTTTAAAATTTAAATACAAGTCTGATATTTGAAAACTTAAGTTTAAAAAATTGTGATAGATTTGATCGTGTTTACTGGGAGTACAACTTTGAAAATAGATAAAAAAAACACTTTCTACCTGAATCTTTTGTATTCTACACAATGGTTAACCGTTGTGATAGCCGCGCCAGTTGTTTGGAAAGTGACTATTGTTATGAACTAGTGTTAGAGTGAGTTATGGGCAATCTGTGACTAATGGTGATGAAAGACAATTGAATACATCACACTGCTCTGCTAGTCGTCTGCTTAGAGTGCTTAGTGCTTGCCCTTGCACTTACAGTATGATAGCGATTCCTTTTCTCTGACAATGACTCATTATTAGTAGACAGTAGACACTAGATAAACTAAGGAAGTTTTTAAAATACTTTTTAATGAAATTTTCTGTTGCAATTATTTTTTTTAAATCTTCGAAGTTATAAAATTTGTTGTACTTTTCATTTTTTAAATATTTATTTTATGTTTAAACACATGGTTTTGCTTTTAGGGTTTATTTGTGTATGTATATCTCTTAGGACCCAAGGTTTATCTTGAGTGATAATATATAATGTATCTTTTATTCGAAAATCATTTCTTCTTGCATGCCTAAATTTTTCGGATATTATGCATATTTCAAGTTATTATTAGGGAACTATCCCTAAGGATAATGTAAAAAAACACTATCTAGTAATTTGTATGTTTTATTTTATAAATTTAGAGACACAAGTATTCTATAGGCTATATAACATTATGTTACGGCGAAATAAACGCGGCCAAAACCGTGGAGCACAACTATAGTCCGTGCGCTGTAGCATGGTGCGGGTGACAGTTGCCTAAGGGATGTGAAGTTATGCAATTCATTAACAATGCTCGCAGCATAAATCAAGTTCTCTTTATTATTGTTATGAAAATTATTGTTATTCAGTTGTGCAGATATCCGTCACAGATTCAGATGATGAATTGAGTGACAGTTCAGATATTCCTGACTCTGATATGAGTTACGAATAAAATGTATTTTTTTATCAGCAAACTTTTAAGCAACCTTACCCTATAAATGTTCTGTTATACTATTATAGACCAATTTTAACAATTATAATTGACCTACGCACAATATACGTTTTTGTTATGAAAAATATAGACTATCCAGCGTAGCAGTACATCCTATCACTAAATAGTCTATGGCGTTACGTTATACGCATAACACTGCTTAATTTTTCATTCAATTTGTTTTTTTTTTGTAGACTAGAACATTCTGGTTGGTTTAATTTAATTTACTACAGTTTTGAGTTCAATTAGTGATTTAATATATTACGAATGTGGTACAGTTGAAATACTAAGTCATAATTTGTATATTGCGGCAACTTTCAAGAGTGAAACGAAATGTTACTGAAACTGTCACCCGCACCATGATACAGTGCACAGACTATAAAAAAAATTAAGTCTAAAGTGTTAGTAATTTTATTCTTATTAATCTTAAAATATATGTTAGATTTAAAATTTATAACTTCAGCACAAACTATAGTAATATATAAAAGTAATATTGGAATGTTCTTTAAAAATGATGGCAATGAGGATCAACTTGGTAGATATTTTAATATACAAGTCACTGGTATAGATAATATTTAATTTTTATTTAATTACTCACCAACTATTTTATCTTTCAGAGGGCAGTCTTACTAGAGTCCTTATCCCAAGTGCAAGCAAGTCAAGATGAAGTTAGTCAATTAACAACTATATCAGCTGTACAAACTCTTGGATTAAGAAAATTAACTGAATTTAATATGGAAACTACAAATATTAAAAAGCAAGAAGATTCTGAAGTTAATAAAAGAAAAAAGTATAGCAGTATAGCGGGTATGTTTTAGATAAGATAAAGCACTAGAAATATAAACCTTGTACATATAAAATATTTTAAAATCAAATGTTGTTGAAGTCCTGGACTTTTGTCTCATGGCCCACTAAAGATTACGATACTTAGTGGGACAAGTAGTTAGCCTCTGTTTCTTTTATCAGTTCTTTAGTGCAAGATGGTACACTTGGATGGGGAAACCTCAAGAGTTGAACCCATCATCAAGTTATCGTGCAACGTCAGACAAAATATGTCCCAACTTAACTGTTTTAAAACTTATATAATCAAAACTGTTTTAGGTGCTAAAAAACGATTGCGCCTATTAGGATTAGAAAATACTGATAAAATAAAAAAGAAGAAATATGACCCTAACATTGTTGGCTTAGAAGATTCTTCCGAAGAAAGCTCAGATATAGAAACAGACAAAGAATCTGATGGGCACATTCAAAAAAGTGAAGACATTCCTACAGAATCTATCATTGAAGAAACATTACAGAATTCTACGGACAGTAAAATAAAAAATGATGAACAAAAAGCTGATGAGACTCTAAAGGCAAAAGAAAGCTCAACAAAAGATGAAGATAGTAAAATAAAAGACAAGACAAAAGATGTGAAATTAAAAAAGTTGTTAACACATGAAACAGTACACATAGAAGTGAAAAGGGATCCTAAAGTTCAAGTAGCAAGGTTGAAGTTGCCTATATTGGGGGAAGAACAACGAATAATGGAATTGATAAATGAAAATGAATTTCTTATTGTAGCTGGAGAAACTGGTAATTATATTTTATTATTATCTAATTATACCCAAGACATGTCGCTAACTGATTTTATTTGGTTGAGTCTGATATTAGCCTGAGTAAATGCACAGCCGTTCTAAGATTGTTAAATTAGTATATTGTTTACTAACTGTGCACCGCGGTTTCACCCGAGTTAACTTCGTCGTAATGTGATGTTATATAGTCTAAAAGATTTTAGCTCTAAAAATGACGATACTTCCATAGAACTTTTCATCCCTCCCTTTTCAATCCCTTACAACCCTCCCTCCCTACGTTTTTTTACAGTGTACTTTTGTTCTATCATCAATCGTTTCCGCAGTGTATGCGACGAAAGAAGTTATAGGGCACTGTTTTTACACCTTGGGTTTCGTTAAGTTTTAGTAAGGATCCCTAATCTTTTCTAGCAATAAATATAGCCTATGTTACTCAGGGTGAATGTAGCTTTCCAGTGGTGAAAGAATTTTTGAAATCGGCACAGTAGTTTTTGAGTTTATTCATTAAAAACACACAAAAATACAAATCTTTCCTCTTTATAATTTTAGTTTAGATTTAGATAAATACGGTATCATAGTTTGACATGTTTCTGTTATTGTTTCACTGATTCAAAATTACTTAAGAGCATTGGTACTCACAGCTTTTTAACCTATATTTTTTTTTTGTTCTTTAATCAATTAACTAACCGAGACAGAAATGACAAAACCAACCCAACCCACTCGTCTGTTATAAAAACTGTATAACAAAAAGTAGTGCTCTGATGACTACTCTATACATAAACAATTTCTCCTTCGTGGAAGAGACATACTGAAACTTAGGCTGAGGCACAAATTGGGCCAGCTCGTCCGGAGTGACGAGCTTACAAAATACCAGTGTGATTTGTTCTATTTTGCTGAATGCTTGAGGATACCGGAGGCACACCAGGCCCAACCAAAATCGCGGATTGCGGTACAGCGTCCATGGACGGCGATGATTTTTTTAACCATCAGGTATATTGCTGTGGTTGTTATTGATAATTAAATAATTGAATTACAGGTAGCGGTAAGACAACTCAAATACCCCAATTCTTATACGAAGCAGGGTATGCTGAGAAACAAATGATTGCTGTGACAGAGCCGAGGCGTGTTGCTACAGTTGCTATGTCTGCGAGAGTTGCTCACGAATTGGGTCTCACCAACAAAGAGGTCTCATATTTGATGAGATTTGAAGGAAACGTCACTAAGAACACGAAAATTAAATTTATGACTGATGGTAATTATACTTTTTTTTTTAAATCCTTGATTTTAATCGATTAAACATACAAAGAAATTATTTGGAAGAAGAAGTACCTTAAAGATACTTTTTCATCATTTTCTGTAACAGTTTTGTATTAACTTAAAAAAAGGAGTTCTTATTCTTCCATCTTTTGTGTCGGTTGGTAACTGTCTACGTTGCCTATAGTTTATGCGTCTGTTTGTTTTGAAAGAGCTTTTTTTTCAATCCTGGTAAATAGAAAAAAAAAAATTCGGTTGATTGGGCAACTATATTGACCTTCTTGGAGGTCTTTGGATTTTAATCTCAAGGAAACACAATGACACAAAGCTGTAAATTAACTTTTAAATAAATTTGTAGCATTAATATTCTAAGATCCATTTCCTGATCCATTTTTTTATTACAGGCGTTCTCTTGAAAGAAATACAATCAGATTTTCTCCTAAGTAAATATTCTGTAGTTATAATCGATGAAGCACACGAAAGAAGTGTGTATACAGATATATTATTGGGGCTGTTATCCCGAATTGTGCCTCTACGGAGGAAACGAGGAAGTCCTCTCAGACTCATTATTATGTCTGCCACACTCAGGGTTAAAGATTTTACTGAGAATACTAGATTGTTTAAGGAACCGCCACCTATGATTAAGGTAAGTTGTATTATCTAGCGTCTTGGTTTTGCTTACAGCTACCATAAGTGAAAACCGCTAAAGGCAGACATATGTCTGCGTCTAGGGGCCTTATCACAAAACAAAGACTAAAGATGTTTCAGTATTGGTTTCTAGGATACACGTCTAACGTTCATACAAAAATGAGGTTTTTCTCTGGTAACAAAACCGGCCTATCTTCAAACCGCGTTTTGGAATAAGGCAGTAAGTGTCTCATAATTTTTTAAACAGTAAAGTATGTCGAAATATAGTTCGTTACCTTCGAAAGCATCGACGTTCTGAACCTACCCAACCGAAATGTTTCTGTTTTCCTAGTATTCGAATACACTATATTCGATATATTCAATATAGGATCTCCGTATTAAATACAGTATGAAAGCATTGAAACAATTTATAACTGCCTTGACCTCCACACGTCTACATAGTACAGAAGGCCATGAGGCCTCATGGCTTAGTGGTTTTGTAGGCCTACCGCGGAGCCTGGAGTATCGGGTTCGATCCCCGGTCCCGAATACAATTTATAATTTAATTTGTTTTTGTATTCGGTATCTAGTAGGGCTGCCCCTTATCGGACGGGGTGTCATAAGTGACAAGGAGGTGTGAACCAACAAAAAATTGTGTTGCCCGGTAGAGATTACTGATTAGCGATAAGGCCGGTCGTTGCACTCCATTGCAACGAAGTGTATAAAAAAAGTCCTATCTTTCATAATATATGTGACCTTTTCAGATTGATTCGAGGCAGTTTCCCGTGACAATACACTTTAATAAGAATACATATGATGATTATCTTAAAGAAGCATACAGGAAGGCTGTGAAAATACACACCCGGTTGCCAGAAGGTGGCATACTCATTTTTGTAACTGGACAACAAGAGGTAACTCATCAAGTAACATTAAACTTAATACTCGGTTCATGTTTTGAGATATTTTAATGGTGCCAACAAACTTTATGTTCAGTTGTTGGATGATTTTATTATTTCTTTACAGACAAAAGCTTTCTGCGCTTACATAACTGAGTTTTATAGCCAAAGCGGTAAATTATGTTGACAAAGGCGACGGTGTCTGTTCTTACTAACATGATTGATGCAACTTAAAAACTATAAATCTTTAACACATATACCACTGCGTGTTGTGGCAAAGGTCTTGGGTTCGAATCGCAGGAAAACAAATGTTTGGGTTGCATGATATAGATCAAAAGGCTGATCAGCTGTTGATCTATAAAGAAAACGAAATGGCCATAGATCCAGAAATGTATTTAAGTTTTTAAATGTCCAATGCCCTGTTGAGTTATCTTGGTAGTTGGTAGGTGTAGATGGGAAAAGTAATCCACAACGGTGTATATAGTAAGTTTATATCTCGAGGTTCTCCATATTAATGACAATTAAGCATTAAATTGTATTTTATAATAAGTCAATAACCCAAATCCGTGCGTCATTATGTTACTGTTAATTAGTAAATGTCGACAGTGAACTAAGGCAATACAATATGGTCTAAGAGCCCGTGAACCCCAGACCTTCGTTATTTTATAAAAGCTGAAAACTTGTCAGCCCATGCTCAGGTAAGAACGATGGACCATTATGAAGTTTGGGTTACCCTGGCTTTGGGAGGTAAGCGGTACTAAAGGTGTGTAAAATACCGATCTACTTTCATCAAATAATAAAGTGTGATTTTTTGGTATTACCTTCAGAATATTATTAAAAATCACGTCATTAATTGCCAGACACTTAACATCGTGGCAACCCCTTGCCAGACACCCTTAATGTTCACGAAATTATAATTATTCTACTTACGTTAAAGTATAAAAGCTGATTTTTATATATAATACTTGGGTAATAATTAGATAATGTTTCCTCATTAGCCAGACATTTTTGATAGTTCCAACCCCTTGCCAGACAAGATTTACACAGATTATTAGTTATATAAATCTGCGCCAAAAAGTTTATTTGCATAAGTCATTATAATCATGCCATCTCACTCGCACCCACCCATAGACACTGTCTCGCGCTCGCTCTTACAGCTACCCTACATGCTTGTAGCAATAAGATAACGAAGGTCTGGGGTTCACGGGCTCTTGCTCTACTACAATGTCTATTTTATCTTTCTGAAAAATTAATGATACTAACACTTAATTCAATAATTAGATAGTACAAATTAGATAGATAAGTTTAAAATTAAAAGCAAAGCATTTTTAGCTTTTTAAACAACAGTTAGTAATAATAGAAAGTTTTTTTTTTAGTTTGAGTTATTATTTTTTAACTTTTAGGTTAATTATTTAGTACGTAAGTTGAGAGCGTCGTTCCCGTACCGAAGAGATGTTGATTACTCAAAGTTGATTTCAAAGAAACCGGTGATGGAAGCCGATACAGCACTAGATTCTGAACCCGACGACATCGAGTCTGATGATGATGAGGTATTTAAAAACCTGGCTTAAGTTTTTTAGGCGATTCTTAAGGAATTCGCATCGGTACTATATTATTTATATTCAGCTTGTACGATGTACAGTTAACTCACATACCCCATTATTTATAAATGTCTGAAATGCTCTCTCACTTTCTCGCTGACGTACAATTGTTGTGGCGAAAACGAGACAAAAGACTGGTCAAAGATCTAAGTTGAGCAATTTTTATATATATCCAATATTACCATCGATATAGAATACCCAAGATACACATTCGCCTACAAATTCAAGTTGAAAAAATGTCCCATGATTACTTGTATGTGTGTGTGCAAATAATACAAAATATACCCAATGCGACAATTTAGAATTTTGAAATACAACCTTAGGCCTTTTTTCCCGGGAGTGGTTAACCGCTATCAACGCGAAACCGCTCGAATCAGTCGAAATTAGCATTTAGCCGCGGGTAAAAACCGCAGGTGTGGCCGCATTTATTAGTTTGTCTGAGTTACAAAATCACGCGGTTAAAAACCGCTGCGGTTTAACCGTAGTGCGGCCTCAGCCTTATTATGCAAATTTAAAGTTTAATTTCCAATGCGAGAGTGAGGCGGTTATGACATGACGGCATGCGATCGTCAGCGCGCGACTGTGAGGGCAACTGAGCATTGATGGTGTATTTTGGGTTTATATTCTATATCGATGAATATTACACATGTTTTTATTTAATATCAGGTGGAGAAGGAAATGAAGCGCGCAAGAAAAGCAAGAAAGAAGGCGAAAAAGAAAGCAAAAAAACTGCCGAAGATAAATTTGGATGACTACGATATGCCAGAAGATGACGGACAGGCGGATTTAGTTGGGAATGATGATGACAGCGAAGGGCATTTAAGCGATTCAGGTAATTAAATTTTAAAAGGAACATTACGTAAAGGAAGGCTTACGCGTTTTCGTATTGCGCAGGAGGTCCTGGGTTTGAATCAGGGAAACCAATGTATTTTTCGGTTGGGTAGGCACAGAAGGATTACCTACTTGCCTGTAAGAAAATTATGCCACTCCACTAGGGCTACGGGACACAAAAGGAGGAGCGATATTATTTTAACGATTCTATGTGGATGATGTGAATCTAATTGCATTTGGAAAACGAATTAGAGATATTTGGGCCGATTTCGATAATTATGTCGGGGGTTTTGTAAACTATCTTCAATTTTACTTGTTAAATAGGTTTGGTACCGAACACTAGGCAATAAAGAACAATTCATTTTTCTAAATAAATATTTTGAAAGTAAAATTAAATTCTACGTACTTCGAAGTATTAGGAATATTATAGAGTTTAACTAATTGAATGTTATCTGCTTGAATATGGGATGCGAAACTCGTAGTGCCCACTCCTTAGATTTAAAATGTTTTGTTTTGTTGACCTTCCACAAACGTAAAACTATACGTTAACATATATTTGTTACATATACATACAACTATACAATCAACTATTCTAATATTATAAAGCTGAAGAGTGTTTGAACGTGCTAATCTCAGGAACTGCTGTTTTAATTGAATAATTCTTTTTGTGTTGGATAGTCCATTTATTGAGGAAGGCTTTAAGCTATATAACATCACGCTGCGACCAATAGGAGTAAAGCATCAGTGAAAACTTTGCAAAAACGGGGAAAATATTCATATTTAAGGACTTCCGTTGCGTGCGCTGTGTCAATAACAGAAATTGACGCGGACAAAGTCGCGGGCAACAGTTAGTATACTATTTACTTTTTCAGACCTGGAAGACGACATCCTAACACCAGAAATTAAGTCGTGTAGACAACCTCTATGGGTGTTACCTTTATACGCTATGCTCAGTTCATCAAAGCAGGCCCGTGTCTTCGATCAACTTCCCGTGGGCGCTCGACTATGTGTAGTCAGTACTGACGTAGCAGAAACCTCACTTACTATACCGGCTATTAAGTATGTCGTCGATTCGGGGAAAAAGAAAATGAAGTAAGTTATTTTGGAACTCATAGCTTTTCTCTTAAAATTCTTGTATGTAATTTTTTATTAACTAAATATGCTGTTTCTGACACTTTTGTCTGTCGTTTTGACACTCCAAATAATCGCGTATGTCTCTATTTCTCACCTGTAAAAGCTGAGAAGAAACAGCGAAAAAACTCTTCAGCAACACAGTTATCTAGTATTCATTTTCATACACATAGATAAGTGATATATTCTTTTAATATTTATTGAGTGTTTTAGAGAAACCTAGGTTTTACTTCTTAAGAATTTCTTAGAATATATAGAAAAAAAGGTCAACGAAATAAGCAGATATGTATCTGTCCTATGGTATGTCCTAGTGCCTAACTCCACTTTACTGTGGCCTGATGAAAAACATATGTTATAGTAATATTTTTATTTTAAAGTATACATGTGAGCAAAATGTAACTACAAATGGCTTGTCAGATTAATTTATTAATAAATAGATGTTTTAGAATACATATCGCCAAGTAACTATAGATCTCTTTTCTTATATTAATGTTCACATTATGGATGAAAGCGATGATAAAACATGAATCTTTATTCCCAGAGTCTACGACCACACAACGGGTGCGAGCGCATGGCGTATAGTATGGACGTCGCAGGCGAGCGCGGAACAACGTGCGGGTCGGGCGGGGCGAACTGGATCGGGACACGCCTACCGCCTTTACAGTACTGCTGTCTTTCAACACGATTGCCCTCCACACTTCCCGCCTGATCTATGCAGAAGACCTATAGATGATCTCCTTCTTCAGATGAAGTGTATGGGCATTGATAAGGTATCGTTTCGAGGTTTACACTTTTACTTAAATATGTAGGAAGGCAGGGCAGGAGTCTCAATTACTGTTTGTGGAAAAACATAATTGCGTCGTGTGTGCGTTGTTGGCCTTAAAAAAAATTAGTCTGTGTTTTCAGTTTATTAATACCACTTAAATTAAATGAACCGACTCCATGGCTGAGTGGTTCGTCTACCAATCTCGGGGAAGTTATTGAATGTTTTGGTTGTGTATGCACTGAAGACAAACCATTTTACTTCTCTGTGAAGATGATTGATGAAACAGGCACATAAATGTGTCAGCCCCATTCCGCACTAGAGGTTACAAGTTCATTTTACTCGAATGAATGTTATTTATTTATTCAGGTGGTAAACTTTCCGTTTCCAACTGCACCGGACAGAATGCAACTGCGTTTGGCAGAAAAACGTCTCGAAATTCTAGGAATTTTGGAAAAGTATGTTTCAAAAGACAGGAGACGAACTGATGAGGAGGTAAGTCTTAATTTATTTTACATAAAAATTAAAAATACATTACTAGTAAATGTGATATGTGAACTAGTAATTGAGTTATGTTAACCGTTGTTAACACAGATTCTCAAAAATTTACAAATTGTTTTGAGTTTTGAAATGCCTGTGTTAATAGTAATTATGAAATTTAAAAAACATGAGATCATTACAGCAACACGAGCGCCATTACTGTGATTAAAGATATTAGCTATTTCCCCAATAAAACAACTCGACTGCAGTGCAAAGAACGATTCGAATGAAGAATTGAAACCAACCACTTTTGTCTAAAATTTTTGTCTCTTTTTACAACAACAATTCTGCGTCAGAGAAACTAACGCATTTGAGATATTGTTTCAAGTTAAGCAACGTTTGTAAATAAGCAGAACCACTGCTATATAACAAAAGTATAAGCGCATTATTAATAAACTTAATAAAAACCTCAATATCTACACGATGACGACATTTGACTGCAAGAAGACCATAATTTCCTGACTTCGGAAACTAAATTATGCTGAAACTGAAGCACTATTGGAACTAACCTAATTTTTGTTATTTTTATTATTACTTTTTATCTTTGTCAGAATTTTTGTTTGTATTTGTTTGTTTTTGTTTCTATTGTAACGACAATTTAGTTTTTTGGAAGTGCGAGGCCTCCTGTCACAAGTATGCTTATACTTACTAGGCGGTCTCAACCTTATTGTATAATTGTTAAATTTAAAGAGAAATAAACGTTATTATTATTTTATTATTATTATTAATAAACACTTATGGTACGTTAAACTCAACTGTTAATATTTCAGGTGTTAAAAGTGACTCCACTAGGCAAAGCGGTGTCAGCATTTCCTCTCTTACCCCGATATGGAAAAATGTTAGCGCTAAGCCACCAACACAACCTGCTACCTTATGCGATCGCGTTGGTCGCAGCACTCACCGTACCAGAGGTATTTTTTAATAACCACGTCACGAGAAAGTGTAAATTCCATAAGTGTGCAGAGAAATTTCTTTAACTGATCATTTTCTTCTGAGCGTACCTAATCGAAATATTTGATTCGGGATTCGAACCCATGATCTCCGGTGCAATATGCAGATGCGTGAACAACTTGTGCCACGAATTGTCCGTGAGGACAATTATTTAATTGTGATTTCAGGATTGGAATATTATATGTTGGAGTAGAAGCCGTCTTTTATCGTCCCGGTCTCAAAGACGCCTTCTATAGCCATGAACTGTTCCGATAAAGGCACTCTTGATCTTACAAATCTTTTCTCATTAAAATATATCGAAGAAAAAACATACACACTAACACACATATACAAGAGTAACAAACTTTTGCTATAAAATTATCTTGGAATAAAGTAGTGGACTATCCTATTTTTGTTAAGTTGTGAAGATTCATCAAAATCTATTCTATAATGCGGAATTTATATATCTGTTAATCACTACAAAAGCTTGACTGCCTCCTTGGTCTAGTGGTATGCGCTTAAGCGTTACAACCAAGAGGTTCTGGGTTCGATTTCCGGTGGAGATAAAAAAGAATTTGGTCTGGTAGGGCATAGAATGCTGATCACCTACTTGCCCCTAAAGTAAAAATCGATCAGTGAAACAGATGTGAAATGCATCTGCCCCATACCCCACTAGGGGACACGGGACTTCACTATATCCTATTTTCACTCCATCACAGCAGCTTGTGTTGCCATATAACAAAGTAATATAATTATATACAGCTGCAGTAGTTATGTTATAAGCCATAAGTTATCCAGTGTTGTCATATTATAGTAAAATGGTTTATGCTAGTACTATTTTTACAGGTAATGAGTGGTAAACCAGACAGTTGGCCCGCAACTGACAACATTTTATTATTAGGCGATCCTGGTATTTTGTTGCGGGCTGTGGGCGCCGCTGAATTCGCTCACGTCAAAGGAGAAGAAGAAGTGTTCTGCGCTAAATATGGCCTTAGAGAAAAGGTCTGTATATTTTACTCCACACAGATTAAAAGCAGTGTTAAAGTTTGTTGTTTTCTTTTTTTTCATATTCATAGTCGCGACATTACAAAGCTTTTTGTTTTGGACCAGAGATTTGTTTCTTTTTTAAACCAAAATTTATCAAAATGAAAAAAGTTTGTAATAAAAAATAATAGGTCCAACCAAAGTATTTACATTGTATATGCGCCTTTATTTAAATTTGATTTACAAGCTTTTGCTTAGGTGAATTTTATGCAGGTGACTAAATTGAAAAAAAAAATATCAAGTGTTTTATTATATTAACTTTAACTACTGCGTTTGAGTCACAATAAAATGTATTCTATGTCACTCGGGAAGCATCCTATCAATATATTTCTATCAATATAAGAATATTTTAAACCGTTCTAGTAGTTATTAAGATTACTTTATTATACAGATTATAGATGATATAAATGTTTTTTAGGCAGTAAAAGAAATCCGAAAAATTCGAAAACAGCTAACAAGTGAAATAAACTTAAGTGTGTCTGGTGTAAATGTGTCTGTGGATCCAGAAATGAAACCACCTGATGATACCCAAGCGAAATTATTGAGGCAGCTACTTCTATGTGGTCTGGGTGACCAGGTGGGCAGGAAAATTGCCTTGCATGAAGTCAAAGAGGGTATGTAATTTTCGTCAATATTTGGAAATCTAAAGTGAAATTTGTAAATTTGGGAGATAATTTTAAACAATGGTTACACATGAATTCACTATAGATTTTGTAAAACATTAAAAAATCATAAAAAAAAAATTTGCTCTGATCCAGCCGTTTGCGAGTTGAAGTCGGATAGCAAAACTTTATCTTTATCTTATAATAGTAAATTCTGTTAGTTGAATAGCAATGTTTACTTAATTGTTCAATGTTCCCTTTTCTTTGCAAAATATATCCACGTATTAAGAAATTGCATAAAAAGTATTTAAATCGATGGAGTTTTATAGGAATTCAGCAGAAACAGATTAGATAATCAATAAGATTTGTACAACAATATTTTTTTCTAGGTGAAGATAAAAGAAAATTTAAATACGCGTACCACTGTGGAGAACTTGAGGAGCCGGTATATTTACATTCAGAGTCCATATTGCGAAGGATCATACCGGAATGGGTGATCTATCAGGAGTTGTATGAGACCGGATCAGAAGACCGAAAAAAGATGGTGATGAGAAATGTGGCTGCGATTGAACCTGAATGGCTGCCGGTATATGTACCTCATTTGTGTAATTTGGGTATGTTTTTGTATGTTACTAAGTTTAATTTCGTTCGCATGGCCACATTTAACAGCCTTAGGTGTCTAGCTTCCTATCATGCCTTGCGGTATCCCGTAACTCCTTATTAGACAGACATATTTGTACATCTGTTTACTGTTCATGCAAACATGTTGGTGGTCTTCTGTATTTTTCAAAAACTAACTATTTTCATGTTAACGGTAAACAAGTCTTAGTTGCGATCTTGGGTCTTGCGCATAAGGTCCATAAACCTTCCTTTCGTCTACGCAACACGCAAAGATTTAATGATTGTTGGATAGTTAAATATTGCAGGGGGAGATTCAAAAGATTAAAATCCATACAACATTAATTATTTTTTCCTGGTATTGGTATATTATTAGGGAAAAATATAATAATATATTACAAAAAAACTTTAGCGACCTGTCATAATGGTGTTGTGGAGAAAACTGAAGCAGCGGGCTATGATATTAAATTACGAAATAAATCATAAACTAGAAGACGGAAAATTGTAGTTACACATACCGCTACAATGGTTATAAAGTTTTACAATTGACTGTCTCGGTATTTTTGAGGTTTCTGATTTTTATCACAGAATACAGATTATTGTTTACTGTACTCTATAAAATAGTGTAGTCAGCTGATGTCTACGTAAAAAAACTTTTGTTTTATAAAAAAACCTTTATTTCTTATTACATTATTTTTATTTTAGAACCTTTATCGGAACCGGAGCCTAGATTTGATGAAAATACTGGTAAAGTGAAAGGGCATTATAAAGGGACATTTGGAAAAGCGGGTTGGGAGTTACCGAACTCGGAAATTGATTATCCCGATAAAATAGACCGGTATAGGTCAGTATATTGTTAATACTTAATACCAATAATGAAATGGGAAAGAGAAGTAGATACCAATAGAGTTGCGTCACCATTTTCCGCAACTTGCATGCATTTTATACGCACCAAACTGAATTTATATGGCACTTATAATAATTATTCTAGAAATAATAGAATATTATATACTAAATTATTAATCAATATTATATTATATATAATTTTTTGATGAATATATATATACATTAATGCTAAAATATACTATATTAAGACAGTGACGGGCTTCCCCGGGCCAATAGAACAATGTTTACTCTGAAAAGGTATTTCTTATCATACTAAAATCTGTTATTTTTCAGGTGGTTTGCGAAATTTCTTTTAGAGGGGTCCGTATTTCCTAAACTGAAGAAATACGCACGGTCCCTACTTTCACCTCCCTCTACCATGATCAAAAGTTGGTCGAAACTGCAGCCGCGAACTGAAATATTGCTTAAAGCTCTCGCCTCAAGGCGTTGTGGTACGAGGAGTGAACTCCAACAAATGTGGCAAGAACAATCAAAATGTAAGCCTATTCTTTATTGCGCTATTTTTATATTAAAATGTTTTTTGTAACTATAAATTTAAAGCTTGGTCCTATTAGTATTTTTACGAGATTTCAAAAATGGAGAAGGGTCTTGACTATATTATAGTGTGTGTAATTTATTTAATTTTGTATTGATTTTAATATTATTCTTATTTTTGGTGGGTTTGTTAGGGATGTCGAATCCTAAAGAAAAAATAATCAGAAGGTATATTTTTATGAATAATCACTAGGATTTTGATAAATATCATGAAATTTAAACTACGTTGTTGAATATGTAATCACCCAATATAGGAGAATACCAAATTATTCAATATCGGTTCAGCAGTTTTTGTGAGCAATCGTAACAAACAGAATCTAAACTTGCACTTATGTGAGTAAGAATATAGATGAGAATAAAAAAGTTAATTTTTATTTTCAGATCTCCTTGACGAATATTTAAAATGGCTGCCAGTGTCTGCACATAATGAAGTTACCTTATATTGGCCTCCTCTATAAAATATGATTTAAATATTGACAATAAAGTGTTGTCTATTGTTGGATTATACTTTAAAAAAATTTGATAAGCAGTATTATTTATTTGTCGATCATTTTAGTTTCTAGATTCTAGTTTTAACATCTTCACAATGTAAAATTTAATTATCTACTTTAAGAAATTAATACAGTACCTACGGAAATCAATCCAAATAGAAAATAGTAAAAAAAGAAGATAAATAAAACAGATGCAGAACAGTGTCTACACTCTTCTTTTCTAGAAAAAGAGAACTTCACCCATTTAAACTGTATTAATAAGTATTTTTTCAAGAAAAAACCATACAGTAGTGGTATTATATTTTAAAATGTAATGTAAAAATAATGTAAACGAATTTAATAATTTATCATTAATTATCAAATTGTTGAGTCAATAAGTAACGACTTGTGAACATAAGAGCGAAAATGCAAAAAGATCAAACTCTTGGGCTACGCCAGGCTAGTCATTAAAAAAATATTACTGTGAGTTGTGTCCATTACTGCAAAGTGGAAACAAGGCTCTCCTGTACAAACTATTGATAAAAACAGATTTTGTATTAATCATATGCCAGACACAGTATGTCTGATAAATGATATTATACATAATTATATTAAATAATTTTTATTTATTAATTTTGCTAATATTGTCAATATCAACTTTTCTTTGGTGACTGCGAGGTAAAAATTGTAAAATGTAAATTATGTTGTTTTTAACAATTAGGTACAATATTTAAAATGTCAGAGACAAACTTGACACATGACAGTATTCGTCGACGATTGCATTGTCTATTGAACAATTACAGCAAGTAGCAACAGCCAACCAGGCAACTATGTCAAACCGCAAACGTGAGTTGTGACTTGTGACAGTTATCATCGAAATCTCGGGCGGTATGCTTGTTTTGTGTTGTAAGATGTTCGCGGTAAAATGTTTTTTGTTATTTATATCGGTTAGTTATTGTTATGGTTTTGCGCTACCTTTTGAAGGATTGTATGAGTTGCAAATAATTCACTATAACGATTTCCATGCGAGGTATGTATATTTCAATGATAGCTTGCATCTTGTTACAAATAATAATAATTGCTGAAGGAATAAAACGTTAAGGAAAAGTATGACACTGTGATTCAATTTATTATTTCCGCATTATGGCAATAATAAAAAAGGTAATTTATTCACAAAATGTTTGAGTAATATAAAACAGTCAACTGAATTGAATTACATATAAAATTAAATATAATAAAGCCAATATTGTATAAAAACATTATTTTTATTTTATATTCTCGGTAATCAAACCCAGCGCACTAGACGACTGATTAACTAGGCTATGTAGGTGTTGTTTCAGTTTTAGTTTTTTAATATAGGAAGGTTAACAACTGTATGCTCTTAGTAGACTAGGGGTCGTCTTCCCTTATAAAATTATATGCAATTTAATCCTTTCAGTTCCTAACTAAAATATACTGAAAACGTGAAACTAAGTTTGTCTGCCGATCTTACACTAATGTCATTTGTCATTAGCTGAATAGCTACAGGCATGCGCTCTATTGCCTCGACGAATAAAGAGAAGTATTACAAGTTTGGCGTACACGTATGTCTGTTGTGTGTCTGTCCGCTGTCGGTCGGTGGTTGTTGAGTAACGAATGAACCCATATCGATACGGTTATTTGTTTGAAAACTGAGCCGTGATCGACACCGATCTTAGCTATACTCTACTAAATATTCTTATTTGTTATCATCAAATACCTACATAAAAAGGTTTTAATTGTCTTCAATTTACTTGTTATCTAGTTAAGTAGGTACCTAATGAAAACTTTCTATAGGTTCGAAGAAACATCAGTAGAAACACCAACATGCCGGTTCAACAATGCGTCATGTCTTGGCGGTTTTCCGAGGATCTACAAGAAGATTATGACGCTGAAAAAAGAAAAGCCCGACTCTATTCTACTAAACGCAGGTGACTGCTACCAAGGGACATATTGGTATACTCTACTTAAATGGAAAGTGATCTTGGAGTTCATGAACTTGCTCCCAAATGACGCTTATGTAAGATATTATCTATGTACTTAATATTACATAACAATACACACGAGAATAATTAAACAAACTTTAATAGCTGACGCAGCAAATTTGTAAAAATATTTAAAAAAAAAACATCTTCAAATATAAAACGTTTAAATATTATAATTTGATTTTATCTTCATATTTTTTTCGGCGCTAAAACAAAACAGAGCGTAGTCTAAAATCTTAGGCTGTTATGTATTCCAAATACTTTATTATTATTTATTATTATTATTTATATTTATTATATTCTTCATAAATAGAGATTTTAAGAAAAGTGTTAAATAGATACATTTTTATATTTACACGTTAGTAAATTAAATTATTATTACTAATTAATTTAAAAATAATTTATTAGTCTTATTGAAAATTTAATTAGGCTATTTGTACAAAAATTAGAAGTGTAATTTTTTACATGGATATGTTCATGTTTTTTTGTCTTTATAGTTACTTCATACCAAAATAAGATAATTAAATTACTTATGTAACTAAATTACTTATAAATCTTACATAAATAAGTAATTGGAAAATTCTTTTGGAGAAAATTTATGCGGTTTTCAGGCGATAGGTAACCATGAATTTGATGATGGACCTGCTGGCTTAGCGCCATTTCTAGGAGGTCTAAGGGCGCCCGTACTAGCTGCTAATATGGATACAAGTAAAGAGCCAATTCTTCAAGGATTGTACAAACCCTATATAATTGTGGAGAGACGAGGTCGAAAGATCGGCATCATTGGACTTATAACTACTGACACCAAGGTTTGATTAAATAATCGAATGTTCAATAATGACTAAAACACCAAACTATTGTTTATTTATACATCTATGGCCTTTAAACCAAGAACAAAAAAAAGTAAAACAAAAAAAAGCATAAAAAACAGCAACGAAACATTTGTGAACCGTTGACCAAACTCAATGGTTCGACTCAAACATTCTCTTGTATGTAGTTACTAGTTGTAGTGTGTAGAATGATGTACATTGTGCCATATCTTTTGTTTTGTTTAGATTATTGTTTGATTACGTCCGTGATAAGTCCAAAATTTCAATTTTATGCAACGTTTTGAACTGGATAGATTCCATTACAAAAATAAGCAAATACCGCCTTCATGGGTAAATGTTCCACGCGTCTCCATGAAAAATAATCAAATGTTTCTTGGGTAGGCACAGGTCTGGTCACCTTTATGTAAATAAAATGTTCAGTTAAACATACGCAGAAATGTATTTGTCCCATTCCCCACTAGTAAATAAATAAATAAATAAATAAAAATAGCCTTTGTTACTCTAATTGGTATTGACAACACGTAAAACTATAAAAACTTAACTATAATTTTGTTCAATTAGGTTGTCCTTTGACATAGGCCTCCTCAAGAAGCTTCCATGTTTCCCTATCCCTGGCTAGAGAACGCCATCCTTTTGGTAGGTCATCTTTCCATCTTTTTAATGGACGTCCTCTAGACCTCTTCCCGTCTCTATGATACTAGTACAGCACCTCTTGTGTCCACTTTACTCTCCTAGAGCGCAGTATGTGCCCTGTCCAGCGCCACTTCAGCCTTTTAATTTTCTCATAGGCATTGGTTACTCCTGTATTTTCTCGGATTTTAGTTAACCTCCACCTGTCTTTACCCTACTAGTAGTCAGTTTAGTGCAAAATATAAATTTAACATTGATTTTCGAAATTATTAAAATAATTATCCAAAACTCTTTTTTTCACAATAATGAAATAATTATTTGGGATTAATAAAGACTGATTAAAACGGCTGAAGATAATAACAATTAAATCTTTATTTACTTCGCAAAATGAACTTTAACTGACCATGGTTTTGTGTTGGCACTGTTATCAGTTGTCTCATACGTTATCTGTTGCAATTGTTGGTTTAATTATATTAATTATAGTATCTAGCTCCGCTTCAATTAGTCGTAATATGATGGTATACAGAGTTATTGGGAATTCGACGTATGCCCGTTAGGAGATGATAGGGGTGATTATATGCGATAATTTGGAGTCCCATATGCATTATGCAAAATTGAATTATTTTTGAGTTATCATGTTTTTAGCTTTTTTCAAAATAAGTTAATATTGCCACATCAAAAATTTATTTTTTAAAGTGTCAATTTTTGTTTTGATTTATAAAAAACGATGAAAATTAAAACAACAATTAATATCGTTCCAAATTTAAAAATGCCAGAAGAAAAACTATATTATTTCAATATTTTTCCATTAAAAAATAAAAAAAAAACGTTATGAAACTTAGCTTGCTTATTTTAAAAACATCACCGTTTTCTTAGCTTTTCAACAATGCATAACAAATAGGAACTTATTTCAAAGAAATTCGTATTCGAACTAAACTTAAAGTAGTTCTTTAAAATTTCCATAAAATTAATTAAAAACTCAAAATCACTTAAATATTTTTGGCTAACATTTGTCATCAGTCTGTTAGAAAACAATGTATCTTATCATAACGAGTGATATATTGCGTCATATGTTAGATAAAATTGGTATTAAAGTTGTAAGTATCTTGTTGAGTTTGTTTCCTGATGACTGTCCAGAATTTATTAAGCTTGCCAACCAGGTTGCATAAATAAATTGCAATTTGGTAACTTTTTCTTGAATAAAATCCATAAATAATATGCGAAAACAACGCAATCACTTCATAGCATTGTAAATTACCTGTTAAAGTATATATAGATTATAGGTACAGTTAAATTAATAAAGTTAATAAATTCCATGCTATTGAGTTAAAAGTAGGCACTATATATATTTAGGTGACGCATATTTTGTGTGATTTCGATGATGGTCAGTGACCACATTTAGAATGTTGATATGTATGTATCATTATGATATAACTTTATAAAGAAGGGCTTGGAAGATAATATGTAATAAAATATTAGTGAATAATAGTGTTAAAATTTTAACAAAAAAAAAAAAAATTTCAAATTGTATCTCTAAAAATGCTAAACAAATTTTGATGAAATTTAAATGGGACCACATAAAGCACTAGTTTCAAAAAAAAAAGAATCATCGAAATTGGTTTACCCAGTCGAAAGTTCTAAGGTAACAAACATAAAAGAAAACATAGTGTGGAATTGAATACCTCCTCCGTTTATGAAGTTACGACCGCCTCCTTGGTCTAGTGGTAAGCGCGTAAGCGTTACAACCAAGAGGTCCTGGGTTCGATTCCCGGCGGAGATAAAAAAAAACTCGGTCTGGCAGGACATAGAAGGCTGATCACCTACTTGCCCCTAAAGAAAAAATCGATCAGTGAAACAGATGCGAAATGCATCTGCCCCATACTCCACTATGGACACGGGACTTCACTTACTTATGAAGTTGGTTATAGTTTTAATAAAAAAATTAATATCTTAAAGTACTTCTGTATGAAACTAAGTATAGATAATAAATTCTTTTAGATTCTATCATCGGCTGGTGAGGTGGAATTCACAGATCCCCGAACAGTGACGTCACGAATAGCCCAAGAGCTGAACGAACGCGGCGTGGACATTATCATACTGCTCTCGCACTGTGGGCTTGATGTCGATAAGTACGTATTAAGATAAAATTTATCATAGAAAGTCAAGTTAACAGATAACTCTGCTTCTATGCGTAAAAGATTAACCTTGGAACAAGTCAAATGTCAACGTAATGCGTTTTTCAAAATTCCCGGAAGCCACTCAAAAATGTAATCCAGCTGAGTCTCAGCTTAGCAGACCAGGACGCGTTCATGAACATTCTAAAATTTGTTTTTAAGTGATGTTCACAAATGATACATTACAAATGATACCGATGCATGAAATAAAAAAAAATTGGTTTTTGTTATTTACAACACGCAAATACTTCGCCAAGAAGGCGGTACGTTGTTGATATACTTATAGAAAACGTAATTAGGAACAATATTATAAACACACTTGAGTACATAAAGACTGAGTCGCAGATAAACACATTAATTGAGAAGTTTACTTTTTTAAAATGGATATATTAAAAAATTAAGGTAAAATAAAACAAACACTTGAAAAAATCAATAAAATATCTCTAGAAATGAAAAAGTTATGGTACTTGAAGTTGCGCTTATAAGAATAATTTGTTACACGCGGATAGGTCAAGTGACGTCACAGTCGAATCAGAAATATGTAAACTTCAATAATCTATTTCTAAGTAATTCATTGATGGATTTCAACAATTTTTTCAGTGATTGATTAGTTTTTATCTATATTTTAATACAATTACGTTGAAAATAATATTAACAACATCATGAAACTTCTCCATTATATAATTGTTATAAATACGGTTACATGAAATTTGAGTTAACAAACGCCGGACGTAGATGATTTTACAATTACACTATCGTGCAATTGTGATCATCTTTGAGATACTTAGACTTTAAAGAGGCTTGTTATAACTTTTGCTCTCACCAATACAATAGGAAACTTGGAATGTTTGAATTAATTGATTGGCCATATTCAACAAAGAAAACTACGATTTTGCTCGTAATATCTTTAAATATGTAGCGAGTTGTGCTTTTTGTACGAATGAATTTTTAAAAAGTTTAAAATTTGGAGAATGACTTTGCCGAGGCAGTTTTTGACATCGTCACAAAACCAGCGTGATATGTTTTATATTATAATTTTCTAAAAGTTGTGTATTTTCATGATTTTATGTGTAAATTAGTGGTGGTTAAAGCATAGTGTTCGGTATTGTGAACGATTAAAGGAAAATTATATTAGTTGGGGCCCGAAATGAAGACATGACTTAAAGGTCCTGTAGCCAAGCCAAAACCTTTATTAATTGTCGAGGGACAAGCTTTGGGCGAAAGTGCAGAAAAAATATTATTAATATACAAAGTTACACGTAACGTCAATTTAATTATTTATATGATATTGATTATGTAATTTAAATATTGCTAATCAACTAGTCTGTTTATAGCATATAAGTCTATAGCAATATTTTATAAAAGGTGTAGACACCTACCCACCTGTGTATTGTACCAGATTGTATTTGTGTAGCGAATATTTATGTCAAATTAATATAAATTTCTAGGGAAATTGCTCGTGATTATGGACAAAATATAGATATTATTGTGGGTGGGCATACACACTCGTTGCTCTGGAACGGGCCGTCGCCGAGTGGCGAAGCGGTTGCCGGCCCATACCCCGTATTCATCGAATCTTCTGATGGTAATCATAAGGTACTGTAGATTTCTGTATAAAAGCCGCCTTGTTTCTTAATTGATCATAACATGAGATTGCCTGACCACTATGGCTAAGTGGTTTATGCATCTTTCTGTCAAGCATCTGTGGTGTTACGCCTCAGGGCCTGGGTTCAAATGCCAAGGAAACACGGTACTCGGTAGGGCCCTTTTATAATAAGGGTATTAAAGATATATATTATGTAGATAATATTTTATTATTACTATACATTTGTGCTTTTTTTTCATATACTGTATGAACTGTGTCTAAATGTAAATTTCCAACAACAAAATAATTTTTAAAATATATCTAGTGTTTGTGTTTATTTCTTACTAGTGGACCCCGCGAACTTCGTATCGCGTCAGAGTTCCGAATAATGTGTCACCTAAAACGTTATTCCATAGAAATGTATGAGGAAACGAATTGTCTTTATAAATATTTTTATAAAAAAATTCTATATTTTTAATATTTATTCTGCTATTCGATACAAATAAAACAAATCAAAAACCATGAAAATCGGTAAAGCTGTTCTGGAGTTATATGCGTTCGAACAAACCCGATTTTGTTATATATATATAGACAATTTTTTAAAATATATACTATTTGTTTTTAGGTGTTGATAGTTCAGGCATCAGCATTCACTAAGTACATGGGCAGTCTGTCTGTCTATTTCGATTATCGCGGGGAATACGTTAAGTGGGAGGGCGGACCTATATTCCTCAATAGATCACTACCAGAAGGTTTGTCATTTTGATAGTTATAATAATAAATAAATCTTTATTTTCTTCCATATAAAACCCTTAAAACAAGATTACAGTACTGGGCAAGAAATAATGCACATCGACCTCTAGAAAGAGACATTCGGCTATTTTCGGATTTGTAGAGCATTGTCCCTTTTGCACGAAATAATGAAGAGACAAGCAATATGTGTTTTATGTTGCTTTTCAACCCATTTTATTAATTATTATTACATTACAACATCACAGTTTCAGCATTCCCAGCCGAAACATTTGTGTTTTTCAACATTCTCACCTAAGATCTCCGGTGCAGCACGCCTATTAAATTCAATGATTTAAACATCTACTTAACAATCACAAACACACACACACACACACAAACACATATATATTTACACTTATAAGGAAATTATTATGTAAGTTAAGTTTAAAAAGAGACATTCCCATCACAAGTATCCTTGATTACTTACAGGACGGCCTGACATATTTTATAGATTTATGAAATAAATAAATAATAATAATTATTATTATTACTTAACATAATAGGAAAATAAAAAGAGTTGTAGAAGAAAAAACCGTAGAGCCTGAAAACATAAATTATTAATTAGGAATACAAGGATTTATTGATAAATCCAATATCATTCGTTTAAGTATATGAAAGTTAAAGTGGAGTCTTTGAATTTGGTAACTTAGTACAAGTTGTTGATCCTCGTTTAAATCATTACAGATGAGTATATCAAGGCCAGACTAAAGCCATACGCCGAAATGGTCCACAGGGCTGAGCAAGAAGTGATAGGTGAAAGTGCAAACACGCTGTATGCGGACGACTGTGTGTTCGGAGAATGCGCAATTGGAGATCTACTGGTGGATGCTATGAATGAATATGTAAGCATATTATTATTATAAAATCTAAAACTAGTTTTTCGCAATATAAAAAAATAGTTTAAATAAGATGTAACTATGAATTTTATATATATTATTCTATATCTTATGATAATCATATATTACAGGCGAAAGAGAGTTATAAATCTTCAAACAGTTACCTTTCATTTATACAAAGAGGGAATATTAAATCGACAATACCTAGTGGACGTAAGTAAATTTTATTTAATAGAAATAGAATTGTAATATGACATGATTAATTCAAAAATCTCCCAGGACAGAACGGTTATATTATATGACAAGTATGATATACAGAGTGTCCCAGATAGAATGGATAATCCTGAAACACTTCATAGTAGAGTCTCGGCAGTCTGTGGTCGCTGCTTATATAATACTCACATATATAATAATTATGTAAATCAATCGTTCCATGGACAACTACATACTGAGGTGCAATTTTTAATTAGTTTAAAAAAAGACTTTCTCTTTAATGAAACTCATAAACCACTGATATAAATGGTTAATATTTCAGAAATTACAAAGGGGGCGATCTTCGAGTTATTACCCTTCAATGACCGTATTCAAACGTTCGAGCTTCAAGGGAAATTCGTCCTTGAGGCTTTGGAGAGAAGTGTCATAAGTGCCTGGAACATGAAGCCATTTAAGGGACCCTATGTATTGCAAGTTGCAGGTATTTTTAACCGACTTACCAAAATCTAATTATTCCAATAGTAATCCTCACCATACTCCAATTATTACAATAGTAATCCTTATCATACTCTAATTATTACAATAGTAATCCCTACAGTACTCTAATTATTACAATGGTAATCAGTGTTTGATTGTAAGAGGAAGATAGTTAAACCTTCTGAAAATAGATGTTTAATAAGACGTTGCTTGCATGACGACTACAAAGGAACTATTTATAAAATTCACTTTTGTGTTACAATCGAATTACAATAAATATCAGGATATTGATAACTTTAAACATGAAATAAAAGAAACATAATTACCCCTTGATCAATGCAAATTTTTACTTTTTTCTAAATCTTCGATAATGACGAACTGACATACAAACTTTCATTCCCTATTTCAACCACTATGTCCTTTCCCACTTAATCTATCTTTGTCAAATTAATCAAAATCTGTACAGTGGTTTTGATATGACAGCGTAAAACCAGACAGTTATTTCGCATATATAATATTAGTAGGTGTTTATAGTTTGATTTTTCTTTACCGTTGTTTGAGCACCTGGCGCTCTAAACGAAACTTCTTCAATTCGGTTGACACTCTTTAATTAATAATAAGTGTTACCTAAGCAGAGGCTGGATGTTAAGTGAGTTTCACAAACAAGCCAACTGCTACAAAAAATAAGTCAATAGTCTTAGAAAGCATATTTGCTCAGAAACAATATTAGGCGTCATTATTATCATGTATCATAATAGTCAATTAATTTTAATATGTCTATGTAATTTTGATGAATCTTCATAACTCAGGTCTCCAAGTTATATACGATCTGAAGCGGCCTGAAGGTGAAAGGGTATCATCAGTTCTGGTCGGCGACGCGAAGTCACCTTTAGTGCCTGAACAGGTCTACCAAGTCACGGCTCCAGCATATCTAGCTGATGGAGGAGATGGATTTAAGGTGATTACTGGAACAAATTTAGGATGTTAAATTTGACAACTGACACCTATTGAATAGAAATCCCGTGTCCCCAAGTGGGGTATGCATTTCACATCTGTTTCAATGATTGATTTTTTCTTTAGGGGCAAAAAGGTGATCAGCCTTCTATGCCCTGCCAGACCGAGTTTTTTTTGTAACTCCACCGGGAGTCGACCCTAGGACCTCCCGGTTGAAACTCTTACGAGCTTACCACTAGACCAAGGAGGCAGACAGCTGACACCTATTGTCATAATTTTTATATATTAAAATGTGTATGTATACACATCAAAATAGTCCGCGATCACGAAAAAAGGTGTAACACTTTAATGGCTTAAAATATTTAAAAATAAATTATTTAAGATTTTCATATTAAAATGATGTATTTTAAATGTAAGGGCAATATACAATGTAGTTATTAATTATATTTTGACACGAAAACCTCCGAACACTGTCATTCGTGAACTCCTGAGATATTATAAAGGGATTTTATTATGTGCATACTGCATGCCATGAAATAACTTATTTATTTAAGATAAGTATTAATAATGGTGCCAATTCTGATATACAACTCTAAACTTAAATAAAAATTATTAATTTTGGTTTAGTGATTTTCAAAACACTGTTATTTTATACTTGGAACTTAGACATCGTATGATAGGATTAAAATAGATTTTGTTAAATTAGTTCAGTTTGTGTACATTAGAATTGGCATCAATTTTGATGTATACAATACGGAATTTGCAAAAAAATTTATTGGTTACTAAATCAAAATATAACATGACAAAATTTGTATTATGAGTTATGACAATAAACAATGCATTTACATTTGTGCCCTAACGTTCAAACTAAGCCGAGCCTGTTTTTGAAACATTAGTCTCTTCCGATGTCATAAATAAATTGTGTTATTTACTTTATATGTACATCAAAGTTAATAATTTACGTTGATAAAAAGTAGCAATAAAAAATGAACAGTTTACTTAACAATTTTTTTTATGTTTCAATCATCATTCAATGTGACTATTTTTTAGAAGTTAGAACGAGTTAGCCAATCTCAAAGAAAGATGAATATATTTTTGGAGACCTGTAAAGAAAAAAAACACCATATATTTTAGGGTTTAGGCAGCGTTGTCAAAAAAGCTTCCAGTCGGATAGTTTGTACCGACATCTTACAATTCCATTAAGTCTTAATATTATTTCGTCATATTTTTTATCCTTATTAAAAAACATTAACAAATTATAATTTCACCAGGAACACTGTCTATTTTATGTGAGCGATAATCGACAGATTAGACTTTGAGTTTACCACAGACTCAACTTTTAAAATGTATTATTTCGTATTTCAGATGTTCACAGAGGGAAGGAAAAACGTACAAGTTTTAGGACGAGATGAGAAAATTTTAGAAGCATACATAAAGAAACATTCACCGATAAATATAACCACAGACGGACGGATAGTCATAAATTAGTGATACATATTTGTTCCTATTTTGTTACTGTTGTATTAAAATGTTTCATTCCAATGACTTTTTATTCTGTTACAATAAAGAAAAAAAAAGATTTCTAGTTTAACATTACTCGATATTCTTTCTTTTTTTATTCACCGATTTTAAATCAGTTCTTTTCAAAAACAGAAAACAGTTTGAACATATTAAACATATATTTACACAAGTTTAACAATTGTTAAATTTTATTAATTCAATTTGATTTTTTGTGTGATACGTTAGTAAAACTACTTCATAAATACATCAGAGATCATCAGATCATTATTACAGATAAATGCTTTAAATCAATTGAATTGGCACTAAGTACCATGTTTTTAGTCTGTGTTCAATAGTGCTCTCATGAATTTTCTAGTCAAAAGCGTGAAATAGAATTAATCTAATCCAAACCAAAAACTGGCTTCAAAGTGAACTTTTTAAAAAAATATAAAATAGGACGCAAACGGACAGGAGGTTTATGAAAAGCGGTTTGCCGCCCATGGACACCCTAAATGTTAGTTGGGTCACGGATGCGTTGGCGGTCTTTTAAAGTATATCTCTGAAAGGCCGACAACGTTCTTTTCTTGAATATTTGGAAATCTCCCAAACTGTAATATAAAATTAAAATCTTTAAGGTACGAATGTTTGAGTTTGAGGATGTGTGACTTATAATATTAAGGTGTGTGATTTAAATTCATGGATCTGATTTCCTTTTTTAATGTAGTCCGTCAAGGAATAAATCAATTTGAACGCAACGAGCTTAGTTTCCATGGGCATTCAACCCAAGACTCCTTGCAACACGAATTTGTCAGACGCGTGACCAATTCACCTATTAAGGCAGTTTAAATGAAAAATATCTCGATACGTAATGTAAAATGTAAGGAAGTTGGTATTACTTAAATAAAAATATTTACTAATAAAATAATTTTATTACTCACTCGTGGGCACGATTGCTACTCGTAATTCATTTAGAAAGGTTTAATAACACATATAATAAACATAATTTTAGAACACACAGGGCTGTCTGTAGCTCAATGGCGCTGGGTACGGCGGTTCGAATCTCGGAACAAAATGCCTTTAAATTGCATATTTAATTCATGCTTTTAAGTTGAAAATTCACAATATTGACAACATTCACGGATCAGATAGACAAAAGGCAATGTTAGGTAGCTCCTAAGAAGTCTTGTAAGTTAAGATTGGATTAGTTCAAATGATGTTTACTCTCTTGAATAAAAAGATAATCGAAAGAAAAAATTATCCGCTAGAGTTTCTTTGCTGTTATTTACAGACTGTACAAGTTTTTGAACATGTAAACTTACCTCCTTATTATCGTTGCGTCTCGTTCTTGCTACAACGTTTACGCGTCAGCGAGAAAGTGACGGAGCATTAGTTTAAACAACGTTAAGTGCTTATACCATATAAATCTAAATAAGAGATTTTAGAGAGATTTCTATGGTTAAATATGGCTCAAAATTGACGTTCAGCGACCGAATTAAATAAAAAAATTTTTAGTCGCTTGGGAATCCCCTAAGCTGAGATAGAGTGTAGATCAGAGGTTCCCGAATTTATTTCGTCTAACGCCCACTTTGAAAATCAGTTATTTTATAGCGCCCCCTCCCCCCATTTTTTCACCTTTAAAACATCAATAACATACTTTTCTTACCAAAGAGACCAAGAATAATACAACTTTACAATATTAAGAGTTTATTTTATTCAAAATTAACCAAAAATAAACATTTGTTTTAAGATTAATGAGAGGTAAATATGATGATTTTTAACAATTTTGTTGATATCAGGTTCCAATTGACTCAAGAACCAATTTGACCAAGCTCTCAATTGTTTTAGGCCTCCATCGCCCACAAAGGGGCGTTATCGCCCACTTTGGGAAAGACTGGTGTAGATGATCAAAAAACCTGTTGATACGATTTAATTTGTGTTAATAATCACCAAATTAACGAAAAAGCCGTATCAACGACGTAATGACTAATTCAATATTCATTTAATTGCTTACAAGTCATTTCAAAAAGTGGACCATAGATTCCTTCATAATCTGTTTATGAACCTTAATTGTTATTCGTATACTTACAACAAAATTGTCTTTCCGCAGTGTGTTCCAGTGTTTTTGCATTTACCATTATATTTTTTCTTCATGCAAGGAAACAATTTTTCCGACCGTCTGCATACAATGATACTTACTACAAATTAATGTTGTATTTAGTTTTTACATATCAAAGGTTGTTCAGTAGTTTTTGATAAATTAATTAAACCGTTATTTTTGATCATAACCGCAAATATTCAAACGAGTAGTTAATTACACAATTGACTGGTGGTGGAAAGAAATTGCTCATTTATTAATGTTGTCATTACGCGTGTCATCGTGTTTCAATGATGAAAAAAATAATAATTTTTCTTTTTTTCTCGTGGTTTGACAGTGGTTTTAATTATATGTTTAATTGTGATATATTCCCGCTGCATTTGATGCACTATAATGATTTTCATGCAAGGTACGTTCAACTGACGACTTAGAAATTTTACTTTTTGAAAAATACAATTTTTGATTGGAATTTCGGGTGTGTTACATTTGAATCCCGAAAAAATTGTATATAAATTTAACGTGTCTTTTGTTTGTTGGGTCTATTTTAGATATATATATATGGCATCATAGCTGCTAAATAAATGGTCCAATTTCGATGCGGTTTGATTTGAAAGCTAATCTAATCTAATCGGGATTCTAATCGTCTTCATAATAAAATACGTAAACGAGCTGTTTAAAATTTCAAAACTGTTGGCATTTTACAAGATTTAACAAAGTATTAACGAATAAATAAATTGTGAATTGCTTTGAAATTATCAGTGTTTAAAATCCTTGCAAATTTCTAAACTGATAAAATTATAACACTAAAAGATTTGTGTTTTTGTTTGTGATACATAAACTCACACGTCTATTACGTTGGAGTTTATTTAAAGATTGTAATAATTCATAGACATCATAGGTTAAGAAGTAGACAAAGTCCCAAGTAAAAAAAAATCATATAGAATAGTATACTGTATATGGAAAAACTTTCTCCTGCAAGTCCAATATTTTAAATTTTATAAGTAAGTCAACATAATATTTTTAACTATTAAGTCCTTATAAGTATATATAATCGAATACTTAAGCTCATATTTGTATTCAGAGACATTGAGAATTAAAGCTTTCAATTAGTAAGGTTAGTCTTTAGTCTTCGGTTACGTTAGTTATAAGTAAACCAGAGACAATTTTTTATAAAATGCAATCATAGATCGCTTATTGAAAGTTTCTGATAACGAATTATAAAACATTTCTAAGTCTTGCCAATACTCAGCTAATCCTTGTCTAACGTGAAAGTTTCTGAATTAGTAATACATCTGACTCGCTTTTGTGTTTTGTGCCGCTTTAACGCAGGTAATATAGATTAATTTAAGAGCGCTAATACATTTCTAGGTTTGAAGAAACATCGGACGATTCGTTACTATGTGACCATAAGAAAGAGAAATGCTACGGTGGTTTGCCTCGATTGGTGTATGAGGTAGAGGCAATACGACATCAGTTCCCGGATTCTGTACTCTTGGACGCCGGAGACAGTTTTCAGGGTACCTACTGGTACACGTTGCTGAAGTGGAATGCGACGCAATACTTCCTCAATTTATTAAATAATGACGCGCATGTAAGTACATTAGGATTTTTTAATAAATTTAACCTTGGTTAGTACAGTTTAATAACAAGCTGTTCTCAGATTTTGGTGCTTTCTTTAACAGACTAAACAGAAAAGAGATAGAGAGAGCGAGTGTTGTACTGTGACGTCACGAGCTGACGAATTTTAATGGTCTGGTCAGAAAGCCGCCGAGTCGGGATGCTGGCGCGATCTAATGTTTCAATTACTATAGTAGAGGTCAAACAGAGGGTGACACATCGTGGCGCTTGGCCTGTCAGAGACCCGTCGCCGTTCCAACCAGTCCGCTGTCTGACCAGACCATTAATGTATGTAAAATCTCTTGCTCTTTTTGCATAAAACAAAAACTTGTTTGTATATATATAAGCTCTACTGTGACAAAGTTTCATGCAATTTTGCGTAACTAGTAACATTCTCAATTGAAAATGTAATACAAAATGTGACCTACAGGCAATTGGAAATCACGAATTCGATGATGACATTAATGGGTTGGCGCCATATTTAGCAAACTTGAAGGCGCCAGCACTGGCTGCTAATCTGAACAGTTCAAATGAACCTCGTCTCCAGGGATTATACAAGCCATACACGATTATAGAAAGAAGAGGAAAGAAGATTGGTATCGTTGGAGTGACTACAACAGTGACTGAGGTATACAAATTTGTAGTAAAACACTATTTACTGCCTTCGTGACTATTAACTTTCTACTAAGACGTAACTATTAAAAAGGTAACTTTTGGAGAAAGTACATTACGTATATTAGTATAAAATTCGCAATAGTGTTGTGGGTTTTATAATTTACACATATATAGCTAAAGATTATGGGCAGTATATGAAGTGATTGAAGGTGGATTACGGGTTTGTGTTGTGACGGAAGTCCCTGGCTCGAATCTCGAGGAAGCAAAATTCGGTTGGGTAGGCACAAACGGCCTGTGATGCAGAAACACATCTGACCTTTCGTCTTTGTCTTTTTAGTACGCATTCTATCACCAATGATGCTTATTTATTATTAATATGTAAATAAAAAAGTAAAAGTTTTTTGCATTCACCTAGTTTGAAGTTAATTTTAATTGTGTTTATTTACCAGTTTTTAGCGCCGACCGGTAAAGTGAAGTTCACTGACCCCCGTGAAGCAGCATTTAGGGAATCCAAACGACTTCATGATATGGGTGTTCAATTAATTATACTTCTATCTCATTGTGGATATACTATTGATGTGTAAGTTCAATACTTTTTACTGTAAGACATTTTATTACAACTTTTCCTGTTAATCTATCTGTTTTATAAAATCTCTAGTAATATATTTTAATTCTCCATCTGTATGGCGAATCTGATGTCGTGAAACTCATTAGAATAGAAAGGTTACGATGGGCGAGTCATGTTGGCCCAATGGAAGATAGTAGAGTTCCTCAAATTGGGGAGGGGGAGGGGAAACCTGACGCTCAAGAAACCGTGGCAGACCAAGATTACGTTGGCTGGATGGTGTAGAGCAGGGCCTTCAAGTCCTGTGTATCACAAATTGGAAGCTAAAGTCACAAAACAGTACCAACCGGAGGTCCTTGCTCGACCAGGCCCAATGAGCTTTAGCGATATTAGTAGTAATATATTTAAAATTTAAAACAAGACGTCAAGCTATAAGTACATAGTTCACCGTTAAGCGAAGGAGATGGATTACTGATGAGGGTGTAGCTATCCCACTTTATTCTGAGCGATAAGTATAGTAGGTGTATGAATAAAATAGAATAGAACAATCAAAATCCGGCAGCGTCATTAAATTATTATGTTTATAGTAAACAAAACAAAAATAGAATTCATAGTCTAATAACAATAATATAAATGTCAGAAACGAAAAAATTCATTGATGTGTGTAATTTTAAACTTATTTTGTCTTCGAAATAACTGATACCTACTTATATAGATAACCGCCTCTTTGGTCTAGTGGTAAGCACGTAAGCGTTACGACAAGAGGTCCTGGGTTCGATAAAAAAAACTCGGTCTGGCAGGACATGGAAGGCTGATCACCTACTTGCCCCTGAAGAAAAAATCGATCAGTGAAACAGATGTGAAATTCATCTGCTCCATACCCCACTAGGGGACACGGCACTTCACTTTACTTATATAAATAATGTATTTTTTCTATCACATTTGCAATAGTAGCGTTGTAGATTTAATTTACAGAGAAATAGCCAAAGATTACGGCCAGTACATCGATGTGATTGTGGGTGGACACTCGCACAGAGACAAGACGCTCGTCTTCCCTTACCTCACGATTGTACGAAGCAAAGGAAACAGTAATCATAAGGTATATCAATTTACTGCTTTCGCAGCTAATAAGTATTTTCTAACACTAGTTTTACGCGCGACTTTGATCACGTGGGCTTGCAAAGTCGCAATTCTTTCTTACTCAGAAAGAGTTCAGCGGAAGAAGTCTTAAAATAGGTTCGGTAGGTATTTTATTTATTTATATCATGTAGGTATTTCACAAAGGGGTAGGTTATTACCTGCCACGATCCCTACATCTCTTTCGCTTCATGCACTTTAAAGAAATTCATCATACTCGTACATGCTCGCCAAACAACAAATCGTCAACAAACAAAAAATCTTTACTCTTAATTATATGGAAATTATATATTTTAACTAGCTGTGCTCCACGGTTTCATATATATAGATATGTAATATGTGAAGTACATAAGTCCGCCCGGATTTTTTTTTTATTAATTATTTATGTTCATTTCTAAAATAAAAGTAGCCTAAGTTACCTACTCCTTTTTATCAGCGTAATAAGGAGTATACATCCATATGCATTTAGTAAAAAGCGTTTATTTTAATATTATTAACAGACACTCCAATTTCATACAACTGCATAGATGTGAGTTTTGTATCCAAAACTCACATTATATACAAAACTGCAGTTTTGGATAGGAAGTCAACTCACAATACGTTGTGATTGGTCGATGATCTGTCATGGACCAATCGCTGAGTAATAAAGTGAGTTCGCAAGTGTAATATTTTTTATATTTGAATTTGTTATTGTATTTTGAATTTTTTATGTATGAATTTAACACTGTATACGAACGTAATAATTCGTAATACGTTATTTCAATTTAAGTTTAATCATTATCTTTTTATTACTATGTTAATTATGATTGAAATATATTGCTATTATTATTTTACTAGAACACGATAAGTAAACCCAAAAAGTTTATGATACCAATTGAATTGCAAATATATGCTTATCTAAAGTAATTAGAATAAATTGAGTTAAATTGTACTTTATATAGATTAAAACTTTGTATAATAATTTTGTATAATTATGAAACATGTAATAACTATTCTACAGTTAATAATAATAATTGGGACAACTCACATACATTGCTTTGATCCCAAAATATGTAGTTGAAGCACTTACGTTATGGTAATCAGTAACAACGAGGGTACCACAATAGATACATATATAAGTTTTTAACAACCAAGTCTCGGAAATAAACATTTGTGTTCACCACACAAATGCTTCGAATCCAGGACCTTTTGATGCAGATGGCAGGAGCACTACCAATTGCGTCAATCGGTCGTCAAAATAGTTATATACATATGTAGTTTATTTATAACTTATAAGCTTCTAAAGTAGACAAAAAAGATTCGGTAATTTTACATTGATTGCTTAATAATCCAGCATTGCTGCTGGCGCATTCAGGCCGCCGATCGGAACAGAATCCGTACGAAGCCAGGGTGTTTTTTTTAGTATTAGACGAAAGCAGCATTTACTAGCTGACTTCGTGGTTACGTCCGTTTTAATTTGGCGTAGCGTAATGTTATATTGCCTTAAAGCATACCTCGATAAATGAAGAATCTAAGATGGAATTTCACAATTCGAACCAGAAGTTCCTGAGTTTAAACCAAAAAAACATACAAAATGTTCAGATTTATTATATAAGTATGGATATAGTATATATTTCCAGGTGATAGTCCTACAAACAGATGCATTTACAAAGTTCCTTGGAAATATAACAATTGATTTTGATTGTTTCGGCGATGTAGTGAGCTGGTCCGGAGAGCCCATAGCTCTGAATGGATCTATACCTGAAGGTAAGTGTGATCAACATATTTTTGATACTAAAAAAATCGCTTGAAATCGCGTGGATATGTTTGAAAAAAAAAATGTTATCCAAAATTTCGTACATAATCCCGCTTTATTAACGTTAATCAAAGTTATTTACTCAATGTTTAGTCTTGTTTTATGCAATAACAGTTGCACGTCAACGCGAAAGTGACATAGCATTTGAGAACCAGCTGTTTCGGCATTCGTTATCTTTTCGTAATTTCTAGATTTCTTATTCAAATTTGTGGGTTTTCAACCACCTATATATATGTCTCTGTATAATTTTAAAGAACATCGAGCAAGCTTTGTTTGAATTTTACTAACACTGTAATTGCTTTTACTAAATATTACATTGGCGCTTTATGCCAAACTTACAAGTTGCCCAAAACTTTAATGTTAACATAAACATTAATTATAATTAAGCAATATTTGTATACATAAAAAAATACCAAGTATTTATAACTACACTATGTATTATTATATATAGTTAAAGATACTATACTTTAGTATCTTTAATACTCAGTACTAGTTGTAATCTACGGTAAAATATTAAAGTGTTTATAATTCACTAATATGTTAAATCATTGTAATCAATAACGACCGATTGGCGCAATTGGTAGTGCTTCTGCCTTCTGCATCGAAAGGTCTCCCGGTTTCGAATCCCGGTAGGTGCATTTATTTGTGTGATGAGCACGGATGTTTGTTTCCGAGTCTTGGTTGTTTATAAACTTATATATGAATTTATTGTGGTACCCTCGTTGTTTCTGATTTCCATAACAAGTGCTTCAGCTACTTACTTTGGGATCAGAGCAATGTATGTGAGTGTCCCAATTATGTATTTATAAACAACTAATGTTTTCAGATGAAAACGTGAAGAATGAATTAGCCCCATATGCAAAGCAAGTGCATACAGCTGCTTCTAAAGTCATAGGCTATATAGACCGACTCTTGGATCATAGAGACTGTGTTCATGGTGAATGTTTAATGGGGAACTTTCTCACCGACGCTATGAAGTATGCGGTAAGTAGACTGAACAAGATACTTTTTTATATTTCTTACCAGATGAACATACAATTTAGAGTGTTACATATGTTAAAAAATTTGAACGGATTAAGAGCATATATTTAATAAGTTTTAAATTTCTTGATTATTGAACGTATGGCGGACATTACCTGGGCCTTTATATAAGCGATATTAGAGTGTTATGGGACTCGCCTGAGGAAATAATTCTTTTTCTTTCAAAAATATTGCCTTCCATATAACAATGGATTCTGCCAATGTCCAGTTGTAGTTAGAATATAAAATTTTAAGTTTTCTGTGACGCAAAGTAATTTCTATGGAAATGATGTTTGATGTAGATATTTGTTCAAAATATTATGTCTCATTTTTGCGATAGCAATTGCACGTATGCGAGAAAGTGTCAGAGTATTTTCGGCATTTTCAAGTTTCATGTGCCATCATTGTATGTCCTGGGTTCGAACCCTTAGAGAAACCTAATGATCCTTGGCAGTCTGCCAGACTACCAAATGATCAATTTTGGGACAAACAACTAACTTTGAGGCATTTGGGTAACTTATAAGTAAGATTTAAGCTAATTTTTCAGGCGCAGTCAAAAATAAAAAGTCAGTATCCCTTCATTGCACTCGTTCAAAGAAGTAATATGAGAGCGATTATACCGGCTGGAGGTAAGAATAATCTTAAGATCCCATTCGCACACCCATTTGCCGTGTTCGTGTTAATTGTAATTGTTAACATTAGACTCGGAATTACACTATAAACAAAATTCTATAAATTAACTTAAAATTACGACATTGACGTAATATTTGGTCATTATGTTGGGCCTTCATTGTAATGCGTGTTTGGATGTTTGGTGTATATTTCTTCCTGTGATTGTCATTGCATGTGTTAGGTGGTAAAGACTTAAATGTAATAAATAGAGTCGGACCCTGACAAATTGAAATATGAAGTACCTATGAAACAAATAATCATCCGAATTGGCAATAATTGGCCTCACATAATAATAATTACAACCTTCCTTTTAAACTGCTAAAATAAATAATATTTATTTTGTTGGTTTATTATGCTAACATCTTAATTAAAATATAAACTCTTAATTAACTAATGGCTTTGTTTTATATTAACTCTTTGATTTAGGGTTTCGCAGAGCGTAAACAAAGAATTAAATAATGTATTGTGTTTCAGCGTTAACAGAAGGCTCTTTAGTGGAATTGTTTCCATATTTGGATCTACTAACGAGTTTTGAATTACAAGGAAAGTACCTTTATGAAGCATTAGAAAGGTCGGCGAGTGATTTGATGAACAGCGAACGATTTACAGCTCCGTGGCTTTTACAGGTTTCAGGTATTTTCTTAGAAAGAAAGAATTATCAAAACTTAAATATAAACATAATTTTAATTAAAAAAAAACCGACTTTAAATTGTTACTTTAAAAAACTTAATAGAATTGATGAGTAGGACCACACGGGACCACAGCTTTCAAATAAAAAAGAATCATCAAAATCGGTTCACCCAGTCGAAAGTTCTGAGGTAACAAACATAAAAAAAAAATACAGTCCAAATGAGAAAGAATTCTCCTTTTTTAAGGTCGATTAAAAATACAAAAACACTGTCGACAGGAGAATAACATATTTTAGTGTTAAAAAGAAACAGAAAAATAAAAGACAATAAATTCATTAAATCTATGAAAAACACTACTTTGTTAATGTTTTATTAAATTACGTATACCTACTTGTATATATAAAAACCTTGTGGTTAGTAATAGCGGGACTTATCGCGCATATTTACTAACAAAAAATATTAATTTATATTTACGGTTTATATTTATATTAAAACTAAGACAATGCGAATTTTTTAGGTCTCCAAGTAACATATAATGTATCACAACCAGTGGGGCATAGGGTGGCGTCGGCATATGTTAAGAAACAGTTTACAAGTGAACCCCTAATACAAGAGCAACTGTACCAAATCGTTGCACCAATTTATTTAGCTGAAGGAGGAGATGGGTTTGGGGTAAAAACATATTTACATTTTTCTGTTCGTTCGTTCGTTCTCCTTTATCTTACACTCGTTGTGCCCCGCGCTTTCACCCGCGTTAATTTCATCGTAATGTGATGTTATAAATATAGCCTATAATTTATAAACAGCGTTTACGCAGTGCATGCATCGGAAGCCCTCATCTGGATAATTTTCCCCGTTTTTGCAACATTTTTCACTGATGCTTCGCTCCTATTGGTCGCAGCGTGATGTTATATAGCTTAAAACCTTCCTCGGTAAATGAACTATCCAACACAAAAAGAATTATTCAATTCGTACCAGTAGTTCCTGAGATTAGCGCGTTTAAACAAACAAACTCTTCAGCTTTATAATTATTAGTATAAAGTTGTTATTGGGGCATATGTGCATAATTTTTCAAGGTTGTTGCAAATTGATTGATATGGCGATGATTGAGGAATATATAAACCCAGATGTATAACAAAATAATATTTATTATACCCACGCAGAGATAGTCGAGAGTAACTGTTTTTATTATACAACTATAGATAAATTATTTATTAATTTTATCTATATTTTCAGATGATCGCGAGGAATTTAAAAAATAGCACAGTTCTCGGTTATGATCAAGATCGCTTGAGAGATTATATCAAAGCGCAGAAGGCAATTAAAGTGAACCCTGAAGGAAGAATTTTAATTAGAAGCTAATAGTCACAAATGAAATAAATATCTTTAGTTCGTAATAGAAATTAATTCATTATTTACGCAATTTATTTAACATATTTCAACTTCCTGTCTCTATGTCAAATTGTTGTTCATTGTCAGAGTATAAATAACTTTAACATAATAAAACCGACTTCAAATTGTAACTCTAAAACTGAATAGGTTCTGATGAAATTTAACACCACTGAACAGATTTAGATTAATAGAGAAGCACTAACTTTCAAATAAAAAAATAATCATGAAAATTGGTTCACCCAGCCTGTCTAGTTCTGAGTTTATCAAACATAAAAAACTGTCACATTGAGAACCTCTTTTTTTGAAGTTGGTTAAAACATATAGGTATAATAAACCTATATAGATAACATTAATTAATAACAAAGGTAATGAAGTTCACGATTAAGTGATTATTTTTATTTGCATATTAAATTTTCATTTCTTTGTGTCAATTTTAATTTTAATTTTATACTATAATCTATGAATAACAAATGGACAATATTTAACATATAACATAAGTTGACCGCCTCCTTGGTCTACTGGTAAGCGCGTAAGCGTTACAACCAAGAGGTCCTGGGTTCGATTCCCGGCGGAGATAAAAAAAAACTCGGTCTGGCAGGACATAGAAAGCTGATCACCTACTTGCCCCTAAAGAAAAAAATCGATCAGTGAAACAGATGTGAAATGCATCTGCCCCATACCCCACTAGGGGACACGGGACTTCACTTCTAATATTAATGTTTATATGTTATGCCAGAATACTGGCAGCATTACAGCGTTGTTTTGCTATATTCACACCTTTTTTTCTATTTCAAATTTAGAACGGCATTAATAAAAACCTATTTACTGTTCACAAAAAAAAAACTATTTTTGTATATTGTCCTTGAAACACAGTGGTCGTATTGTGAAAACTTCATTGGTATAAGTGTGAAGTAAATGGAACGAAGCATAATGAGGCTGCAAATCTTAAGTGGGGCTGCGTCGCATCACAAAAACAATATGAAACAGAACAAAATCATCTAAATATTTTGTAATTATTTTTGTTTTTGTTGAATTTTAAAAACAGAATGTTTGGTCATCTCTGAATGTGACCTACTGTCTGAGGCATTTCCGAACATTCAAGATAAGAGCGTGCCTCTCTTTAAAAGGCCGAAAACGCACCCGTGGCCCAACAGGCGTTGAGGGTGTCCATGGGCGCGGACCGCTTCTTATAATTAAGTGAGCCTTCTGCCCGTTTGCCTATATAGTATATAAAAAATATAGTATATATTATAGTATATAAAAAACTAAACAAAAAAATAAATACTTCTTTTTCAGTTTACATTGCAACGCATGTCGGGTCTATTTTTTCTTCTCATAGTAACAACAAAATAGAAATCATATTACGGTGTCATGGCCAGTGATTATTAAATATTTCATTAAAATACCAATCAATGTATTAATATATAGGTATGTACTAACGTACGTGACTGATAGATTGCAAGTTATTGTAACGGCTTAATTTAATATTTTTATTAAAAAATATCGCACCTAGCTAATAGAGACTTATTAGTTTCATATAAATATACGGCTGTCTTAAATACTAAGTTGATAATAAAGGTCCTGGCTTCGATTTCCGTAAAAAAAATTCTAACTTAAATACACAAAAGGCTGAAGATTTTTTAAACACTTCGTTGCAATGGAGTGTATAGAGCGGCCGTATTGCTAATCAGCAATCTCTTCTAGGCAACACATTTTTGTTGGTTTGGTTGAATTTCTTCAGGGAAGCCTATAGAAATTCAACCACACCTCCGAGCCACTTATGACACCCGGTCCGGCAAGTGGCAGCCCTACCAGAGACCTAATACAAATGCAAATTAAATTATAAATTGTATTCGGGACCGAGGATCGAACCCGATACCTCAGGTTTCGCGGTAGGCTTATAAGACCACTTAGCCATGAGGCTTCTATTGTACGATTATACACGATTTGTTAAAAAAAAAAATTATCAATGAATTAGATGCAAATGTCTCTCTTACTTTAGTTTTTTGATAAATTACAAAGTAGGTATTATTAGTATGAATTAGTGTGATATTAGATGATAACATAATCATTTTATATGCATGTCTGTACACATTACGTGGTATCAATATTAATATTTAATCATCACGTAAACTTTTGAGCAGTTTTCTGAATGATAATATGCGATAAAAATTATAAATGGTCAAAGGTGCGTAAAAAGTTAATTTAAGTAATTAAGTAACTGACCTACTATTTATATGTTAGAATCTTATATATAAAATTCTCGTGTCACAATGTTAGTTACCTTACTCCTCCGAAACGACTTTACTGATTTTTACCAAATTTTATATGCATATTTAGGTCTGAGAATCGGCTACTATCTATTTTTCATACCCCTAAGTGATAAGGGTAGCCCACCCCAAAAATTAATATGGCAATACAACGTTTGCCGGGTCACCTAGTATTATTATATATTTGTCAAATTTAATATTACTTAAAATACTTTTAAATTAAAACAATCTGCGATTATTTTAATGAACCCGCGAACTTCCTATCTCTTCAAATAACATTCACATTATTTAGTATTAAAACATTAAAAAATTCATTCCAAACAGAAATTATTTAAATATCTTAAAATAATTTATATCAATGTTTTACGATTATACTACACTTAAACAACGTGTACCATTTTTTAATTACTTTGGAATAAAGGAGAGAGAAAAAAAAAGAATATTTAAACACAGGCGTTTATTTATTTAAACACAGGCGAGTCATGTTTCAAACGATCTTTAAAGGAAAGTTGCCTTTACCCTTGGGTTACATTCGTTCAACGGTTGGTCGTCTCATTTGAACCGAGTATAAATCGCATTGACCAAGCCAAAGTCTGCATTCCTTATGCATATGAATGGTAACATTAGTGTGCCTTAAAACTATCTTTTGAACTGACGCGCGCGCATTTTATCATTGAATATGTGAGAGATTCGACGTATTATATTTTTAAAATGATTCTTGACATTTTTCTATGTGTGTTAGTGAGTTGTGTGGGTGCAAGTGTTATAAACAGTGGGGTATATAGATTGGATATTGTGCATTATAATGATTTCCATGCCAGGTATAATAACTCAGACATCATCATAAATTACAATATTAAACATTTTCTAAGTTTTGTAATGTATGTTTGTAGCGTAAATGTATACAATATAGCCTAAGTCATTAGTGAGAGAATTTTAAAATCAGTCCACTTGTGTTTGTATTTATTAATCACAATTTAAAATACATTATTAGATAATATTGTTTTCTACGAAAGAAAACAATCGGAATTCAAAGGAAGAATCTTGCGTATAGATGAAAATTTTCAGTTAAAACGACAGAGATATTTTTGAGTATTTAACTAACAGAATAGAACATTGGCTTTGGGCTTGACCGTTCATTTTATACAAATTAACTTTATAAAAATAAAAGGCTGTTGGTTTCAGTAAAGAAATATAGTAAGACTCATTAATAGCGTAATTTTAGCTTTATTATAATATGATAATTGGTAGAAGTTAGCATTGTTCACAGTTTAGAATGAAACATTAAAATGTTATAACGGTAAATGTAAGGCAATCATCTGATTGTAATTCGTAGAGGCATTGAACTCATATTTGTCTTGCTAACGACCATGGTGCATCGTGTAGCCTTGGCTATAGTCAGTCCAGCGGATTGGCGAATGACCTCGCGACCCTCTGTCCTCAACCTGGCCTTGTATTACAAGCCTCTCCATCGAGTCTTCGTTCCTAGCTATGTGGTCAAAGAACCTTAAGATGGAACTATTTGTGCGGAATGCTGTCCATTAGGTGTATTCTTTAGAGCTATCGCCAGCACCATATTTCCAGAGCATCGATTTTTCTTCCATCTTGTAATTTAATTGACCAGGTTTCGTATCTATATAGAAAGATTGGAAAAACCAGACACCAGTAGTCGAATCTTGGTTTTTATGGTTATGAGCTTGTGATAGCACATCGTTGTTTTATTTCGTCTTCGCAACCTCCTTTTTAAGATGTACTTAGTAGAGCTGAGTTACACGTAGCTTTGCACAACTTCACAGTTGGCTACGTTCCTTATTTCTAAGTCATCAATATGTCCAGATCTATCTACTATCATTACCTTGGTCTTACTTCTATTCAAGGAAAGTCTACATTGAAGAAGGAAGTCCATACGTACTTTCAGAAGTTCAAAAGTGGTTCCAAATCTTCTTTTATTGGAGCCAAAAGATTAGTATCATCAACGTATCTCAAATTACTTATCACACGAAACCCGACTAATATACCTTTATTCCACTCATTTAAAATATTTCTCATTATATATCTGATGTAGGCAAAGCAAAACTCATTTACTCGTACTTTTGCAGATCCATCCTCGTACAAACTCTTTATAAGATGAACCAGGCACTTCAAATTCTACTAGGATTTTCCATAAACGTTCCCATAATATGACAGTGTCAAAAGCTTTATGAAAATCCACAAAGCAAATAAATAAAGTGCTAACGACTACGTAAATTGAATTTCTTACGAATAAAAATGTAAAATGTAATCGGGTGTAATAAAAATTAATGCCCTGAATTTTTATATTTATTCAGATTTTTAAAATTTAGAAAATTTAGACATTTGATTTTGTAATTTAAAAATCTGTTAAAGCTTTTTGAAAAATATAATGGAATAAAATATGTGCCTGATATTTCTGAATACAGCATTGGTTCATGTGCTTGGGTTTAGATCCCGATGAAGCGAATAGCGGTAGGCACAGAGGGCTGAAAAGGGTTGATGATAATATTTGCCTGTAAAGGAAATGACAGTGAAACGGACATAATAATGTGTCTGTTCCATGCCCCATTATAGGTTTTTTTTAATAAAAACTGGGCAAGCATTTCGCTACAATTCCACCTGCTGGGAAGTGGAGGTGCTACCTAATAGTTACGGAATTTCACTTTTTTAATTTTTTTTCTGAAGCGAGTTCGTGGGTTAATTAAAATATACCTATCATAATATCGTAATTTTCGCACGTTGTCGTATATTAATGATCATTAATAAAAAAAGTATGTTTAATTACTCAGCTGTTTCAACACAATAAGAATTTATATTCGTAAAACAGGTCATGTTTAAAGATTGAGAGGAAATCACGGGTAACATATAGCTTAGTATTAATAGATACAAATTTGGTTATTGTATACAGTACTCTTGTTTCGCATTTCTCTAAACATTTTTGTTTTTCCCTTGTTTGGTACTTTGGAATGTCATTGTGCTATATAGATGGACTGATGAAGTACCTCATTGTTTCACATCTGAGATTCTAGGTTTGTTGCGCCTGGGCATCTGGATTCGAAAATTTCGTTAATATAGCGAAGTACATAATGATCAATGAAGCAGATGTATTTTTTTTTCTGTTTTTCTGATAATTTTCTTTACATGTAATGTATTTTTTATTTCTTTCGAATTCGTATCTGACCTATGGCGCGTGAGAGAGTTATAGTAGGGTTGCCAACCCCAAATTTAAAAAACTAGGATTTGAAGTCGGAAAAACCAGGACAATTCAGTTTAAAAACAGGACGCAGTAATAGAGTTGCTCTATACAGAGTGAAAATAGATGAAATGACATTCGAGTAATGTTTAAAAATCATTATTTTTATAACAAAAGTATTCGAATAACCGTTTAAAAAACCAGAACGCCACTTAAAAACTATTCAGGACATCCCAGGACACTACAAAAAACTAGGACATGTCCTAGGAAAACAGGACGGTTGGCAACTCTAAGTTATAGATATATATAGTTGAATGTAAACTGCATAGTTATACATTATTTACTCCTTTGGGATTCACCGCAATTGAGCAGTAAAGATAAATACAATTATTTTAATGTCAGAGATTGTAGATCCAAGATTTCTCAAGTAAATTCAAGGTTTTTTGTATAAGGTTATCACTTCAATATTATCTTTACATATTTTAACTTCCTCAAGGCGTGATACATCAATCATGCACTACAGATAGATTGTGTTAATTTTGGTAACGAAAGTATTTTTCAACAAATTTGTACAGAAATTCACTTTAAATCCCGTATCGCAAATAAATTTCTTTATAGTTCGCAGTTATTAATGATATTTTAAAAAAAACTTCCTGTGTGTATAAACTATATAAATTTGTTGACAGGTGATAACAAAACACATTTCATAAATTAAAGTTGTTGTTTTAAGTAAATATTCAGGCATCTGTGCCTGAAAATCCAAAACACTTTGTTCCTCTGAGAATCGAACTTTTCCAGTGCTTTCGTGGCATGTATTGGTTTTTCGAGCTTTCTAATTGAATGTCAGATGTGTCAATATGAAATTATGGAGGCGGTAAGTAGGAACTGGGACTTTATATAAATTAAAATTCCAGGTTTGAAGAGACTACAGTTCAGTACCCGATATGCTCAACAAACGACACGCAATGTTTGGGTGGTTATGCACGTCTGTATTATGAAATAAAAGCATTGATTGACCAAAAGCCTGGAGCTCTTCTACTAAATGCCGGCGACACCTTTCAAGGGACTTATTGGTATACCCTCTTAAAATGGAATATTACACAGAAATTCATTAATTTGCTGCCTAATGACGTTCATGTTAGTATTGCTTTATATATATTAATCACAAGCTGTGTTCACGAATGTATCCAGAATTATTTTCATAAGAAGGATTTGTCTGCACAAATCTGTTATCGTTATTAGTGAAAACAAACCAAAATTTAACAGTTCGAGCCCTTCAGAAGTCCGAACAAACGTCCAGCTTTTCTTATTAGTAAAGATATGTATTCCTTCCATTATGTAGTGTTTTAATTAAAGTTCTTATTCAAGATGTATTTGGATAAAAATAAAGACATAAGTAGTTAAGAATGCGTAAAATATTTTTTGAATTGTCATCATTTTATTAAAGATTAGATTACTTAATACTTAAAATGTTTTCTGTTTAAAAATATCTTTACCTCAATCTACAACAGTAGTTTCTGATAAGTTCTGTAGATGGACTTACGCTTTGTTAACTATTCTTAAAATAGTACAATTTTAAAAGTATTCATAATTGCAGGCAATCGGCAACCATGAGTTCGATGATGGAATAGCGGGGTTAGCACCGTACCTTGCAGCACTCAATGCACCAGTAGTCGTGGCTAACATCGATACTAGTCAAGAACTAGCTCTGAAAGATCTCTATAAACCACATATTGTTATAGAAAAGAAAGGGAGGAAAATAGGAATTATAGGCCTTATTACAACGGAGACTCAAGTAGGTGTTCGATTTGAATCGTTGATTAAGGTTCTATCCTGAAACTTCGACTTGATTTACTACTGGCACATCGCGCGTGAGAAATATACCCGAATTTTAGAAATATTAATAAAAATTCCTATTTTATTTTCCGATCAAAAAATATATATTTTGATATAAGAAAAAACTAAAAATAATGTTTAATACATGAGGAGTTAGAAGTTTTCAAACATTATTACTTATTTTTGTTCGTTTATTGGAGATATTTTTGGAAAAAAATATACCGTTTCGGAGTTAAGGTATATAATTTTTATGTATTTTTATTAATGTATAAATATATACTTTTTATATACTTACTATATATACCTTTCATATACTTTTATAGATGGTAGCTTTGAAAATTGTTTTAAGAAGGGCAATCGCATCGTTTTGCTCAGAGTCATTCCTTAAACTCATAAAATATGCATAAATTGAAGTAAAGTATTTATGCCTCTGTAGTCTGTTGGTATGTTCCACCAAAATTACTATCTTGTCAGTTTTAATTAAACAAATGAATCCAATCTTACTGCACAAGAGCTCGCTTAAAAGGCATACAATAAATAAGCCTGCAGATTGTCTGCATAGATTAACGTAACTATGTAACTTCTACTATCTATTTGGTATTTACGAAAATTCATAAAAAAATCATCGGCTTAAGCGAAACACTGAATTATTGCTTTTATGTATATATGTTTATATTTATCTACTCGTATATAAAACAAAGTTGAGTTTATTCGAACATTTATGACTCGAGAACAGCTGGACTGATTTTCATGGTTTTTGATTTGTCTTCGTCTCGAATAGCAGAACAACTATTTAAAAAATTGGCGAAGAAATAAAATAAAAGAAAAAACCTTTTCCTCATATATTTTTTATAGAACGACGTTGTGTGACACGTTATTATTTGGAAATCTGACGCGATACAAAGTTCGCGGGATGCACTAGTATTTAATATATTTAGAAACTTCAAAAGGTTTTTATTGTATATTGAGGTTTGTTTTTATAAACTTTAACTACCTTCCCTACTGTGACTTAAAAAAAGAAGATTTTTAATTCAATTGTATTCTTTGTAATATGTTTCTTACGGGAATTGAATTAATTGATACAATTGTATTTCAATTTCAGACATCTTCAAATCCTGGTAAAGTGAAATTCTTGGATCCAATCAGTGCAGCGAAAAGAGAAGCTCATATCCTGACAGAGAAAGGAATTGACATAATAATTCTTTTGTCACATTGTGGCCTGGACATTGATAAGTAAGTTTGAAAATAACACTTATAATTCTTATTACTAAATAAGTCAAGTAAGTTTTGGATGTCGATTTTTTTCAACAAATCCATTTAAGTTTATTGGCTTTATAATACAAAAACATATCATTACAATTTATAAAATAGAAATGATATAAAATTATTTTGAGCTGTACTTGTTGGTTGCTAAATAAAATATATTCTATTTTAATTGTTTATAATATATAATATATAATTGTTTATATATATATAATATACGATGAAACGATTGACCGTTGCTTAAGCTGAGTGAGCATGTGACAGCGTGTTGCACCGTAGGTCCCTGGTTTTGAACCAGGAAAATTTTTTTCCTGAGAAAATTATTGCAATGTTTCAATTGGGTAAGCACCAGCTCGCATGTCCTACTATGTAATTTCACTTTTTTTAATGAAACGATTATTTACACAAAAAAATTTTGAAAATCGGATAATATATGTAGAAAATAAATTCTATTTAAGTTCATACGTTAGACTTATCGGCGATTTAAATGCAAGGAAAGCGGCGTACTTCAATATTTTCCAATAAACCTGTCAAATTACTAACTCGACGCGCCAGCCGGGACTCTCGACTTATAGGGGACATTTTAACAATTTACTATTGAGAGGGTAATATATACCTATAATGTGAATTGACCTAGTGAGATTCTATTAAAAATATAAAGAAAATTGGTGGTAGGACTGTTGTAAAGAACGTAAGAGTTTGTTAATGAAATCATCTATACTTCCTTGTTAGAATATATTTGATTAAATGGTTTGATATATTTATATATTTTATGTTATATACTCTTTTATAAACCCTAATTAATTATTATATTACAATGACATTTATTTGCATCGTGGTATGATCGAAATCAATTAAGTGCAAGTGAACACTGTGAAGTGAATTCCTGTAACCTCTAGTGGGGTATGGGGCAGACTCATTTCTGTATCCGTTTTACAGGTTATTTTCTTTACAGGCAAGTAGTCAGTCTTCTGTGCCTACCCAACCGCAACATTCATTAGTCCCCCGGGATTCGAACCTAGGATTTCCGACGCAACACGCACACGCATAAATCACTTAGCTACGGAGGCGATGTGTACACTGTGATATTTTAATATTATATTTAGTAAAGTAATACCAGAAATTAAGGAAAAAAATGATTACACAGTTACAATTGCTTATTAACTTCTGTAGGCAAAAAAAAATCCTTGTAGATTTTTCTTTATTGAGTTATAAACATTAACATTGGTTCATAACTGGCCTTACAATTGCGAAACAAACAACTCAAAGTCGTCAGTCGAAATGAAAACCTCCATTTTGAATTCGACTGAAAATTTAATTTAATTTATTGAGATTTAAAATGCATATCACAAACTTTTCGTTTTGATTAACCTAGAACTATGTGTTAAATATTTTCTTCTTCCGGAAAATATATTTTAATTTGGAAATGAAACCTTGAAAAGGAATAGGATAATTTTTACGACATACGGATATCACATAAAATATATTTAATACGTTTCACTGTTATATTAATTCAGCCGCTGATACAATTGTTATGCAAATAAGTCATGTTCAGTTGGTCACACGTATTGAGTGTTTTCAATGCATTTGCTATTTTGCTACAGTTGCACCGTTTAAAACGCATGTGTTAAAGTAGGCAACATGTTACCATTCCAACTAGTATCTTATTCCTACCTCCATAAATCTTGTATTTCGTAACATATGTTCTACGTTTATTAAATCTATTATGTTTGTTGTTAAATAAATATCACTATGTTAATTATACAACTGTGAAAATATATAAAAGTGAAATTATTTAGCGAAGCGATTATGATTAATTTCGTAAACAGACAAATCCTTAAATATATTATAACTTTTATCGTAAAATTTGTCAAATAAAGTTGTTAATTTAAAAAGTCTGTATATAATATAAGATTGTGATTATAGTTACTGACTCGATTTTCGAGTAAATAAAATAATTAAATAGAATAAAATAGGCGCACAATTAAGGAATTAATAAACTAGTATTAAATGGATTAAGAATGGCAGATACAGGTCTTTAAGACCTTTATTAAAAACATTTTTCAAAAACCGAAATATTTAAGTTGGATAACAGTATCCCATCAAAACCACAAAGGTGCTCTCATATTTATAAAATGTACATTATAATACATTCCCCTTGGATATAATCTCGGGAGTTTTAAGTGGCTTGCGTACCAATATCTCAAAGGCCGGAAAATAAAATACGAAAGAGCGGATTGCGATGTCATTGCCTGTTGGCGGCAGCGCTCTCTTACCATCAGGGAAATTACCGCCTGCTCTGTTATTATATAATAAAAAAAAACTTTTTAATATAACTTTTAGGAAAATAGCAAGGCGTGTAGGTGAGAACATAGACATAATAGTTGGCGGTCATTCGCATAGTCTTTTATGGAATGGAGAGTCACCGAGTCATGAAGACATTGCTGGACCTTACCCAGTTTTTGTGGAATCAGAAATGCGACCTGGACACAAGGTATTCAGAATCAGAGTGAAGTGTATTGAACTCGCGTAATTAAGGTCGCGCGAGTAAAGTCACGTTGTCCGACATCAGCAATATATTATGTATTGTTTGGTATATATATTAGCATTAAGGTGTGAATGGGAGATTCAATAAAGAAACACATTATAAGAGTATTTGTTTTAGACTCCCGATGCAAAGGGTTTTTTTATAAGAGCAAACGGACAGGAGGCTCACTTAGAATAAACGGTTCGCCGCCCATGGACACCCCTAACGCCAGTAGGGAAACGGGGGCGTTGTCGGCCCTTTATAGAGATGAAAATAAGAGAGAGGAAAACTTAAAACCCTTCGAGTTATAAGTTATATTTATCTGTGGTTTTGTATATAAGCTGCTGAAAGTAAAATCGATATTTCCTATTATATATTAGCTAAAGTGACCACCTCCTTGGCCTAGTGGTAAGCGCGTAAGCATTACAACCGAGAGGTCTTGGGTTCGATTCCCGGTGGCGAAAAAAAACTCATTCTGGCAGTACATAGAAAGCTGATCACCTACTTGCCCCTTAAGAAAAAATCGATCAGTGAAACAGATGTGAAATGCATCTGCCCCATACCCCACTAGAGGACACGGAACTTCACTAACTATTAGCTAAAACATTTTTTTAATTACAAATGAAATAGACTCGGAAATATATTTTAAATTGGATTAAATTTATATTTTAGATCCCTGTCGTGACTGCATCAGCGTTTACGAAGTACGTTGGTAATTTGACAGCATATTTCAACAGAAATGGCGACTTACTTAACTTCGAAGGCACTCCGGTGTTTCTCGATAGATCTATTCCGGAAGGTAAGTTATAAATACTGCTTTGATAAGAGATTTTCGTATTCCATTAGGGTATAGATCGATTGAATTTATTATCACTTGTTATCTGATGTATTTTTTGTTAGTATATTTTTACTTTTTTCCGTGTTGTAATTTGTAATTTGCGCAATGTTTTTAGAATTATGTGTTTGTTGGTTTCTTTTAATATTATATTCAGGGCCGTCTTTAACCTTTTGGAGGCCCTGGGCATATTAGGATAATGGGGCCCCTATGACTTTGACAGAACACTATTTTGTTAGAATAGACAAAGAAAGTAGATAAACAAGGTTAAAAATTTTTTGAATTAACAATCACATGAAACGAATAGCTAAATGTAATAGAGTCCACAAAAGTAACTCTTTTAGCATTTACAATTAGTGCTTCTATGTTATTTAAAGAGGAACTCTTCTAGATTTCAGATGGGCAAAATTGTTAATCACTTCTTCAAAATCAATGTTTTTTAGCACATCAGATTCTATGGACATCAGCGACAAACTGGTTAATCTCTCTTGAAGACTTCTTAATTCTTTTAATTTGGAGAAGGAGCGTTCCCCACTGCAGTTAGTTACCATCATGCTTAAGAAGATTCTCAATGCGATTTCTACATTTGGAAATGTGTCTTCAATTTTTTTTTCTTTCAAAATTTGATATATTTTTAATATACAATCCTCATTTTCACTGTTAAAAATTTTCAAGTATTCTGTTAAATGCAAACATTCTATTTCTAACTCTTTCTCATTAACATCTTCATAATAAAATTCTGCAAATTCTTTGCATCTTTATCTCAACTCTTCAGAATTTAGAGTTTTCAAGCGAAAAAATAAATCAAAAAGTTTACTGATATTCTTATACGAACTTAATCGCTGTTTTAAATGAACGCTGAGGGTATCAATTATAGGAAGAAAGGTTTCTATTTTAAATTTCTCTCTTCCATTCAGTTGGACTGACGGCGCGGAGCCATCAAAAAAACTCTGGCGAGAACTTCTGCGTTTTGTTCTTTGAGATAGGTCCTTGTAGTCAGATTCCGGGTTTCTTTCTTTCGCAGACGATTCGAAGTAATCAAATTTATCCCTGAAGTTAATAATAAAATCATCAAGTGAAGTAAACATATTATTTGCAACGTCCAATGTTATTGTTTCTTTCTGAAGATAATTATTTATTTTGTCTATTCTTTCCAATATACAGTACCAAATTTCCGTTAAATGGTTAATTCAAACTTGAAGGTTCATACTTCGCTTCGTTCGCTCAATTTTAATGGAGCGAGTCACACTGATGAGTGTACTACTGATGATTTTTCTTTAAAATTTGTATGTGCTTAGTTATACAATTTAAATTTATCTAAGCATGCTGAAGTCGGAAAGCCTAATTTTTGGGCGAGAGTAGAATAGCTTCACGCATGTATAAGCTAATAATTTCGTATTGTAGTCAGTAATTTAGGTTCGATTTCTTCGAATTATATAAGTTTTTTGGTAATAAATCTTGATTATCGTTTGGTGATATGACAGGATCTAGGTACTTTGTATTTGATCTGAGGGGGCCCCTATCGATCGCGGTCCCCTGGGCACTTGCCCAAAGTGCCCACTGGGAAAGAGGGGCCTGATTATATTTTCGCTAAGCTTTTAAGCTCACTTTTCCTATTAACCGCCTCCGTGGTCAAGTAATTAACGCGTCTGCGTGTTGCGCCGTAAGTCCTGGGTTCGGATTCCGGGGAAACACATTACGGTTATGGTTGGGTAAACACAGAAGGCTGATCACCTTTATGCCTGTAAAGAAAATGATCAGTGATTACGAGAATATACTAAAATTTCCCTATTAATATATTTAGATCCTGAAATGAAGGCCCTACTAAAACCGTATCAGGAACAACTCCACTCTGTGGTTAAAGAGATTATAGGAGTAGCAAAAGAGACCCTCATCATGACAGAGTGTGGTGGACAAGAATGTGCCATTGGAGACATATATGCTGATGCTGTATTGACTGCAGTAGGTACTTTTAAGTACTAAGTAAGTCTAGGAAGTAAAAATAGTACTTAAGTAGAGCAGGTCAAATATAAATAAGCGTCAGGAAAAACTCTTCTGTGTATTCGAGGAGAGTAGAAGGCAGATAGTTAGGCACAGTTATTATTTTCTTTGTCACAAGTAAGTTTTTATGTCTGTTGACGGATTTAATTTAGCCTAGTTTATTATAATACCTAACTTAACATAATTGGGTTTTCAGAAAAGTATTTTTCCAGGGAAAAGAAGTTGCAGACAGTGATTTGCCCCATGTTGCTTTTCTGCTAAGAAACACGATTAGAGGCTCGCTTTCACAAGGAAGTAGGTATACTTAAAAAGCCTCAACCTATTTGTGTGCGAAGTTCAGTCTTTACGGTTGAACAAATTGGAGTTAAAGCCTAATGATTTCTTAGAACCAATTCTCGTCCAAGGTGATATCCACCTAACATAATTATCCTTAATACATTCGTTGGTTGAGGAAACAAATTAAGGAAAATTATTTTTTGTACTCAATTTAAATTTATTTTCCTTGCAGATATAACCAGAGGTGATCTTATCAATACATTACCGTTTACGAACGATATGGTGACATTCATTGTATCGGGGAAATATCTAGTAGAAGCGTTCAAAATATGTACTAGTAATTCGTGGGTGAGAAAACCGTTTCTTGGACCCTGGTTACCACAAGTAGCAGGTACGTTCACATTTTTACAATACCTTATCATAATATTAATACGTGCAGCCAAAACTTTGTACCCCGTTTTACGAAAATTGCGCGAACGTGGATCGTGAAATTTGCCACAGTTAAAGTTTATATGGAGAAGTGCATAAAGCTATTTTTTATATAAATTGCATTTGAAATACATTAAATTAATTAAAATAAATATTACGCTTGGATGACACACAGCATACACGACTTACTCTCAAATTGTGGTCGAATTTAGACCAATGGGCGACTAGTCTATAAGCGAATATAAGCGAAAACTACTCTCTAAGCTTGTAAAATAAGATTTCTGCATAATAAGGAAGCGTTTAGAAATGAATTGCACTAGCTCACATCTAAATATTTGATTATTTGTTAACTTGATTGCAATATGTGGTAGGTTTTAATGCGAGAATACTAGCTTAAACTAATATATCATGTAATAAATCTTTAATCGTGATTTTAACATCAAACTCTTTATTCTTTAACTCCCGTGAAGGAAATTCATTTTTTTAACTATTATTTGTGTGAATAACTAAGCCGCGGTGATTGTTATTATAAAAAAAATATTTCAGGCCTGAAACTTACATTGAATTTAACAAGTGAAATACCAGAAGCCGATATTTTGGTAAAGGTAGGCGATGAATACCAGCCCTTGGACCCTGAGAAAGAATATCAGGTCACCACGATCAGCTTTGTCGTTAAGGAAGGAGGGAATTTTGATGTACGTACGAGTATTTATATTAAATAACAGAGTACAAAAAAAGGAGAATTAACCGCCTTCTTGGTCTAGTAGTAAGCGAGTAAGCGGTCCTGGGTTCGATTCCAGGTGGAGATGAAAAAAAACTCGGTCTGGCAGGGCATAGAAGGCTGATTACCTACTTGCCCCTAAAGAAAAAATCGATCAGTGAAACAAATGTGAAATGCATCTGCCCCATACCTCACTAGAGGACACGGGACTTCACTTATAGCAGTTACTAAGTTTAAATTTTCATTATATTTAAGTAGTTAATTTAGCAGTTTATTGACGGCATTGTATATTTATATTTTCCTAGTAAGTTTCACACAGTTGCTTAGAAAGGTTTTAAGTTAATAACTTATAATTGATTATTATTGTTGTTTTCTTACTGTATTATTTTCTTTCATATGCAACTTAGTGTTAAAAAAAGAATCTTTGTTCTCTGAAATCGTTTGAAATAAATACTCATTGTTAATACGTTTTACAACCCACGCGAGCACATCGTATCAAAGTAAAAGTATTTTCCTTGAATATTAAACGTTTCAGCTAACATGAAAGGAATATAGCGATAAAATCTTTTTACAGATATTACGAAAAAATGGACGAGACTTCAAAGTCGTTGGAAAAGACGTCGATGTTGTTGAAAAATATTTGAAGAAGATATCACCTATAACTCCAACCCTCGATAATAGACTAACCGTTATAAATTAAAAATTATTTCTTCTTTTCTCTCAGTATGTTTGTTGGAAATTCTATTACTGTAACCGATCAAATTTGAATATATTTACAAAACATCCGACATAAATAACAATAAAATATTTCAATCGCGTCTTTTCAAGTTTCATGAAATTTAGACCGATTTTTATGTATTGCATAAGTTAAAATCTGGGTTTAGTAAATTTTATCTGAATACAGAAAGTCAATTGGCTAGTAAATAATAAATACCATTGACCGCTTTATCGTAAGTGGCAAGACGGTCGAGACAGGTCAACCTTGAGAACTTAATCAGAAATTTGTGTAGACTTGAATCTTGCTCCAAAAACTTGTATTCGAGGTAGCAAGGAGCAAAATAATTTTAAAAGAACAGACTTGAGAACGGTCCTTGTTTAGATTTTATCATGAACCGTGGATTCAATTGTATACAAAATTTCGATCAATCAACGAACATATTGCGTAACGTACAAACTTACCTCTGTGACTATCTACTTGTTGTCCGATGTCCGGGGTTCGAATCCTAGTGAAGCAAATGTTTCGGTTCGGGTGACACAAAAATTACTACAAATATTATTATTGATTCTTATTTATATTATATTTATTATAGAATCAGAAATTGCAAATCAGTTACAGAAACATTTAATTGTTTTATATGGTGTGAACATCATAGATTTTGTAGTTAAAAGAAGTTTACGAAAAGGGTCTTTTACCAAGGGTCCGTGGTCCCGCATGTACAGAGTTGTCTGTTCAAAGTGTTGCAAAACTAGAGCCTCCATGGATACTTCAATAATACATACTTCATAAATTGTAGAACGCCAAACTAAACGAACATTTTAAACCATAACTTAACTCTTAATTCTTTATTATGTTTAGTTGTTCTGTCAAAATAGGTCAATGAGATAAATGATTCCCAAGATCTTACACTACGTTCTTTATTTTGAATTAACAAAAGCATTATAATTTGGAAGTATGTTTATTAAGTTGTATGTTGAAGAACTCGCCCAAGTCTAAGAAGAACTTCCAAGAAACAGGGTTATTTTATAATAGTAATAGGTTTAAAATATGCTGTAACTAACTCAAGTTTGTTTTGTATTTGAACAAGGAGATACAAAGATGTATAAAGTATAAGGTAGGTAACGTAGGTAAGGTATCAAACATGCAAATCCATTTGTTATAATTACGTTGACGTATTTTAGAGTGACAATTATTTAATAGATGAGCGCATGTGTGAATTCCAAAGGTTGTACGCGTGCGCAACAACTTCAAGATGGCGGAAAGACGACTAGTATCTTTGTAGCCATTTATTTGGCGTAAAATTAGTATCAAATAAGAAGCATTTATAAAAAAGTTTTGTAAAATGTGTGACGTCTGTAAATCTAGGTAGATGATTGTGGAAATACAACAGTGGTGACAGATGAATGGCAATGCTTACATTTTCTTAAATGAATAATTTCCTATGAAAATAAATGAAATTGATGTCTGAAAAATCTTTGAATATGGAATAAGGAATGGCCAGTAAAAAGGATATGTTTTGCAATGACAGGGTAAGTATTAGTTATATGCCTTAAATAATATCACTATTTTTACATAAAAATACCCGTTCTCATTTCGTTAAGTATTGTTAAAAGAATGTCATTGTATACTTCTCATCAAAAAAAACTGTATTGCAAATATTATTCAGTCAGCATTTGGATAAAAAAGGAAAATGAGATTCATATTCGTTAAAAAAAATTACCTAATATCCGTAATAAATAGGTTTTTTTTGTCTAATGTAAAAAATCTCTGGATTTATTCACTTATTGAAAGCTACATTTTGGCCATGTCCACGAGGATGAAATTACTTACTTAAAATGTGTTTGTTCTATTTATAAGCTTTATTCTAAAATATTATAATTACCGATACAACACGGAAATACAGACTATTTTGGGTACGCACCCCAACGGCTTTGATGAGCCTTTTATATTTTTGTAAATATTTTTAAGTAGGTAAATAATTAAATTTAAACTAAATTTTAATAGAAGTCAATTAAAATATTTATCCAAGTAAATAAATTATATCATTGATATTATTTACACTTAATCAGCAAATTTATAAAGATGGTGTAATATCTATAGTATAATAAAAATGCAATTTACATGCTTTTAATAACTCTCGTAGCACCGTAGAAGTCATCGTAGCACTACGAAACAATAGACTCTTGAGAATTGTAGCACAGCAGCGTAGCTTGGCCGCGTAGCGATGCTACGTGATAGTACAAACGTCATCACCTCGATAATAAACAATGCTAGACCCTCTGACAGCTTTTATTTAATCTAGGCTATTAATAGGATTATAATTATAGGATAATTTTATCTATATACTTGACTCTCTCTCTCTGTCGGTCTTTTATGTTTGAGGATCGTGGTTGGCATCAGGGTTGCATCTGGAACATACTTGAATAAATAATGACAAAGTGTAATTTTCTGTACTGTATAGGACACTATTATGTTGCAAATTTTCTAGAATTGTTTTACAGCGATGATAGTAGACACACCGATTTATATAAAATAGGAATTTAAATTTTATATAAAGTGAGCTTTTAACTAAACTTAAACGTCATATAATTATAATAGCTGGTGTTAAATATTTAAGTAAAATGCTTAATGGCACAAACGATACAATGGTCCGAATCGAGCATTTACTTTCTAATATAATGTAGAAAATAATGAAAGAAATGATGTTTTAAAAGACTCGCCAATTTTATCCTCAAATTATAGCATGCAATCACTTGTGTGTTCGCAGTAGATCAGGAAAGCAATAAATTAAAACAAAAGATGACTTTTGTTTGACGTCCACTTTCCTGTCACTTACCTTAACAGAGTGACTAAAAAATGGTGAATTGGGAATGGTTTGAATTTAGGGGGAATGTATGCGAAAATGCCGCCAGTTAATGAAAAAAGGATGAAAATTGTCAATTTGAATTTGACGTATGAACCTTAAGTGGTTACATCAGCTTCGCGGACATTGAGGATCGTAAAAAAATCAACAACACGCGCGCATCCCGGTATTTTCATGCAATTTTTTTTTGTGATTTAAACCCGAACCGTGGAGTGCTAATGACACCGTCATCAATGTTAAGTAAGTGTTAGTTTTAGTCAGATTGGCTTGAGGATTTTTTTTACATAGGTATACGGACACGCGTAGCGCGAACCAGCGAAATTATACAAACGAAGGAAGGGGTATAGCTTCCGGATCCCCAGGCCCTCACAGGGAATAATGAAAATCATTCTATTATAAAAATACCTATTCCTAATTCGTGCCATCAATTTGGCCCAACCACTTAACTTATAGCAAATTATTAATTGATATTGTTTACGGCATTGTATGGAAATATAATAAAATTGATTGTAACGAGAGTACAATAAAAGTGGGCAACACGAGGTAACAATTTCCTGATTTGCTCGTAAAATTGATCGTTAAGTCTGTTCTTACAGTTTTATTCTAACAAATAATTAAATAAAAGTAAATTCGTTCATTAAAAATATTAATTACTGAATCCAATTTCGACGGCTCATATTTATAAATAAGTTTACAATTTCATGCTATGCTTCTTTCACTAAAGACAAAATAAAAAATCGTTTATCCATGTAAAATCAAATATCAGCTAATTTGGTATAATTTAAATAATAAAAACAAAATTTTTGTTTCCTCTTCGTATCTTTTACAGGAAAATATATTTCGTTCATAAAATTCGAGTTTAGTACATGTTAAGTTATAATAAAATTATAGTTATATTAAATACGATTATACAATGTAACAATAAACCAAAACTCATACAGTAATTTTTAAATGTGACATTTCATTTCCCCTTTAAAGAGAATGTGCTGGATTTTGGAAGGGTTTTGTCAATTTATTTTACACTGCATGCGGTCAAGAGTCAATTCAATTAAATCTCAAATGGGCTCCAACTCTGTAGAAGAAGCATAGTCACTTAATTAAGTCACGATTTCGATATGCGTTATTATATTATGTAGGTCTTAGTTACCCGAACTAATTTAAAAAAAAAGGCAGTAGGTGCTTCCTAGTGTTGCAAGTTAATTTTACTGTCCTCGCAATTGGTAATGATCGTTTTTGTAAATTATACTTAAAGTATAAAGAAAGTACACAGTTTACACAGTTTTTTCACATATGGGAAGCTTGACTATTTTTAGGTAAATATTATTTATTTTAAATGCTCATGAAAATTAAGTTAGTGAATAAAAGCTATAGGTATTCGAAAATATAAATCTTGTTTCTCCATATCGAAATTTCTATTATGATGATTTTTTTCAATTTTATTAATTTTTAGATTGAGCGTTACGTAAAATAATCCTGTTTTAAAAAAGGTCTATGTATAGTGTCAATTATGTTTATTAAGTGAAGAACAAACGCGTCTAAGGCAATAATCGTTCTCAATTCATATGCGGATATTGCAATCGCAAAACTGCTTTCCGGTTGAATTGGCGCTTGCCCGAAACTACTTGAAACTTTAATACCAGTTTTAATTTTCACTAAAGTCAATAAAAGTTGCTTTACCTTAGAATATAGCGGCTTTTGTTAAAGAAATGCTTAAAAGTTTTAGATTGTTTCGAATTAAGATGTGTTTTTGAATGTTTTTCCATTCCGTGTTTGTATCTTGTAATCTTAATAAGATTATATTATTTTTGAATGAACATAATAATATTGAATAACTTCTTATACTAAAATAATAACAGAATTGAAATAAATCACAAATGGCTTAATAAAAAAGGTAAAAGCACGTGCCGTTACCATCGTGACGATACCTAAATCCAATTTCAGGTGTCGCAACCGATAAAGATTGTGCATAAATCAGTGATATAATCCAATATCACCGCATTTTAGCCTTACCCCACGCCTAATGTTCCCATTGAAATCTCTATTCCAATTTAAATGACTTATTTCATTACTCCGAATGGATTCCAAACGAGATTCGTGAGCATAAATTTCCGAATTGATAATAAAATTTAACTACGTTATTACAATGGTTATTTTATATAAGCATGTAATGAAGTTGTAGTCACATCCAAGAAAAGGGGGAATACAATTATTGTCAATGTACAAGCTGTAGCATTTTGTAAATCGACTTAATTATATACGAGTATGAATAAATAGTATATTATGTATTCACTCATTCACTCAGTAATTAATTATAAGTATATTATGATAGATAGAGAAACAGTGAAAAGTATCCACACCGTATAAGATCGAAAGTATGCAGAAATTATAAATATTATTGATTTTTTCTTCTCATTAAACTATTTATACAATATGCCATACGTAATACAATATAAGCAAGTAAACGAGACATTTTAATATAAAGGAAAAACGTTAAAGAATTTTATAAGAATCTTTCTTGCGAAGAAAAATTGGCGTTACAAAAAGATCAAAGTAATTGTTACCAATAAGGGGGAAATGAAATCAAAGATTACACTTTAGTACGTTATTTTGTTATGGTAACGACAAATAACAGCTGATCACATAAAACAGAGATTTTTTTAATAGACTCGAAGATTTTGAATATTGTAATTTATTTGTTTATTCCAAGGTATATTGAACAGATAAATATTAATTTAATGAAACTACCTTCAGATATAGTACATTCAATTGGCGGGGGAATTTGTGAAATATTCACATAATTAATTAATAAGATTAATAGTATATCCACAAAAAACCCAAAATCTGGCTCATATTTCGGCCAACGCATTAGTATAGCAATACAACGCGGTAATGTAGCCAGTATTTTGGGTACGCACCCCAACGGCTTTGATGAGCCTTTTGTATTTTTGTAAATATAATTATTAAGTACATTGTTGTAAATAATTAATAAAAAAAAGATAATCTTTATTTTAATCTCCAATTTAATTCTCAAAAGCGAGAATTTTTTTATAGAAAACACATTACAAAGTAGACTTGCTTCCATTATCCATGACAATTATTATTTCATTTATTCATTACTTTTTAGGGCACTCAAAGTGCCCTCGGTTTATTGTTTTTTAGATATTTTTTTTTGCTTTATTTAAGCTTGCTAATGCAAATACTACACTATAGTTTTGTAGATATGCATAAGCTTGCATGTTTCACTAGTGTTTGCGCATTGTTTTATTAATCAATGTATTAGAAATATGGTCATAGAATCTTGTGATAGCATCCGTAATCTCGTCGGCAAAGTTTCTTGTGTCCCAACTTGGTTAACACTTGTGTCGCAATTAGGTAAAAAATTTGAGAAAGTTTTTCGGCCTTTATTTGTTTCGGTTAGTTATCAGAGCATTGTTATAACCCTGTGTTATAAACTTAATATATGATGTTCTTATTCTGTTACTTTTTCTTTACTCTTTTTTCTACTATACGTGTGAGCAATACAGGTCTCTCTTTTTATTATGATTTGTTTGTGATATATATATATAAATAAATTTATTTGTTATCTATGAAACTGTGTCTATCTTACCATTAATGAAGGAATTTTACAATCGGTCAAGTAGTTCTAAGTTTATTTGTTACAAACAAAAATACAATTTGCGCTATAATATTAGTGTAGAAAGTAGATGAGGCACTTCTACGTTTTTACTTAAATAAAAAGGCTCTAAAATAAGAAAGTCCCTGAAAGAATATTTTGATGGATTTATTACACATTCAATATTATAAGCCGTCTAGACATATTTAAAACATACACGAGCGAGTTTGAAATTTTATCTAAATTCAAAATTGCATTCCACTTAACTGAGCCTTATCATTTTGAAACGATTGGTTTCTGTATTCTTTATTTATTTCACATATCTCATATAGATGCAGGTATTTTTTGTGAAATTTTGTATTTGGATAAATTTGTGCTTAAAGTTACCAAATCTTTACAGTTTGTAGTTATAACTTTCATACTACTAGGTACTTAATCGTTTTTTTAATGATGTTATTTAATTATTTAAATCCTTACTTAATTAACAATGACATAATTTAGTTGACAAAATTATATTAATTACTATACATATGTATTGTTATAAATTAAAAAAAACACAAAATGAAGAGATTTTTTTTAAATAACTTGTATTAAGTATGAGTACTGAGGTATGTATATTAAGTTCCATGCAAACTGAAGAAAACTATCCCATATTGTTCAACAATATTTTGTATTTGTCCTAATGTAGCGGAAGGATTCACATACAATTGTATAATGTTAGGAAACAAAGCAAAACTTCCACTTGGGTCAACTTGCTGAAGATACATTATATTGCACTTAGCCGGTTCTGCAATTCCGAGAACGTGTAAGATTAATTCTACGCGGTGTTACGATATGTTCCTGGTTTAATCATAATTAAGAATTACGTGTGAACATTGACAATTGAATAGTGTTGAATAGTGTTAGGTCCTTAAGGATGTGAATGAATTAAATTAATGGAAAAATAATTTAGATTACCAGTTTATTTATTTATTAACACTTCGTTGCAATAAACAATAGGATACAGATAATAACTTAAGCTAAATGGAGTGCAATGGGCGGCCTTATCGCTTTTTTAGAGTTACCTAGTTATACATAAACACCGCACTGGCTATAGTGAGACAACGATAACAGTCCGAGGCGCGCAAATAAAAATATCCTTGTAATAATAAAAAAAAAAATCTCCAAATCTATTTAAGAATATCTGAAACAATACATATTAGGTAAACTTATAGAATAAGTAAGTTTTTAAATATTTTTATTTCAAAACAGTGTTATTAATGGGTTTGATGAGGTTGTTTGTTATATTTGTAGGTAGTTTTAAGTTAGAATTTTCGTTTTTTTTATAAAATTTGTTTGATTAGGTATTTTGTTTCTGAGTAGCAAACGAATTCACGTTTTTTTTGTTTCAATATTATATTAATCGTGACACTTTTTAAATTGTCTTTGATGATAGTAAAAATTATTTAAACGTAAATCTATAAATAATTTTGACTTAGATATCAACTAGGTTTAAGGTTTGTTAATTCAAGTTCAAAGATAATTCTTAAATAGAGGATTTTCTGTACCAATTATATGAAAATATCGCTTTTACTCGAAATATTAAAGCTATAAGAGGCTTACTAAACTTGAGCATCGAATTTATATTTCGGCAAATATAATTTTAATATTAAAAGTGTTTGAAACGATTGAATGAGCGATGTATGAAATACATCAAAGATATTTAAGACTCACCAATATTCGAAATGCTTTGAATTAAATTTTCTTCTCTATGGTAACGTTTGGTAATGGTTTCCTTTTATGTAAATGTACTTCAATTGGGAAATTGTTCTTTCAAGCATAACACAATGTCATAAAGAACATGTGAAGTACTTAGCTATCAGTAACCATGTGTTTGGTGAAATATTATTCAATAGCGTCTTTGCAAAATATTAAAAATATGACAGTTTTCATTGGGGTTAGGTGCAAACTTACATAGTCATTATGGGATTGACAGTAGCCAAATATAAAAAAACATATATTAAAAATAACCGGCTTTTTTAAAATCAGCTTAGTAATATCACTTAAGCTTATAACACAAGCAATAACACTTTAACATAAAGATCGCTCTTTTGATGGTGTCAGTTTTTAATAGTTTTGTGTATTTTTTTTCAGATGTCGCACATTATAGTGTAGTAAAATGTTTTAAGAACACAGATATGGACAAAACAAAGAAAAAGAACCATGTCAATGGAAAATATAAGAAGAGTACTAAACCAGATAATTGTGACGATGCTGAAACAACATGCTGTTTATGCATAAAAAGCAAGAAAAGTAAAAAGAAGAGCCTTATAGCTGGATGCATAACGAATCTTGGAATATTTATAATTCTCCTAATTTATACGCTGTTGGGAGCATTTATTTTTCTAGCTATTGAAGGAGGTGCAGCTAAAATACACCAGAAAACTTTAGCAACAACATCTTATCAAGCTACTGAAAATAAGAAACCTGTAGCGCTATCTAAAGTCAACAATACTATCGCACAAGCATCGGCTGAGTTAAGATCACAAACGGTTGAAAGTATATGGGAGATAACCGTTTCACTAAATATCTTGTATAAGGAAAATTGGACGCGACTTGCCGCCCAGGAAATAGCGCGGTTTCAAGATAAATTGGTTGCTAGAGTAACAGCTGATGTAACAGAACAATATGGGGGAGCTAGGGCACTGGAATCAGCGCCCGCCCTCGTGGCAGATGACTATGAATGGAATTTTTCTAAAGCATTTTTGTATTCTTTAACGGTTCTCACTACCATCGGTTAGTAGTTTTTATGCCAATTTTATTTGCACAGTTTTTTTTTCATTATATATAATATAAAGTTTCATAATATATCTGACTTTTATACAATTCGTAGAAATTACACACAATGTCTGAGGTTTCTATAGTTTTTTTAGTATTAATGCGATTGCAAGCTATGATGAACCTTTCTATATTTGTAAATAATTATTTTAAGAAGTCCACTAGACAAAGAGTAATATTAATTATTTGAATTTCCTGATTTTTTATTTATTTGTTACAGGTTACGGCAGCGTAGCCCCCAAAACGGCTTTAGGGAAAGTAGTAACTATTGGATATGCCGTTGTAGGTATTCCCTTAACACTTCTATATTTATCTGTGGTTGGAGCTCTCTTATCCAGAGTAGCAAGAAGTATATTCAGTAGAACTTTGTGCTGCTGTCTTTGTGTAAAATGTGGATATTGTTGTCTTGACGAGAATGCAATGACATCAAAAGAAAGAAGGGAAAAAGTGAGACGACCAGATGATTTTAGAAGTCAGACATTACATCTACAAGAACCATACTACGTTCGGTCGCCATCGGGTACAATTATATCAGCGTCACAAGCGAACAGCCTTAGCACAACTTCCATAAAGGATAAAAGCGTTGGTCTAAATTTTCTTAGGGACTGTGATTCTATGAGTTGCACAGACACCGATTCTAAGGTTTCTTTTAGCGGTTTTTCGATTCTTGCTCCGATTTCTTTATGTCTTGCTGGTATTTTCACATACATTTCATTCGGAGCACTTGTCCTATACCAGTTAGAAGGTTGGAGTCTAGTTGATGGAATTTATTTTTGCTTCATGAGCTTGAGTACGATAGGTTTCGGTCATTTGGCACCTGGCGTCACTCAAAAGAATGGTGCGTCTTCAGGTACAGTTTGGTTTTGTTCTATATACATTATCACTGGCCTCGCTCTAACTGCGATGTGTTTTAACATACTTCACGATGAAATTGTTCATAGACTAAGGCACCATGAAAAAATTATGAAGAGTGCCACTCAAAAAGTTTTGACACCGGAATTTTTACAGCGCTCCTGACGGGATGAAAGTTGGAAATTAACTGATGAATCAATGCTTTCTTCAGATGGAGAGGCATTACCTGAGGTTTTGCATCACGTTTCTAGGTCTAGACTTAATGGCGGTGCTTTCCGTCGGTCTGTATACACATTGAAAGAAGAGCAGGAATCAGATAGGACAAGTTCTATGTAGGCAGCATAATAATACATTTATATAGATAACGATTTGTTTTATAAACAAAATTTTAACAATTAAAGAAATACAGTGGACTGAAGTGTTATTAACTATTATTGTATAAGCAACTAGTGCCAAAATACTAAGTATGTAAAACGGAGGTTACTTAATGAGAGAAGTTTCAAGCTAATTAAGCATAACTTCATAATATTAATGTGTTATTAGGGAATTGATTTAATTACACTTGACATACCGTTTGTAAAAAATAGAATAAACGATTGAATTATTTAAATATTTTGCAATATGTTAGGCTTAATTCTCTTCACGTTTCTTAATAAGTTACGGAATTGATTTTGAATGTGTTTTTAATAGTTTATTAGACATTAGTTAAGAGAGCGTGTGGTTTTTAATACCTATTTATGACTAAAGTCATTTTTGTGCAATTGACACGTAAAATATTAAACTTTTAAACATATATTTGTTTTATTTTTAATATTAAATGTATATCATTCCTCGCGCGTACTTATTCTCTGAAATCTGAAAGATGTCTCATATTTACAATACGTTTTTTTACCGATAAGACACCATTTTCATTTGTAAGAGTACATTTTATTCCGCCTAATTTAAATATACATAATTAATTCATAGTTACATTGCTATTTAAGTAGATATTTATTAAAACGAATAATTAATCATAAAAATTATGAAATGATTTAGGATCCTACATTACTTTATGATATGCATGGTTATAACTCGTATTTGTTATTTTTGGTTCACGATTTCTGTACTGCCTCCATTGCTAAAAGGTTCATATCTGATGTTAAATGTGGGTTGCGCTGAGGTTTTGGGTTCACGCGAAAAAAATGTGTTTATCCTGTGTCCGAATGTTTATGAGTCCATAAAATTCCCATCAATATATACTGCATCATATTACGGGCTAACAAATTTCATTTTCATACTTCTGTTTTTCTCATAAATTTAACACATGAACATCATTTTTCACGACACTTTCGTATTTTTCATTGAATAAATTTAGCGAGGTTTTTTAAAAATGATAGCATATTAATTCATGTGCAAATATGTTCATACTTAGCCACGTTTTGCTGAGTAATCTTTTAACGAGGCACTGATTTATAATTTTGTTTATAAAACAGTACCTTATTAAAAGATTAAAAGTTATTCATTAAAAGAGTAAAATTATTAAAAGTTTTATTAGTAAAACACTTTTATTTAAATTTAAATGCTGTAATAGATTTGTCAGTAGACATAAAACAGAGTCGTTTGGTGCGTCGATTCGTCTGTTCGTACTAATCTCGAAATCTACGGAACTGATTTTAGTGCGGTTTTCACCAAGAGGTAGGGTTAGGGGAGGGCTTAGGCTTGTTAAGACTTAGCTATCAATTTTTTGATAAACTTTATTCTTAACTTGTATTTTTAGTTAAGGCAATAACATTTCCAATACCCCTTTTACACGTTGGAAACTGCATCTCTCGCATTGCAATGGCTTTTTAACTCGTCATGTATATATAATATAGTAATCTGAATATATATAAACTAGCGACCCGCCCGGATTTGCACGAGTATAAAACATATATAAAAACCTTCCTCTTTAATCACTCTATCTATTTAAAAAAAAACCATCAAAATCTGTTGCGTAGTTTTAAAGATTTAAGCATACGAAGGGATATAGGGGAAGAGAAAGCGACTTTGTTTTATACTATGTAGTGATTACGTGTCACGTTGTTTCTATTTCTTCTGGACTCCTCAACTACTTAACCGATTTTAATAAAATTTGCACACCGTGTGCAGTTTGATCCAACTTGAAAGATAGGATAGCTCACATCTTAATTTATAGTCGCCATATTATTTTATTGCAAATTCGTTTCCTCATACATTTTCTATGGAATGACGTTTTAGGTGACACGTTATTATTCGGCACTCTGAAGCGGGGTCCACTAGTACGAATTATAAAAAAGTGAATGCTGAATGCTTATTAGCTGTACTAGACAGATTTTTGTGTCTTTACTGTGGTTACTTAAGGCTAAACTATCACTGTTTACAATATATAGCCCTAAACAACTCTTATTTTAAATTGTTCAGTCATAAACACTACGTTTAAAATCGGAAACAGTACAGCATTTTATGCTATAAATATTTGAAACAATAGTACAGGGTCAGTATGATGTTCCGGTAAGAGGAGAAACGCTGAACAAAAGCTCGCCACAAGGTAGACCGAGTTTTATCTTGATATATTACATATTTCTGATTGCGGAAAATATTTCACTATTGTGTTGCATTCTTTTGTTTTGACTGGTAAAGAATTTCATACTAGCAAAATTATATATATTATACATTCCCGCGTCATACCGTGTACTAATTATAGATTAGGGCTAAATACTATATTAGAAATAGTAGACAGTATGAAATTAAAACATATTAAGACATAAGACCGCTTGGCCTCATGGCTAAGCGGTTTAAATCGCGACTTTTTACTTTAACTTGTCTAATTTAAATGGAGTTAATAAATCATTAATAATAATCATTTTTAATAACAACTAATTTGTCGCTAGGGTTGTTATGTACCTACTTATTTTACATATAAATACCATTTTATACTCTCTTTATAGTATACATTGTCTTAAGCTGAGGTATTTATTTAAATTGCATTTGAAAGGTTAACCATTCAAGTCCTAAATTTGGTGTACATCGCCGATCTCATTATGTAAAAGAGCTGAAGAGAAAGAAAAGGATTCCCTTCTTTATGATTGTGCTGTATAATTTACCGATAAATATCTTAAGACATCTCTGTTTATCGTTGAATTCCGCTGATTCCTTAACGGTACTTTTTAAACCGCCTTTATTGTGAGTTGTCTACGAAATGGAAATTCTTCGTCTGCTTTCTTTCAGGAAAATAAAGGGAAAGTTTGTTGCGAATTCAATGCTTGTGTCTAATTTTAAATGTGTCGGAATGGAAAGTTTTAAGAGCTTTTATATTGTATTAAGAATTTTTGGTTTTTATTTTGGTAAGGGTGAAATGAACTTCCGGTTATTTTTACTGAAGTAAATAAAAATGTTCTCAATTAGGTTGTACTTAGTTTCTTATGTTTTTAGTATACCTTTTTCATATTTAGATTAACTTAAAGATCCGCCTCAGTGGCTAAGTGATATACGGGCCTGCCTCGGGGGTTCCAGGTTCGAGTCCTGGGACATAAAAGTGTCAGCACCATTTCTCATTTCACTTATTATATAAAAAAATATTTAGATGTTGTTTAGCTATGTTTGATTTATAAATAATATAACATGAAGGTAATTTATATACGAGGTATATGATAATCTTCTCATCAGATATTCCACGCATGTTGCGCGGTAGGTCTTGGGTTTAATACCCGAAAAAAATAATTTAGTTTCGTATACACAACAGACTTTGCACCTGGACTGTTATGTCTTTCTATTGATACAACCGGAGATACGTAGCTACCCTATACCTCACAGGAAGTTTCACTTTTTCTGGACTCGAAATTGTTATAAATGTTTACTACAATGGAAGGATACAGCGTCATTAATATATATTCCAGAAGCAAAAACATCCAAAAGGTATAAATAGGGAATAAGCAATAAAGTTGGTCGTAAAAAATCATAAGCGCTACACCACCTCACCTGGATCAGACTTCTCCAATTATAGGGATTTACGATCATTTTCAACAAGATAATATTCCACTGGATGTGATAATTGTAACGTAAAAGCTTTAAGATTGTTAGAGTATAATTTACACTAACTTCTTTTTCAAACTGCACTAATATAAACTTGAAGCTGGTGCCTAGTCTAAAGAAATTTAAATGATATGATTATACAAAATGGCACTCATTTAAATTTGCCTTGGAAAAATTAATTTTTTATTACATTTTAGTTGTTTTAATTTTGTTTCACGCATTAAAAATGAACAGAATTTGAAACCAAAATGTCGTCTGCCGATTCAATTTTATTTAAATTTTAATAAAGGGCTCAAGGTTGGCTTTACAGTCGCACAACATCGAATGAAAAAATAATTGAAATGAAAAGTTTCTTTCAGGAAAATAAAGGGAAAGTTTGTTGCGAATTCAATGCTTGTGTCTAATTTTATTTTCCAATATTATCCAGTATCTAAATATCTAGGTAAAGTGAGCAGAAGGTACAAATTAAGGGTAACATAATATAAAGCTTTATTTATTCACCTTTATTTAGAAGCGGCGACACTATAATGATCTACTAAAATTGTAAATGATTTTGTTATTCTTACTAAAGGATTGTTTTAACTGTGACAAAGATTTGAGTCGTAATCAAAGAAACGTAAAACCAAAGTTAATCTTGCTTATGTATCTTAATTAGATAACAGAAAAGTTGTTACTTAAAACTTTTCTATTAATATTTTTTATACTGTAAAAGACCGTGTTGCGAGGTCGCCTACCTAACAATTGGTTTATCCTTCCAACTGAATTTGCGTCGGAACCTCACAGTTATGAACACATCACTTAATAGTTAATTAGTTAATATTACTTGTATTTATTTGCAGCAGTAAATTTTGAGAAAATCTCACAAAAATCAACATAACTATACTGAGATCGTTCAGAAATTCTTGAGTATCAGTAGCCGCCGCAATTGAAGTTAAAATTGATAATCATTCCAATATAATATTTAGCTATTAAATCAATATAAGTAAACGAGAAAGTTTTAATAAACTAAGGTGATCCGCTAGTACACAATCAAAGAAAGAGAGAGAGAAAGATTTTAAAAATCGTTTTCGATTATTCACTACGAATTCATGGGGGCCAGCAGCGTGTCGATTGTTTAAAGAGATATCGACGCGCTTAGTTGAGACCACAGGAAACCCGAAAGCTGGCTCATATTTCGGCCAACGCGTTAATATAGCAATACAACGCGGTAATGTAGCCAGTATTTTGAGTACGCACCCTAACGGCTTTGATGAGCCTTTTGTATTTTTGCAAATATATTTAAGTACATTATAGTTAATTTAAAATTTGTAATAAATATATTCACTTTAAATAAGTGAGCATAGAGTAATACTTTCTTCAAATTTTTTAATTAGGTTATCCTAATAATAACGTTTATACGTTTGTAGCGTAAATGATTCGTGCAATAAACAACTTGATTGATGGGTTTATATCAATAACGATGTTTATATAATCCGATAAATACCATATGAATTGGTAAGCGTTCAATAGCTTAGGATATCAGAGGGATGCACTTCTCTATCAATTTATCCGGTACAACTAGACAGAGTATTAATAGTCTCCAGCTGGTATTGTTAAATGGATATTGCACAATATACCTACCTGAGGCTCCCAAGATCGGACGTTTATTTGCATTTAATATTATGTGATAGGTAGTTGTACATGTATGCAGTTTGCCTGACTTATGTTACTAAATACTAGCTTTTTACTTCATCCGCGTGAGCACATGCTTTTTGAATTTACACTTATATACTCGAAAGACTTGTTTTTTGTTTAATTTGCGATAAGGATCCGATAGATTTTGAGCTTACCGCGAACAGATGGACAATTTATATTTCTGCTTTTATTCATGCTTCAAGATAAGGATGGTAAGTTGAGCTAGCCTTTTGCCTTTTTTTTCTAATATATAAAACAGTTATATAAAACAATGCATTTAAATTATATTTTAAGCAGTTATGTTATTCTTTTAAAAGCCATTTTTGTCTTAAACTTTCACCTATTTTCTCAGTAGCATCTGTATTATTAATTAGGTACTATAATTTGTGTAATTATCTCCATTTTCCTAAAGTATTCAAGTATTCCTTTTGGCATAGTCCATACCTTATTAAAAGGATCCTGAATTTGTTCCTGAGCTGCGCTTATAAAGATTTGGAGAGTTTCAAGTCGTTGGTCACATTGTTACATCTTAATTAACGAACAATGAGGATATGCAACGTTAAAGATGTACTTTGTGCATTGTGGGTAACATGATAGCCAGAAAGCTTAATGGGGCGGCGGCTGATGTGTAAATTACATTGTTTAAATCATTCAGTCACTGTTTTAGTCATTCTACACGTGTCAACTCTAGACCGAATCAGCGGCGAAGCGTGGGTCACTGTCGCCCGGGGCGGAGTCATAATTTGCTGCCCTTTTGACATCATAAAAATAATTATGTTGGTGAGAAAAAAAAACACACCACACATTATCATCGTACATGTACAGCACACGTCAGTGCAACAACTGTATCTTGAAAAAAATATTGTTTGACTGACCGGCAGTGACTGTACAATTTTTTCCTAATTTCGCCGCCCTCCAAATGGTGGCGCCCGGGGCGGTTGGCCCCTCCGCCCTCCTCCCCCATCGCTACGCCACTGGACCGAAGATACCTTGAAATCGCATGACACCCTGAGAATAGCACATAATAATATTTAAACATGTGACGAATTTAAAGCGGAGCTGCAGCGCCTCGGTAATGTTTTTTGACGTGCGCCTAGGTACGTTCATTGCCATTCAGCGTAAGAGACATATTAGCTAATATAAGGAACAGCTCCAAAGATAAAGGAATCCAGAAATAAAAGCCAAAATTACTTGTTGTTACAATGCGGCGTATAATAATTAAATCTTTTACACCTTTTTCAGCTCACTCTCACAAAAATGGCGCCTCTGCCAATCGTTTTTCATTTGTTACATTGTTTTTGGCAATACACACATGATCAATAGACTGTCTCAATAAAAGTTTTATAAAGAACTAAATCTTATAATTATGTTAATATACCTTTTATAATTATATTACAATTTATTAATAATTTACTATTTACCTTACGTTCTCAATTAACAGAATTAAATATATAAAGTCTAATCGCATATATGCTGTTTTGAAGACATGTCAAAACAGCGTCTCATTGTTATTATTTTTTTAATTTGATCAAATGAGTTAAGGCCGTATTCCGATTACTTATTATAAAATCTGTAATTTATTAATTAACTACAATTAGCGATATAATAATAACTACAGGCTTACACTAAGAATTAAATTATTAGAAATCTGACAGATAGTCTTCCACTAACTGCAACATACCGACGGTGATTAGCTATTTCCACCTAAATGTTGTTTTATTTTAGTTTATTACGGTTCCAAGTCTATAACAATTATTACATATAAATCCTTTTTATGACATTGTAAGCTCAATTTCCAAGTATTAATGGATATTAACAGACAACAACAGCGATTGCCAAACTTCGATGCACATCTGATTTATGACGTGCCATAGATTAATAAATAAGAACGGACTTTTATTTGTATGCCGATTTGCACTAAACAAATGTTACTTTAAGAGATTATACAGTTAGTATATAATCTTTTTTATTTATCATACGCCATTTGCAATACCTAAGACTGATTAAAGATCCTCCTATGTGATCTTTCTTTGCCTATTATAATATAATAGGCTTTACTGTGGTGAATGAATCGAAGAAAGCATTTCACTTGAATAGCAAAACCTTATGAATGTATTAGTGCGTAGTAGAGTAATTATAGACATTTCTATACTTTTAGTATGTTATTTAACTAATATATATTTTAAGCAATTTAACAGTGTACCATTCAAAAAATACACACTAAACAAATACATTTCGTCTAATCACTTTCCCATTTACTCAAAATTCACAACTACTATTCAACCTTCTAAGAACGACTATTGAAAGCTCGCTTCTAAGAGTGACTGTTGAATAATGCCGGCCAGCAGCCTAAACCCGCCGATTATATAACGTAAACAAATCAGTGCGCGTACTTGTTACCGACGAGTTTGAACACGGAACTCCACCCTGCGTTCACGACATTTAGATCTACTTTCTTATTATAATTTCGTAAACCTTTCTTTGTTCTATTTCCGTTCCGTAGTCTGTTTTTGGTCCGTAGTAATCAACGGATCAACCGCTCTTAATCAATGATAACTAACCAAGCTCTTATTCAACAGATCTTGCAGTCGAATTAATAAAATAACTCATATTGAGTTTATAAATTATACATTATACTTTATTGGTTACATCTCCCCTTTTTGATAGCACATCTGTAAGTTCACAATCTTTGTCGTCACAGTTCATTGGACAAATCGGTAAATAAATCAAATTTAGCTAAACTGTCGGCCTCGGAGTTGATGTACTCTCCGCAATATGACACTCCATAAATCGACTATAACAGACGAACGGTGCATATATCTTTGTTTTTATCACTGCAAAACCCTTTTTTTTTTGTTCTCCAAGGTGGAAATGCAGTTTACGCATTCCCCGCATCACTTGGGGATGCGCGAATATGTGGGACTCAACTCACTCCAGGTTAGCTCTCTGCTATTCAGAGCGCCGGGTAAGAATACCCACTAAAACCACCTCGGTTACATCCCGCCTTCCTGTTCTTAGAGGCACACGGGCTCGCTCACGCATTCTACCGCGGTCCCTACAGTTAAGCTGGCTAGCTTCGTTATCATCAAGGAGGTGGCAAGAGACGAGTGTACCTCCTCCTGCGTTCCTCTCGTCTCCCTCTTGGCCTTGTGCTTTCAGGATCGCGCTCTCTTAGGCGTTCCGCAGACTCTTTTTGGGTCATAACTATCTCGCAGAATGCATCACTGCAAAACCCTACTCGTGAACTAGTTTCTGTCATCAACTTCATTTTGGACTGTATTCTCTAAGGTTACAAATATTTCTTCAACTTTACTTGATTTAGCTCAGATGCAAATTTGTGTAGGTACTAATCTATCTAGATTAGTACCTACACAAATTTGCATCTGTCATCTGACAAATTAGTCCAGTCCAGAGAAAATTAATTTTTATCAAGTAAATTCCCTGAATTTTGATCCTACACTATATAATCTTTTCTGTTTGAAATCGGGGTGAGAAAGTATACCTATGTTTGGTATTTTTTGCACAAATTTCAATTAAAACGAAACTCCCAAAAAAAGTTATCTACATTTTTAATCTAGAACTTTTACGACTGTTTTACATTGTTCGAGCATCTGTTTTAATTGAGAAATAAAGTAATAAAAATGATAAAGTCTCACGTGATTCACATTTAAATTATATGCATGTTTCGAGTCACATTCGTATTTCGTAATAATTAACTAGATTTAAAAAAAATATTTTTTCAATCTATTACTTCATTACATAAAAGCTAGGATTTCATAACTTTCCCGTACTTTTTCAACCCACTTAGAAAAATTAAACAAAAACTCACAGACATTTGCTTAGTATAAAAAAATAAATAAGCATAACTTTAATATTGAAATATTCAAAAAGTTTTTCAAATCAATAGTGCCTCTAGAGGTGCTGTCATAATCATATTTATTTTCAAAATTATTTAATCCTTAAATAACCTAGAATATTAGGTATACATTATACTTAATGTTAGAAATAAAAATTACTCGATATAATTATTAAAAATCGCTCTCATTGGTCTTATACAACTATTTTTTATTTTTAAACACTTCGTTGCAGTGGAGTACAATGGGCAGCCTTATCGCTAATCAGCAATCTCTTCCAGACAACCAAATTTTTGGTGGTTTGGTTGAATTTCTTCCAGCCTTCCTTCTTCCTTCAGCCTGTAGAAATTCAACCACACCTCTGTGCCACTTATGACCCTTTCCGGCAAGTGGCAGCTCTATCAGAGACGAATACAAATACAGATTAAATTATAAATTGTAGTCGGGACCGGGGATCGAACCCGATACCTCAGGCTTCACGGTAGCTTTATAAGCTTACCCATGAGCTTATAAAGCTACTCGCTTAGCCATGAGGCCTCCGATAGTAAAATGAATCAATGGGTGGCCAGTAAGCCTCTGTTTTACTGATCACTTTTTTTACAGGCAATTAGGTAATTCTCTCGAACCTTCCGAGTAATACTCAACGATGTATAATGTAATGTGTGTATTTGTGTATATGTGTGTTACCTAAAATTTTGATATTATTTCAATAATACTTTTCAATGTTTTCAGTATCAAAAGTTTAGTTACAATTCTATGCAAATGAAACAGCTTTTGACGAATATTTGAATGTTCACCTCAAAAGCGCTGAAACTTTCGTCTTATCTTTATTTATTTATGTCCATTTCAAACAAGCAATTTAGATTAAGAGATAGTTAAATAATAATTTTAAGGTTTTATCGCGATTAGAAGTTTAAAGAGTTTGGGCGATGGTATCTGCGCTACAGTTTTTATCTTTTAAAGCTAACGTCGACACCTTTGTCAAACTTGTACCGTCATATTTCTTTTTTTAAACACTTCGTTACTATGGAGTGCAACGGGCGGTCTTATCGCTAACCAGCGATCTCTTCCAGGCAACCCAATTTTAGTTGGTTTGGTTGAATTTCTTCAGCAAGCCTGTAGAAATTCAACCACACCTCCGTGCCATTTATGACACCTCGTCCGGCAAGTGGAAGCCTTCAGAGACCGAATACAAATTGAATTAAATTATAAATTGTATTCGGGACCGGGGATCGAACCCGATACCTCAGGCTTCGCGGTATGCTTATAAGATCGCTTAGCCATGAGGCCTCAAATTGTAATTTTTTGAATAAATAAAATTATTTAAAAAAGCCGTATTTTAATATCTACTCGTAGAACTGTATTTTAATAAATGCCTCTTCAAGATAAGCTATCTACTTCAGCGAGAACATAATATCAAAAAATAAATACAAAAGACAAAACACAAAAGACAAAACACAAAAAAGAAAAATATAACACATATACAACAGACATAGAAAAGTTTAATAAAATAATAGGAAAGATTAAAAATAACAGTAAATTTTAATATAATTTTTTTAAATTTATTTCTTCACTAGAATTTCTACGCAAGAACCCTATGATTTACAAAAAAAAATAATTTATTAAACAAGTCTATCTATATCTTTGAACTTTATTTATAAATTATTATTCTCATGGGTCGAATGTGTTAAAATGTATAGTCCATATGGTCAGTGACGCTGGCAGATAAATGATGCTGACTGCACTTCAAAAGCGGAGTGAAATATATCGCACATAACAGCTTGGTCGGGGCTGTATCTAAGCGATTATTCAGAAAATGGCCAGACGCGAAACTGACCTGATTCATTCGACTACGTGACAGTTCTGCCTCGTCATTCAATATATAAAGAACAAAAATACATAAGCTATTGCTAAAGTAGCTAACTATTTGAATAGCACTTGTGAAATATTTCAGTTCTATATATTTTTACCGACTTCAAAAAAGGTAGCGGTACTGAATTCGACGCTATGTTTTTTTTTTGTTACCTCAGAACTTTCGACTGGGTGAACCGATTTAAATGATTCTTTTTTTGTTTGAAAGCTGGTACTTCCCATTTATATACATATAAAGAATAAAGATATTAATAAAAATAATTTCAACTAATTGTTAATTAACGATTATGTTATAAGAAATCGACAATCGTTGTAGTCCATAAAGGTAAGAAACATCGCTAACATAAAAGATGAAAAGATCGCTACAATCTCGAAGAATTTTATAAAACATAAGGTTCCTTATTCTCGTAATAAATAAAACAGAGCTATGTAAGGTGTCCTGCCGAACCTTTGATTTATACTGTGTACGGAAGTAGAGGGCGCCTCCGTCAATAAACCACTCTTAGTGACAGGCTCTGATAGTGGGAAGTTCAAATATTTGGCTGAAGCTTCTATACTATTTCGTATAACGATGAATTCTTTATCGCTTCGATGTTCAGCAAATGTGCATTGCAAGTTAATGCAATCTCTTTGTTGCGCGGTGAACTACTTCAGAGCAAGTTTCGCGTGGAGATTGAAATATTCGCGCCTTCCGTACCGCAATGAATGAAGATTAAGAATACACATTAAGATTACACAGTTCACTGCTTATTTTAAACAAGGCTGAATGATAATTAGTTTATTCAAAATACTCATATTGCCTTCCAAAATTTAGAATTTATATTAAGTACTAGTGGACCCCGCGAACTTCGTATCGCGTCAAAGTTCCGAATAATAAAGTGTCACCTATAACGTCATTCAATAGAAAATGTATGAGGAAAATGTTTTTCCTTTATTTTATTTTTTCGATTTTTTTTTAATTTTTCTCTCTGTAAGAACCATCCTTGTACTTCAAGGAATATTATAAAAATAGAATTGGCCAAATTGGTACAGGTGTTGTTGAGTTATGCGCTTACCAACACATTTTGCGATTCATTTTTATATTATAGATTAATATTAAATTGAATTTGATATATAGAATATAAGTTCAAGTGGATATAATAACTCTAATTACTAAAAATACTGAGAGCCTGATACTGAAACTTTGTTAATAAATATATTTTACACCACTTAAGTCCTGTAGAAGCACAAAATTTTAAAGAATCTACGCGCAGAAAGCTGTCTGCCGCTAAGTACATAACCTTTGGTTTGTTCAATTATTTTATATATTTAGTGTGCCCAAGGGAGAACCCAGGTCAGTTGAAAATTATACCTTCTCAATTTCTATGAAATACGACGAATGGAATTTATTGTTAGAGCATAATAAAAGTAATATATAACTCGTAGGCCAGAGCTCCCAGTTCCCAGTTTTCAGTAATAAAGCTTTTAATATGATAAAGAGGTTAATATATATTAATAGTCTTTTTAGTAAATATTTATCAATAAAACAATTGTTTTCAAAAATGCGTAAAATATACGCACTTAATCTGTTCAAACTGTTTTTAAAATAAATAAGCAATTCAAATAGAAAACTTAGTAATTAAAATATAAAGATTAACAATTAATATCTGTATGTCTGTAGATTCATAACTACCAAACAATGTATTCATTTTAATACTTTCTAACGATTGCGGTTTCAGCCTAGTTTCAGCCAGTTTTGTTTTATGAAAGTTTTTATTCATAAAATATAATTATATAAATGATCACATCCAGCCTATCCTGTATATATATTCGTATAAATTCAATAATATTCGTGGAAATCTTACGCTCGACCATAAGTAAGTTCTTGTTAATACCAAATAATTCAAAGAATCATAACAAATCAGTCGGTTATTAAATTGCTTCAGAGAGAAACGCATTTTATTTGTTACAAAACTAATACAAAAATATATCGAACCACGAAAAAATAAACTTGCATGACCAATTGAGCTACAGAGCAAGTGCAGAAAGTCAAGTTTACAGTAGAAATCAATATAAATTACCTACTGTATTAAAAATAAAAAATATTGAATTGTCATTAATTAATAAGATTACAAATTTTTAATCTTATAAACAAAAACTATTTGAACAATTGTAAAATTTATTTCATTAATGGAAATCTGGAGATTAAATTTGTTATATATGTCTAGCGGATGAAATTTAGAGTATAAACCAGTATTTTATACGATTATTGCCAGTATATCAATCTTTTGGTTCGTAAATTTCTTCAGTATGTTCCGGAATTCTGATCATTTATCTATTTCTTTCAAAAAGAGGAAAATCTAATAAAAATCCAAAGATGGACATAGCTTTGAGTAATGACGGCACATTCGTTAGGACAAACGCATATTTCTATCGGAATATAAAAAACTTTAGAGTCGACTTAACTTTTATTTTTGTGTGGCTGAATAATATTAAATATAAAATTCTCGTGTCACAATGTTAGTTACCTTACTCCTCCGAAACGACTTAACTGATTTTTACCAAATTTTATATGCATATTCTCTCTTTCTGGTCTGAGAATCGGCTACTATCTATTTTTCATACCCATAAGTGATAAGGGTAGCCCACCCCAAAATTAATATGGCAAAACAACGTTTGCTGGATCAGCTAGTAAATAATAAAAATATCTTATCTTGAACGAGATAAAGTTACAAATTATATGCACAAAAATAGTTAGACATTTTTTGTTCCATTACATAGGTACACCACTATATCTTAGTCTCAATGCTTGCTCAGTTTTGAAAAATGTAACATTGTAGTAAAACTACAGTCATATTTATTGTCACTATCTTTAATATCTATATACAAACTATCTGTGGAATCTATATAGCAGACTCCACAAGATCAGTTACTCTTTATAAGGACAATCTGTGTACGTTTTTATGACAAACTTCTAAGTTAAAGCTGTAATCTACTTTTAAATAAATTTAAAACATGAGTTAAACAAAAACTCGCCAGCAGAGCTTTTAAGCTGTTAAGGATTATGTAGAAGACAAGAATGCTTGTAATTTTATCTCCCACATAATATAACGGTTATAAATCGAAGTCTGTAAACCGAATATTGTATCTGATTAAAAGAGCGACTGCTGGGGAGTTCACCGCTTCTTCTCCACCAGAACGCCACCCCTAGAATTAGCGGTAGTAGATTATACATAATTTAGATGTAATCCTAGGTTAATATTAATATCGAATTGCCTTAAGTAACTGTTAACCAGTTCTGTAATGATTAAATGTTTTCTTGAGTTTGAGTTTGATGTTTTTAAGCTAATATTTTCGACTCCAACTTTTACTGTTCATGTTACGTGTGTCAGCAGATTTTCGTAGCCTTACCTATTTTCATTTTGTTAAGTCACTGCTATCAATCAATTATGCCATTTTATTTGTCTTAAGAAACGATTTTTATTTGTATAATTCTTCTAAAGTCTAAAAGTCTTAAATTTTAATGAGAATCATTGGATACATTCAAATTATTGTGCCTTACAAATCGAATTTTTTGCCCAGAATTCGAATTTAGCACCAGCAGCGGCATGAACCACTTAGCCATGTACTTTTTCAACAGCAGTGACAATAAATATCGACCACTACATTTCTCCACTAAATATGTTAATTACAAGAAGAAACACACACATTCCAACACGCATTACAATTAAAGACAATGACAATAAAATCAATAATTATAATACGTAGGAAATTTTTTTTTTTAAATATAGGTCCATTAAAGAACATTAAAGAAGTCAAAATAACATTCCGAGCGAGAAAGGCACTCATCGTAATGCAACGGTAATGTTTCTTGCATAGTGGATTTTTCAAGGAACTGTATTTTCAGGGAATTAAATTTTCACGGCAAATGCAATCTGGGGTATCTTCGTTTGAAATGAATATCTCAAACCCGTTCGTTTATTACTACGAGTGTTGCTATTTTTATTATATAATTACTTTTAATCATAACTTATTAGGTAAGTAGGTATTGTAATTAATTTAGTGCTTACACAATAACCGTTTTTTAACGGTCTGTGTAACATTATTAAGTAAGGTATAAAATAATTAGATTACTATAATAATATAAAAATAATTAGGTTAATTAGCCATTTTATTACTTTTTTTGTATTATAATATTAATAAAGATTACACTCGTAGTTTTTAAAATGAATTTACCGTGAGTTTTAAATATTATTTCACACTTTATAAAATAGAATTAACAAGTTTTTTCTTGACTTTTTTGGTGGAAACTTATTTCCTAACTGATGCAGGTTTCAAAAGTGCTTTATAAAAAGTTTATTTTAATGAATTTGGACTAATAACATGTGTACTAACTGATGTTAAAATGAAATCGCACAGCCGCCAGGGCCAAAGGTACTTAATTCTGTCCGTTTCGCTGATTATATTTGTTTTTCGGATGCCGAATCCTGTACCGTTTCCTAAACAAGAATGGAGATTCCGCGGCCTACGAAAAAACATTACACTGTTTATTATTGGAGATAAAATATAAGATAACGTATAATTAACATATTAAATCCCCCCCCCCCATGGCCTCGACGTAGGAAATTTTAAGCGGCGTGCGTATACCTCAAAGGGCGCTAAAAGCCACGGATTGCGGCGCGGGTGATCTCTTATCATCAGGGGACCTGTCTGCTATTATGTAAAAAAAAATATTACCTATTTTATTATATATTTACTACTTTGTCAAAGTACATACATACTTCTGACAAAATTATAAAGAGCCATACAATAGTATTCCTTACCGACGGATATCCACTTATCGCTGTTATGAATATACTCGTGTGTACTCAATATTATTATGTTTTGCGAATATCTTATTTGTCCATTTTGTTTTCTTAATAAATAGATAAACGATCCGAAACTTCACTATAAAAATATTACATGAAATTTAAAAAGTTGTGAAAAACTTAACCTATAATTTTCACTACCAATCCGAAAACTTAAAACTTTTTTAACACGCTGTATACGCTTTAGTTAGGATTTTGTTATCTCCGTCCAGCAGCCGTGAAAACTTTCATTTAGCATATTTTATATTTGAGTTAATTGCAATACTCTGTACAATAATTAAAAAGTGACGACAAATCTTTTTTTGATATTCAGATAGAAATTCCATTATTAATTTTTAAAACACGAATGAATATTTAATAGTAGGTACTTCTAGCAAAGTCAACTGGTGGGCATGCTAAAATAGCTGAAGTAAGAAGTTAGGTAAGTTAAGTATATTTTTATTGGGTCATTTTATCGCTCAGCGGTAAAACCCTTTTAAAAATTATAAAAATAATAATAAAGGAAATAAAAAAACTGGTTTGAAAGGGCATAAAAGTCTGATCACATACACTTTAACGCTTTGATGAAGGAAACGATCAGTGATTGAGTTGTAGAAATATGTAACGCTTCCCTGTAATTTCTTTGTGTGTACATGTTTTTGGAATTATATTTAGTTTTTAATTTTTGTATTCTGTTTTTTTGTAACCTTTTTCTGTTGTGTATGCCTTTCTTAAATAAATAAATAAATATGTCTGTCCCACTGTCATTTAGCCTCTTGATTAGGTCATTGTGCATGTCTTTTAGTTTGTTCTTAGAATGTCTGGTATCTAAACTACCTACGCTTTCGAGTTTCATGGGTAGTTCTGTATATAGAGAGTTCTATACTTCGTTCGGCAATGCATTCCCTCGTTAAAAAAGGGTTTCTTGAGTTTTGACCGTAATCATCATATAGGGACAGTGGCATGGGTATTTCTAATCTAAAATAAAATTGTACTAATTACTTTGAATAGCAGACAAATGTTTCACCCAATGTTTTTTTTGTTTCCCTCAATTCAAAGAAGAAAAGACTACCTTAACTCCAAAGTTATTAATATTCAATTAAGAATTAATATATTAACTTCAAACAAAAGTTTAAGTGGTTCGTAGCAACTGCCTCCACCTTTACTCTTTAACCCTTCAATTTACACTTGAATTGACAAAATGGAATATTAAAGACCTTTGATGTTGATAACTTCACAATGAAGTATATTAATTCGTAGAAATTAAATTTATAAAGTTCCATTGTTTTATACTTAAAAGTGTACAATTGGATGGTAGAGTTTTTGACTACGTAATTTCTAACTGATATATTTCCCAATAGCGCTATATTTACCAATTTCACTTTTTTTTTGTACGAGCAACATTATTGCGCATATATAGGTATAAAAAGTGACACGAAGAGGATGATCAATCAAGACGCCATTTTTATCTTCACTCTTTTTCTGACTTAATTACTTCGAGCACGTGTTTTAGTACAAAAATGTCTGTAAAAAAGTTAACTAGGGCTAAATTTGATGGTCCTTTAAAAATTAATTTTTAATTATGTTTAAAAAGTACTAATTACTCGATTCGTCCATAAATATATTGTATACTTTATTTATACAGTTTATAAACTTCTACCACTTTTGCTATCGATTTTGGCGTAGGCGGGTAGCGATCATCGATTATTCAATCGATGCATCGAACATGCTTTAAAAATGCTAGATCATCCAATTTCTAGAGATTACTTTAACGTACAGTACTTTAACCATGAGTTTGTCTAAGTAATAAGTAATCGATAAATACATAAAATATTTGTATGAAGAATCTCTAGCGGTGCAGACATGCTTTCTGCTGTTAAAACATTTTAAATCTTATAACACAATACTCACGGTTATGTACTGGGCTAAGGAGATGAGGTAGCGTATCGTTGTGGTAGTATAAAATAATGTATCTGTTACGTCAAGTAAATCAGGCGTATATTCAGTCCATTTGTCTGCAGGAGTCACCATTGAAGCCCGACGAAAGGCGATGTATTACCCATTGTTAATGGGCAGTGAAGAGTTTTGCACGCGGCCAAATAGCTGCCTCACGGTCCGAGAAATCGAATGGACTCTCCATTATATCAAGTCAATTGAATGGAAGACGAAATTCTTATTGAATTTCTTGTGAGTATATTATTTGCTTTATTATGTACAAATAGTTTTATTCTTTAGATCGAACGCTGACTCACAATCAGCTGACTTACCGCCTATTATTAAATGTTGTGTTAGCTCATTCATCTTTAACCATATGAATTTTAGTTTTGTCCTTCAAATTATAAAGTATTCGTATTCGAAATGTGTAACAAATAATAATTTGTAATAAATAATCATATTGTGTGTATCCTTAACAACAGCTCCAAATATTTAGCAATTTTGATTATTTTTATTTTGAAAAATTACTGGATCGAGAGTAATCTTAGTTTTTATCATAATCGGTTTAACTGTTGATGGGACTCTAATTTGAAATCAAATTGTTGAAGAAATTCCAAACCGAAAAACACTGTTGATACCGTTTTAAAAGCGTTTACATGGGAAATTATTTTGTGTATTAAAATTTCTTGTACAGTATCAATGAAAGTGACAAGACGCGCTTAAAAATCAATTGTGAAAAAAGTAGTATGGTAGAGGTTATTGATGAATTGCCTTCGGCTGCTTCTAAGCCGAAACAGGTATTTCTTTATCTGGGTTTCGATCCCAGAACCTCCAGACGTCCTCCAGACAGACCCGTATATATCACTTAGCGACGAACACAATATTAAACTGTCCTGACTAATTGAAATATTCTATTAAATTAAATGTTAGTTTCCTAATTACATAAAAACTAGAATTGAATATTAAATTTCTCTACCAAATTCAAACAAATGAATAAAATATTTTAGTTGGGGATTACTCTAAATCACAAACTAGGTTTTAGTATATTTGGTCGAGTGGTTCAGCATCAATCATGCGGATGAGCCAACTGCGGGAACTAATTGGATTTTCACTGTAGCAAAGTCCGCAGTTTTGTCTGTATAAACTTTAAAATAACTTTTAAAATTAAATATATTTCTATACCAGTTATTCACACAACTATATTAATAAAAGTTAAAATGCCAAGCCAAAAAACGGGTCGAGGAGTAAATGTATTTCGAGCGTTTCGGGATTTACCGGTGTTACACTGAGGCATGAAGCAACTACACGTAAGAGTTAAAATATTATACTGTGTTTTCCAGTGCATAGTCAGCCGGATTGACTTGTAGGTGAAAATGGTTCATTTTTTCTCTAAATACAGCCATCCGATTTCTTAAGTTTTTTCACTTATAGTAACCTAGCTTTTTCCGATTGAAAATATGGATTATATTTTAACGAAATACGAGGCTGACCAGATCGCCTAAGCCTAAGCTATATTTCATTTAGCCCTTTTCTGTAAAGAAAATTACTATACATAGTATATCTTAGGAGTTTTTAAAGGTTAATGTATAAGATATTATAATTGAAATTTATTATCTATTCCAGACTATATCAATGACCACAGATAGAAAGGCGTATATTAAATGGTGATGGTTTTACTTTTACTTTATTATGTTTAACTTAATTAAATCTAAATGTTATCAGAATAAAAGCAAGGTGTATAAGTTGAATATTATTGTTTAAATAAATTCTATAAAACTGCAATTTATTTCTTCTGGTTTTAATACCTGTTACCGAGTTTAAAGATAATATCTTGCACAGTAGGTCCCAGGGTAGCATAAAGTCAGAGGCATTCAAGCGGTTACACCAACCCTTTGAAAACATTAAAAATTTACGGCATGCCTCAACTTTGTCGCAATTTTTATAGCAAGGTATTTTGCTAAAAAGGTTCGCTCAGAATCGTGTCATAAAGTAGAATCGTTTAAACTAAAATGCTCGCTGTAAAACTAAAGCTCAAATGCATACGCAGTGGTCTAGAAAAAGTTTGACTCATCGGAAAGATTAAAATTTTACGGAACATACAAAGTGACAGCCATTCTGTACACCAATCTGCTATACTAATTAAACAGTACAAATTGATTACACTTATATTAATAGAAAAAAAAAAAATATTATTTGTTTACTAAATAAAATAGACCTATAATTGAAAAACAAATATCTAAAGGGTAATAAATATAATTGAAATAATTCAGGCTTATAAACTAGTGAATTGCAAAGAAATGCAATATGTACCTATTTTATGTTACCTTAAAAATAGTAACATGTTGCCGTAAGATACTTTCTTATTCAGATTTAAACAAATATTATGTTAAATATATGTATTTTTAATTAATTTGTTTTTGAGCGATGAAGAACAAATGAATGTTTTCTGTCACAACTATATCTGTTATATGTATCTATAGGTAGGTACTTATTCATATTTCTAGTAAAATAAAAGTATGACGAGTTCTTAAAAATACAGTCCTCAAAGTATTTTGCAAAGCCAATGTGTCCATAGAGCTGTAATCCCCGTTTTAAATTCAAATCTAATTTTCATACAAACGTTGCGGCTGGCGTTTTCCATACATTACTTATCGATACAGTATACAGAACCTTACCTGAGAATTTTATAAAATTCTTTATCATTCATCGTTCATTCTATATTGAACCTTATTCACTTAAAATAATGACGAAATTCTGTTATCTATTAAGAGGAGAAATAAACGGAATTTACTGCACACCAAGTTTAAAGTAGCAACTATTTTTTATGATTTAAATAACAAAGGAATGAAGTCTGAACATTCCTTCAAAATTCCAAAAGAAAAGTTATTAATTCAACGTCTATTTTTAATAAAACAAATTTATTCTTATTAGTTTATAAATTAGATATTAAAACACGCTAGAGAAAAAACAAAAAAATATACGTATATTCGCCTTTCTTCACGAGCAATCGGCCCTCTTAGATTATACAATTAAAATAAACACAAAATAATATTAACAAAGTAGTATTCATAAATTTCTCTGATTCGTACTTTGATTTATACTGCGTTAATTTACAGCTAGTCTCAATAATCAATGTATCTCTTACTAAAAGTTAAAATCGTTACTAAAGGTAAGCCTCGGGCCAGTTTTGCATTTCAATAAACAAAGATAGATAGAAATTATAACTCGTGAATTTAAACTTCTATTCTAAGTGCCTATTTGTAACCATAGATAAGAAGTTTCATAGAAAAAAAAAGTTTTTCATTATTTTTATTTTTCTTTAGCAGAAATAATGGCGTATCCCCGTTACACCAATTGTTGTCAACGCTTAGGTTTTATGTTCTTTTAATATTTTTTTAATAATAATTGGGACAACTCACATACATTGCTCTGATCCCAAAGTAAGTAGCTGAAGCACTTGTGTTATGGAAATCAGAAACAACGAGGTTACCACAGTAAATACATATATAAGTTTATAAACAACCAAGACTCGGAAACAAATATTTGTGCTCATCACACAAATTAATGCACCTACCGGGATTCGAACCGGGACCTTTCGATGCAGAAGGCAGGAGCACTACCAATTGCGCCAATCGGTCGGTCGGTCTTGGAACTATGCTGTTAGCAGCATTTGCGCTAGTTGTAATACCAGGCAGATGATGTCGTAGGAACAGCTAGGTTATGATAATACTCCGAGTGAAACTTAAAATGTAAATGGTCGATAAAATTTTCAGAAATTTTCGAAATTACTTTCAAAGTACTTGTAATAAAGGGAAACTTCTGTTTTGGACAATCTTTGATGTCTTTGTACCAGTTGTGGAATTGAATTAGACAGAGTTAGCTTTGATTAATAAGATTTTATTTAAATCAGAATTGAATTATAAACTTCAAATATCAACTTTCTAATTTATGCAATTTGCTAAATAACTGCTATATATTTGAGTTATATATTTATTTTTGGGTTGCTTGGTCAAGAAATGCTTTTTAATAACAAGTTAATTAAATAAAAAATAATTATCACTTGCTCACTTAAAATAAAATATATAAACAATACTTCGCTAATTAAGTGGAAGCCCAGCCTGGGTAAGGAGCCCAGAAAAAATTGGGGAGCTTGGCAAAATTGGTTCTTGAGTCAATTGTAACCTGATATAAATTAACTTGATAAAATCATGGATTCATCAATCACATTAGAATAATTTTAAAACAAATGTTGGTTATTTTTAATTTTGAATAAAATTAATCTTAATACTGTAAAGTTGCATTATTATTGCTTTCTATAGTAAACACCTCGAATAGAATAGAGGTTTAATTAAACTCCAGGCGAGATTAATATGTTTTACTGAGGTTTTTCAGGTAAAAGAAATGGGAGGCGCTACAAAATAACTGATTTTCAAAGTTAGCGTTAGACGAAATAAGTTTAGGTATCTGTTTTAAATGCTTATTAAAACGCTAATGAAACGCTCATAGTGAGTGCGATGCGACTGTCATTCAATCTCTGGTAGATATGATTCTAAAATACGACGAATACTAGATTCGCGATAATTTTAAGAGAGTAGGGAACGCCTCTTTGGTCTAATGGTAAGCGCTTAAGCATTACAACCGAGAGGTCCTGGGTTCGATTCCCGGTGGAGAAAAAAAAAAAAACTCGGTCTGGTAGGACATAGAAGACTGATCACCTACTTGCCCATAAAGAAAAAATCGATCAGTGAAACAGATGTGAAATGCATCTGCCCCATACCCCACTAGGGGACACGGGACTTCACTTACTTAAGGGAACGCCTGAGTGGGCTCATACACTTGTATTACAAGAGCTAAGTTCCAATAAAAAAAAACTCGCGCCGGAAAAAAATCAAGACGAATACAATGACGAATTTACAAAGATCATAGAGCCGTTGAGTATTTTCAAGCGGAAAAAACGGGCATACAGGTCAAACACCTCTTGGGTTACAGTCGAGTAATGATCAAAAAAAATTTAATTATCACAAATTAATATAATACATGTTTCATGCCAATTTCTTTATAGGCCATTTGGTAACAAACATGAAACGCCAATTTCAATCGATGGCGTTGATGTAGTTATTATTGTTATTAGTGTTAGATTGAGTTGTCAAAGTTATTTCATCCAAATCAATTGAAATTTATATACCTACATTATTGCACTTTGCTATATAAATTACTAGTGACCAGCCCCGGCTTTACACGGGTATAAAACATACATAAAAACCTTCCTCTTTAATCACTCTATCTATTAAAAAAACTGCATCAAAATCCGTTACGTAGTTTTAAAGATTTAAGCATACAAAGGGATATAGGGACAGAGAAAGCGACTTTGTTTTATACTATGTAGTGATATAGAATAGACGACAGGCTTCTGTAGAATAATATTGTCTATAGCAATATTTACTCTTCACATAATCATAAGTTATAAATTGTCTATCAACTTGTCAAAAGTCAGTGTACGATTCATTGCCGCGCAAAAAAGACATGGACTTCAAGCCGAAGAAGGAAATTTTGAAACTACGGAATGACACGAAGGACTACGTTTATAAAAACGTAAATTTTAGAAATGAAACGGAACTGCAAAATGCAATTAAAATGCTGCGAGATTGGGTGGAACAGCAGCCACATTTCAAAAGGAAAGATTTTAGTAAGTGTTAATAATGTTAATTGTATCAATTCTCCCTTATAAATATAATATAAATGTAAAATTTAGTTTCGTATATTTTATATATTAACGTGTTTATTTGTAATAAAATATACTTCTAAACCCAAAAGATTTTAAAGTCTGAAATAAATATAGGTATACGGTTTCTACGATTCTACAAAATATTAAAATAAAATAAGTGTGCCTATGAAGTTCACGTATTCAAGTATGCACTGGCAGATAGCTGATATAATGAGTAACTAAGGCTACTATTATTTTAGAAATTAATATAAATAAGTAATAAAAAAATAACAATTCTGCGCGGACGAAGTCCATAATACATATCTATTATTATTTTGCTGTTCGCTGTTTAACTCTGTTTATAGGCTAACATAATTTCTAATAACATCACGTTACGACGAAATTAACGCGGGTGAAACCGCGGGGCACGGCTAGTATAGGTATACAAAAGGCTCGTTATGGGTTGCGGTGCGTGCATTACCTTGTTACCATTTAACAGATTGGCTGAAAAGGCAGCTTTTGGATTCCCAAAAATCTTAACTAGACGCGTCGATCTCTTAACATAATCAGCAAGCAATGAGTTCCCTAAGCTGCGTTTACGCTAGGAGAGCCGATCACGAGCCGAGTTTAGCGTGGACGCACCATTAGCTGTTCTATACAGATCTGAGCGAATTCTTGTACTAGCTTAGATGTTCATAAATGACCATGTAGTATATGACATTATGTGAAATTAACTGCTTTTGAGTTTGAGGTTATATCTCTGAGTTCATTTGTAAATATAGAATTATGTATGGTAATGTAAATCATTATTTAACTACCTTATAAATTAAATTATAATTATGAGCCGACCTTGTATTTTACGATTCGATAGCTGAGGAGTCGAACTCTACTTGAAATAAAACTGACATGAAACCTCTTTTTGCAATTGGATAAATGAGGAAAACCTTTATCAAATAGAAGTGAAGTGTAAATATTTAGTTAGTATCTTAATACATATAATTTATGCTCAACTAAATATATTTGTAATGATATTTACTATAATGTTATTTACACATTATAAAGCAAAATATAAACTACAGCGGCATATTAAATATGCTAACTATGGGGGTATGACATCCCTTTTTAATACATGGAGACTTCCATAGAGCGGTACTGGTTTGGGATAATGCCCTTAGGACGAGAAAGCCATGGGTTGAACTAAACAGTCCTGTCAAAGTCGAAATCGTTTTCACCAAAAATTTTTTTAGCGAAAATTTTGAAAAACTATATATATATACAATATATATATCTGTTTTCCTTGTGGGAATAAAGTACAAAAGGTAAAAGTATTATAAATCCTTTTTAACATATGTATGTTTAACATCGCCAAATAGTACACTATAGATTTACGATAGGTACTTGTCTTGGAGTAGATATTTGTATGACTAAATCTGTCATCTTAATATTATGAAAGTAAATACAAGTACATATGACAGTAACCATCTTCAATCAAATTTAAGATATTTTATTTAATAATGTTTTAGCTGACAATGTACTGCGAGCAAACTTGATTGGATCGAAGGGTTCTATGGAAGTGACTAAGCAAAGACTCGACAAAATGTGCACCCTGCGGACACTCATGCCTGACCAGTTCAAGTGTTTCGATGTGAAGAAAGACTTTCAAGATATTTTTCGAATAATGTATGTATAACTTCTCTTTATCTTAATTTAAAACTTGTTTGCATAGTTTATTGTGAAAAACTCCGCCTTGACGCTGGCAGCTTAAAGCTTGCAGCTTGACAATTGGAAGCTTATTAATATATTATGACTTAATTGTTAAAAATATCTTTCAGAAAACCAATCGTTCTGCCCCAGCTTTCAAAAGACCACTGTCGTGTTTTTACAGTAAAATTGTATGACATCTTGGAATCAACACAGATAACAAAGGTTATGAAATATACCCTTTTGGTGAGTTTTAAGAAATGAATTAATTACTAAAGCTCTTCATGAGGTACTTTGGCGATAAGGTAAAGATGGTAGTAGGCCTTGTTGATATATTTTATATGAATGACGAAATTGTCCCGGGAAATAGGGAGATGTTACTGTGACTGTCTAAATTTTGAGATTGAGTTGGCGAATAATAGGTTATAGTGGGTAGGATCTGTTGCGTTTTCTGGATGAGTTCGCCGCCCTAGTACCTATTTCCATGGGGCCATGCGTAGTTATTTTCCAACGTAATTTTTTTTATTTTTCTTGATTTCTATTCAACTCATGGTAGATATGTATGTCTGATGCCATCAAGGTAAGGCAAGTACCTACTGTCTTCTATAGGAAAATATTTTTTTGTTTGCAGTGAAAATTAATTCCTATAGACAGAATTTAGCTTTAGATTCTTTTTTTTATATAATTGGGATAATTCACATACATTACTCAAAGTAGGTAGCTGAAGCACTTGTGTTATGGTAATCAGAAAGAAGGAGGGTACTACAATAAATACATATATAAGTTTATAAACAACCAAGACTCGGAAACAAACATTCATGCTCATCACAAAAATCAATACCTTTCGGGATTCGAACCCGGGACCTTTTGATACAGAAGGCAGGAGCACTACCAATTACGCCAATCGCTCGTTAAATTTCATACAGATTGTAAAAAATAGGGTACTTCTTTCCAGATTGGTGAATACACAAAACAATGCGACTTTGTAGCAGAGTATATAGGAATTTTTGACTTAATACAAGTTAAAAACATGGTGGATTTGGTCAAGAACATAAATCTTATGGATTTACGAAGAAATTTAACAGTTTTGTTTGTGAGTGAATGTTGTTATTGTGTGTTTGTTTTTCATGAAATTTATTTAACTTGTGGATTTATTACTCCGCATATAAGAATCGAAGTCTTGAACAATGACCGATCAATAACAACGCAAAAAATAAACTTCTTGCATGCCAGACATTTTTGCTTCTGTATTTATTATGATATTGCATTGAAATTTCTTTGAAAATTATTAAAAACTATATTTAATATAATAATTATGTGTAGTCTGAATGGTGACGTGGGTACTGAAAAACCTAGTGGTAGGTACGTTTCTGGACCAGACCAGGATAGTTCAGAAGGGGACAGTTCAAACCCACCTTTGATGTTATAATATATAACTGTTTTTGAGACAGTAAATTTGTTATTTCTTATCCTGTAAATAAAATTTTTAAGGAAGGCCACGGCATGCGTCTCAAAGGAATCTATTTTATATCAACATCAAAGTTGATTCATATATTAGTTAGTATTTTGAAACAAGTACTAAAGCCGAAGATTGTGAAGCGAATAAAAATATTTAAAACATGGGAAGAAGTGTACGATTTAATTGGAAGGGATATAATTCCAGTAGACTTTGGCGGATACGAAAAAAGCGAACAGGAAATACATGGTTTGTATTGGTGATGAAACTTGCCTTCTAAAATCCTTAATTCATAAGTACCTATATAATAATAGTTTACTATATAATATATGAATAATATTGGATCGCTTATAAACGTAAATTAATTTTAATTTTATATGAAAAATCATATCAGTAGAAGCTAATTTGAAATATTGGTCAACCACGCATTCTATCTCCGGGCTTGCGTATTGCACCGGAGATCTTGGGTTCGAATCCCAAGGAAACAAATAAGGGTTTCGCTTGGGTAAGCACAGAAGACTGATCTACTTGCCATTACTCTATGCACCATTTGTCGTAACATTATAATATGTATCCAAATTACTTAGTTTATTCTGACATAGCGTCATCATGTTTAATGTTAAAACAACATAAAATAATTTTACTATTATTTCGTGATATTTATTGTATATTATCATAATAAAATATGTAAAAATCACGTTTTTTAGACGACTGGATTGAATCTTTAAGCGATGATGATTTCAAGAAATACTTTATGGATATAAGTTCAGCAAGTACTGACGAAAGTTGCAGACCAAGCCACATGTTCTGTGAGGAGTACGCTGGGTTGCCTGGCACGTTCAGGCTACTTAGTGTCGACTAACATTATTTATTTAGATTCCAGTCTACATTCTAGTGTAACTTCGTATTGATTCAGATACATCAAAAACTTGCGTCACGTGATCGCTTGTGAATGTCAGTTTACAGGCTGTTCACAAACTTGTTAGGATTATTTTTTGTTATATATGGACACTATAATAATCATAATCGTTGTAATGGTCGTTTTTTTACCTTTTATTCTATAATTCAATTTATATGTGTGAAGATTATTTTTTATAAATATCTAAAACAATATTATAAAGAGGAAAGATTTGTATTTTTTTGTGTTTATTTGTAATGAATAAACTCAAAAACGACTGTGCCGATTTCAAAAATTCTTTCAACATTGGAAAGCTACATTCACTTTGAGTATATTACCACAACCATAGGCTATATTTATTGCTAGAAAAGATTAGGGATCCTTACTAAAACTTAAGTAACGTAACCCAAGGTGTAAAAAAGTGTCATAAAACTTCTTTCGTCGCATGCGCTGCGGAAACTATTGATGATAGACCAAAAGTACACTGTAAAAAAACGTAAGGGGGGGGAGGGTTGTAAGGGGTAGAAAGGGGAGGGATGAAAAGTTCTATGGAAGTATCGTCATTTTTAGAGCCAAAAGCTTTTAGACTATATAACATCACGTAACGACGAAGTTAACGTGGGTGCAACCGCGGGGCACAGCTAGTATCTTATAAAAGGGTTTTTTAAGTTTAAGATAGATAGATATTTTATACATAAGTTATCTATTAAGTCAGGTGTATTATTAAAGAATAAGAAGTATTAATTTCTTATAGAACAACTCTTTCTAATATATTTTTTTTAAACTTTCTTAACCACTGATAGATCAAATTGACGTAAAATTTTAAATTTTTATCGCATGAATTGCGTGACTATTATATATGCGATCATAGACAAAAATTTACATAAAACAAATTAGTGTTTCATGATTCGAATTAAACGTCAAATATTAAAAATGAATTTTACGCCGAAAAAAAAAGATGTTAATTTATTCTGGAGAAGTAGTTGTAAAAGAGAAACAGAATATAATTTAGCAAAGCCCGGTGAATGTTGATGGAAAATATGGTAGAAATAATAAGAAAATGGATTGAAAAATAACCACATTTCAAAAGGAAAGACTTTAGTGAGTATGATCAATGTATTTTTTGTGGTTTGTAAACTCTGCACGCGTTTATGTCACATACTTATTTCCACATCCACATCCGTTTTTTCCAAATATTTGCTTTTTATCGCAATTATATCCTGTTCAGAGATCAGTTAAGCTCAATTATTCGAAATTATGACATGATATTTTTACATTATTATTATGACGTTTAACATATATTTTCAATATAGTATATAACACACAACTTTGAATCGTTTTGCACTATCTGAAACATTTTTAGCACGCATTTTATTCTTCTTAGCACGTATTTATCATATCTTGTATTTAAATTGTCTAGAAATGGAAATATACGTAGTTTCATTTAATGTCGGTAAGGTTTCATTTGTTATTTTTTGCATTTACGGTAGGTTAGTTTTTAAAATTGAAGTCTCTTATTCTTTGACAACTTTACAGTTACTTAACTTATTCTTAATTTGTTCGTAAGTATTATTATTATAATTTAGAGTCCGTTTTCCCCGACTTAACGCTATAAACTAAGGTTAATATTAATGTGACGTACTAAACGAGTTTAGAAGCGACATCTTGAGAGTTTTAATTGAGATCGCCTAAGCTTTTACGTTATAAACGACAAAAAGCGTTCTGTAATGTATTTAGTAAAGACTTTGCTAAAGAAACGATCTCTCAATCTATTTGTATACATATCTACATTACTAAGACATCAAAACAAGTCAAAATCAGTATTCCTCTGAACTGTTCACGCTGTTATGATTTCAATACAATCCTGTCTAATTAGCGTATCTACAGAGCAATTCATATTTGCTTTTGACGTGAATCTAAAATGGTAAAGTGGTGCTGCAAAGCATTAGAGCTTTGATTGCCTTAACGGTATAATTCCTGGAGTGAAATATTTAACGTAGCATCCGAACAGAGTAACAATATACAGAGGTACTCTACTACATTAATAAATTACTTAAATACGATCATTGGGTGCAAGAACGCCAACGCGTCACTGAGAGCAGGCTGCGGCAAGACAATTTTTTGTATAGGTATGACAATGAGATTCGTGCTAATTTTGCAACAACGACTTACCTCCTGTTATTTCCATGTAATAAAATTCATAAAAACAATTGCACTAGAGTTAAATCAGTGCCCTATAAAAAATATTTTATGATCTTCCATTTCAGTGATCGAGTTGCAAGTAAGTATATTAAATAAGAAGGCATGGGCAGGCAGGGGGTAGGGAGGGGTATCTGCCCCCCTGGAAATCTCGCAGAACATGTATGAACTCGCCTAATTACCTACTAATAAAAGTGTAATATGGTCCAACTTTTTAATAAACCGCGCAGTAGACACTAGCAAAATGCACGGTGCAATTGCCAAAAATACATTGCAAATTTACTTTTATTTATTTAACGACGTATAAGGCAGGATCATTTGCGGCTGTTTGCCCTACACACTACATTACATATACCTAATGTTTCATGTAAGTGTGTTTGTGTAGTGTGTATGACAAAGCAGCCGCGGATGATCCGACCTAAAAAATCTGACTTGCGCTAGGCCAGAAGCTGGGTACGCTCATGCAAATATGAAAAATATATTGCCGTAGCGTATTCTCGATAATAGGGATTTGTATCCCAAAAGATCCTTTATAGTATTTGAATAACATAGGACATAGGTATGCTTTCAGCGTTACCATTTAATATAAAAAGTTTACTCTAAGCCAAATGACCTTAAGTATACTTTTCCCTTTGGAAACCGAGCCTCATGAACATTTGATGAAGCGTGGTCCTGAGTATAATTCACGAAGAAGCAAAAATTTGATAAATTTCTTTGAAATAAAATTGATAATGAATTTCTAACCACTGTCAGTAATGAGTAATGACCAATGCTCAACTGAGATTACTGTTATTTTTTTTAACGCCTCTTAATAATATTAATAATATTTTTAATAATATTCTATTATTATATTCTATTTTTTTTCTTAATAATATTTTTTTATAAAAAAACATTTCATCTAATAAAACATTTAATTTTTTATCAAAAAACACACACAACTTGATGTGATGTGAAGTCCCGTGTCCCCTAGTGGGGTATGGAACAGATACATTTCACATTTGTTTCACTGATCAGCCTTATATGCTCTGGATGACCGAGTTTTTTTTATCTCCACCGGGAATCGAACCCAAGACCGCCTAACGCGCTTATCACTAGTGACTAGACCAAAGAAGCGGTCTCCTACAACTTATTCGGGTTATATGACCGCACTCTTCAAGTAATAAATAAAAAAATTCTGAAGAAAATAATATTAAGCTTTTATACCTAAATGATCTGTTTGTAACCTTAGAAAAATTTAAAATCTGAAGAACTGACACATAATCGTGCTTGCTTGACCTCCTTTTACGATAATAATAAACAGGACCACGTCACATATTAAATAACAATTTTAGGAAAACAACATAATCTACAAAACTTTGAAGTTTTATTAATTCAAGCCTCTGTGACTAACTGTTCTTAAATTCTTAACAACGAGACTAAACAATGCACAAAAAGGCCGCAGCCACTGCAATTTCTAATTAATATTAAAATCCAATTCAGTTTCCGTTGGACGGTGAAAACTTTAATCTAGTTTGTAAAAGATACGTTTAGTTCCTGTTTACAGTGGATATCGTGGGAAATTTATGTCTTAAGGAAATTTTGCTAGTATCGGAACAAAATTCTGTATCTAGGTTTCTACGTTTTTAGATTTTGAACTCCCGACGAATAATAGAGTTTTATAAGTTTAACGTGTGTCGTAACTGCTACACGAATGTACCGATTTTGATACAGCTTTTTGTTGGAGAGTTGTGATCAAACATTTATGAGTTATTCTGATTTGAAAACATCATGAACCTACTTAGTTGGGATTAAATTGTGCTCACTTGTTTGAAATTATTTAAGAAATTATAATTTACAATCTACCTCTGATTTGCTGCTAAATAAATTAGATGGCATAGAAATGTCATCTTTTCAACTTAGCAATAGTTATATTATAAGAAACTATGTCTTGGTAGGCGATAAAAATTCCCGACACGTTAACCTATATACTAAGTATATAAAAATCAATTGCTGTTCGTTTTTCTCGCTAAAATTCGAGAACTGAAATGTTTGTCGTAGTCCAGGGAAGGTTTAAACAGTGGGAAAATATAGAAAACGCGATCAATACCAAAATATTCACTAGAAATAATTTATATGTCAAAACAACGTTTGCTGGGTTAGCTAGTAGTTACGTACCATAAATTATAAGTAGTTAAAATCTATTTCGATACATCAGCTTTCGATATAGACTCAAAGGCATGTCAAATTAATAACAGGGGTGTTTCTCGTCGAGTGTGAATAACAAGACGGTATAGAAGAATACCTCTAGAACATCTCTCAAGAAAAGTTTCTATGAATAACATAAGCATATTATTGTCCTCATATAATTTGGAATAATAAATCAATCATACCTAACACTTGAATCTTTTGATAATTTATAAACAAAATTAAATCTATAAGTGAAATTCCGTGTTGTCCCCTAGTGGGGTATGGGGCAGATGCATTTCACATCTGTTTCACTGATCGATTTTTTCTTTAGGGGCAAGTAGGTGATCAGCCTTCTATGCCCTGCCAGACCGAGTTTTTTTTATCTCCACCGGGAATCGAACCCAGGACCTCTCGGTTGTAACGCTTACGCGCTTACCACTAGACCAAGGAGGCGGTCTTATATATTTAAATTAAATCTATACATAAATAAAAAAATATGTAAAAATATAATGTATTTAATTAAACATTGACAAAAATTTAATACTGTTATTTAGATGCTTTATAATAATATAGATATTTATATCGACAACTGCGAGAACTGACAGATTGACAATGATTTATTATTGAAAGGTAATCAAAATAATGGAATATGGCTTCGAACTTATACAGAAACGTTTAATCACTCCGTTATAGGTTAGTCTTGATTTTCTACTAATTATTCTCACGGCCATTTTCAAAGGCAATCTTGGATTTTATAGTCTACTGAAGATTAGGGCGGCAAACTGCACATATACTTACAAATAAACTTCATTGATACCAACCAGATGAGAAACGCAAATCCAACCAATATAAAATTCCTTACGTCTATTTCAACACTTTCAATTGTTTTTTGGTTAAATAACATATCTACACCTTCTCCTGCACGATGTTGCATATCACCGTGAACAGCAAGCCCAGAACCACCAGCGTTCCCACCATTAGAATGAGCTGGTTCAGCGATACGTTGATAGCGTGGCACGTCATCCTTCTAACAACAGCTGTAGTATTTACACATCCAATTCATAACTATAAGTAAGGTTACAAAGGCTAATGCGATAACTATGATTTGGACCAAATCAACTTCATAGCAAAGTGAACCGTGCCCCATCCTTATCGGCCATTAACGATATGGCAGACGACTAAAAATAGTAAGATGAGGATCACTATTGATCCAATGATCATCAAAAGCTGGTTTAAATTAAAACTGAGCCCACAAGCAGCTGACTGAGATTTTGACATATTTTAAGAAGGCAAGCCCGTGATTTCTTGCATTTTAAATTCTTGTGTTACATACTTTAAGTAGTGTTTTTTCACTGTTTAATTTAACACATTGTTACAATATTTTTAAACACTGAAAATTTTGACGTTTTTGACGAATTTTGACGTGACAGCTATCAAAAATATTATCGCAGATTAGAAAAAGTTTTTATTGTGAAAAGGTTACAGTGGATCGTGGATCCCTCTCATATCAATCACGTCGACTCATTAAGGAGCTAAAACACCCCAGACCTATCAGTATTATAACACTCTTCTTTTTGAGGCGGGAATTAAAAATAGGATGCACCAAAAAGTTAATAAGGGGTCACATTCAGCATGACCTGTTAAGACTAGTAAATTTGTTACCAATATTTAATTTCCAGTGCGCTCCACGCGGACACTGGATAAATTGTAATATAAGTTTTAAAAACATAAGTTTAAATAAATAAAAAATAATGACGTCTGATAACACGTAGTTATTTATTTCTACATCTAAGTCATCGAGAAAATGATCTACGTACGTACATATTATGCAATTTAAACAACAAAACAGGAGTATAAAATTTATTTAATTATTCAAACATTAACAATAAAATAATCAATTTTCAAAAAAAAAACAAAAAATATTCGTAACATCGCAGTCTAGCTATTCATCACAAGGCTAAAATCATAGTTCTCACCACGGCTTTATTACGGCAAAAAGTCAACCTTTAAAAATAGTTTAAACCAAAACTACGTTCTTTAAACCTTACTTCGCGAATAGATTAGCAATTCTCAGCCTTTGTATTTAGTATCTAGTTTATAGGTGAACATTTAAAGGATTTTCTTTTGATAATGTATCGGTAGGTATATTAGATTTATTACGAATTGTTTAAATTATGTAATTATGGTCTGGATTTATAATTTCAAGTATATTGTCAAGTTTTAAACATTATTCTAGTTCAATAATTACGCTTATAATAATACCACTAATGTTTACCTCGTTCCTGACGCAAAATATAATAAAAATATTCACATATCCATTAAGTGTCTAATAAATATTTATAATATAAATTATTAAATACGTTTGACTTAGCAAAAAGCCAGTGCGATTACATTTTGCAATGACGTCATAGAATAATTACTCGCAACTCCGATTTTCTTGTTTTATCAAGCAACATTTTTCTCTCTCCTGAAAGAAAATCACTTTGTGAATCCTAGTTCTTTTAGAACCAACTTCTTGGATTAACGGTGCATGCACAACATGCATATTGCGCCTGATTCTGTTAACGCGGGAATAAATGTTTCGGTTCGAAAGACTGACATTTTATCACCTACTTACTTTAAGAAAAATATCAATGTAACAGAATCTGTCTGCCCTATGTCCCACTAGCAGTTACGGTAAAACTCCGTAAATTATTGTTCTCGAGTTCATTCAAAATGTATAACGCGAAAGGTCGTGGGTTCCCGCAGACGAAATAAAGGCAAAGGTTGGATTCCTTATAAATTTTCCTTTACAATTTTACTTTTCAACCGACTCCCAAAATGGAGAAAGTTCTAAATTCTGTTTTTACGTTTGTTACGCAATTGTGAGGCAAATTATGAAGATACCGATTTTAAACTTAATAATCTCATTTTAATGTTAACATTATTCACGGTAATATCCAGAAGCATGAAAAAAACATTTTTAAGACTAATTATATCAAATTAAACCATAAATTAAATTGTTTATCAGATGCGTAAAACGCAGCTATGAAGATTTTAGCTAGTAGATATCAATTATTACTTATAATACAGTATTTACATAGATCACTAATTAATTATTAGTAGGTGCAGGCTCGTTACAGAAATTAGTTCGAAGCAAATTGTTATTGTACAATCAAGAAACAATTAAATCATCTCTAATTGATCAATATTGTCGTAACATTGATTGATGACGAAATAAATTAATTATATTACAAATCCATCACCAGGGAAATAAATCACTTATGTTTTAAATGAAATAGAGTTTTCTTTATTATTCGACGCTTTATCAAAGTCTATTTATGTTTGTCATATACACTATTTTTAGCTTGGAATTTTACTAGCTATTTTCAGATTTTTATTGCAATTTATGGACCGCTCAAACTTAACTTTTAAACTTACTCAATTTCCAAGATTGAACCTACTAGCTCTCATGTGAGGAACACTTCTTTATATCGTAGTGTTGCCATTACACAAATATCTTCAGTACTTTTAAAGCGACAAAAGATTAAGACAATCGTAATGTCGCCATTAAAATAACAACAGACTATTAGAATAACAAACATATGAAAAAAATCAACTTTAATGATGCTATAAATAAACATATTAGGGCAATTCCAAAAACAGTCTCAGGGACTACAGTATGGTCATATTACAATAAACTTTACTCCATTTAAATTGAAATAAAAGACTATTAAGTTTAATTATCACCAATTTATTTAAATAGCCCAACTAAAAGCAAATGGCGTTGTGAATCGATTGAGACAAGTTTTAAAACGATGTTGCCATGTTTAAAATAAGAAATATTGGCAAGAATGACACTGAGATTTGACAATACATTTAAATTATTCCATTACGATTGAAAAAAAAAGGAAGAGATATCCTGTTAGCGATACGGCTATCCGTAGCACTAATAATGAATTATTTTTGTTTTCTTGTTTTAATATTTTCTTTCTAGTGCAACAAATTGTTAATTAATGAATAATATAAAATATTATAGGTTTTTAACTTATACTCCAACCGTAATAAAAAAATAGATTTATACTATCTTAGGTAGCAGATAGAAGGTACAAAAATCATTGAATATGACAACATCGGAGAACAATACAACAATAGACGCTATAAACAATGCTTCACATTAATATTTTTTTGATTCTAAGAAATCATCTCAATCCATCCTTTGATATATATATGGCATATAATCTATTAACCTAAATGCATTCATACACAGCCTATACACAAGTAAATTGACAAATTTTATGTGCAACAATGATATATTACAGATAGATGGGTTACCTGCGCGTAAAACATAGCAACACAAAGGTAGACCAATTGTCTGAGCTAAACAAACGCCCCGTTTATTTATCCAAATGGCTCGTCTAAAACTGTGTGTACTGTTTATAACTTATTCCAGATCTTATAGAGCTTAATAGTACTATAAAAAGTTCTTTAGTACAAATACGAAAGTAACTTCAGTGGTACCTTGATTTAACCGATTCATTCATTGAACATATTTCTTTTTATAATCATCAAGTCGTTTTTTAAGCCCGGCCGCACATTATCAGAAATTTCTGTCAGAAAAATCCTAACGCACCAATCAGAAACGGCCGTGCCGTTAGAATTTTTCTAACAGTGTGCGGGAGCTAATACAAAATATATGCACGGAGCGCCTTCCGGCGAGCGTTAGAATTTTTCTGACAGAAATTTCTGATAATGTGCGGCCGTGCTAAATTGTCTTCAATTTACTTGTACTTATAAAATGAACGTTCGTGTCTATTTATAATATGTCATTGATGTGCATAACTGAAATGGGACTATCCAAAGCACCCAAAAATCTTTGGCTATAAACATCGAAAATAACATATGAGTCTTACTAACTAAACTTACCAATGTCCCGTATCTAAAGCAACTTGAACACCAAATATTTATAAATACAAAATTCTCGACCGGCAATAATTCAGTAATACTATATAATATATATTACTTCGAATGAAATATTATATTAAGCTCCTAGAGTAAATAGTCGACATTTCGTCGCTACTCTAGGACACTAACATGGTTGCCCATTTATATTTCTTTTTATATTAAAAAAAGTAGGGCGATATTTAATTCTATTCATTTGAGATAGTTTTAGAAAACTCATTAGAATCTTAACACTTTTATATATTTTTTTTAAGAAGAGAGATGTCGCTATCATATATCTTCTCGTCACGTGATAGAAGATACACTGTGGCTCGCTCGCGTGCGCATGCTGGAGTAGGTTGTCGTTGGAAAACCCAATAACATAGAAAGTTCCTAAGTCCTATCTCTTATCTCTTACTAACACTTAGCTTAGGAAGTTACAAGTTTTCATTCATGAGTAACAGGATAGGATAATCACTTAGGAATATTCTAATCTATTGGTAATCGTGCAAATATTATTCACAATTTTGAACCCTTACCAAGCAGAAACCTTCTATTGAACCGAGAAGAGCTTATTGTTATTGCAAGGAATCAATTAGTTTCTAGTTACTATATTACATAAGTTATACAATTTCTGAAAAAGCAAATTTTTTTAAGTGATCCTAGATATAAATATACAGTATTCTAAACGGTTCGAGAACGTTTTAATCATGTAAGGAGTATGAGAAATGTTCTGGAAGCTAGTGCCTTGGTACTTAGCTTTGCTATCCCATTTGACAAAGGTATTAGTTAGGACCAAAGCGGAATACCAGATAATAGATTTAAATGACGTGTCTGAGTGCGGCAGTAAGTCTAATAACAAAATCATACATCTAAAAATTAAAATGTCCCATTCTCTAATGGATTTGGTTTTCGAACCGTTAAGAATTATGTGGAAACTGAGGATAACTAAACAATTACTTGTTTTTGTACTTTTTTAACGCCTTCCTACGGGTGTTTTCCATGGACCTCGTGACCAGCCAGACTGCAAACTTATCAGATACTCCATAAATAGCATTAATCGTGTTAACGAAGATTGCGTGGGGGAAGTATCCAACAGTCTTCGACGTCGAGCCGACGAGTCTGATTGCGGACTTGACAAACGTCTTAGCAGTGGGTGCTATTAACGAAGCGCGGCGAATACCAGACATATTTGAGCATACAAAGCCAGGTAGAACGCACTGGACAATAATACCCTTTTTACTGTATTCCATATCGAGGCCCTCTGAAAACTTGTCTACGTAAGCCTGAAAATAGTGTAATTAAATTATGATTACATTCAATTGAATTTTTTTCTTTATTTCACGCAATATTACAAGATCACTTGTGAATGTCAATCTTTAATTCTTAGTTTACAGGCCATTCAATACTGCCTCCGTGGCTAAGTGATTCATGATGCACCAGAGGTCCTGAATTCGAAAACCGGGGGAGAAATTAAGCTTAGGATGGGTAGGCACAGAAGGCTGATCACCTATATAGATATAGAAATGTGCCTGCCCCATGCTCCAATGAGGGTTTACAGTAATTTACTTTACATGTCATTCAGGAACACACCATGTCGGAGAAGAATATCCAAGAAATATATCATTTTTGCAATCATGCGTAACAACAAATATAGGTAATGTAGTCTATAATCTATTTTCTTTTCAAATTTATTTAAAGATCAAAGGAAAAACAAGAACACATTTTTCTAATACTAAGATAGAAGCAACCTTACAAGCTTACCTTACAAGCTGCGTAGACGGTCAACAAGGGGCTGGGTATGATTGAGGATCCGGATCCAATGTTGATGACCACACCCTTGCCTCGCTTGACCATATCAGGAAGAACAATGCCAGTCATACGCGTAACTGATACCATGTTAGCTCTTATTAATGTCGTTATGCTGTTCTCCCTGAAAAATTGATATTCTTACAAATATAATACCTTACTTGATGGCCCAGTGGATCACGCGTCTTACAAACAATGCATATGGCACGGAAGATCAAAGAATCTATTCCCAAGTCAATAAAAAATGTTTCAGTTTAGTAGGCACAGAAAGTTTACCAACGTGATGGTAAAGAAAATGTTGATTGAAAAAGATCTGTGTTTATAAGTAAAAACTTTAAGATATACGATGTACGAGTTTTGTGAACGTACCATCGAATTTAATTAATTCCATGCAACGTTAACGTGTGATAATAGCTCAAACAAAATAATCATTATATTTCATTTAATCCACAAATGGATTGTAAAACGATTAATATGCATGATCTTATTAATTATTATTCCGTAATTGTTTGATACGTGACGATGGAATGAGGATTCCTAAATCGATCGACCATTTGTTACCCGATTAACATCGCTGTAACGAACCATCAAATTAATGAACCACCTATTTATTACCTTACACGTAGATTATTACCGAAGGTAGATACATCTTCCTACTAATCGCGTGGATAATTTCCAATTTCGTCAAATATTAGAAGTGGAGTGATGGAGTACCTGGGGAGGCGTTGTAAACCAGCGCTCTATCATTTGTGGTAGGGCATACAGCCGACCGTTTACGCCTTTTTGCTTGTATGATTATGCTTAAATTTTAGTATGTAATTTAATGTTGTGAAGATTTTTCATTATTCCATTTTCAAGTGTTTTTTAATAATACTATGGAGGCTCTTATAAATTTGTTTAATTTTGTCTTTTGCCGTCTGCGCGAAGACACAAATGATTAATACTTACATTTAATCAAATGGACTCACGTAGTCGAGAAGCAACACTTTGAGCACTGATTAAATTAGAGGTTTGAAGTATTAAACGAATCATTATTGTTATATGAAATCAATGAATCATTATTGGCGTCTCTAAGAATAATTTTATATTTAGTTACATTATTTAATAACATACCCGTAATATTTAAAGTTAATATTTTAAATAGCTTATTGGGATTTTATAAATTTTACATGATAGGAATTAAAATACCAGATTTAAAAAATTATCTTACTTTTGAGATTTTATTATAAGTTTGATAAAGTATAAGATAACATCAACGTAAAAAAATTACTCTAAAAATGTGACAGTGCCTCTAACGATTACGCACAACTTCGCAGGTTTTATGGAACTAACAACTATAAGTTGTGGAACAAAAAACCTATATTTAATATAAAGAATCATATAATGATCATCTGCTAGATCTATTACACCTCTAGAAAGACATACCTACTAAAGTATGTTAATATTAGCCTGAATTATAATCAGTACCTACCTATCTAAAAAATCTATGAATTACTTTGAAATAACTTTGATACAGCGTGATTTAAAGCACATGGGAGCCAAATTTTTGACATTTAACGACATTTCAAGATCAAATTGTTTATTTTTAATATAATATTTTGTGTCGTCTTAAATATTTGTCCTTTTTTGTGTATTATGTATAGCACATACATAATCTTTATAGATATTCCTAAAAAACAAGTAAAAGATTACGTGTTTTTTATTTATCAAGTGAGTTCAACACTTAAAGACTGATACTTCCACAATTACTGGACATTGGCAGAATCCATTTTTTACATGGGAAGCCATTTTTTAAAGAAGAAGTTACATAATATTTAGCTCTAGAACAATCAAACGAAGCCGGTACATAGGGCGGGCGGTGGGGCGGGCGGCTAAATAAAATTAAAAACATTTTCATAAAGAAAACGATTTCATTTCGATAGCTGGTCGTTTGAGTTTATCGACTGGATATAAGAATAGATTGAGACCATCAGCATACTAGCATATCCTAATAAAATCGATGTCTCTACTGTATAACGCAAAATAATCTAGTACGTTCTAGAAATAATCTTCGCTAAAGCGACGACTGCTCAATATATTTCAATTGAAGCACTTATTTCATATGGCAATAGCGCACCTGCTCCACTTGAAAATTGTTTTCAAACGGTGCGGTTTTATACTTTCAATTTCCACGATATTTTCCAACTTATAGATCTTGAAATTCCAGTGAATCGGTTTCAATGTAAGTTACGACACACACTGGGGCTCACGCGTTTGTTTTTCTGTTTTAAACAATTTGATAGATGACAATCCCCCATAGTGACCATTAAACTCTGCGCTGTATCATTTCTCATACAAATACGTAACGCAGATGCTATCGATAATTAAATAATAATAAATAAATAATAATTGGAACAACTCACATACATTGCTCTGATCCCAAAGTAAGTAGCTGAAGCACTTGTGTTATGGTAATCAGAAACAACGAGGGAACCACAAAATACATATACATATAGGTTTATAAACAACCAAGACTTGGCAACCATCATTTGTGCTCATCACACAAATAAATGCACCTGCCGGGATTCGAACCCGGAATCTTTTGATGCAGAAGGCAGGAATACTACCAATTGCACCACCAATCGGTTATCAAACAATTACTTTACAAGACTATGGTAGAGCTGCTTTTTTTAAATAATGTTGTTCTCATTTCGAATAGTTATGTTTAAAATTGAACTAGGATTTAAAGTGGTTTTAACTATTGCAACATAAGTAGGTATGCAAATTATAAAGCAAATTTGAAATATTTAAAAGAACAATGAAGTAAGACTTGCTGGTTTCGAACCCTCTACAGATGTGTTATTTTATTATGTACATTTAAATAAATAAATTTTAAATAGAAAAATAAAACCGACCTCAAAACGCACTATAAATGAAAAATAAATTTTGTTTCATAAACTACTATAAATAAAAAGACGTAAATGGAGTTGATAAATAAAATTCATGTAAAATTCAACAAAGGCATACAACTGTCGCCACATGAAAGACGCCACTTATTGACACCTCATTCAACCAAATTCGTCCTCGGACGGCGACGTAGGAGTGGAACATCCAAAAAAATTAAAATAATATACGTCGAATTGATGAACTCCTTTTTGGTGTGTTTGTTCGGATAAATGTCATATGAACGTGGAACCACCAAATTATACTTGGACAGAGTCAGTAACTGAATATTCCGTTCGCCTCACTTGAATTCTTTATCGCGCAACGTAATGTAGATATATACAGACTGAATTTTAGAGACGTGACAGTGAAGGCAGGTACCTTAACTGTTATAGTTACGGGAAAACGTTCCTAGTAGACCATCCATAACTTTTTAATATTTCTTTTATTTTTTATTAAAATATTTGTTTTGTTATTGTGTAAAATAACAAAAGAATTTTTTTAATGCCAGTCGATCCTATTTCGGACCTATTGAGGTATGAGTACTAGAAAAGTCAGAAATCGCCAAAAACTTTTCCCATACATTTTGTATGAAAAAACGAGAAATCAACTCGAAATATTCGTTATTGCTTAACGATCTTAATTCTTACTGTGACCAAAATTAAAATTTGTGTACAGAAACTACGGTAAGTCACAACACTGACTTCACACGCAGACATAACTTTCTACAAAATTAGAACTAAAAAATTTGATGTCTGTAAAGTCGGTTTACGGACGATAATTAACGTGATAACGTCATAAGAAAAAATTGATGAATAATTGCATACTTTTATGAATTGAATTGAATTATTGTCACACGCTTAGGCCGATAGTGCCTCTATCGCTTGTTCCGCGCTCTCGCTTGCACGCTCGGCTCAGGCGGAACGTAACACTTTTCATGCGTGCAGCATGCGTTCATCGATTTATAAGACGTTATCACGTCAAAAAATAATATATATATATATAATAATCCCTTAAACAGGAATTTTAAACACAAGTGCAAAAATAGTCAGGCATACAGAAATTAGCTCTTTTCAACACTGAGCAAATAGTCGATAATTTTCTTGAATGGATGTAGATGTGCCCAAAGGTAATATGTTACATACAGACTGATAAATGAACTAGGTATCCAACATTTACTTATCCACATGCTGAGATTAGCACGTTTAATCAAACAATTCTGTTTTAGCCTATATAAATGTAAAGAATCGGTATACGGTACAAAGATGCAGCTTACCAATCGGCAATATCAGTGAAATATTCAGGATAACTGTATGAGATGCCGACGTTATTGACTAGGGTACCTATTTCTAGATCAGCTATTTCTTTGGCGATTCTCTCATAAATATCCTCTTCGCTGAAGTCAGCTTGAACAATTTTCGTATTCACTTTGTAGTCGTTCTCTGCAAAGAAGTTAATTGCTTAACGAGACGAATAATGCATTGGTCTGTTGAGTTTTCAAAATAATTAGTACTCACAGTTTGACTAGTTAAATAACAAAAACAGTACATTATTTAAATTGAATATACCTTTTATATAGCACAAGCTTTACGTCGCGTGGGTGTGCTAAATAATGCCACTCTCTCTAGGCCTTTGCTGTTCTTTAGAGCTTTATCATTGAATCAAGTTTTAAAATCGATCGAATAGTTTTCGACTTGACTACAAACATAAAAACAAACCAATTCAATGATATATTTATAATATAAGTATAGAATATAGAATAAGCGATATTATCATAAAAGTTTGATCGATGTAAATTTAAGAATAGACTTTGTGCTATTAGGTAACTGAAATGAATTAGGATATAATTTAATATGTAGATTATATGGAATCACAATAATCTAATAAATAAATTAAATGCGTGAAAAAGAAATTATACAGTATAAAAATATAGAAAGCAATAAAAGGCGAAAATATGAAAGTCTTATGGATTCTTATATTTTCGTTCCTTTTGGAGTGGAGACTTTGGGTCCATGGGGGCCAGAAGCGCGTCGATTGTTTAAAGAGATATCGACGCGCTTAGTTGAGACCACAGGAATCCCGAAAGCTGGCTCATATTTCAGCCAACGCGTTAGTATAGCAATACAACGCGGTAATATAGCCAGTATTTTGGGTACGCACCCTAACGGCTTTCATGAGCCTTTTGTATTTTTGTAAATATATTTAAGTACTATTGTAAAAGTTATACATAAAATAAATAATTTCTCAAGCACCAGACGTAGTCACAGGCAGAATCTAGAAATACTATACTCACGTATTTCTGAAGCGGTTGCTTTCAATTTATCCATAGAACGACTGACTAGAATGATATCACAGCCGCGGGCAGCCAACTGTGAATGACAAAATATTATAGAAAATTTAAAAATGCCGGCGAGGAGATCTATTAAAATTTAATATTACTTTCATAGTCAGCAGATTTCTAAGAATAATGCGGTATTACGCTCCTAGCGAACTAAGCAAGAAAAATATATTCACAGGCACGTTGCGTTGAAAGATAACGTAAATGTTGAACTATGTGACCGAGAAGGCTCCATAGATACAATTAATAAATCTATAATATAAAAATGAATCGCAAAATGTGTTGGTAAGCGCATAACTCAACAACGCCTGGACCAATTTAGCCACTTCTTTTTTTATAATATTCCTTGAAGTACAAGGATGGTTCTTACGGAGAGAAAAATTTAGAAAATTTTCGAAAAAATAAAATAAAAGAAAAACATTTTTACTATACATTTTCTATGGAATGACACTTTATTATACGGAACTTTGACGCGATACGAAGTTCGCGGGGTTCACTAGTAAAGTAATAAAATCATAGTGCAATAATTTTTTTTACCTCTTTAGCATATTCTTTTCCAATGCCATCCGTGCTTCCGGTTACCACTGAAACAAAAAAAAATCATGTAATTCAATTGAATAAAAAATAATTTAATATAATACTTTATATTGTATGATCTATTATATCAGATTTAGTTTTAATTAGCTTTTGGTCGCGACTTTGTGATTACCCTAAAAAACTATATTTACATGGCTGTATTTAAGTTAAGCAAGTTAAGTTTTAAAAACTAGTTTCATTTCGATACCCTATAAGATTTAAATAAAATAAATGCATATGGAATGGGCGAAAAGTATAGAGAAAATCGAGTTTTATTTTTGATAGATAATACTTTTGCTAAAGTAAAATTAGCTAAACTTAAAGCGTATATATTTAAAATTACAGTTCCAGCTGTTGCATAAAAGTCTATTTAGATTTGAAAAAATGATGTTACTTGATATAGGAAAGCTTAGGTATAGTTTCATTATTTCAAACAACGTATTGTATGTATGCGTACATAAAGCTCTGAACAATGTATTTATTATATTTATTATATATATATACATTATAAGCGCAACCTTAATATAACGCACTTCAATATAACGAATCCCTCGATTTAACAAATTTTGCGTAATCCCCTTGAATTGTCCATAAGATTCAATACAAAACCTTTACATTGCGAACATTTTTTGCGAACAACCTCTTTATAACGAATTTTCAACTATCAAGAAAAAGTATAAATACCTCTTATTAACGAATTTTATCAAACCAAAACCTCTATATAACGTTCCCACTAACGAATGACTCTTAATCTCATAGTATGTGATCGCGACATGTTTCAACACGCTTTTGTTCGTAAAACAATCATTGTTGTTTGATGGAAAGTAATGTAAACAATTCTGCTCGTCACTATTGTTAAAGATTTAAGTTAAAAGCTCAGAAAAAAGGTGTTCGTTTTCGGTCGCAGAAAATCGAAACCTCTTTATAACGAATTTTAGACCAACCTAACCTCAACATATCAAACCTCAGTTCAACTGGATATAACGAATATTTTCTTGTTCCCCTCAGATTTGTTATATCGAGATTGCACTGTAGTAAGTTAAGACTGGTATTGTGTGCTTAGCAATATTCAAAATGATCACACGATCCACAAAGCAAATATCGCTTAAGAACGAATCTTATACGTGACGTTAACACAGAAGCTAATGTATACTTGCTATTTGAATGTTATACCAGCAGTATTTGCATAATTCGTAATTGATAAGACACGTGTTCGTGAGCTGCGAAATGAAATATTGCTTACACTGCAACATATTTATTTATATTAGATTGCTCACAAGGGAAACATTTTACACGCGAGAAAAAAAAATTGATATAGAACGGTGAATGCTCTCCTAGTTATGTGTACAAACAAAAAATAAAATTAAAAATACTAATACAATGTGAACGTTTTCGCCGTAAAAGAGTCAATTGATACTATTTTTTGATTATTTTTGTGTTATATTTTTGTGCTGTTCATGTATCTAATAAATGTTTATTTGACAAATAATTTCATATACTATAGAACCTTTTCTTTCTCCAGAGGGGAAAAAGAAACAGACGTACGGTCTGTACGACCGCTGAGTTGATGAAGTAAAATAACCTCTTTTTTGTTTTTTTGAAGGTTGGTGAAAAAACGGCCAAGTGCGAGCCGGACTCTCGCACGAAGGGTTCTGCACCATTATCTATAAAACGGCAGAAAAAATCATGTCTGATGTATGGGAACCCCCTTAAATATTTATTTTATTGTGATCTTTAGTATTAGTTGTTATAGCGGCAACAGAAATATGTCATCTGTAAAAAATTCCAACTGTCTAACTATCACGGTTCATGAGATACAGCCTAGTGACAGACGGACGGACAGCGGAGTCTTAGTAATAGGGTCCCATTTTACCCTTTGGGTACGGAATCATAAAAACCGGCTCCAGCTGGATATCGGTCGCAATGAACAAAAAAATGGCCAGAAAAATGCGGAGGAAGCATTTACCCGGGTGGTGACATAACAAACGGCATATGAGTGTGTTTTAAATAATGGTTTTTTTTTTAATTCTCAATATTGCTAAGGTTAAAAATAAAGGCTTATTATTATTATAAATTCGCGTTGGCATATACAATACAGCCTAGTCTAAAAGAAGAATCTAGCTGCCCACTATTGACAAAATTTTTAAAATCGGTCCAATAGTTTGGAATTTATTTATTACAAACAAAAATACCCTTTAAATGCTAGTTTGTATAATACACGGAGGTTCATATTTCCTTGAACTTAAAGGTAAAGTGTGAAAGTCATGATTTCTTCCATATACAGAGTATTTTACTACAATGTTATATTTAGCGATCAAACAAATTTGAATTGTATTCCTACAGTCTTAAGATACATTTTTAAACATGCTAAGTATCCAAAGAATACTTTAAATTTTCCGGTCATCGTAATACTTGTTATTCGAGTAATTCCTGTTTGGAAATAAATTGAATATATTTTATTACCTACAATACAAGTATATATTATATATAGCTATTCAACTTGCTTCCGAGGGTACAAATAATATTCTATAAATCCATTCACGACTCATTAAACGGAAATTAAGAAAATAATAATAATATCCCATAGTAAGTAGCTGAAGCACTTGTGTTATGGTAATCAGAAACAACGAGGTTACCACAATAAATACATATATAAGTTTATAAACAACCAAGACTCGGAAACAAACATTTGTGCTCATCGAACCCAGGACCTTTTGGGGCAGAAGGCAGCACTACTATTGCGCCAACCGGCCGTTAAAAAAGAAGTTTGTATAATTTGTATTATTCTATTTGTGGACTTTTGTATGCCAAAACAAATGTCTCTAAGCCTATATTCAAGCTGAAACTAGAACCAATGTCTCAATTATCATAACTCTGAAGGCAATGTAAGCCTTATAAAGTGAAACTTCGTAACAACTGAGGTAAAAACATGTCAGCATGATTCAATGATCACTTTCTTTACAGGCAATTTTTATCAGCTTTCTGTGAACAACTGTGGAAATATTTGTTTGTTTTTCCATGATTTGAACCCAGAACTTGCACATGAAGGCGTCTATGTAAATAGACGATTACCCATCATTATAAGGACCTGAACTCAGAGCTTCATTTATTTGCTTTGTTGAAATTAATAACTAAAAATTTATCTCTCTGCGCCTACATTAACATTTTTACTTAGATAATGTTGTATAATAAGAACTTTAAGTTAATCTTTCCAAGCAAAGCAAACAAATTATATATTAATTATTTACACCTTAAAAAACGCAATAAAAAGTAAAAAATAATTCATGTAAATAAGCCATTAAATAACCATACACATCGAATCGATAACATTTTGTTTTTGAAGGAAGATGTGAAAAAAGTTGTGTTGAGTGATAAATTATAATTCATATATCGTATTCCTGATACTATATTTTCTTCTATTCCACAACGCTCGCATATCTCACTTTTTATAGATTATATCGCGTGCCTTTATGGCCGAGTTAATAGAATTATTCCGTACGCTTACGTACGTTAATGTACATTACATAATATTGCTCTTACCTCGGCGTATCTCTGCATTCAGTTTATGAGATGAAATGTAAATAGGAAATACTTTTATGCAAATAAATATTCCTTGACATAACAGCCATTACTTATAATCGAGTGTACGACGTTGGTTTTATGTAGGTATTATATCTTATTGGTGTAAGGAAATATAAATGCAATCAGAAGGCAAAAATTTACATAAAGTTGAGATTTGAGATTCCCTTACTTCTAACCACAATTTTAATTCCAAATTATCTCCAAAGAAATAAGTTTTGATGTTTAGTCAGTTCTTTACTTTGATGATTAAAAAATCGTTTTCATCTTAAAGTAAGTAAAACTTTCAAATATTTTTTAAATTTTGAGATAGCTTCTAAGTTATTGGAATTACAAAGTATATAGCTATTATAATGTGCATTAAATCATTTATGAGCATTCAATTATTTAATTAAATAAATATTACTTTAAGCGTTTAAATAGCTTAATAGCTTAAGTCATCCTTAAAATATATTTGCCCTTGCTTTTAATAAAGCTATTACAGAGGAATAATATCTCCATACATTGTTTTATAACCAATATACCTACATCTTAGATATTATATATATATATATATATATATATATATAATTCTGGAGTCACAGTATTTGTAACAACTCTTCCAAAATGGTTTGACCGATTTTTATGATTTTTTTTGTGTATATTCGAGAGGCCTGAGAATAGAAGAGAATAGAAAAAAATATTTGTTATTTTTTGGACAAATTTTAATGTTAATTTTTTTATGATCTGGCTTAATACACATAACCTTTAATTTTTTAATAGCGAAATTAACTGATCAATACCAAAACATTCACTAGAAATATTTTATCGAAACAACATTTGCCGGGTCAGCTAGTTTATGACCTTAGTTTAGAAGGATGATAAAAACATAAATCAAATATGAAAATATCCTTAATATTAAAATTTAGTAATTAATTAAATGTTCTAAATATCTCCAGCGAGCCGTATTACGGGGCTTCGTAATTTAGTGGAATTTTAATAGGGCTCTACAGAAGCGAAATTGTATAGATAAATTACCGTTAATAAAGTTTAAAATTGTCTACGTTCAGGGAGCCGTTTTTCAAAGGAAATCCTTGCAAATAAGTGAAGGAAATTTTCTTAGAAATAACATTAAATAAGCAATGAAAGAAAATAAATTAAAGACTACTGGCGGCCGCTCGTGTTTGAATATAATTGTTATACAAAGACAACATCAAAGTCAAATTCTTAGGAGAGGCTACAGTAAGCATGGTATGTATACCTACTTACTTACTTTTATTGCCTACTAGTGCACCCCCCGAACTTCGTATCGCGTCAAAGTTCCGAATAATAAAGTGTCACCTATAACGTAGAAAATGTATGAGGAAAATGTTTTTCTTTTATTTTATTTTTTCGAAAATTTTCCAAATTTTTTTCTCCGTAAGAACCATCCTTGTACTTCAAGGAATACTATAAAAAACGAATTGGCCAAATTGGTCCAGGCGTTGTTGAGTTATGCGCCAACACATTTTGCGATTCATTTTTATATTATAGAAGATAAAAGAGTTAGTAACTAAGTATAAAAATAATTTTAAGTACCAACGGTAAAGATGGATGTTATAACTTTGATGTGTTTGTCTGTGGAATTTTAGCTCCTACACGAATAAACCGATTTCATTTTTTTGTCTGAGAGCCGATTTCTTCGATGGGTCTTAGCTACAATTTATGAAAATCGGATTATCAGTTTCAGTTTTCTCTTCTAAATCACGTCGCGGTTTTTACAGTGTTTACTACTAAACGCAAATAACTTAGCTTTAACTTAATTTCTTAACTAAAAACTAACTTCAGAAACCATTACACTAATAAAATACAAATATTAATTTCACAAGAGAAATATTTACATTCAGTACAGTACAATTCAGTCTTACGATTAAAGATTTTACGATATAACCTAATATTTTTACCAGGACTTCTAATTAATAATTCTGTGCTTTAATGTATTTTGATTCACGCTTTTGTGTGTGACATTCCGAGACCAAATTAAAAAAATATCAGATATTAAAATTAACACGTGCCTAACCTAGATAATTAAGTGAACGTCACGTCAGAAGTATACTTATCTAATCAAATCGGAATAAATAAAATCGATTCATTGGTCTTAGGTAACAAAATTACAAAGTAAAACCTCTTCCTTTTTTTAAGTTGGTTGAAAATCCGATAATAATGTATTAGAATTAGAATACTTGACATCAAGAGAGTCGTGTGAAATGAATTTTCATACAAGTATGGCCAGGAATACATTTAGAAATCAAACAAAGAAGTGGCTTATTGTTGGAAAACAAGCCATGAAGCAGAAACAACAACAAAAAAAGAGAATTAGAATAGCACACATCAGCGTTGTCAATTATTTCATAACTAGCGACCCGCCCCGTCTTCTCACGGGTATAAAATATATATATAAACCTTCCTCTTTAATCACTCTATCTATTAAAAAAACCGCATCAAAATCCGTTGCGTAGTTTTAAAGATTTAAGCATATAAAGGGATATAGGGACAGAGAAAGCGACTTCGTTTTATACTATGTAGTGATTTAACCGCGCAGATAAGATTAAACACATAGGAGAGTATGATTGACACTTGTTGAACAGAAAAAAAATTCGTGCCAGTCAGAAGTCATATTATGTATGAGTTAACAACTATAAGTTTGGCAAAGTATTATTCGATAGCTTCTGAATGAAATATTAGATTGACATTGGTTAAATGTTAAAAAGTCTATCCATTATGAGTAAAATTGCTATAGTTAACTCCTATGTGGTATATATTTAAATATGTATATTTTATTAATAATATTCTCGCGGAGCTTATGAAAATGCATTATACACAAAGGACAGCAGGAAATAAATCTTAAAACGGCAAGAAAATACAGGTTTTATAAATACATTTAATTAATTACAATTATTTAATTTCTACCTGTTGACTAGAGTTCATATTTATTTGTGTAAAAATGAATGTACTTAATACAATGCTATAGAATTTTGTATTATCTAGTTTCACGTCAACATAAAACCTTTTTAATGGCTTAGGCCTTAAACAAAAATACTTCGTAAGAGTTCGAATCAAATATATTTATGATTACGATTGATACGAAGGGCGGATATACTTGTTTTTTATTAAGTTTTTTATTTTTATTTAAAAATAAGTATATCATAAAAACTACAGTTTATATTCATTCTGTTTGGAATCAGTCGTAGTTACAGGCTTTTCCCGTTGACAGATTTCAATGCATCTTTATTGATTAACTGGTCACTATCAGGCGATTACCCAGTTATTGCAAAGGTCATTGTGATATTTATATTTCGATTGAAATGAAACGTTGGCAGGACTGATGGTGCAAGCAAATATCGACTTAAGGTGACGGACCTTTTCTTACCTCGACCGTACATCTTATAACCTATACAAAGTTTATGGAATGTTCAAAAACGCGCTCTAGGCAAATGCCTAAAGAATGAAAAGTCGTGTTTTTACAACGACACGAATTCAATACTCATTTTATCAGTAACCTACACATTGGCGTTCAACATACGCGTCTTATCATGAATTCGTGATAAATACCAAGGTTTATATAATCTGCTTATATCTTAAGTTTTGTATAGGTATCCTGTAGTAAGTTAACTCTTAAAAAATTACTCCTAGTGTGTGACTGCAAGACTGCCGAAAGGGATCGTCGATGTCCCCACATTTTTAAAAAAATAATAATAGGGACAACTCACATAGGTGCATTGCTCTGATCCCAAAGTAAGTAGCTGAAGCACTTGTGTTATGGTAATCAGAAAAAACGGAGTTGTAATAAATACATAAGTACATTCGTGCTCATCACACAAATAAATGCAACTACCGGGATTCGAACTCGGAAGCTTTTGATGCAGAAATCAGGAGATCCACCAATTGCGGCAATTGGTCGTTATTGATAACAATGATTTAACATATTAATGAATTATATTTACATGCATACATCTTCAAAAGTAGCTTGTTATTTGTTTAGTATTTCTTCAAAATAATAAAATTAATATAAAAAAAATGCCAATTAACAACAAAAAGTTACACATACACATGTATGCAGCGAATGTAACCTTGGCAGCCATATTTGTAAAGACCTCATTATTTATTTAGTTTAATAAGTTAGTATTTATGAACTAGGTACTAATTAATACGTAGGTATACTAAGAATGTAATATATTACATCCTCCGTTTTTCTTTCATTGATCCAGTTATAGAATTGTATAGTTATGAAACAGTGAATTATAAATTCATTGGTATTTTATTTATATTTCTTACTAGTGGACCCCGCGAACTTCGTATTGCGTCAAAGTTCCGAATAATAAAGTCACCTGTAACGTCATTCCATAGAAAATGTATGAGGAAAATGTTTTTCTTTTATTTTATTTTTTCGATTTTTTTCCAAATTTTTCTCTCCGTTAGAACCTAATTATTAATTATTAAAAAGTAAATTATTATACTTCCGTGGTAAGTAGGCTAGGTTTCAAGCCGTAATAAAATCGTAATACCGTGAAAAAGAAAAGAAAAGCAACTTGTTAATAAAAGCATATTGCGTGTAATTAATTGCTTTTTTCACCGACTTCAAACTTCAAAAAGTTTTTATTATGTTTGTTACCTCAGAACATGAACCGATTTCGATGATTCTTTTTCTGAAAGCTGGTGCTCCATGTGATCCCATTTAAATCATCAAAATCTGTTCAGTAGTTTTAGAGTTACAATTTGAAGTCGGTTTTTCGTTAAAATTTTAACAATTATTATTAGCCTTCCAATGCGAAATATTTAACACAATTCCTTGCTATTCGCACTAAATCTGATGATGTTATTAGCTGAGCTACGGACGTGGTTTACATTACCTACATAGACAACTACCGATAAGATGCGATGGAAGCGATGAAAAGTAGGTTAGTACTAGGGATGCATCGATATGCCTTTTTACCGATACTATACCGATACCGATACTCTTATAGAAATATCGTCGATACCGTGTATCGGTAAATTAGTCTCTTAGTAAATAAAAATTAAATTAAGGTAAAATATTATATGAAACACAAGTTTGGTTAAAGTTTTTAATTTCTATTACAAAGCAAAAACAGTTACAGACTTTGAATGAGATTCAAGGTTTAGCTATTAAAATTAAGAATTAAGTGTAATTAATAATTTATAAATCAATAACTGTTAATAATTAAAATTACCAAGATTTTTGTTTAAAAAACAGAGCATTCTCAAGTTTTGCGAAGAAAGACGATTTCGGAAGTCTGTTCCTCCTGCGGTGGAAAATAATCTCTCAGATGTATCGTTGTATCGGCAATAAAAATATCGCCGATGCCGATATATCGGCAAACACAAAGTATCGCCGATATATCGGTATCGGTATCGGATACATCCCTAGTTAGTACCTACTTGATTAATACTACTAGTATAATACTAGAGTTTGTTAATGCGCCAATTAATATATTTTAAGTGCAGAAGGAAAAGAAGAATGTGTCTTTGTTATCAATAAACTCAATCTAATCGACCGACTAGACTCTATTGGATCGATTTTTAAGTATTTGTGGCTAATAGTTACTTTTTAGTGTCATTGGCCTACAGCACTTCCGGACGAAGAAGCTATTAAATACTATTATCAGCTATTACGCTATATTGTTGTCAAGTCTCACCGAAATTTATTAAGATTTTGCATGAGAGCACAAACATCATATTAAAATTGATAAAAACATATAAATATAATTATTAGAAAAGGCCAGTTTATCATTCATAAGTTGTAGGAAGTGAAAGTGAGTTGCGACGCGAGTACCTACAACTTTTACTTGAGAGAAACTTACTATACCATAAAATTGTCAGTAAATGTGTTAAATGTTTAGGTTGGTGTAAATCGAATAATATCAAGGTTGTTTATATTAATTATTACAGTAACTTCCTCAATCAAACAAATCTTACCGAAATTATGTTACGTAAAATAAATATAATTATATCTATAATACTTGGGCATAGCTTAGCATTTAAAAATCCCTAACTATATTTTTCTTCAATATACGAAACTATGCATTATTACAATAAAAATAACAATAAACTTAACGATGGCAAAGTCCGCTTAATTTTAATAGTTAAATTAAAACCATTTTAAGCTCATTCTATTCATCCAATAAAGCAAGCTAACATCTGGTGGATGTTCACGTTAGTTTAAATAATAGTAAGTAGGTACCTAATAGATAATATATTTTTAATTATTTTTATTTTTTCGACAATCAGCGCGGCCATGCTCGTATCACGCATGTAATCAGCCGAACAAGGTCAGATAGCGATCTGACCTTTTATTATCGAATAATAACCCTAAAGAAATTTTAAGGATGATTGTTAAGAAAAGAGGTACGCCTTAAAAAACAACAAATTATTGTTTTCGTTACGACTAACAATTTCATAAGAAATTAGTCGATATTTTGTGAAAGCAGACACTTTCTTTCCAATCATAATAAATTATACTTCTTAGTAGGTTTACGAAAAAATTTACAAGATTAGAGGTGTGAAATGTAAATATTTACATAACTCTGCCCTGATATATACTTGACGCATTCTGCATATAGGTCGCATTATTTACTAGAGGGTCAACTAAGGGTCAATAACCTCGTTACTAATAAAATGCATTATAATAAAATTAAAAAGTTATTGCTACTGTTGTTTAAGAGTTAAATAGATACGTTAATTACTAATATTATGTACTTACATGCCCATTTTCCTTTCGATTTGAAATCCACTTTATTAACCGCAGGTCCGATTATATACGTATACACCACATTTAAAATACTTTTAATAATCAAAAATACTACAGCCACTAAAAATGCAAGACCTAATTTTTCTAAATAACCGTAGTGAGCCATTTTTTTGAATTTTTTTTTTATGTTGATTATTTTAGGTTAGATATTTTGTAAAAGCGCTTCACTCAGCCGACTGACACAATTAACGCATGCGCACTGGCCTGGCGTTTTACCGATCACCATTCACGTTCAAAGAAAGTTTACATGCGCATCGAAATACGTCACAGACTATAAACGGTCGTCACTAAGACTGTTTGGTATCGGCAATCGGCATGTCGGTTTCAGCTTCCCGACTTAGACAGGGACGCAAATATTGTTATCTCGCTTTAACATTAGGTACTTGATAGCAACATTAATTATTACGTATCTACGTCACGTCTTGTATTAATTTGAATAATTTAAGCAATTATTGTTTTTTGCCAACATTGGATTATAATTAATTCATTTATCATTACAAGGTAACATTTTTTTGGCATAAATTTACCATCTCACGGAAATAAACAAGTAATTTAAGTACCTTCAGAAAAATTATGTATTTTTTGTTTATCTGGGCACAACACGCATCGAACGCCAATTGCATAATTTACTTGTCACGGAGTTTGCAATATAATCCCCTTTTTGAAATACGGTTAAAAATACTTTTATATATAGCAAACCTCAAGTAGTATAGAAGTATCCAGTAAGTGGTAAATGTTTTGAATAATTATTCATAAGTACATAATAACTATGTCATTATTAAAAGTCAGTATTAACATTACTTGTCAATAAAACATTCGATTATATTATTGAAACAAAATACAAGGTAAATTTTTTATAGATATTAAAACATTCACAGCTATAATGCTCAAATTTATAGATCGCATTTCGATTTTACTGAGCATCATCGAATTTATGGCAAAATCACGACTCATACAGAACATTACTAATCGATGTACATACCCATGTACATTGATTAGTAATTTTCTGACACCAAGATCGGTGGGGACTTGGGAGTCCTTAAAGCTAAACTTAATAGTCCCGCAGCCACGTTTAATGGGGCCAACACATTTTTGTGTCTGTTTCACTGATCTATTTTTACAGACCAGTAGGAACTAGGAATTAACCTTCCATGCTCAACCAATCGAAACATATATAAATATAGGCAGTTTATTTTGTATCTAAAATATGTATAACTTAAATTACCGGTACGACCGGTTACTATTAATATTTTATGGATTTAAACGCTCATGGACACGCTCGATATAAACACTCTTTTCTTAAAACTTCTCACTCATGATAAGTTACTCATGTTACGTCCGGAGGAATTAAGAGGGAGAAATTTAAAAGGATATAGAAAGTACAGATTTGTTAAAATTAAGTGAGTGTGAAGTGAAGTCCCGTGTCCCCTAGTAGGGTATGGGGCAGATGCATTTCACATCTGTTTCACTGATCGATTTTTCTTTAGGGGCAAGTAGGTGATCAGCCTTCTATGTCCTGCCAGACCGAGTTTTTTTTATCTCCACCAGGAATCGAACCCAGGACCTCTCGGTTTTAACGCTTACGCGCTTACCCCTAGACCAAGGAGCCGATTATTTGTTTAAATTGCTGACATGGAAATAAAGTCAAACCACGAATCACGACTGCACTTCAAAACGGTAATTGCGAAAGTGAATTCCCGTAACCCACTAGGCCATAACTGAGGTAGACACATTTCAGTATATTTCATTGATTATTTTCTTTATAGGCAAGTAGGTGATCAGTCTTCTGTGCCTAGCCAAAAGAAACGTTCATTTATCCGCCCGAGATTCGAACCCAGAATCTCCGGCGCAATACAGAGACGTTTAAACTACTTAGCCATAGAGGCGGTTGATAACTTATTGTAATTAACTTCAAAACTTACCAGTGTTTTTCTAAAAAAAATTATTAATCCACTTATTGTATAACTAGTTTTACTCATACAACTTTAGTTTTCATAAAATACCTACAGATAAAAATTTCATAGTAACGAAGCAGGAAAATATTTTTAAGTCGAAATATTACAAAAAAGGAAAAAAATATTTTTTTAAATTTTAAGTAGGTATGTAAATTCAAAGTATTAAATGTTTATAAAACAGTCTCATAAGGCTCTAAAAGGCTTACTTTTATAGTTCTGATCGGATTGGATCTACTCCTGACTGACGCCTTATAGGGTTCTCGTTCTATTATAGCCTCTTTACCACATTTTAAGCTAGATTTAGAGTATCTCACAAGGTTGGGTGATTAAAAACGAATAATAAAGCTCATATAAAGGTACAAGCCAAAGAGTAATATGCAGGCTATGTTCGACATAAGATTAGGCCTTGTTTTCTTCACTGAGAAACAATGTTTTTGATGCATATCTGCTAAGTCAAGTCATATTATATAAATCCATCGTGTAGGCAATGTTGCTTACGATGTTGCCCATGGAGGTTATCCCAGAGAGTTTTGTTTCAAATATTTCTGTACATTTAAAAATTTTCAAATGCGTTTCACACACACTAATCGAGAAAATTCCACTAGAAACCACACGAAAATGACTTACTCTACAGAAACACAAGTGTAATTGAAGAAAATTTAAAAATCCCAACATGTTAATATTATAAATATTATAAGTGATAATAGCTACGAGCAGGTACATCATAAATGGAACAGATTATACCAGCTTTCAAACAAAAAAAAGCATGTGTGCAATTCACACATGGTAGAAGTTCAACCTTCAAAAATTTTGGTTTCAAGATAATGAAAAACACTGTATAATGCTTCCTATCTCATTTTTTCCTAGGTCAAATCTTATGAATTTATGTGTCTGTCTCTTTTTATTGTCGCTTTTTCGTTCCATCGACATTCAAACAACCAGAATGCTAAAGGAGTTTTCACTTAAAAAATATCATCAAAAGTCAATTTGTTAAGAAGCTACGATGCGATACCACAGAAACCCACACACACAGAAACGTCAATATTTCTTCGTCGGGGGTGAAAAATGGTTAGCTTCAGAAACAAAATGATTAGTTCAGATAAATGAGCATTTCTGAAACACTTTCTATAATCAATGGTTCTCGGTGAATGAAGGTCTTTAGGTGTTCGATTTATACAATAGTATTGATCACCTATGTTTGAAAATTATTAGCACACAATACATCACTGAATCTTAGTTATTCAAAGTTCTATTAACAGGAGAAATTGAACTTTGCGGGACTGCCTTAATTAATTTTCTATAAGCTATCGTCAAAATAACTTTCAAACTTCGGGACATGTTTTAATTAAAATAAGACAGTGGCTGGCGGAAATGAATGTTTTATTATTCTAATAAATTAATTTTGTTCTCGTATTAAACTAAATTTGCAATAGCTGCATCGAGGTAAATTATAAAACGAAAGTGGGTTATTTTTAAAAAGAATTTAACGAAACCGCACTGGACGTATTCAAAGGTCTCCCGCACATATTAGATTAATTTCCGCAAAGATTAATTTTAGATCTATATACCAAAAGATAAACGTTAATAAAAGCCTCATTTTTAATTAATTAATAATGACACGCAATTAATTTAACTTTTTTTAGAAGTCTTATAGCTTTTTTAGCCAAAAAATAACCACCGTGACCGGTAGGTTAAAATATGTTGAGAGGTTATTTTCTCAAGTTTTCGCTGCTGCCTCATGAATTTCAATGTAAGCGACGCCTGTATTTTCCTTTGTCACTATATTTACTCACTACAGGATTCTAAAGGCATTGTTTATGGTGTGTTCTGAGTCAAGACATTGTTCGAGGAAATAACGGTTTGGAGATAAAATAAACATTATATGGACATATAAAAATATACAGACTATCTTTGTTATGTAATAATACAGCATCTCTTTTATATGTAACTAATCTTATACGTACCCACATGTAACAGTAATCCATATCAAGATCTAGCTGCGTTATCTATCATGCTGCTCTAAATCATTTTATCTGTACCATAATTCTTATTAATCGGTTTAGTTTAAGCTTGAATGTATAACTAAAAACGTATATGACGATGCTTAGCAAAAAATATATTAAATGTTTGTGATTAAACTTAAAGTTAAAATTATGAATTAACCTTTAGGTAGTTATTTATATATTTTGATCATAATATCTTTATTGATGATCATGTTTAATACAATACAAAAACAAGAAACCATTTTAAGTGAACTAAAACGTAATAAATAAAACTACAAAAATCCAAAGAACTGCTTAGTCGAAATATTACTAATTTTATTACAAGTGCTCATTATAAAATATATCATCTGTTGCAATATACTTGTACAATAAATGTATCTTAGAACCCTTTGTCAAATCAGTGCTTGCCACAAGAATATCCTGAAGCAACATTTACTCTTCCTTTGATACAGCAAATGCTCCGTATTATTGCTCTGTAGAGACAGAATCTGTTTCGGTTCTCGAAAATAAAGCGAAGTTAAAATGGGAAATAGTGAAACGAAAACTCATGATACTTTTGCTTTAAAGTTTAAACTATTATCGGCTCTTATTCATATCGACATAACGTCTATCTTTGCAAAGTATGTCTTGCACGTCTAAGGTCATAGACATTGCTTCTACTTTTTTATAAAAAATATCAGCTGAAGAGAGGCAAGACATTACTTATATAAGTGAAAAGTTATCTATCAAATTCATCGATCTAAAACTTATTTCCGAACTACGTTGTATTGTTGTGTCAACAGCATAACAGTGCTTAGATATAAAATAAAGAGCTGTTAACATAGTTCCAATGGAAAAGTTGTTGTCGAATAATTATAATTATTATATTTAAATATTGTATTTATTGCAAACGACAAAAATATGTCATAATTACAAATATTCCATTAGGCTTTTTCACAATACTTATTTAATAAATTTTTTCCAGAGGGAATGAATAAGTTTTCACAATAAACATAATCTTCCTTCACTTTATCAAATTAAAACTGTAATAATATCACTTACCACTGTTTACTTTACGTTCAACTTCCTGGAGTGTCTTAGCTTGCAATAAAAGTCACTTTAATTTAGGGTCAGCATGCATTTCTTTTTATTTGGGTAAAGTACGAAGAAGTGTATGAAAAAAAGGTTATTACATAATCGTTATAATAAATACATTTGCTTGGGTAGAAATCAAAATTTGGTCACCAACAAAGAAAATGGTCAATGAAACAAACCCAACATGGTCTCACTAGGAGTTTAGTTTCTTATTTTTTTTATTTAAATGAACTACAAGTGTACTATGTGATCTATTGTTAGATCATTTGATAAGGATATTGTGTGGAAAATTTATGGGTTGACGCTTTTTGAATTAAAATTCCATAATTAATAAAAATATATCAAATATTAACATTTTAAATTTTTTAACAAAGTTCTTATTTAAGACTATCTATGGTGTTAGCGTGGTTTATAAGACTCGTATTCACGAATATGATTATTTTTACTATCCTTTGTAGATTTAAAAAACACCAAAGATTTGAATAACTTTTTAATTAGATTATTAAACTATACTTACTAGGTTAAGTTTAAGATAAGGTTTAATATTAAGTTTCTACAAAAGCAAAAGAACACTAAAATATGCACAGAGTTAGGTTTTTCAATCTTATTTTGACTGAAAAGCGACTTTTGTTAATCTATGAATGTTGAGCCTAAGTCTGTAGCATCTCTTTAGGCGTTTATAGATCAGATAACAAGATAATATTCTAGCTTTTTGTCGCTAAATTGTTTGACGCTTTCAGGCAGTGTTGCCACCCTACCTGGGTGTAATTCTCGTTGTAAATAAAGGTAGAATGGGCTCAAGCGAGATTGAAGAGGGTCTCAGCACTCATTGTAGGAGCTGAGCCACCATTAATTAATTCTGCATACCACTCAGAAAGGTATATAATATTTAATTGGGTTGTACAATATTCATGCTTTGTAACATAAACTTTGTGTCACAGTTATTTATATAACTATTATATGCTTGAAACCGGCAAATCAATGACGAAAACTAACTAATAAATTTATGAATATTTTTTAACAAATCTGTAAAGGTTTTTCAAATAAAACTCAAGATACGGACATGGATCAATGTGAAGATTTTAATCACGTCTTTTTGAAACTACTTGCCACAGATCATAAAATTCTATTAAACCAATTTATTAGTTTTTATTAAAAGATAGCTTATTATGTAATTACAATATATTAGTAGGTAGACGTCACCAATATGGACTTAATATTCTAAATACTTAATATACTAATACTGGTCGCCAAACTGGTAAATATAAAACGCCTATAATTATTCTACACGCAAATACGCAGGATTCACTGTGTTGATAATCATGACTGCAAAGTGCTGAATAAGAACAATAGAAACTGCAGTATCAAATAAGTACAAAAAGCTCATAAATAGTTCAATCTTACTTGAGTTTTAAAATCTTCTTTACTGTCGTTTCTTATTTTATCGACTATTTGAATGCGCTGACTCAGCGTTTTCTATTTATTGCTGTATTTTATAGACATTGGGAATTTTACGTTTGTTTTTAAATAATCAAACTTATCATATTTTATAACCCGAACGTAATATAGCTAAATTTTATGTCTCATGAAAGGGAGACCTGTAAATACGCGATAAAATATATGAGAAAAGATTTGAGTTTCAAGAAATTTTATTTTATCACTGTTGACACCACTAACACAGTTGTTTTTTAAAGATTGTATACTGTAATTTTTTAATTATTACATTACCTACCTACTAGTTGCGAAAAATGTCAATAATTAGTTTCTTTTTGTAATTTAAACTTTTTTTTTTCCAAGTACGCCTTACATTAAAATAGAACGTTTGCTTGAGGATGAGTGTTGCATGGGAGGTATGTGGACATATTTTGTGACTCGATTCTACTACGAATACGTATTTTGTCCTTCGCAAGTTCGCCCACCTGGCGAATTTATTGCAAAATACTCCCGCGTAAATTAAAAATCAAAATGTCAGAGTAATTTTTACAAAAATTCTTTATAATGGTCCACGGATCATAATAGCGTAGCAATTAGCATTATAGACCCCTAAGGGTCTTCAATAGAGAAAATATTTTGAAATCGTGTTGAACACGTTATAAAATTATAAATTCAATTAATATTGTAATATCGTAACTATTTTCGTTTACAATTCTTTCCACAACTATTTCCCGATTGACCATAATTGATCCTTACATACCTCTTTAGCATCATTACTTTCTTTACATTCACCACACATACTCATCAGTCACTAGTTCCTTTGATCTATCCATTCTCAAGTAGACTGGTTTTACCAGCACCTTGTCCTTCACACTCGCCCTGTATTCCATTCTTTAATATATTTCCATTCGTTCAATGTGTCATTATCACTATATTCTTTTTACACAAAATAAAATCATAAAAAAGATTGTAATTCATATTCTACATTTTTATAATGTCTTAATGTGGCTTTACAGACCAGATTAATTTCATGTAAATGTAAGTGTATAAGAAAACTCTGTGTTTACTTAGGAAGGTTTGTTATTTTGAAGTGTTGGTCCCTTTTCTTTCTTTTCAAATACTTAGGGAATAAACATTGTTGAGGGAAGTCAATAATAGTCTGTCAAAAGGTTTACTTAAGGAATTTTATTATTGGGTTATTCTTAATTATATTATTTATTCGCGTTAATGCTGGCAGATGATAAAAAAAAACTTTTGGACTTTAACGCACAAGCCTGACGTGGACAGGTATCAACTGCGTCGCGGAGAGAGGAGGATATATATGGAATATACCATATTTTATATTTTTATCTGATTTCATCCGTATTTTATGGGTTCCGGAGCCGTCGAGTTCTGGAAAACATCATCATCAAAACTGTCAGTTTTGGTCATTATACATTCGAGGGAAGGAGTTAATCTAGGATATAGCTTCCTGATCCCTAGGCCCTCACATTATATACAAACATCTCTACACTTATTTGTAGCGTTATGTGCGGTAGATATAATTTGATGACAAGTACTTTAGGAATATAATATTGAAACCAGTCGCATCACTCTTCGCTATTCAGTAATATTAATACCATCATAACAATAGATTATGGACTTAACTACATTTATGTATATGTCGGGGGGCTGCCGTACTTCAAAACAAATAGGGAACAGAAACACTTGTCCGATATAGCTCGCCTATGCTACGAACGTGTTCGGAATAACTCGCTTATTCTACGGAAACACTTTACGGAAAAGGCCGTGCGCAACTCAAGCTCAGGCATTCTCACTTGAGCTGTCCTAGTGGACAGATCTCCTCAAGAATTGTAGAATCAATTAAAGAAAGCATTTCCTTTGCTTACTTTGATCACCAAAGATGAGCGACAGCTCCGACCGAGCAAGTGGTGACACCAGCAAAGCTGGTCTCACGCTTTCTAAAAACAATTACGGGCCTCCTGCTCCGTCATATATATATTTCACCCTACAAACTCCCGTCACCTTACATTAATATTCAAATTCAGAACAAAATGTCAACTAAAATAATCTACCAAGCTTTCGGAATATTCGATGAAAAGTAAACATTGAAGAGAGAAAAAATATTATACATTTCCCCACACCGTTGAAGATTCATCGTTTACAAAACAAGACCTCCATTTAGAATATTTATTCAAAAAGTAATTTCACGATGTTAATATTAAGCAATCTGGCGGTCAAAACGAAAAAATAAAGATAAACTGCCCAAGGGAACTTCTCTGAATTATAATAAACTTATTACAAACTGTTCAAATATTATATAAATTCATAATTATTACTAAATGAAGGTAGGTACCGAAGTTGCGGTGGGTAGATGCCTCATAACGTGAATTATTCGAGAATAATTGTACGGATCGGGCGTGCACAACTCGTGCACATAGAAATCTAAATAATAGTCTCTTATTAAGTTTTAAATAAAATGATAGTATATTATAAAAATCCGGACCACTGCCTGAGTGTCTGTCACGCACAGAATTACCACTAGCGATTCTTTATCGGAATCTTATTATATCATCTTCTCTCTTTTACGCACAAATGATATACCTTCTCCAATCTCTAGACGTAATACTTCACATAAGGAGATAAAATTAAAAAATTATAATGGTAACGAACCAAGTATTTTGGATAATCACTTAAATGGCTTTAATGAACCTTTTTCTATTTTGCAAATACTGCAGTACATATTTTTATTGCTCGTGTAAAAAATATTTGAAATTATCAATACATTCATTAACTACTAAAATATTATACCTTCATATTTCAACGGATTTAAGGAAAGATTAAAACTTTGTTATAATTAAAAACCGAAGCGATTAATTAATCAGCACAGACAGTATTATCAGTCGATTTAATTAAGTTTAATTAATACTTCTTTCATGCCATCGTAAATATTAATCCGTCGATATATTTTGTTGTTCGTGTGAAATTTGTGTTAAAAGCTCCTGAAAGTAATTCAGAATCAAGATACGAATATTCTATTGAATTTTTCCTTATCATAATTCCTTTGATTTGACTTTTTTAACTTTGGTCAATAATATTTTCATAAAAAAGTGATGTAAATTAAAGGATTGAAAAATAAAAATATATATTTATAGAATGTTTAAGAACGTCAATTTCTAGGATTTTTGCTATTTTTTAGCCCCGACGCCAAAAGACTTTAACGTTTCTGTGGTGCATCATAACGACTAAAAGAATGAACCGATTATGATGCAGTTTTCTTTGTTTAAAAGCTGAGGTGATCAAGATGGTTCTTAGTGACAGTTTTTGAAAATCTGTTTGTACATTTATTAGGTATTCTTAATGTAATTAAACTTGATTTGTTAAATCAGTACACATTAGTAAACAAAGTCCTTAGCCGCATCTGTCTCGAAGTTCGCGCTTATCCCGAAATACTTTACGGATATTCATGCGGTTCTAACCTGCCAAATTGCATATAAAATGAAGACAGCCCCAAAACTCCGTTTAGTGTTTCTCAAGGAGAGAAAAATTATTTTATTCAAAATTTCACTAAATCGTTTGGCAAATGCTAGTGTCTAATAATAAAAAACCTCTATTTCAAGGAAGTAGACGTTTAGTAGAGCAAAGAAATTGTCTCGTTAAAATTCATGAGTAGCAATTGTTGAATTTTACTCACCAGTATTAGATTTTAGCTACCGTTTACCTCGGTTCATCTTTACCAAGAATTTCACTATACTGTTATACGAAATGCTTGGTATTCGCTGGGTTTCGGGCAATTTACCTTTAAGCTGACAGCTATGTACTTAAACAACACCTGCTTTTGTAACTATTTTGTTGATTTTTAAGCCCCGACACTAAAAGGAAGGGTGTGAAGTGTGTTTATTCTGTGTAACAATCCTAGGGACTTGATGAATGTCAACTGTCAACTATACACTCGACTTGAAATCATGCCTTACACATTATAATATACATCAATGACACAATCTTTTTTCGTTTTTGTACATAAAATTAAATATTAAAAATAAGTATGTCATAACTTGGAACTATGATAGTATATTTTCGTAACAAAATCGAAGAAATTATTATAAATCTAAAAAAGAAATTAATCTTAGGCTTATAAAACACTACATAATTAACGTGATTGAATGTTTTTGTATTTGAATAGCATGTTTCTCATTAAATCGCCAGAACGTCTGAACGGATTGAGATGGAATTTGGCAGAGATATATATTATAAAGCAAAAAATATGTTACTTTCATCATGCAATAATGATCTTCGTGGGGTTGCTTTCACCCTAATGAAATCTCGGGCAAGAAATGTATTTATCCTGAACATTTATTTAAATAGAGTCATCATTTTTATATTTCAAAGTTAAATTGTTGTTATAACTCTTCATAACACTGACGGAGATGTTGATGAGTTTCGCGAAAGGTTAATTTGTTATTTCTTTAATTCTTTTCTTTATTTGAAAAGTTTTGGGTGGATATTTACAAAAGAATATTAATCAAAATAACTATTATATATTAGAAAAGTAATGTTTTTTTTTTATTCTTGACACTTAAAACATTTTCGAAGTTTTTTTAGAGTTCAAAGCGTACGAGACGAGATTGTGCAATGTACATTTTTCTTACTCGGGCTTTCTTAGTTTTATAATCACATGAGAGGAGGATGATCGAATATACTGTCTTTAGGCATTTATTTATAAGCAGTTAGATATATAATTTTAATTACCATAATTTAATAGCGAAGTTCATAGGCATTTTTAAAAAGTGAATTTTAATTGACTTCAAAAGAGAAAACGTTCTCAATTCGATTGTATTTTTTGAATATGAGCCGGTTTCAATGATTTTTTAATAATAATTTTACTTGGAAATCGTTCTAAATGTTGTTGTTGTTTAAAATGAATTTTATTCACGATCTATATTCGATAAAAACTTTGAAAGATTGATTTTGAATGTTTCGTTTTTATAAATCATGTTAAATATTTAATAATATCTGAGAATAATAAAAATCAAGTAAACGTTACAATCCTATAATAATATTGATCCCGGTGTAGCGATAATTTAAACACTGAACTTAGAATTGTTGTATAAAAGTATGCTAATGAGAAATTGAGGACTGCTTGTTTTTACTTGTTAGGGAAACTTGTTTATTTTACCAATGAAATGCCCGATTAGATTTGCTAACTAACTAAAAATAATTGTATAGTATATTCACAATAAATATTATGGTTATTAATTTTTTTGATAAACATTTTTTTTTTATTATTATTGTTTTTGAAGATATTTTCAAGATACTTGGTATTAGGTAGGTATTTTTTTTAAGTAATTTTGTTTCTACTCACTTGTCATTGACTGATCTATTATTTAAACAAACATTATTCGATTAAATACTTTTACCACCGTGAAAAACGAGGCTAAGTGACTATTTTATAAAAAAAAATTTTTACGAATACATAAAAAGGACAAGCGATATTTGTAAAAATTTTTACACAAACAATTTTCGACGTCTACAGGCTTTGAATATATTAAACTTTTTAGGGTTGCCACAGTCTCAATATCATATTTGAAAATATTACCAGTATATTTGACTAAGTTCTGGTGTTAATTCATTATTAAGCCTATCAAAATTATTATATTTACTACTAGTACTTTACTGTACTTACTTGCGAGAGTTTCCCGCGGTGTTTTATAGCTGTATGAGATTCATAGACAACGATTTTGCTTCGATATAAGTCAATAAATATTTTTTTTTCTTTTGTATATTTTACTTTGCACTAAATAATCTGTTTTGTACTATATATTTTATGTTTCTTTGTATATTGATAGTAATTTGGTATCTAAACAAGCTGATTTATTCTTAAATATAAAAGGTTCTTAAAGATTACTTAGTGAAATGTCCATAGATATCACCAAAATCTGATTTATGTGATTAGAAAACAAATGTATGAACATTTTCAAATCCAACCCCGTTTTATATGGCTTCAAAGTTTAGCACACATTTTGTTTAGCTATAATTTTAATAAATCACAGATTTATAAGGATAGATAATAGAGCTTTTTGAAGATATGCCCTGCCTTCTGGTGAAACTCATGGTATTTGTTTCAAACAACTTTTAGTAAAGTGGCAACCCTGATGGAGGAAAAGGGCAAACGACATGTAAATATTTCACAAGGCCGCCTTTTTTGTACCGGATTTTACATCAGTTACATGAATAATTATTTTGTTTACACCAAAATGTTAATTGAGGTGTAGGATGAAAGTCGCAATTTACCTGATGAAAATATTTATACACATCTTTTAAGGTTAACCATTTCAAAAAGAGTGCCTCCGTGGGTAAGTGGTTTACGCGACAGCTTTTCGCACCGAAGGGCCTGGGTTGGAATCCTGAGGAACAAAATGAATGTTTCGGTTGGTAAGCACAGAAGGATAATCACCTACTTGCCTGTGAAGAAAATTATTAGTGAAACAAATACAAAAATGTTTCACTAGAGGTTATGGGAATTTATTTTTACTTCAAAAATTTCTTTTTGTATGAGATCTAAGGAGATTTTTTATACTCTACCTCATAGCTTATGATATTACAATTACAAACAGATATTTTAAAATATATGTTATTTATCTTAGAACATTAAATCGATTTTAAATAATTTTGGTACTTTTATATTTTAATATTAACCTACTTTAGATTTGGTTATTAGCTATTACCACGCTTTCGCTTGCATAAATATAATTAAATATAGTTTGTATTGATAAAATATTTTCTATGTACTTTTCTGTACCCATGAAAATGCCACACAATGCCACAAAACCTACGAGCTATCTCAATGAACGAATGGTAGTCGAACAACAACAACGGGTACAACTTTTTATAATTTTGGGGATTGACTCACGCCAATATATCAACAGGCTTGGCTGCCGAGTGCCAACCGGCGTTATTATAGTTTTTCTTGGAAGAGGCAACTCTGTCCGATTGGTCTGTTGTCTGAGTAAATGTTAAAGTCATTAGACGTAGTACATATATGTATGTTTAGTATGGTTTCTACATTTTTTTAAAATGGTAAATTGCTCATAATATATTATGTTTATTCTTTATATGACAAAAGGTCTTATTTATAAAGTAACACTGCACAAAGTAAAACTGGCAAAGTTTAAATGCTCTAATATTGCGACTTATTCAAAGGAGTTGTGAAATTACGAGGTGTTTATAACAGATCTGTGACTGCGTCTGTTAATTGACTTCTGCGAGTTGCGTTTTCAGAATATTAAATTTACTATGTATTACTACTGACATATGTAATTTTATTTTTAATTCTAAACAGCTTATAAATTATTGCTGTCAAATGTTTTATTTCTGCGAGTACAAACATTTAAAGAAAACAATTTAAACAGATACAGCGCGTATGTTTAACAAAATTTTTACAATTATTTGATTACTAAATTTTCCCGACTGCATATAAGATTAAAAGACAAACAAGAGAAGACAAAAATTATAGTTAAGTTTTATAGTTTTACATATTGTCAATACCAATTAGAGTAATAAAGGCTATTTTTATTTTATTTATTTATTTAATTTTTCCCGACATCTCGCGTGCATTTCCCGCCCATGTCCATGCATTCTGTTAAGCATGCGAAACATCGGCAACGAAAATATATTATTACATATTAAAATATATCATTTAAAACAAAGTTATATTTCGATAGCACGTGCAACATGCTGGCATTAAACCACGTACAAACTTGCTTATAAATTCGTAAAGCGTTCAAATAACTTAGTTATAAAATTTAAAAATAGATTTTATGTCATATAAAATTTACGATTAAAAAGCAACACTTATAGATATTTCGATGGCTCTTGTATTTTATATTATGGCTTTAGGTAATTTATATAAGACTTAAAACCAAGTACACTAAAAATTACATAAAACTTACAAGGCTTAAAAATTTACAAGGCAAAGAACCGCATCAAATCGATTAATACATAGCCACAGATTTGTACAGTATCTATGACTTCGGTGACTATCTGTATCTACATATTATCTATGACTTGTGACTTGTTGACTTTGACTTATTGACTTTGGTCAATCAGACAGTCTGTGTGACTGTATTGTGTCTGATTGTGTGACATTTAAAACTTATAACACACCTCTTTGTCGTCGAGGGTTAAAACAGTTATATTTTTCTATTAGAAAAATGTTACATACACTAATTGAAAAAGATTTTGCTGTAAATTTAATCTGGTTAATTGAATTTTGTCCGTTTATTTATCTCTTTGAGTGTTCTTAATCAATGCGAGGATAAAACATTTTCAATTTAGCGATTTAATATATTTGAAACGGAACTTATGTTTTATTTAATATGGTCTTCTGAAATTAATGGATTAACGGAATTGTAGCGATAGAAGTTGAAACTCTATCTAACTCTTTTACATACACATCAAAAAAAGTTTGCAATCACTTGGAATATATATAAAATAATTAAATCAATGAATGCATATTTTTGTTTTGTTTTAAAAATAATTTCAATATGAATATCTTAAGTAAAGAACACAAACATAATGATTTATTTTTAAATATTTTAAGCAGTTAAAAAATATCTAGCTAACTTTTCAAAATAATCGCAAACTTTTTTGATGTGTATATATCATATACGTTGTCGCTTATGAATGTTACTTAATTAAGTACTTATTTTATGAAGTTATGTAATTTACCCGCAACACTGAATGGAAACTGTTCTTTGGTAAGTGAACTTCGGACAACTATAAAAATGAAGTTTTTGTCAACAAAATTGAACGTTGATAACGCACTAACATCATCTGCATTAATACCTACTGTTCGAAAACTGTTAATCCCTTCAACCTATGCAAGTGTCATTATATGCTTAAGTAGTCACATTTCTCATATAAATATTTTACGCACATGAAATCGATACAATAATACATACATTACCGAAACCGTGATTAAGAAAATGACAATACGATGCGGTAAAGCTGCCAGTAATCCGGGGAACGCACCCCAACGCTTAAAATGATCCTTTTGTATGTTTTAAATTCAAAAATATACAGATATTGTTGTGAACCATATTGAACATTTTAAATGCTCTTCTGGCTTTTCATTATCTCAATTTACAATTCACTGCTTTTAAACAACTATTATATCAGAGTTTATAGAGAAATATTAGGTCTCGATCTCGCTAAATCATAACCCTTATACAATCGAATCATTCGAGAACCTTAATATATTTTATAACGAATTTGACAGCAGATTTAGACATTTTTAGACTTCAGTTTTGATATTGGTTTGATGAAATCTATACGAGTATTTTCCCGTGTATAACAAATTTAAAGAAAAGAGTTTCACCGGAAGCGCGTTTATTTAACAACTGTTTTCTTTAACGTACATACGATTCCAATCTATTAATTAATTTTGTCTTTGTATCCCATCTCTTGACATTTAGTCACAGCATTTCAAGTTCACACTGTTAATTTTTTTGTAAAGCTCGTATTTTTAACAAGCTCTATAAACAAGACGACGGCATTCAAGTATAGAAATCCCTGCGAAGCTGGACGCTAATTGTTTATATAAAGCAATAAAATAAGTTCATCTGTGATCAATGGCTGCGGAACAATGGCTGACCGATACAAGAGTCCGTAATAATTCACAAGAGCCACGCCTCAACGTTCGACTGTTTATAAGCTGTTATTTATTTGCGTAGGATGACCCTTTAAGAAAATACAAAGTAATATTACAAAACATCTCCATAGCAAAGTCTTCAATTCATTGATATGCGAATTTAATTTGAGATAACTTCTTATGCTACTTTTCGTAGTAGAGTTGAAGGAAAGTTTTATTAAACATTCAAATCTTTGCCACTCAAAGAAAAGTTTGCATTGGGATTAATGTCAATGTTTGTGAAAATGAATGAGAACATTCATTAACCGTTAATTCATTAACATCTATAAGTATGTCTTGATCGTAACTAAAAATAAGTTCACAGGCATGTTCATTAACGCACAAAGATTACACAATTGAAATAAAAAATATTTAAATTGATGTTAACTTTATACATACAACACAATACAATAAAGATTGTACAATAAGACAGAGTTATATTAAGGAAAAGAGGCCCCAAATTGAGTATACCATGTATCAGTTGAGATATTAATAAGATATTTCTTACATTAATGTCGACTTTTAAGCAAATTTACGATTCAAAAACCTTTTTGCATCTATTTTCTTTTGTACTATTTTATTTAAACATTGTTAGTCTATTCCGTCCCAGATTTGAATGACTACAAGTCTGAATTTTAAAGGGACTTGGAGTCACAATAATTTCTGATACATGATAAATATGACACATCTGATATTCGTACAAACATGCCGAAACAACGAACAATATAAAAAAAGCTGGAGTAGTTCTAAAATGACGTGCGATTACACTACAAGGATAAATTTTTGTTAGGTTTCATTTATTACAAATTCAACTTCAACTTTGTATTAGAAAATTTTGTTTTGAGGCCTCATGGCTAAGCAAGCAGTCATAACAGTGTACCGCGAAGTCTGAGGTATGGAGTTCGATCCCCGGTCCCCAATGCAATTTATAATTTAATTTGTATTTGTATTCGGTCTCCGTTTCATAAGTGGCATAGACGTGTGGTTGAATTTCTTCAGGCAAGCTTGAAGAAATTCAAACCAACAATAATTTGGGTTGCCTGGAAGAGATCGCTGATAAGCGATTGCAAGCAAGGCCGCCCGTTGCAATACATTTCAACGTTGTGTATAAAAAAAATCCATAAAAACATGTCAAATTTTTTAGTTTGATTAAATTGTTGTTCCTTAGTATATCCGCCGTCATGGCTATGTGGTTTACTCATCTGTGTGTGGCGTCGTAGGTTCTGTGTTCGAATCCAAAGAAACCAAATAAACGTTTCGGTGGGTTAGGCATAGAAGGCTGATTACCTACTTTCCTGTAAAGAAAATTATAATAATACGCAGAAATAAATCTGTCCCAAAGATTTCACGAGATTTCATTAACTACCTAATTATTATTTAATAAATATATCACGTTTAAATAATTCCTAAGTTGAGTCAAAACATTTATTTTCTTCATCCGTGCAAATAACTTTATCTAAGAGATGAGAAGTTAAAAGAATTTTTCTGAGTGACGTAGAGATGCTGTGTTGACAGAAAGGGAACACGACCTGAATCTTAGATTTTATTAAAAAACTTTTTTACTGCGTTATTTTATTCGAGTATATATTTGATATGTATAATTTCATTGAGCAAATTTTTAGTACTCAGAATAAAAAAAATAAAATAAATTGGGTTGCCTGGAAGAGATCGCTGAGGAGCGATAAGGCCGCCCGTTGCACTCCATTTAGCTTAAGTTATTATCAGTATCCTATTGTTTATTGCAACGAAGTGTTAATAAATAAATAAAATAGAGGCCAAATTTTCGGTTACTTATCTCAAATGGTCTGTAAACACGTACGTTAAAAAATAACTATATTAAAAATAATGCCAAATTGACCCGCCATAAGATTACTCGTTTTATTGCTTAAATTATAGACAGCGTAATATTGTAAATGAAAATCGTGCAAGTCCAATCTTATGTAAATCAAAGAATGACCCAATCATGATTTTGTAAAGTAAATTAATTAAAACATTTAGTACGGCAGTCTAAGATTCGATTACTGAGACAATAATAAATGTTCCGGTTTCTAAGGCGTATTAATTACTTACTTCATCATCCAAATAGTGAATTAAACAGCATTAATATCACTATAAAAAAGTAGACGCAGAAATATTTCTTGCCTAACTTCAATCCCAAATTATAGGAGACCTACAAAAACGTTAAACGAATTAAAATAAATTAAATAATCTAAATTTATTTATTTATTTTTACCGACTTCAAAAAATGAGGAGGTACTGAATTAACGCTGTTTTTTTGTTTGTTACCTCAGAAATTTTACTGGAAAAACAGATTTCGATGATTATTTTTTTATTTGAAAGCTGGTACTTCCCGTGTGGTTCCATTTAAAATCATAAAATCTGTTCAGTAGTTTTAGAGTTACAATTTGAAGTCGGTTTTTTTTGTTAAAATTTTAACACTATATTATTGTATCGAAAATCGATACAAGATCGAGTTTTTGCTTAGTTGAATAAACGGATATTATTAAAGTCCGATGAGACTTGTTTCGATTCAATTTTTATTTTACAAGGAAACTAATCCATAAGAAGTATGAAGTAAGATCAATTAATTTAATCACGGTGCATACAATGGAACTTCCTTACTTAATCACTACTAAATAATAAAATTATTGACATTGTTATATCTCTGATAGGTTAATTGCTTATTTCTGAGTAAAAAAACTACTATTTTGAGATTGTTTATTTTATTTGTATGGCAAAACAAACACTGTTACAGTTATTACATCTACAATCAACCAATGACTTGTAAAAGATTGCCAAAGATATAGAAATAGATGAAACACGCGAGAAAAAGATAGTAAATAATAAAAAACCCATGTAGTACGCCTTAATCCACGCACAAAGACTTAAATGAGCCAGGCATTCCTAAATATTCCTCGTTAAAAGTCTGGCATAGCCTCCTCGACTCATCAGTTCCTGCTGTTCCTAAGAACTTCAGACGAGCTACGTGATCCTCCTTACGCATTTCTTCTAAGTTTGCCTCTGAAAAGAATAAACCTTTTTAATAACGATGGATGTATATATTAACCATACAGGCAAAGATATATGTGCGCACCTGTACCTGTATATCACCTATATATACCTGTATATTACCTGTATGTACTTGTATTTTAATAATATATGTATAAGGGTAAATCGAAGCTTGACTTGCAAGTTGCACGTATTGCTCTCAGGAGCTTACGAATCCAACTTACATGGATGACACTCGACAACGCTCCAGGGAGCTGACTCGTCGAATACACTATCAAACTTGTTTCTCGATAGGGGTCTGGATTTTACACTGACATGAGAACTTTGTATTTTTAAAACATCTATACAAATGAGACAGTGGAAGTGTCTTGTAATATCATAACAGTTTTAAAAAGATTAATAGTGGAATCTTTCAATGACAAATTTTATTTAATATTTGCATACTCATCATGGACTGATAACGACACATTAATAAAAAAAAGCACACAAAAATTGTACCATTAAAGTAAACTTCGCCTTCCTAGCTAAGAAGTTCAGCCGTTCAGTTGCAATTTAGTGTCTGAGTTCGATTCTCGGGAAAACATGTTCTATTAGCTTAATACAGAAGGCTGATTACCTACTTGCTTATAAAGTAAATGAATGAAACAAATGCGGAAATGTATCTATCCCAAGCCTCCATTATACGGGACAGCAATTTTTCAAAGGAAGAAAAATAGAATTTAACGTACCACATAACACCTTCATACACCTTTCTGTGCCACCAAAGTCAACAGGTAAGATGTCTTTGGAGATGTAGGTCTTCAAAGATTCTACATTATCATGTACAATAATTCGCTTTACTAGTTTATCTGTTAAAGCTGACTTGATAATGGAAAGAATCATATTGAAAAACTTCGAACCGCTTATTATGTGTAAACATTTTAGTCGAAAACCAAACGCTTCCTGTAATAAGAAAACACGATTTGAATGCCGAAGAAAGCTTTAAGGAAAAATATCTGTAAAAAAGAAAAGGAAAGGAAAGAAAAACTATATAACTAACCTACTCAGAATATTATATTATTTTCGTAAGAAAAACAAAATTTTAAACTAACACGGTTTTTAAAAAAAATATGAACAGAGATTGAAACTAACATTCTTCACATATATGGCTGGCTTATGTACGTAAATTGAAAAAAAAGTAATATTTTTCTGATAACTATTATGATTATTCGTATCACCCGATTTCGGCTTGACGTCGACTTCTGGGACTTACGACATAAAACACCTCTGGAGATAACCTATTAAACCAAAACAGATATAAGACAATCGGTTTATAAATTATAATTGACCTCATATTCGCGTAACAAACACGAAAATAATAATTGTAAACATCTTCCTTGCATGAAGGTTTCTTTTGGTTAATTAACAAGATTATTTATTTACTTACAAGGAAACATTCAGAGACAAAAATACAAATACATGAATAAATACAATGTATGGGTATAGATCAATCCTTAAAAAAAGTTTCGCAGAAAAATTAAAAAGAACAAAGCTGAAATCAAAAGCCTATATATACCTATATATAAAACTTGTTAAAACAAACACAGCAAAAATTAAGCAAAACATTCAAATCACGGTGCACTCACAACAACGAAATAAGTTTATGTTTGAATGCAGCAGCGGAACACGTAAATATATCAAAATTGTTTGAGAAATTATTAAACGAACTACACATTCTGTGTACAGGCGCACGAAGACCGATATTGGTTCTTGGCGTGGATAAATGAAAAGTACTGAAGGAGCGGAGAGACCTGGCTGGAACGTGAAAGTTAATTAGATTTAAAAGCTCAGAAGAAGTTAACTTATATTCACGATTCTTCTTATCGGTATAAAATCGTTTAATGATCAGAATTTTAAAATATGTTTAGTGATTTCAGCGAAATGACAATAATTGTAACTAAAATAAGTTAATTAGATTTAAAAGCTCAGAAGAAGTTAACTTATATTCACGATTCTTCTTATCGGTATAAAATCGTTTAGTGATCAGAATTTTAAAATATGTTTAGTGATTTCAGCGAAATGACAATAATTGTAACTAAAGTAATAGAAAGACAGTCTACCAGAAATATAGTGGTACACTTCTTCAATGTGATTGGATTTATTTTTGAGATAATATTGAACGTATACATCCTCGTGTCACAAATCACCTCGAATCCAGCGTTGTAGTCATATTTAAAGAGATATTCGATTTGCTGGAAAAATATATGAGAACATTATTAGCATAAATACTTTACATCCAATTGCAACATAAAGTTCAATAAATATATGCGTAATGATTATTGTAGAGTAATGTCTAATTAATCATTATTACACATTTATTATATTAGAGATGTGAATTCAAATATGTAAATGTGAAAAGAAGTTAACGTACCGATATTATGAACCTGTAAAGTTCTAAGAAATCTATTTCAGGAACGTCAGGATTATGTATCGTGGTTGCGAGCACTCTATAGTTGTCCTTTGTCGGCTTAGGTAGTATGCAAAAGTAACTTAAAATAATTTACATATATACTAACGTAACAGAGGATAAGAAATACAAAAGACAGCTCTTATCTGCATCGGGATTTAAATAAAAATTGAAATTTGAGATTTTTAAATTGATAATTTTTAATATCAATTTAAAAACTAGTTTTAACTCGTAACTTCATTTGGCATAATAAAATATAATATATAGCTTATGTTACTCGGAAGCAGTGTGCAGTTTAAAATCGAATTAATACTTTAAAATTTAATCAGCGAGACAAAATTATATCGTAGTATAGTAGCGTAATCCAGGGTTTTGTACAATACCAAAACAGTTTTTCATAGATCTTCATATTTCGGACTTTTTATTAATTGTATTGGCTGGGTTACGGCAAAATGGCTCAGTATAATATTGTATTGGGCAAGAGTGCCTAACACTGGTGATTCTGCCAGATGACAGAGGGTGTTTACATAGTATGGAAGAACAGATCTTATTGAGAAAGATAAATATTTTATTTACAATATAACATATATTGTAAATAAAATATGTTTCCTAAGCAATGCTTAGAAAATACTTACTCCCATCCTGTGACACGAGAGAACTCATCTTTCACGTCAAAGTTCCTCAAGAACTCCGGCATCAGAGTCCGTAATGTGCACAATTTATCAAACCGTTTTTTAGCAATCTCCACCGATCCTTTGCTGGCTATTAGAAATCGCTCAAGGTAATCTCGATCTGAAATCATATTAATAATGCTCGGTTCTATATCAGTCTAGAATAATGGCTTCCAAAGTAGATTCGTTTGTTCTCAAAATTTCAATTCTTATTAACAACTGATTGGCGCAACTATGGCGCGGTAGCGTTCCAGCTTTCTGCATCAAAAGGTCCCTGGTTCGAATCCCGGTCTTGTTTATTTATAAACTTATATATGTATTAATTGTGGTACCCTCGTTGTTTCTGATTACCATAACACAAGTGCTTCTGCTACTTATATTGAGATCAGAGCAATGTATACATATGAATTGTCCCAATTATTATTCATTTATTATTAATTATTATTCTTTCATTAGCCGATGTCTTATTAAAGATTTGTCCCCCATCTTCGCAAAATATGCCAAAGATATGTTTCTTTTTTAAGATCTATAAACTTTTCTTCAAATGTTATTAAAATTATACAAGCAAGGTCAATATAAAGTAAAAGTGCAAAGAATTCGATATGTGCTTAGTTAAGTTTTTGAGTTTAATTTTTGTTTAAAGCCATTTTGAAGCTTGAACCGACTGGGTTAGTTTTTTTGTTATCATTAAGAAACTTTCAACCGATTAAAAGAAAGGTTTGATTTTGATAAATTATACACATAAATCATCACTTTGTCTGTTACACCGCAGGAACATTCGATAAGTAGATTTATTGTTTAATAATATAACTTTATAGCCATGAATATAATGTAAATGTACGATGCATTGGACTGCATAAAATAAAAAATTCATTTAATAAATACTATAAAAAAATGTCAAGCGAGGTACAAGAATTGTCTTTAAATAAATTTAAATCTTAGGTTAACCGTCAATTAATTGCTAAGGCTTATTGTAAAACAATTGGCCATTTGAATGATACCGCTTGGGAACAATTTACTCAAGTTCGAAATGTATTTATAATTTGTAAACGTGGTTGGAACAAAATGATGACTGAGCCGGGCTGTTTCTTCTCGGATTTGGCTCTTTTGAACAGCTTGTAAACTTAGATCTGAGTGACTTTCATAAGCGATTATATACGCAGTACGTGATTCAATATAAAGAAAGATATTTTGACTGAATAATGTGTCAAACAAATTAATGAAACTTATATTTAATTTTAAGGTTAGTTTAAAAATATTATGTTAAATAAAGTAATACTATACCTAAATTGTTCTTTTATTTCTTATTACTTTATTTCTATTTCTTCTAAAGTATTCTTTTATTTAATCTACCTACTTTCTTGTCGCGAATGGAAATTGACACGAAGCCAGAAAGCGTACATTTCACGATTTAATAATTAAATTTTGTTGAGATATTCTTACCGAATTTCGATACTTCAAAATGATTTTGTTTTTTTATCCAATCCTCAAAGTTGTCCAGATCCTGATGCAATTTTTGTATGTCCTCGTAATGAAAGGTTTTACGCACTATATCAACTTGATTCGGATTGTATTCAAGTATTGAACATTCCGGTAATTTCTCCATTGTATTAGAAATAATAAAAACACTAAAAATTAAACAAATCCAAACCAATGTTTATAAGCTTGTCGTTATAAATTAAAAACAAAGTTGGGCTAGTTATATTATTTACAAACAATATGACTGTTATAACCAAATAATTATAAATTGTAAAAAAACAAATCTTATCTTAACCTCAATTATAAGATGCGTAGACGCCATGCAATCGGTTTCAAACTGTAAATATTATGAATCTTAAATTATTAAGATTCATAATATTTACGTAATCGTAATTAATATATAATTATATTCAGATCTACAACAAAAAAGCTATAAAAATTGTCAGTAAAGAGTAGCAAAATATAAGTTATGGACATATACAAAATCAATAGATAACTATATCTTTAGTTATCTATTCGTTTTGCGAAACTAAATGAAATCATTAAATTCTTACCTCTTAGACTATTCTTATTTTATAAATTTAGTATTTACACATAATAAAACATTATTTATTTCACTTTAAATTCACATTTAATATCTATTTCGAACACTCAACTTATTTGCTCTGAAGAACTTTAATAAATGTTTTTCCTTAGCATAGGTACTTACATATAATTACGAAACTTTATAAATGTTATTCGTTTTAAGTTGTTCTCAAGGTGGACTAGAATTTTATAACACATAATCTATTTTTAGTCCAAACGGATTTTGTTAAATGCCGAAATATTTAAAACATTTGATTAATATTAATTTGAAATAATTTAAGTTGAAGATATAGTACTTACAAAATTAAAAGTTACGAAAAAGATGTATTGTTTGGTTTATTAATTGTATTTTTGGTTGAATCGACTCATCCAACTAGTATGTTTATTTCGTGTATGTTTCCCCACACATACACACACACTCAACTTCTTTCATATATATAATATTTGTATATAATTGTTTGTTTGTATGTAATTATTATTATAATATTATTTCTTTATTTCAATTGCGTAATCTTGTGCGATATTAAAAATATATGCCTGTAATTTAGTAGGTACATAAATTACGATCATGTACATTATTTTACGTGATATCAATAATTTTGATTTTGACAATCTTTTTTTTAACACTTCGTTGCAATGGAGTGCAACGTGCGGCCTTATCGCTAATCAGCGATCTCTTCCAGGCAACCCAAATTTTTGTTGGTTTGTTGGCTTTCTACAGACTTGCCTGCAGAAATTCAACCACCCCTCCGTGCTACTTATGACACTCGTCCGGCAAGTGGCAGCCCTACTAGAAACAAATTAAGTTATAAATTGTATTCAGGACCGGGGATCAAACCCGATACCTCAGACTTCGCGGTAGGCTTTTATGACCACTTAGCCCTGAGGCCTCAATCTTCTTCTAATAATCAAACTCAATTCCTAATTTAAAGGAGGGTGACTATATAGTATATGCTTAATTAAAATAGACTTATTGAAGTATTTCAAGTTTATATGAATGACATCATAATTGTAGGTACTATACTATAGTAACTATAGATAGGTAAAAAATTGTTTGTAGTGAATAATATTATAACCGAATATGTTTTTAAAATTCATTGTCTAATATAATGTATCTTGATGATTTTAACTCAATCAACAGTTAACAATCTAAAAGTGCCAGGTAATCCAGCGTAGTCTTCATTGAATTTGTCCCTCGGTCTTAAAGACTCATCTGTTCCAGCACTGTTTATGTGTTTAATGTAGGTTTTGTGTTCATCTGTTGATAGTTCATCCACCCAATCGTCTGCAAAATGTTAATGTTCAATAGCATTGAAAATGAAGAAAAATTAAAAGACAAATTAACAAACTCCATGATAATTCTTGTATGTACTGACCGCCTCCTTGGTCTAGTGGTAAGCGCGTAAGCGTTACAACCGAGAGAAAAAAAAAACTCGGTCTGGCAGGACATAGAAAGCTGATCTTGCCCCTAAAAAAAAATCGATCAGTGAAACAGATGTGAAATGCATCTGCCCCATTCCCCACTAGGGAACACGGGACTTCACTTTTTTACCACTTTAACATGACAATTACAAACCAGAATACCATAGATAAAGAAGAAAGATATTCATAAATTGTAACTAAAAACTCTATCGACACGTCAGCATCAAACAAATAAAAAGCAGATTCAACATCGGATCATTTCTGAGTTACGATGCGAGATACACAACACGTTAAATTTAAAACTCCGCTCTTTTTGCCTTGGAGGTTAAAACCAAGACAAGTTCATATGAAATTTTTTTTCGGGTTGTAGAGAGAAAGAAAAGTATTAGGTATGCAAGCCCTCGAGAGGCATAAACATATAATAATCAAATTTATAACGTTCATAAGATCAATTTTATGTCCATCTTTGCTAAGGTACAAGTTGTATAGTATACTAAAGTATTTTTTTTCTTCAAATCTACTACGAAAATATGAAGAATACATATATACCAAAGAGTTCCTTCATAGACCGTTCGTTGCCGCCAAAATCTGATGGCAACACATCCTTGTCTATGATTTCATGTAATTCCTCGCGTGTTTTATGAACGTGCATACGAGCCGCGATTTTCGGCTTCAAGACCTGTTTGAAGATTGTGAGTAGCGCATCTATTGCTTTACTTTGTGATACGAAATGGATTCCTTTGATTTTCATTCCGTATCCATCCTGAAAATTTAATAGAAAACGTATTAAACGACGCCTTGTTTCTTTTTGAACATAGTAAAAGTGCATGTTTACTTTTAATAATTTTGGAATGTCTTTTTTTATAACATAGGAGGAAAATGGGCAGGAGGCTCGCTTACGAGGAGTGGGCCCATACCCTTAACGCCTGTTGGGCCACGGGTGCGTTGTCGGCCTTTTAAAGAGAGGTACACTCTTTTCTTGAATGATAGTTTTAATTAGATAAAACATTATGTCCTGACGACACAAACGAGATATTTTTAGAATAGCTTAATTAACTAGTTAATTAAGTTAATTATCCTAAAATACAAAATGGAAATTCTCGGCTGTTGGGAACGCTGATGCTAAACAAACCAACTTTTATAATTTTTAATGAGAAGGGGTAAAGTCTTTTTAAATAATTTATTACATTTTTAGCGTTAAGTACCTACCCAAATAAGTGTTTTTAAGGGCACAATATTTATTTTGACAAATACATACCATAAATATTGACATGACTTGTCTTATTTCGAGAAGATTTATCTTAGATAAATAGTCCAGGAGATTGCAGTCTGTTAGATCGGCTATCATTCTAAAACTGCCAACATAGTCATGGTTTTTTGCATATTCAGCCATCTGCAAAGGATAATATGTTATATGTACCATCACAATATGATGTTTTATAATGAAATAACAACTGTATTGTGTTGCTCTCTTTGCATGTAAACATTTTACTTCACAAATATATTACATATTTAATAACTTATGCACCATATTAAGCATATTATAAGTTGTCATCATGACAATTGACAAGTGTCAAATGTCAAAAACGAAGGGCGATGAATTTCATTATACATTTATTTCATCACAAGCTATATTGTATAAGCCCATGCGAATGAAATCGCAAGTAAAAACTAGCATATTTCTTTAATTCGTGTTATTGAAATTGAATATATTATGAATGGTTAGGATAGTATTTTCATTCCTCTTTGGTGTCGAGTCTATGTTGCCTTGTAGGTATTTTTGTATGTCTGTCTGTAGTATCTAGTTCTCAAAGGAGAAAACGGAAAATTGTTTCGCCGAAATTCAGACCTCGGTTCAATATATCTAGGTATAAATAATATTTATTCAGATAATGTACGATACTCATGACAAAATATTTATTTTTCTGACGGTCTGGTAGTTCCATCTTTTCAAATTGCATTGATTTACTTACGTGAAGACAAAACTTAAAATATTTAGTATAGGTGGAAGAATCTTCAAATTGATCTATGACTTTCGTTACAATCACTCTGTAGTATTCATTTGTTAGTTTTGGCAACATTGCTATGTATCTGTAATAAGGAAAATGTAGTTTTAGCATTAACTTGGACCATAAGGTTCAATTCAAAATAATTCATAAATAAGGTCAATCAAGGAACACCGCGAGACCGATTTTTATTATTTTAAATATTGATTTTATAATTGTCCTTAATTTAACTTATTAAATTATTAACTAACCGGCAGCGGGACGAAACGGATCGACAAAATCTGATTATGAGAGAGCAAACATATATAGCTTACATAGCTTTTTCAATATCAACTGCCAGTTCTTTTCGCACATCGTAAGTATCAAAGAAATGTGGCATCAGTGTCTTCATAGTACAAACTTTGTCAAATCGCTCCTTAGCTCTTTCAATCGAGCCTTTTGTGCCCACAATTGACGTCTCGAGATAAAAATCCGCTGAAAATGACAAATTTTAAATCTTAAATTGCTTATTGTTATAAAATTAATTAAAAAGATTATTTAGAAATAAGATCTACCAATAAGAAATAATATCATGTATAGCTGTGAATTATTCAAAAAATTTGAGTCTTAAAGGACAATTTTAAGATGTAAATTCTTTAAACGCCGATATATAATTTACAAATTAGTATACCTTTTAGTAATAAAAGATAACTGAAAATATTAATCAGTTTAAAATTATTTATAACTAGCAACCTGCCCCGGCTTTGCACGGGTAAAAAACATATATAAAAACCTTCCTCTATAATAACTCTATCTATTGAAAAAAAACCGCATCAAAATCCGTTGTGTAGTTTTAAAGATTTAAGCATACAAAGGGATATAGGGAAAGAAAAAGCGACTTTGTTTTATACTATGTGGTGATTCCAATTTTAGAATTACACAAGGTTGTCATTTCCGACCCGAATTTGTTATTGATTGTATCTCTTTGACTGAATCATATCAGCCATATATTTTGTAGTGAACTTAAATATAGGTATTCTTACGATAACATTTTGAACTTACTAATTAATACTATATAATTGTAGCCTAAATAGAGATTAGGTCTTACAAATCATAAACAGCTACATTTAATTAATCATCTGTTAAATAGTCTATTTACTTATGTTTTTTTGTTCGTAAATCGTAGGCTTTAATCTATTGATCTTTTTATTTATATATTTTTTACACAGAACGTGTACATCATAAGATGCTTATACCGATATAGGTAATTTGCTTCTTTGATTTGGAATTTTTCATAAATAAACAATTTCAATGTTTTCGTTTTTCTTATATCTTCTGACTTCTATGTATTACTGTCTGTGTCTCATAGAGTATTTGTAAAACTCTTAAGAATGTTACAACAATACACATATACCGATACAATAACTAAAATATTTTTTATATAAACTTTGTTGCGATGGAGTGCAACGGGTGGCCTTATTGCTAATCAGCGATCTCTTCCAAACAACCTACAATTTTTCTTTCAATTTGAATTTCTTGAATTTCTTCAGGCAAGCCTCTAGAAATTCAACCACTTCTCCGTGCCACTTATGACATTCGTCCAGCAAGTGGCAGCCCGACGAGAGACCGAATACGAATACAAATTAAGTTATAAATTGTATTCAAGGCCGGGGATCAAACCCGATACCTAAGGCTTCGCGGTAGGCTTTTATGACCACTTAGCCCTTAGCCTCAATCTTCTTCTAATAATCAAACTCAATTCCTAATTTAAAGCTCAATTCCTAATTTAAACTTACTATTATCAATTAGAGAGATTCTTACTCTATATCCAAGTTAAACTTGGATCGTGGCACACGAACGCGATCCTAAGCAAATGCTCGTGAAGTATTTTGTGGTTAAACAAGTTTCTTTTTAATAAGAAAACCATAGTCACATATATAACGAACAATTTTTTAAAATTTAAACTACACATGAAGTATAAAAAGTAATAAAAATAGTAATAACTTTTATAGATTATGCTATCCATAAAATATGATATCTAGTCAGTAAATTTTAATTGTAGGTAAGTGCAAATGTTATCGTAACCTATCTAAGATAGTAATTAGCATAATTTACACCAATTAACTATATTTATTATCACATATTTTATCATTAACAATTAATGTGAACAGGTGTAGAAATTATTTAGGTATTTGTTTCCACAAAATATATGATAAAGAAATCATAAGTAATGTAGTTTGTTTTTATTGAATAAACTAGAAAAATACAGGACTTCTTTTAATAATTCTTTAACTGATGAGGCACCCAAACTCTTTTCTAACTTGAACAGGAAATATCAAGTAATCGTTCGCGATACGAATTTGTTTTTGACTTATTAAGAAATAGACTATATTGACATTTTGACACTGTACCTAGATGGTCATATTTTATTGTAGAATAAAAACTAGATATTCGTAATCATATTGTAGTTTGCAAATTATCTAATAATTATTTTATCTATCATATAAGGAAATATTTCGACAAATAAAGCCGCTATATCAAAAGAACAAATGATTAAATACGAAGTTATACAATTGATAGTATAATCTATAAGTATATTAGTAATCCTTAAATATAACATGATTAATCATTATTCGAAGTAATGTATGATTAAGTATGGATTAATTTTACGAAATTACACTGAGTACGTATAGGAATTTAAATATAATATGTAGACATCAATAAGAACTAGATATGGTTCTAATAATTGAAATAATATAACAAGTGAAATTGACGAAAATTTTAAAGAACTCCCGACATGGCAATTAACATAAATGCTTGCAAACACAGATCTTTATAAATATACTAGCTGACCCGGTAAACGTTGTTTTGCCATATTAATTTTTGGGGTGGGCTACCCTTATCACTTAGGGGTATGAAAAATAGTAGCCGATTCTCAGACCTACTGAATATGCATATAAAATTTGGTAAAAATCAGTAAAGCCGTTCCGGAGGAGTAAGGTAACTAACATTGTGACACGAGAATTTTATATATAGGATAATTGTAGCTTAAGTACATTTCGATTACGTTAGACAAGTAAACCGAATTGCTTCAATTAAGAACGACTGTACAGTGTACACCCAAATACATTCGAGAGCATGAATCCGGGTCACTTAAAAAACCAATAATCTCGGAAACTAAGAATGCTACCTTAATTAAATAAATTGTGTTTAATAGACAATATAGAAAAATGACACAAGAAAAAACTGTGATCTCGCCTTAAAAGAATAGGAAACACGACATTTTTCAACAATTTTACGATTTTCTTGAATTTTAATACTTCGTATTGCCTCCTCGTGCTTCCATTACTACGTTTATGCGGTTTGGCATGCTGTACACCGAGTTCCTTATACGATTTTGGGGAATATTCCTCCATTCCGGTGACATAACTTTATAATAACTAAGAAGTTTTAATACCTTGATTTAAGGAACATTTAATTGTCTATTAAACACAGTTTATTTCATTATGCTAACATTATTGGTTTCCGAGATTTTCAGGTATCTTTAAGTGACCCGGATTCATTGCTCTCAAGTTTATGAGATGTTTTTATTTGTTAAGGTTTCCTAAATTTACTTGTTTTACTGATGTGAAATTAATTGTATGAGAATGATATTAGTTTAGAAATGAGAATGTGACTTACGAAAATCTTTTTTTATAAAATGTGGTTGTTTCTGAATCCATTCTTTCAGTATGTTTACAGCGCGTTTCATTTCCCCCGGTTTTTCCATGTTAATTTCCTTACGAACCTGAAAATTTTTAAAACATAAACCAGGAACTAATCCTTACATATAATTTTTGCTTAGCTTGAAACGATGTCTCAAATTCTGTCACCTTCTAACTGACGTGTAATTGTTGTTGCGAAAACGAGACAAAATCCTAAAGACCTTAGCCGAGAAAGTTAAAAATGGGCAAAGCAATAAGGGGTAAAGGAGGTCTTACTGTGTTATGAATGAAAGAAGAATAGCTGTAGACGAAGTCCATCTCCCTAAGGAATCGAATGTTGGCTAGGGATTAAGCTAAATACCGTCTTACATTATTATTACATTTCCTTAATTAAAAGTAATAAGCTAAGTTTTTTTACGTTTTGTAATAAAAAAAATCAAAACACCTCTCAATTTTAGTTTTGGATTAGTTTTATATTATTTTTACATTATATAAAATAATGCCAGGTAATTGCATAAATGATAAGAAATCGTTTAACTATTTTTGTTTCAAATGATATCCATCTTTTTTCAAATGCCACCTGATTAATTTGCACTACTGTTTCGATTTTTTTTAAAGATAGTATATTTTGCATCAAAACAAAGACCACGCATTCAGTATCTAAGAATACTAAACTTATTTGATAACTAATAAATTCGATAACTAATATTAACACTTGTGAGTTAGGGACCTTCAAGAAAATCTCTCTTTAAAAGTCCGGCAACGCACCCATGACCAACAACAACATGCGTTGATAGTATCCATGGGTGGCGGATTGATATCCTATCCGATAAAAAAAGCTGTTCTGACAACTCGGATGCCGAACATTATTTAGTTTAAAAAGTCATTCATTTTTTTTCATTTCAAAATGTCTTTATTAATTAACTTTTGATTTAAATTTACATAACATTGCCAGTGTCAGTATTAGGCAGTTATAACCATATGAGTACAAAGTTTTAGGAAACACTTGGGTTTATATAAAACTAATTTCTAAATTTTAAAACATTTAAGATGGGAGTTGCGTTTATAGGTTAGGATAATAATGAGGTAACAAACATGTTTCCTTTCGAGAGGAAAAATTTATAAGTTTTTGTTAAAGGAGGCTTAATAAGTATAAAATGTGTTAAACAGAAATAAAGGAAGGAAATAAAATAATATTAACTAACCTGATACAATGTATCTGGATGTAGTTGCAGCATTCTGTTCTTCGGTATAAAATCCATAATAGTTCCTGATTAAAAGTCTTGCACGAACTGCGAATAATTTCCTTTGTTGTTATAATATATTGATATCTTACTGAAGGACGCAACTAATTTATGAGCATAACTAGTTCACGTTTAATGCAAGTTCGTAAGAAATAATTTTATTAAGGTTTTTGCAATTAAAAAGTTACTTCCAGCAGAGATATTCTGCTCTTTAGAAGGCTTGGGTTGGATACCTTTTTGAGAATTTTGCCCATAGTATAGATAAAATATAGTAATTATTTTAATTACGCGAGTAAATACGAAAACAATTTGAGCGAACAAAATATGTAATTATATTATTTATTTATTTATTTGACGACCGATTGGCGCAATGGGTAGTGCCTTCCTTCTTCTTTGGTTGTCCTGCCTTCTGCATCGAAAGGTCCCGGGTTCGAATCCCGGTAGGTGCATTTATTTGTGTGATAAGCACGAATTTTGTTTCCGAGTCTTGGTTGTTTATAAACTTATTTAAGTATTAATTGTGGTACCCTCGTTGTTTCTGATTACCATAACACAAGTGCTTTAGCTACTTACTTTGAGATCAGAGCAATGTATGTGAGTTGTCCCAATTATTATTATTATTTATAATTAAAAAAAGTTGTAAAGTTACTGTTATTTCGTATGATTTTCACACTTTACCTTAGAAAAGGAATATTCTATATTTAAATCGACACTCGTCAGTCCAGCACGCGAAAACTTTTCTAAACTGTACTGTTACAAAGATATGATATGATAATGTTATCTGTCATATTTATTCATGATATAATAGATACGCACTCGTCATAGATATAACAAAGACAATAATTAGTTTAAAAATTATAAGTAAGTACGATGGATAATTATCGTTGATTATGATTAATTATGATTAAGTTCATGCGTTATGCTGTGTATATAAAAACTTTTTTGAACATTCTCGGGGTACATACAGGTGATATTGTGGTGGTGAATTCTCGAAGTACAGGTGATTTACATATTGTATACTTGCCATGTTTATGACTCCGTTCGCGTTACTGAACGATCGAAATTAAAATGGCCTTGGCATTTTCATCAGTCGTTTATCAGATTAGACTCTCAGCTTCTCTAGTATTTTATTATTTGTATAAATAACCACTTTCGTTACTATGTGTTTCTTGAGACAAACATAATGCGTGTTGTAGGAGATCCTGTGTTCGAAGCCCAGGAAAAAATTTCTATTTGAGAACTCTGTATCTGTTTTACTGGTCATATTTTGCTATATATGCAAGTAATTGAGTAGTCTTTTGTACCAACCCAATGAAACATTTGCTTACGGGATTCGAGTACACGACTGCCAGTGAAACCCGCAGACGTATGAATTAATTAGCCATGGAGGCAATTGCTACATATATAAATACGAATATATATACATAAATGAAAATTATATTCAACTTTCGATAATCTGAATATTATTATCCTTCTATATTTTCCTGTTAAACTAATAAACTAATCTTAAAAGAGGTATAAAATTGTGTTTTACCAAAAATATTTGTGTTTTTTTTTTGGTCGAATATTAATAAACTCTAGCACTTACTTACATAAACCAAATTTGTACTAATCTAACAACTACTAGTTAGAACTTTTTATCTGTCGAACACCCAGATCCTAATAATTTCCTAACAAAAACCACAGATAAAGCAAATTAACAAAAAGGGCTACAGTTAAAAAAGTAAATATAATTTCTGGTAACACTATCTTCGGCTTTTACAATTGATATTTAACATCAGTAAAGTCTTAAATTGTAAAATTCTAAGAAGAAGTACTAATAAGAAGTATACTCTAGAGACATAGGCAATATTGCATAGTCAAAAGACAGTTGGCATATAAAATACGCCTGCTATATTTCAATTAGCATTTTGTTGGATGTGACTACAATTTGCTTATACATATTTGATTCCTTAATATTTTACCTCGCCTTCAGTTACCTAACATTACCATAATGGCATTACAATAGTTCACATTTAGACTCAAATGACCAAAATATACGTGGGGTGGTGTAATAATCTTAGAAAAATACAATAAATATAGATATTTTTTTATTTAATAACCAATAAAAGTGTTAAACGAGCAACGCAAATGATAAGCGACTAAATACAATACAATGACAGCATGCACCAGAATTCTTTCCATTATTAAAAATATGTTTAATCTACACTCAATGCTCTAAATGTGCCAGGCATTCCTGCATATTCCTCATTAAATGTACACTTAGACCGAAGGCTTTCGTCCGTGTTGGCGTTGTTCATATCATGAAGGTACGCCATGAATTCTTCACCGTGTAACACCTCTGCCCATGTTTCTGAAAAATTACATAATTATGATATAAACAAAAATATTCCATTTTTCTGTTTTGATCTAAACACAAATTTCGTCTTATATTGATTTCGTCCGCGTAGACATAATATAAAATCGATTACGTTTTCTAGTTTCTTCATTAAATTTTTTCTTTATATACATCTATCTATATATAAGATAATATTTAAAATTAAAGAGAACAAAGTAGAGTAAAGTAAATTATCATCAGTTTAAACGGCAGTGACTCCAGACTGAAAACATACTACGTCCTGAAAAAGACATCAGCATGCACTCAAAGAAGTATTTTAAGACTTTTTTATTTCGTTTAGTTTAGAAAAATATTGACCTAACTATAATTAAATAACTAAATTTCAATATTTAAAAAATTGAAGTTTTATAGATAAATTTAATACATATCGAAAGAATAAGTAAAGAAAAAATTAGGTATTTTTATTACGCGATTATGAATCTAATAAAGTCAGCAGCTTAGTTTCATCTTCGAACGTCGAGGTAGAGAACACCTCAATGTTTTTCGTTCCACAACTGAGCGTTTCCTCACCACACTATCACTCTGTGGAACTAGCTGCCTTTAGAAGTATTCCCTAGCCATTACGACTTAGGGACCTTCAAGAAAATAACGCACTTCTCTTTGAAAGGCAACGCACCCGTACCCAACTGGCGTTGGGGATATCTATGGGCGGCGGACCGCTTATCCTATGTGAGCCGTTTTCCTCTTATTCTATAAAAAAGAAGTTCTTAAATAAAATTCTCACGTCGAATTTGTTTGATAGATGGCTCCGTTCCACCCAAGTCTTCTGGCAAGTAATCCTTGGCTATAAACTGTACCAGGCTGTCACAGTTCTTGTGATGGTGTAACCGTTGAATTAACTTTGGTTTCAAGAAAGTTTTCAAAACAGCAATCAGGCTATCCACTAACCTTGAATTGGACACTATATGGAGCCCTTTTATTCTAAGACCATAGCATTCCTATAACAAGTAATAATTCTTTTTATAAATCCTCACTATAATAGTATTATTTTTTATTTACCTTTAGTATTAGATATCTTAGTTATAAACATAATTTTATTTAATTAATGTTGCTTATATTAACAAAAGTTTTAATAGTATAATGTACAATAAAATATTTAAATAAAAATACAAAAGGATCATCAAAGCCTGGTGCGTATCCAAAATACTGGCTACATCACCGCCTTATGTTTAAACTAAAGTATTGTCAAGCTGACCCATCTTCTGGATTGCCTGAAAGCTGGCTTCAGTTTTTTAGTTAGTAACGTATTGTACTTACAACAATAATTGTGATTATGTTTCGCAAATCAATCGGGTTTAAATTCGCTACAATATCGGAAACATTCGCCGAACGTATATCAAACACACAGTGATAACTCGCTACATAGTCATGCGCTTTCATATATTCACCATACTGAAATTATATACAATTTTAATGATTTATTTAATAATTCTTACAATATAACACACTTATAATCAATCCAAAAAACATTTACTATAGAGTAGTTAGTACTAATAACTGGCATATATAGCCTAGGTCTTTCTACTAATTTTCATCTGACATTTTCAATAACCAATTTATTTTAGTAAATCCCTAGTTAATTTTACATAAACCTTCCCACGGAATCATTATATCTATTGGAAATCCGTTCAGTATATTTTAAGATTAGCGCGAATAGATTTCGTTTTTGTAAAGAGAAAAATATATAAAAAAATAAACAACATGAACAATGTTGCGGCTAAATGTCAAATAAATATTTCGGTTGGTTTGGTATAGAAAAAAGGTTGATCACCTTGCCCGTAAAGAAGACGATATTATGTGAAATATATGCAAAACATGTATGCTCCTATACTTCAGAAATCACGGTATTTCACATTCGAAGTTCTCACGGATAAAGTAATTTTTAAAATCTGTTCAGAAGTGTGAACTTTTACTACAAAAATTACAAATCTTAACATTTTATAATATTATTTAAAATATGGATAGATAGAATCCATACACATGTACTCACACAAATACCAAATCTGTAGAAGTTAAGAAGTTGCGAGGAACTATTAACAGAGCTATATGTTTTTAGTACAAATATTCGATGGTTTTGTGGTGTCAACTTTGGCATAATAACGGCAGATCTGAAATCAAACACTTTCAATGTATATTAAAAAAATATATAAAAACAAGATCCTAACCTGGACCTCGTGTCAGTTCGTTCTAAAATTATTCCTCTATGGCGTTCCTATTCTCAAATTTTACATATTATGGATTAAATAATTATAGTAGAAATTTAGCAAAGCATACAAACGGACATTTTGGCACCTTTAATTAATAAGCCCTAATTAATTGTAAAAACATATAAGTTGTTTTCGAGTTAAGTTAACTTTGAAAATATTAGGAAAATTTAACTAATTTAAAATTATACTAAATTACTTTATGAGGGATATAAATTAAAATATTTTATTATTGTCTTGACCAAAATGTTGATTGGATTTTTGTTTCATTTTCTCATTTTTGTGAAACCCTGACATTTTAATGAGCAATTTTTCTATCGTTTTTAGTCTACTTCGTATATATTTATAAAAAATTAACATAATATAAAACTCAATATTTAAATAGACAATTATTTACAAATCAATTATTATTTAAGTTTTTTTTTGAAGTAGAGACTATGAATCCGTAGATCCAGATTGTAGATTATTTATAAAGGATATTGATGCGCTTAAGCGACTTGTGGGAATTCAAATGCTCACTAATTTTCGTCCATCCTGTAAGAATAGCGCATGACATAACACATTCATACATATATGTAAATCCTATATCGTAGTAAATAGTTGGTTAGTTGGTAATAGCCTGTGACTCTAAGTCCCAACGGTGTCAATTGCTGACTAGAAACTTAACTTGCATCAAAGTGAATTCGTAGCGTGTTCGACTGTTAGAACCGGCGCAAAACTTACCCAATATCGAAAACATTTGAAAGGTCCTTAGTGAAATCTTTAACGCCGTAGAAGTGTGGCAATATTGTCCTCATTGTACATGAACTATCAATTTGCCTTTTTGCCACCTCAACTGATCCTTTTGCAGTGACTACTGTTATTTCAAAGTAATGATCAGCTGAAAAGAACGGTTTGGACGTTTATTCCATCTATATATAATCTTAAAATTGTAAAAGAGATTCGTATTTTTCTTGTAATGAATAATCTTAATTTTATTGTAGGTACAGATTTTAAACACTTTTCACTTATGAAGGACCTTTCGAATATTAATAATTATTTTATTAAACAGAATACCTTTAATATTATTACAATATCCCAGGTCTGTTGTAATGTAAACTGTATTACAGAAGCCTTTAACCTTAAATTATATTAATACAACCTTGATTGATTTAATCTCAACCGTATATGGTTCAAAACGATTGTAAGTAAATGCTAGTATTAAATGAGAAGACAACAATTTGTGAAATATGGCGAAGACATAAAAACTAAACAAAAGTAATTTAAGTTTACAAATTACTAGAAAAACTAAAGATTTCCGTTTATTATAAAACAGATTTTTAACGACACTAATCTGCTGGCTGTATGACAATGACATGGCTAGTTTTTTTCAAGTTATATAAACAATAACCTGGAATAAAACTAAGGTAGATAAATAATTTCACTCAGATTTTCAACCAAGGCTGACGGACCACCCGTAATATTTAGAAATTATTATTAACATTGCCGACCATAATGATTCAGTTTTTTTTTTCAAAGTAGTTAAATTATTTACGCAATTAACAGCTCTTGAAGTAACAGCTCATGACCAAAACAAATTACACGAGTTAATTGACATCTGTCACAGTAATTTAAATAAAAAGGTTATTAAAAATATAATAACAGGCCAAGCATTCGAGTCACGTAGATTCCTGGTTCACGCGACCCATTAACGATACCGCGGAGGGGTTTTCGAAAAACAGAAAGTATCATTGTTTGTAAGTGCATTCAATTATTTAACACATTAGATATGTTTCATAACATATCTAATGTCAAACCAAACTAGTGGATCCCACGAACTTTGTATCGCTTCAGAAATCCGAATAATAACGTGTCACCTAAAACGTAATTCCATAGAAAACGAATAAGGAAAGGAATTTTGTTTGTGAATGTTTCATGAATGTTTATATATTTTAACAGTTATTCTTCTATTCTCGAATTAGACGAATCAAGCAAAACAGAGAACATCAAAACCGGTTCATCCGTTCTTGGATTGTTTAAAAGAACCCACTTTGTTTTATACAGAGATAGATAAGACAAAGCACATATTGCCCATTTTATTTAAAAGTAAGTCGTTTATATCTTTATGAAATAGGACATACATTAACTGCCGCTCGCTCGCTCCATTAGAACTTATACAATTTTCTTGAAATATAGGAATGAAGTACTTGAATTTTCATTTACAATGTGACAATGTGTCATTTACATGTTAAGGAAGTTTACTTCCCAAGCAAGTGTTGTATAAAAACGTAGTTAAAAACTTGAAGACAAGTTTAAATTTGAAATAGCAGTCAATATTTAACATATAAATAACACGTCTTTGTGTTAATAATTATGTGTAATTAATGTTAGTTACTTCATCTATGTATATGTAGAGTTTTTGTTGCGCGAGTTTTTTTCTGATTTGATCATGGAAATGGAGGAATTTTTCTGGAAAAAATGTAGCCCATAGCCTGCTGTGATCAATAGGTTATCGCAAATCTAATATATAAGCTAAAGAACAATACGATTACCAAGGGTTAAGTCGAAGTGACTTGGTCCTTAGACGAAATAAATATAAGACACTAAATAACTCAACTAAATGTAATATAGATAATTGGACCGCCTCCTTGGTCTAGTGGTAAGCGCGTAAGCGTTACAACCGAGAGGTCCTGGGTTCGATTCCCGGTGGAGATTAAAAAAACTCGGTCTGGCAGGGCATAGAAGGCTGATCACCTACTTGCCCCTAAAAAAAAATCGATCAGTGAAACAGATGTGAAATGCATCTGCCTCATACCCCACTAGGGGACACGGGACTTCACAAAAAAATAACTTATTTAGTACTCACGTTTTAATTTAAAAGCTTAATTCTGCGTGCATAGAAAAACATTTAATTTTAGTGTCTTTCATGTTGAAATTGCTTAAATTTTTTATTTATTATATTAATATTTAAGTTTATTTAGTTGAGACCACAGGACCACAGCGTCAGTATAGCGAGCCAGTATTTTGGGTACGCATCCCAACGGCTTTAATAAATCTTTTGTATTTTTGTAAATATATTTAAGCAAATTATTGTAAATAAAATTTAAATCTCTCTCTCTCTCTCTCTGAAACTGAAAGCTTTTGATAAATTTGACTTATATAAGAGTATAAATTGTTATTATTGTTGTTTGTATTTTGTGTCTATAGTGGCCTCGCTTTGTAAAACCTATTAATTTATTTTAAATATATCTAAAATTCAGCAATATGATTTTCATAAAATGCGCGACAACTGTTTGAGATTGTGGAATGAATCAACGGAGTAACAAAATGAAATAAATGTTATAATGTCCATAAGATGGTTCTAAAAACCATAGATTTTTTAAATACTTGTGAAATTTTTAGAAATAAAATTCAAGCATAACTATAAAATTACAAAAATTGCTCAAATTTAATTGACATTTTCTCTTTATTGAATAGGTATTTTTACTTTTTATATCTTAATATTTGTTAGTTCATAACAAAGAAAAATTGCAAATGGTGTATTAACAATTTTAATTATAAATTATTTAGTAAACGGAGTTACGTGTGGTAAATTATTGTATAAATGGTGCGTGTCAGTTGTGTGATAGGGCAGTTGTATGAGAGTTTTATGTCAATGCAATTTTATAATAGGGCTCTTAAAGATGAGATTGATGTATAGAATATAAAAAGTATTTCTAAGCATATTTGGAATATTTAATAGAACTTATTACTACCTTTTCTTTTTAACTTAAATAGATTTACAAACTCATAAAGTGTGAAGTCCTGTGTGGGTCCGTAGTGGGTATGGGGCAGATCTGTTTCACTGATCGATTTTTTTTAAGGGGCAAATAGGTGATCAGCCTTCTATGTCCTGCCAGATCGAGTTTTTTTTTTTATCTCAACCGGGAATCAAACCCAGGACCTCTAGGTTGTAATGCTTACGCGCTTATCACTTGACCAAGGAGGTCAAACTCTTACAAACTCATAGCACTTATAAAATTACAGATTTATTTTGATTAAAAGTAGTTTTTTGTGTTAATACGTCTCACATGCACGTCAAGTGAATTCCCATAGCTTCTAGTGGGGCATAGGGTTGACACATTGCTGTGTCTTTTTCACTGATTATTTTCTTTACAGGCAAGTAGGTGATCAGCTTTCTGTGCCTACCCAACCGAAATATTCATTTCTCCCCCTGGGATTCAAACCCAGGACCTCCGGCGCAGCACGCAGACGCGTAAACCTCTTAGACACGGAGGCGGTTACGCCCACGGGCACGTAAAATTACCATATTTAAGAGAACAATTTAATATTTATGGTAGCTATAGAACGTTGACCAAATTGGTTATATCATTTATATAAAGAAAATTGTGAGGAAATCAATAGGACATTTTGGGCGTATATTTAAAAATAATCAAATTATAATAATAAATTTACATACAGTTGGGCAACAAGAAAAGGAAATAGGACCATTTAAAACAATATTAAAGACATCACGGGACGCAAAAAACTAGCTTTAAAATGCGACTTCGTCCACTACTATGTCATTCAGAAAGAGTCTAGCTTTCCACCAGTGAAATAAATTTTAAAATTGAGCGAGTAGTTTTTGTGTTTATTATAATCAAAAATCGTTAAAAATCGAATCGAATCGTTAATTGTCCATTAGTATAAAGATGTAAATTTCACTCACTGAAGTCTTTTTTCTTAATATGCGGCTGTTGTTGAAGCCATTCCTTTAAAATTTCCACGGCTTTCTTCATTTCACCAGGATTGTCTAAATTAATTTCTTTTCGAACCTCCTCCATGGTATGTGGGTTTATTTTCAAGATTCTGTCTTTCGGAATGAAATCCATATTAAAGTGCGGAGCAACTATTATCTCAAACCTCCGGTCGTCAAATAATACAGCTTCCAATGAATACGATAATGCATCATAAGCAATTCTTAGACTCATTTAAAAGTATTAAATCATTTTAAAGTACATAAAAAAGTATTTTGTTTTTTATTATTATTACCAAGTTAAGGTAATGTTTTTAAGGTTGGTCAGACTCTGTCTTTTTGTCTAATATACAATAATATCATGTGCCTAGATTATGGGTTCATTTGAAATAAGAGTTAATGGTAATATGCGAAGAAATATTTAAATAATAAATATTAAAATAAAATAATCGGCGCAACAAGGTTACAAGTCTTCAATTAAGATAAGGATGCATTTACAATCATTAATCAACTATAACTTAGCATTTAAAAACTTTTGATTCATTGTAATACTTATCCTATAACTCGGGCGTATGGTTAAAATATTTGCGGGTAGATTGTTCGTTTTCATTACGAAACTTTTTTATGCTGAGGGTAGATTGGGTGGAGTATAAATACCAGCTGATTGTTGGTGGCTAACTTTTTGAGGCTTCAGACCAAGCAGAGCTTTTGTCAAGCTATAAATCAACAACCATCAACAAGTTGTTTGCTACATCGATGGATAACCCTAATGACAAGAACAGTGACGTCAGAAATGATGACGTCACAGTTTTTAAAAAGAAACATGTCGTCGATATTCCGTCATACTTATTATATTTAAGTGTCTTTGTTTGTGGATTACAGTATTTTTCTAACTTCTTGCATGTCTTGTTCGCTTGTCATATTTCTAACATGTTGGTGTACCGTAGAACCGCTTGAATTTATTCGCGCGTTATTTTTATTTTGTGATAACTCTGAATACATTTTTAGAATCGTATTATAAAGAGGTATCATAATGTGCATTAAATGAAAGTAACAAACTTTTTAATTTCTAATTTAATGGATAATATAAAAATGAATCGCAAAATGTGTTGGTAAGCGCATAACTCAACAACGCCTGGACAAATTTGGCCAATTCTTTTTTTATAATATTCCTTGAAGTACAAGGATGGTTCTTACGGAGAGAAAAATTTAGAAAATATTCGAAAAAATAAAATAAAAGAAAAACATTTTCATCATACATTTTCCATGGAATGACGTTATAGGTGACACTTTATTATTCGGAACTTTGACGCGATACGAAGTTCGCGGGGTGCACTAGTAAATAATATATTCATTTGAATAAAATTTCTAAGGCTGGTTTCAGAGCTGTTCGGGCCGCATCTTTTCACAGCGACGTAGTCGAATGGTAAGCGTATCGTATCGTATATACGGACTGCTTCGTCTAATCCGCGTCGTTGTTCTAAACCTCACATGTGTCTTCCATCCGGGAGTCCGTACGAGCGGCTCGCACAGCTCTGAAACCAACCATAAAGCAGAAGCATAATTCTCTAAGGAATCTAAAAGATGACATTATAGTTTGTTTTCACATTCTTCCCAAATGGATGGACCTGATTTTGATGAATATTATTGTATATTCGTAGATATGAAAATATGTTTAAAAAATATTAATCGCGTGAGCGAGTGAAACCGCTTGGCATAGCTATTATTATAATAATATTATTTACAATGTTATTTTATTGCTATTTACTTTTTGTTCAAGTGTAACGGGAGAACGAAATAAAACATTATACCTAAACGGAATGAGCTGGTGTATTTAACAGATAGTCCGGGAGGTAGCGTTGCAAATGCAAAAGTAAGCCGGCTGATATTAACATCGATAGTTGATCTTATATGACTAATAACAGAATCAACCGTCAGCTGCTCAAGTAGCGGTGGGTGCGAGTGTGTTTGAGGCTGGTCAGACTCTTTTTGTTACATTACAACAATTTTTGTTTCGCCTGTTTCGAATATGCAATGGTCACGCGCAATCTATTACACAAGTCAACACGAATTTAGTGCCTGAGTTCTGTGTACCCGATTTTGATTTCTTATACCTAAATAATAAAAGAAATAATATTTTTATCTCCTAAAGTTTGCTTTTGTAGCTATTAGAATGAAAATTCAAATTTTGAAGAAAATCGCTAGCTTTTTTCTTTCTATATATTTATTTGCATCACTTTTATTCATTAAAGACAGTTAAACAATTTTTTTTAAAAAAGGTAATTAAATTCTGAAAAGTGCGTGCGTACACTTTTTGAATGCTTTGCCGCTTCCCGTTCCACCATCCACACCCGACATCCCCATATCCCTCTCTCTTGCTTATTACGAGTGGTAACCTCTAAACATTTGTCAAAAATCGTAGCAAACTTTTTTTATAAATTGAGTTTTTGGTTATTTTTCAATGAAAACATTCAGACAATAGTCATTAAAAAACAGTTTTTTAAAAGTTTTTTTGTTATCTTGTGTTATTATTATTTATAATTATGGCACTTTCGTAAATAAAAGACACTAATAATAGCAAAATTTATTTCATTATTTATATTTTTACCAAAATATAAAAGTAACTATTAGATACCAAATTAATTGAATTTAAATCATGTGTCGACCAAGATTTCAATAACTTTAGCCACAAACTTATTTTTATTTATTATAAAGTGTAATTAGTTCCAATTTTACAAAATTGAACGGCAAACAGATAATTCTTATTACTGCCTTACTATATCCAAACAATTTAAAACATTTTCATATTTGAAAAATAATTACTGTTTTACTGAGTTACTACTAACAACCTTTCGTGGTTTAGCTTACATTCCCGGCAACTGAGGTCCCGGGGGTTAGAATAGTCTTAGAGAATATAAGATAGATACCGCACCTGTGGTCTATGGAGTAAGTATAAGGATAAATTGCAAAAAGCGAGGTCGGTACGGACTACGATAATAAGTATTTTATACTATTCTATAAGTCAAATTTGTGAAAGGCTTTCAGTTTCAGAGATTAAAGACAGTACAGAGGCATAATAGTGTCAAAATTTACCATTTTATGAAAAATATAAGGTTAAAGTGTACCTAATAGGCCTCTTAAACCGACCCAGGACCAACGCCTCTGGAGATGATGACCCATAATATGTACAGATACCAGCGCAATCAGTCAATTTTTAACTACTTGGAGTACCATGGCTTCGAGATTTAGATAACTAAAAAATGTTGTGGTTCGGAAGGAACAGCAGAATGTTTGGCTGAAAAGAAAATGATCAGTTGTGTCTGATCTCTAGGCGCAATCAAGTAAGCGTTAATCGACACACAAAGCTCTGAAAGATCCAGGCATTCCCTTGTATAAATCGTGGAGACTCTCCGGATGTCGCTTGGATTCATCTGTCCGTGCTGAACGCATTTCTGTCAAGTGTGCAGTGAACTCAGGCGATGCTAGCTCGTCATATAAGTTATCTAAAAAATAAAAGTTTAATAAAAGTCTTTGACTAGCTGGATTTTATGTATTGGAAAACCACAAAGGTTTTCTTACTCAGACCTTGAGTTTATTACACCTACTCTCTGATCCGAGTGTATGTGTTTAATTATGATTTTGTTTGCTTCTTAACATGTTAAATTAAAGTCTTAACTTATAATAATTACAAGACTCCCTAAGGACCTTCAAGAAAAAGTACTTCTATTTAAAGAGCCAACCGCGACCCAATTGGCGTTCATGTGAGGTGATCTCCTATTTAAAAAATACATAAATACATACCTTGTAATTCATTCATAGACTTTTCCTCGCCTCCATACTCAATAGGTAAAATTTCCAATGGAATATAATCTTTCAAAGTTGTTAAGTCTTTATGTACATGAATTCTGTTTGCAATTTTTTCGCTCATTACCTGTTTCAGTATAGAAACAAATGTGTCTATAGCTCTTGATGAAGTTATAAAATGGATCCCTTTCAGCCTTAAACTAAAAGCTTCCTGAAGTAAAAAAAAAAATCATTTTAGACTTTTTCTTCTGATTAACTATTATTTAGGTAAACTCTATAATATGCTATTGACTGTTGTTAGGAGCCGTGGTGCTGCGTTCTGAATGAATAAGACAGTCATAAAGAGTATTGACAGTTCGTGTTCGCAAATGCGCTGAAGAAATTCATAAAGCACCATATTTGGGTTTACTTAGTGCAATTGCTAGTAAGTTCAACTTATCAATGCTTTTAAAAGTGCCAACTAGTTTGTTTGTAGTCTTGAAATTAAGCTAGGTCTAGCAACGACAGCACCTAATTACTTAAGTAAATATTTTGTAAGTTCTTACCGTAACGATTGAAATCACCTGTCGGAATTCCGTCAAGTTCATCGCTTTAATGATTTCAAGTATAAGCGCTTCCTGATAGTCAAATATAGCAATCACACCATTACTGTAGTCATTTGTTAGCAAATACTCGCATGCCTGCAAATATTTAACAAAATAACCAAAACTTTAATTTTTTTTTAATTTTTAAAATTTGCATCATTGAAAGAATTTTCGGATTCTTCTTAAAAAACGACAATGAGTCACCTGTCGAAGGATGAATTTGTATGGAAGTTAATATGTCATTACGATAACCAACATAATTTCTATATAAATTTTCTTTGTGAAGCGACAGCCATCACGCACTAACGTTTCTTGTTTAAAGGCCATTTGTATTTAAATACAAAAAGTACATTTTTTTATTATAATATTTGTATAATATACAAGTATAATCAGTCAAAAAGACGCAGAAAATTTTGTAGACATAGTGTCCTCTAACAATATTGAGAGTTAAACTTATATCAATAAAAGCTCAAAAAAAGGTAATGAAAAAGAAAATTTCAGAAATAATGAATAAAATGATTCCTCATAGTAATTCTTTTGAAACTAACAACTCGACATACATCTCCTCATCATTGATATTTTGTTAAATTAACAATACTAATATTAATAAATTTATGCAAATGCCGTCATTCGCATAAATTTATTAATTTTGCCACAAAAAACTAATTTCTATGACGCAACCTCAAAGGCTAAATGCCTGTGTATAATTTGTACAGATTAATCTTATCTATAAAATTCTCGTGTCACAATGTTAGTTACCTTACTCCTCCGAAACGGCTTTACTGATTTTTACCAAATTTTATATGCATATTCAGTAGGTCTGAGAATCGGCTACTATCTATTTTTCATACCCCTAAGTGATAAGGGTAGCCCACCCCAAAAATTAATATGGCAAAACAACGTTTGCCGGGTCAGCTAGTTTAGTATAACCATTAATGAAAGGTCATATATCTAGTCGCGTAGTGGTCGAAATTTGACCATAATTCTTAAGTAACTTATGTATGTATGTATATTTGGTGTTCAAGAAGTAGTGTGTTATGTTTATTTAATTAATTTAAAGTATTTCTTATGCATTTTATATAAAAAATAGCTTTATGCACTTCTTTCCATATAAATTTAAACTATCAAATTTAACGTTCATCCGTTCTGAACTTTTTCTTAAAAAGATGTACAAACCTTTCGCTGCACATATTAATATATAGATTGCATCTTCGTTAGATGTGTGACATTTTGATTTCTATACCTGCTTTATATATAGAAAACACTTAAAATGTGATTTTTTTATTTGAAAAGTTAATGTCGATATAATGTATGTGAGTTGTCCCAATTATTATTATCAAACTTACTGATTAGCCGATGCAAGTTTACAGTGATGTATGTAGTGTGCATATAATTTAAAAATATATTTTACATTGTTGCTTATTTATATATAACTGCTTCGTTTCATGACATAAGAAATGTCACATGACGTAAACATCGATTAAATGTCAGGAACGCCCTAGATAAGTAATTAGTTTAAAAATTCATCAGCGCCCTAAAAAACGAAAACTGAATGAAAACTGCTGAAAATATTGCTCGCGCGTCATTGCGTAGCCTAACGCCTTTAATCTAAGGACACAAATTATCTCTTACCACAGTCATCATTATATCATGAAAAAATATCATTTAAGATGGAAATAAAAGTATTTTTTTGCTAGCCGGTCGCAAAAGTCGACCTCGCTTATTGCACTCGCCGCCCGCGTAATTGCGAGTACATTGCATTTTACATTAAACAACCCTAATCTATACTTTTGTAACCAATAGTTTATTTGGTGCATGTCGGTCTGCCACTCGCAAACGCACACATTATTTTTCTCACTTTTCTATATAAAAGCTTTTCATAGTTAAAAACTTTTGTGTGAAAACTCAACGCGCAAAGATCGACTAATGCATTCGGCTAACGGAAAAGAACCGAAGTAAGAGTAGAACATACCATAATTAAGAACTTGTAGTAATTCGTAAAACTCTGAAACTTTTTTCCAGTATTTCTCAATACATATACTCGATCGTAATTTTCAGTGACTTGGGGAAGAATAAAGTTTAATCTGAAAGAAAAAAAACGTGCAAAACATGTTTATAATAAGACAATTGAGTAATAATCAAAAAGCGAGAGTAAATACTAATTTTGATAACAACATAAGTAGTTACATGAAAAGGTGGCTGTATTTAGTGTTATATTGAATAATTTAAACACAGTTTTGCTCACAATTGCATTCGTGTGGTAGCTTTAAACGAATATAACCTTAAAGTTATGTCAGGGTCTTACGTCTGTATTTTTTGAGTTCAATGATTATATAAAAGATTTTTTTCACTCTTTATAAAATTGATATAAATCTACTGGTAAGACTTTCCAAGTTTTACCAGTACATAATATAAATAAATAATTTGATTATGTGAAATAAACAACGGCTTTGGTGAGCCTTTTGTGTTTTAAATATATTTAAGTTGTTAAGCACAATATTTAGTTGGTTTTATAAGAGTACTGATTAGATAACGCATCTGACATTGGTGGAATACAATCCTGGGTGAAAATTCCGGACAAACAAAGAAAAAAAATATCTCAAACACGTACTATTATTAGGCATCTTTCATTCAGTTCTTGGCACATGAAAATTCAGGGAAATATATTTATGCAATAGCTCAGAAGTAGTGCAATTGGGTTTTTGAAAAAAAATTTTTTCTGTGATAAATAGAAAGATTATATATTAGTTTTAAAACAAAACTATTTTTTTTTGCAATAATTCAAAAGTTATTTCAAAATAAAAAAAAATTTTGAATCCAGTACCGAAGACACGCCGACAACGACGTGTGACGTCATAATGTTAGTTTTCACTCATTGCAGTTGATAGAAAAATAATAAATACAGTGTTTTCATATAATTGGATAACCTAATAGTAAATAATAAATCAATTTTCTTACAAATTATTGAATATTTACAATAATGTACTTAAATATATTTACAAAAATACAAAAGGCTCATCAAAGCCGTTAGGGTGCGTATACAGTGTTTTGATCTATTTAATTTTGTTGTCATTATTAAATATTTAAATTTATATTAAATATGTCGAACCTCAAAAGTTATCGTTCTTGTTTTGTACCATTATGTACGAATACTACAAAGGCAACTCCTGATAAAATGTTTTTAAATGTTCCCCAAGATGACAAACGTCGAAATAAATGGTTTCAAGCAGTGCACCGTGATAATCCCCAAACAAAATCGATTTTTTTTTGTTGTGAAGATCATTTCGATGTAAGTATTTCTTAATACCATTTTTATTAATTATTATTTATCTAAGTATACAAATCAAATAATTATTATATATTTAAGTAAAGTTCAGTAAATATTTTTTTTTAACTGGACTCCAAATCATAACCTTCAAAATCATAGTATTAAAAAAAATTTTTATTGATAAATTAAAGTGCTTAAATAATAAATTTATGTATCTTTATCTAATGATTGGGATTCAATTTGATATATTTATAATTTTATAACGTTCGAGGTTATGTATTTGACTATAGTATGAAATTTTTTAAATTTTATGTTATGGTGGTTTTTCTGTTGTTATAATAACATATAAATAATTCTTACGATTTCTGTTTTTTTTGTTTGTTTAACAAACTTACCTTGATGCCTTGGCACCTCGAACTTCAGCAGAATTAAACCGAACGTCATTTTTAAAAAAATCGGTGATCATAAATATATCAACATCAGCAATATTATCAGACTTTGCCTTAATAAATCCTTTATCACACATAGCTAATCGAAACCAACTAACAACTCGTATTTTTTAGCAATAAATTTTTAATATTATTGTCTAGACACGTGTAATAGCCGTAAACGCTGTACTGTTATTAAATAGCTATAACATTATGACGTCACAACTATGGTGACCAATCATGGCGCGTTTATAGTCACGTGATTTTTATTTAAATTTCATCAATTTTTAATTGTTTATAATTAATTGAAAAAATTTTTTTTGAATTTTTTTGCATTAAATATCAATATTATTAATAATAAAGTTTTAAAATACATAAAAAAATCAATAATTTTTTCTTCAAAAACCCAATTATATAATTATTTTTTATTTATAAAGATTTTTTGAAACTATTCTCGTATTACGGACAACAGAAACGAAATTAAATAAATACACTCACACTATGCCCTCATATTCCTTTAGCAGATCTCTGGGATTGGAAAATTCAAACAAATCAGGTATGAGCGTGCGATAGGTGCAGGTTTTCTCCAATTTTCTCTTCGCTCTTTCCACCGAACCCTTGCTGACGACAATCGCCCTTTCTAGATACTCTCGAGCTGGAAATTTTGAAAATTTACTTTTTAAATTTTTGGGTATTTTTGGTTCCCATTTTTCATTGAATGTTGTGATAGACTTTAAAATAGAATTATTAAGACATATTCCTTCTATTAAAACTATTTGGTGCTCGTGGCTTCGTCTGCGTAAGTAGGATCGAAAAATAACGAACTTTCTTCATATGAACGGTCTTACTGTTGATTGCTTGTAAGAAATCCCTTGATAGCGATAAGGCAACAGATTTCACTATTACTATAACCAATAGAAAAATAAATAATATAGGTTGCAAATGAGCATTGAAATATGTAATTTTGAAATACTTACAAAAATCCTTCTTCAGAAAATGATGCTGTTTTTGAATCCATTCCAATAATAAGTCGACCGCATCGTTCAACCGCTTCTGTGAGTTCAAATTTACTAGTTCACGAACGACTGCTAACGTATCTGGTTTGAAGTGAAGTACCCGATTTTTTGGTAAGGACTCCATTTTACGTGTGCACAGCTTGCGATTGGGCTCTCGACTAATAAAATAATATCAATTATTAATCAAGAAACCGAGCTGCCCTTGACTGAACTTGCCTATTTTAGATATTTTTTTTCCATTTAAGAAGTCTGATTCAATTAAAGTATTAAATTATTTATTATTTCTGTTTTAGATAAATTTTATAAATATTTTTTCTCTGCGCTCCTGGATTTGAATCACGGTGAAAACGTTTAGGTTATTTATTTTTCATTATTGAATAGATTTAACGACCGATTGGCGCAATTGGTAGTGCTCCTGCTTCTGCATCGAAAGGTCCCGGCTTCGAATCCCGGTTGGTGCATTTATTTGTGTGATGAGCACGAATGTTTATTTCCGAGTCTTGGTTGTATATAAACTTATATATGTATTTATTGTGGTACCCTCGTTGTTTCTGATTATTACAAGTGCTTCAGCTACTTACTTTGGAATCAGAGCAATGTATGTGAATTGTCCTAATAATAATAATAATAATGAATTATCAGATATAACAGTGACTATTCTTTTATATTATAAATTAAAAATAATAGGTACATTGCTCAAAAACTCAGTAATTTATTCGTCTCGTTTTTGCAACAACGAGTTGCAAAAACGAGACGAATAAATATTGTTGTTTATATTCTTTTGTTTGGTTAATCAAACTATATAGATAAAAAATTCGAAATTCTCACAATTATGTAAAATATTTGGTTTTTCATTGAAATACAGTAAAATTATGAAACATTATTAATACTTACTGTTAAATTTTAAACTTATATGAAATGTATAGAATATATCAAAATTAAATTTTTTCCATTTCCAAATTAAGTTAATCTTTTTTTTATTTATATTTATATTTATTCCGTACCCAAAGGGTAAAATGGGACCCTATTACTAAGACTCCGCTGTCCGTCCGTATGTCATCGGGCTGTATCTCATGAATCGTGATAGACATTTTTCACAGACGATGTATTTTTCTTGCCGGTAAAACAAGAAATACTAAAACAGAAAAAAATTAAGTGGGGCTCTCATAAAACAGACATTTTTTATAGATACACAGAACCATTCGTGCGCAAGTCTGATTCGCACTAGGCCGGTTTTTTTTCACTAAAATACTTATACTGTTTGTTATTGTTTTCTTGCATGTACCTGTAGATTTTAATCCGTCGTTCATTGTATAACATCATAACAAATATTCTATATAAATGGCTCTTCCTTTGTGTATTAAAACTAATAGAATTATCTATTAATATTATTATTGATAGTAATTTCTTGTTTCACTACTAGGAATTGTATTTCATTTTATACTAGCTTTTACCACGACTCCGCGTGCCTGTTTAACACATTCAAGGCATAAAGGTCACAGACGGTCGGTCGGTCAAGGTCCCTTCCTATCTTAAGTTTTAATCTATCTCTGTACTAAATTTCTTCAAAATCGGTTGTGATTTAGGCCTGAATGCGTAACAGATACAACAATTTGCTTTCGCATTTTTAATATTACAAGACGTAATTCGTAAAGTGTTTGGATATTATTGTATCTTTTGTGTATTTAAGTTTTCGGTGCTTCAAATTATGACTGTAATTATTTATTTTATAAAAGCCCCTAATCACCTTCATTCGACTCAATTAAACTTAAGGAAAAGATGCAATTCTGTGATAATTAATGTTTATTTGCAGTTGGGCAATAAAATATGTTTAGGAAAAATTCAAAATACGCAGTTAACATAATAAAAACACGAACACATTATAACGTGTTAAATTTATGCACATAAATTACAGATTTTTTAAAATAAATTATATTCTCGGAGTAGTTAGTCGCATTAACCACTTGGCCACGGAGGCGGTTGTCGGACATGACTATATGAATAGACATTATTTGATTGTGAAAACAACGCCTACCACTCGGGTTAGCTTTACTTATCCTTATAGATAATTAGTTGAGTTGTCTTTATCCATACTAATATTATAAATTTGAAAATAAATCTGTCTGTCTGCTACGCTTTCACGCCTAAACCACTGAACCGATTTTAAAGAAATTTGGGCACAAACAAAGATAATAAGTTGAGAAAGAACATAGTAAGAAACAAAGTCAGAAGAAAAGCACTGCTGCGCCGCTTTCTTCTGCTGCGCTACCATGAATGTACGAGATTCCATACTTAATATTATAAATTGGAAAGTAACTCTGTTTGTCTGTCTGCTATGCTTTCACTCCTAAACCACCTCAATTTTAGGTGCTATATTAGTATGAAAATATACATTACATTCACTAACGAATAAAACCATACGAATTTTTACTCATTTTATTTTTATAAAAGCTTTAAAAATTAACCCCCATGATTCTACAAAATTTACAATATCATAAAACTAATAAAAATTTGTTATTTATATACATTTTAATCAACATTCAATTTCCTAAATGAGCCGGGCATCCCTAAGTATTCCTCATTAAACTTTGAAGAATTCCTTCGGGACTCATCCGTCACCAGCTTATCCATGTCCTTAATAATTTTTCTCGCTTCTTCTGTTCTTAAAGCGTCTCTCCATTGCTCTGGAAATTGTGAAAATTGGCTTTACATATCACAAAATAGCAGACCTTCACAACTTTCTTTTTCAATAGTATGATTATTTGGAGGCAAACGGTCAGGAGGCCCGAGAAGCAATCCACGGCCCATGGATACCCTCAACATTTGTCGGGCCGCGGGTGCGTTGCCGGCCATTTAAAGAGAGATACGCTCTTTTTTTGAAGGTTCCTAAGTCATAATGGTTCGGAAATACATCAGAAAGCACCTGGTTCCGCAGAGTGATGCAAATATTAAAAGGATAATGGGCCTTATTACAAAACATAGACTAAAGATGTTTCCGTATTGGTTGCTAGGATACACGTCTAACATTCATAAAAAAATGAGGTTTTTCTCTGGTAACAATCTCGGCCTATATTTAAACCGCGTTTTGGAATAAGACAGAATAGGTTTTTTTGCATCAAGTCTTGGATTGTAATGATGAAAATCACTGCTAGAATTATTTTAGTTAAATCTGGCACAGTAAAAGTTTTATATGCTTTTACCTAAAATACCAACTTTTACAAAAATCTCCCAATTTTCGAAAAGTCTAAGAAACAGTAAATGAAAATTCTATAAGACCTATAGTATTCGTTTAATATAATACCGTTACTATTAAACCTACTTTTACGCAGTGAAGTCGTAAAAACAACTACTTAAAGCTGTTTAGTTTAGCATATTTTAAGTTCTTAGTTTAATAAATAAATAAGAAAATTATTCACAATATAATTTAGTAGTTGTAATTTTAAATTTATTTCAGCCATAGGAAAGGAAATTAAATTAAATTTTAGATTTGAAGTTATTTAATGCTTATTAAGGCTTACCAAGTAGGCTGAACAGTAGGCAAACAGTCGGGAACATTTTGTAATAATTAAAAGAAATTAAAAATTGTGATAAATATACGTACTAAATCTGTTCAAAGTGTGTTAATAATTTTACCTGACAACTTCGATAAGGAGGGCCCGTCACCATCGAAGTCTTTTGGTAGAATTTCCTTTGGAATATGCTTGTGTAAGTCCGCGTACGAGTTATGAACATGGAGTCGACTCGCGACCTTCTCTTTCAGCCCTTGTTTTATCAGAAAAACGATTTTATCGACGAAAGGTGGAGCGTTTAAAAGGTGTATGCCTTTTATTTTTGTGCCAAAGCCTTCCTAAAAAGCCATTAAATTCGTATTACTAACTTTTGCCTATGTTGTCAACCTACCTTTAAAATTTAATATTTAACTGAAAAATATGATCTATGATTTCGTAGTTCATTTAGTTGAGTAATAAAATATCTTTTATCCTAAGACAGCAATTAACAATATAAGTCCCTTTAGAATTATTATATTAGTAGAGGATCTGAATTTATAACGACCTTCTCCCGGCTGGTTAATGGATAAAAAGTATTTTCAAATTTAATGTGTTAAAAAATTTATCGCGAGTGGGATGGCTGAAAAATTTTAGTCCAGGATATGATTAATTAAATATTTAAAAAATATATTTTTTAACATTGCACTGGTAAATAGACATTACATACCAATCGAAAGTATGAAGTCTATAGAATATGCAAACGTTAGGTTAACTCTTTTCCCGTCACAACTACTGACGATGTAAGTCAATACTTGTAATTTGCTTCTGGTTAATAACTTATGTAAAGCTAATTTCATTGCAAACACGGTAATATAGGGTTGTCAGCAAAAATCAGTCTTGAATTCCGGCTGTCGTGTTTTAAAAATCAAAATATTGCGAGAGAATAAGTGCGACTAAAAGGTCTCAGCGAACCATCCCGTGTATTAAAAATGGACGCAGCGTAGCAGCTGCGGATAGCTTGTCAATTGAATGAAAGAATGAAAAGGATAGCGATACACACGTAAATGTTGAGTATCATTTTAGCTGAGTATTATTTTGGAGCACTAATAAAAAACTTTAAACTTTAAATTATATTATTTGTTTTTTCATATGTTGACCATAGCATATCCCATACATATTTATAGTTGTCAAATTAGTAGTTTATTAATATAGGGGCACCCTCTCTTAGTTAATTATTACGGACTGAAACCACTAGATAATAGTGCTACAAGACTGACCACGTTGCGGTGTAGGTAAGACCTAGATTTAGTGACAGATCTAGTGGCTGACCTTGGCCGTATTTAAAGTATGTATCGCCTTGAGATACTATGTTTATTACTTAGGTATAATATTTCATCATCTTCTATAGATCTAGACTTTTTTATCGTTAAAATTTGTATCTAATAAAACATACCGTGCACAAAACTTCCGCTTTTTTAACTATCATTGGGTTGACCTTCGTAACGATGCCAATATGTACGTTCGTCAAGTCGATTATATACCTTTCAGACAAACAGTAATCGTAATGTAGCCTGTATTCGCCAATCTGTAATGAAATATATTTTTGCTTATTTAATTGAAGGCAATTTAAAGCTGCGTCTACGCAAGGAGAGCCGAGCACGAGCGGAACACAATTCGTCTAGTGTGGACCGACTTACAAGCCTCGAACGAGCACGCTGCGAGCGCGAAGCAAATCCCTTTGTGTTCGTCAAAAAACCGACAACAGGCGGAACGCAGACGAGCACGAACGAAATGCTCGCAGCGCGCTCATTCGAGGCTTATAAGTCGGTCCACACTAGACGAATTGTGTTCGGCTCGTTCTCCGCTCGTGCTCGGCTCTCCTAGCGTAGACTTAGCTTAAGAAAACATTGATTATCTTTCAACAGACACGTATAAAAAACTTATTAAACTCCCTTTTTCATGGGGGGTTAAAACGAAAATAACATAAACAGAGTCTTCTAGTGATTACCCGTAACCCCTAGTGGGGCGTGGGGCAGACACATTGCTGTGTCTGTTTCACTGATCATTTTCTTTACAGGCAAGTAGGTGATCAGCCTTCTGTGCCAACCCAACCGAAACATTATTGTGTTTCCTCGGGGTCAAACCCAGGACCTCCGGCTGAACACGCAGATGCGTAAACCAATTAGCCACGGAGGTGGAAGCGGCAACAGAATCTCCTACAAGCTTTAAAACAAAAATTTAGTAATAAGTTTAAATTATTGCAAAGTTGTGATAAAAAACGTGCTCTAATCTGTTAAACCGGTTTTCTTTAATAATTGCTTTCTAGAGACCAACCTAAGCTTCTATGACATACAGGTCATATCAGTTTATTTAATAATCATCGCATTATTTTGAGCAATTTACAAAAAAAATTGATTAATTGTACATCTAAACGTTGTCCGATGTCACTCTATCTATAAGTGACGATGCGTTGACTAGATTTCCAGTTTATCTTGAACAGACAAATATTTTCAAATGGAATATTGTAAATCGTTGTCAACTTAGCGCAGTCGCTTTGGCGAACCGAGAAGACAGACAAATAAGATGATCTGGCTGATCTTGTAACTTACCATGAAGGCATAACGAAAGTAAGATAATAAACTGAACGCGTCCAGTTTTTCAGACAGAAACTGTGTCACCATCACTCTGGACTGATCCATCTTATACAGCTTCGGAAGTGGGACATACCGGCTGAAAAAAAACACACGTCGAATTGATAACCTCCTTTTTGGTGTTTTTGAAGGTCGGTTAAAAACAATCAAGTCGGCAACTATAATGGATGTTGGGTTATGAGTATACATTCTATTTTTAACAGACTTCAAAAAAAGGAAGAGGTTCTCAATTCGACTATATTTTTTTTATATTTGTTACCTCAGAACTTTCGACTGGGTGAACCGATTTTGATAATTCTTTTTTTGTTTGAAAGCTGGTGCTTTCTGTATGGTCCCATTCATTTCATCAAATTGTGTCCGGTAATTTAAGTGTTACAATTTGAAGTCGTTTTTTATTGCCTTATAAAAACGGCGTAGTAAAATTTGTATATGTGCACATTGCTCAATAAATAATACAATTTAGTTAAAAAAATAAAAATGTTGCCCGATTTCAAAGAACTCGTAAAAAGTAACGAATAAACACTGAAATAATAATGTCTGTGTCGTTGCGCTAAAGAAATTTATTGTGTTATGTATTTCTGTAGCAATGAGGCACTAACTTCCAAATATTTTTCTTATTTCACTTATATTTATTGCTTTAATATGGATTTTTACATTATTTTTAATAACTACATGGGATTTTATCTCTGTACCTGATGCGGTGACTTTTTTTATAATTTATACTGATATTGATTTTAGAAGACTCTATATAACCCATATTCGAATATCCTGGTGTAGTTCATACAGATAAACTTCTAAAAAAAAGTTAGTAAATCATTTAAAAGACAATGTGCTTTTACAATAAACTACCAAGTAATATGCTTAAATTGTCAATAAATAAATTTAAAAACACAATTAAAAGAAAACTTCATAAAAAAGCTAAGTATAAAATAACGGATTACTTAGACGATAAAAAAGCTTGGAAATGAACTTGCTCTGTCTGTCTTAAAAGCAAATATTATAATTTTAAGAATATTATTTTTATAAACTACCAAATTAAAAAAAAAATGATTCAAAATGATCAAATATGATTTCAATAAATAAAGATATTTAGACTTTGACTTTGACTTTCAGTCTATAAATTGGCCATGGCGGAATCTTGAGCCATAAGGCATAAGGATTACAGAATGCACCAGGAAGCTTCTTAACGGCGCCGGCCTAGAAGTAATTTACTCCATAATTGGTGTAAACGGATGGATTAATTTATAGCTTAGAAGGATATGAGGCTTTGATTACATAGACATAAGCTTATAAGAACCCACCCATATTCCCATAGTTGTTCAAATTCTTCCACGCTTTTATTGAGAACCAGTTCTGGCATCATACCCCTGGATGTTAACAGCTTATCTATTTTGGTCTTAGCCGCTTCCACTGATCCCCTTGATAATATCAATATCCGTTCTAGGAGATTGCGATCTGCAATTTTAATTGTTTCATGAAAATCTCTGGTAAGTTCCCCACAATTAAAAACACTTGTACAATCAGTATGCATATGGCATGACTTAATAATATACTCCTTGGAATATTCGGGCATTTAGCTACAGCGCTTATTTTTTTCATATAGCCTACCCTACATTCTAAATTTCTACCAATCCCTACTAATCGTTCAATTAGTTTAGGAGCCACATACACACAGACACGTTAAACTTATAACCTTGCTCTTTACGTTTATTTAATTAGGTTCCTTATTAAACAGGCGATTTCGTATCGTTTTTTATAACGTGGGTAAAAAACCAAGTTTTTTAATTACTTTTTTATTTATTGAATGTATTTTAAGTAATTTCTAAGAAATGATACCACATAAAATGTATCTGTACAATAATACATTTTAAAAATCAAAAAAATACCAAAATTTACGCATACACATGTATATATATAAGCTTATTATATTATAGTTGCCTCGTTAGTTCTTTTTTAAACATTATAACGTTTGCAATTTGCGAATAAATAAAATTATTCGTAAATTTTGAATGTGACTAATAAATAAATAACAAAATGCTAGTCATACGATTGCAATTCAATTACGAAGAAACAATAAAAATAGATTAAAATCTCAATTGTAACCTTTTGAAGAAATACTTCTTTACGCGCGCTTCACTTGGGGAGTAAGCTGGTGAATGCGTGACGAAAGCGTTACGAAAAGCGTGATCGGGCGAGCCGAACGGAAGTTGAGAGGGAGATATAAGTTAGTATAAGATAGAAAGATAGAGAGTTACTCCTAGGTACTAACACACAATTTCTTTAGTTCTAAAGTTTTACTTCAGTCGTGTGGTCTAAAGCACACTCGTTTTTTTTTAGTATCTTAGATTTCTTACCATCAGGGGACTCTTACCACCCATCTCGATCACGTTAGCTTTTAAGCAAGAAAAGCCATCAAAATCGGTCCATCTTTTTGTATAGGGGTTTAAAAATTACTCAAACAAGTACAAGTATTGCGATCCAGCTAGGAAATATGCCGATCCTATTTTTAGTAAATTGTCGTTAACTCGTTACATAAACTCACCCATGACTTTTAACGCCTCAACCAAATGTTCTTGTTTATGACACCACTCATAAATTGCATCCAAACTTTGTTTTATCCTCGTGACGTCATTGATTTCGTAGAATTTACGAGCTGTTGTGACGTCATCTCGGGTAACTTCTATCAGCGGATGATTCGGTAAGATCTCCATATTCCTGTACATTATAAAAATAAAGAAAATAAGACACTACAAACACGCTTTTACTGTCTGTCTGTTCGCACTTATGACCGCCTTCTTGGTCCAGTGGTAAGCGCGTAAGCGTTTCAACTGGTACGTCCTGGGTTCGATTTCCGGTGGAGATAAAAAAAACTCGGTTTGACAAGGCATGGAAGGCTGATCACCTACTTGCCCTTAAAGAAAAAAGATGTGAAACAGATGTGAAATGCATCTGCCCCATACCCCACTAGGGGACACGGGACTTTACATTCACACTTTTCACTGTTCTACTGAACGAATTTTCATACTGGTTTCACATATAGGAAGATTGATCCTCGAAAAATCATTCCTACGTATATAGTAAGTACGTATTATCTACTAAGTTGATGATTTTAAAAGGTATTTTTATTTCAAAACTTTTTATTTCCAATTTCGCGTGGCCGTACAAGTGTCAAGTCACCTAGTCAAGCTTCCCGTCAATGCATGATTTTTTTAAATCGCTCCATTAGTTTTTCAGTTTATTAGTTACAAACATATAAATATACAAACCTCTTTATATTACAAGTATGGATATTACAAGATACCTTCTGGTTCCGTTAAAAAAATTATTAAATCAAACACTTTGTCTTAAACAAACTGTCGTACGTAAATAGTACATTTTGACCTTCGCAGTAGTAGACTTACCTACTTGTGTTTATGCTATATTGAATTTCCTCTTAAGATAATTATTTCTGTATTATAATATATGCAATTGACCTTTATACAATGTTGGAGTTGTATCAATAGTTTTATTATACGAACGAGCAATAATTTCAATGGCATCTGTAAGCAACACAACTTTGATCTGTTTTCGACCACAGTGCATTCAGCAAGGAGATGTTTGAGCCTTGAATTTTTTCTAAAGACTCTTTAATTAGTATTATTTTTTTTTTTTAGTATTATTGTTTTTTCTTTTTCTACTTCTATATAATATTTCACAAATTTGTACCCAGCCCTGTATGTTGTTATACTGTTGATGTTCGTGTGAACAGTTGTAATATAATAGTTTATTAATTTTGTAACCAGCATCTATACGTGAAGACTTGTAATTGGCTTTCAAATTACTACACAACTGTTACATTATCATTTTAAAGCTGTTAGTCTTCCATGAAAATAAATAAATAAAATAAAATAAAAGTAATAATTGCATTACTTCAACACACACACATTGCATAGGTACATACTTCTAAACGCACTGTGCAAGTAGTAATAATTCTAGCGAACAAAAATCAACACAAATATAAAATCGCAGGATAAATATTTATTAATTTGTGGTTTTTTTATTAGTAGTATTACTCAATTTTAATTGTGTTTAAGGTACTTGTCATCCAAATAAGTTGTCAAATTGAGAGACCAAATTCAGAATGGTGTATTGTGGGTTATATACTAATCCAACTATAAACGTATTTCAATTTAGTTTTTAACCTTTAAGTACACGCGTTCTTTATGGTAACCCAAGAAGTACCCCATATATATTTTACATTTATATTAAGTATTTTTTAAGTTTGCTTAAAAATTTATTTAGATTATAAGAAAATACATAGTAACATCACGGGTGGGGTCTACAGGTATCTCCACATAAGTAAAAAACGTATTTACCTTTGCTGAAGCGCGACGTATTCATCCATCGAAAGCCTCCGTGGCGAACTAAGATTAGCCGAAACCGCAGGATCGTAGCTTTTCAATTTGAATAAATACAGTTAAAAACAACGCGTGGGGTCTGCTTAGACCCCGCCCGTGCGAAGATTAATAACTCCATCAACTTAATCCTAGTTCAGAAATTGAGTCCCCTTACTTATAAACGATTCTTAGTTAAATAATGTCTCAAATACTCTGTCTCTTTCTCGCTGACGGGTAATTGATGTTTCAAAAACGAAACAAAACACTTTAAGACACTTTTACCTAGTTGTCCAATGTTTATGTATAGTTAAATGAGTACGTGTGTATCTATTTCTATTACGAATGAAATAATGTCACTTGAAAATCTATAATGAAAATGACCGTGAGTTTATCATATTTATGACTAGCTGTGCCCCGCGGTTTCTCCCGCGTTAACTTCGTCGTAATGTCATAAAAGCTTTTAGCTCTAAAAATGACGATACTTCCATAGAACTTTTCATCCCGCCCTTTCAACCCCTTGCAACTCTTTGTTCGCATTAAAAAGGCTAGATTATTTGAGTACCAAATTTCATTTAATTCGGTTCAGTAGTTTTGAAACCGCGACAGACAGAGAGACACAGAGTTACTTTAGCATTTATAATATTAGTAAAGATTGTGAAATTTCTAAAATGGAAATAGCTTTTTCATTTTCTTAGCAAATAGGTACATAGGCTGCGGTATCATGTGGTTTCCATATACATTCTACAAAATTAGGTAATTTAAGGATGTTCGTGTTGCGTTAAGTCATTAACCTCGAAACGCATGACAGAACCTTGTACAAACAAGCGACTTGGCACTACTTCGCAGCAGTGTTAAGTGTTTATTGAGTATTACTCTGTATCAACTATATAATCATATAAAGCATGTTCTAAAATTTTCAAAATTTGAATTTGAATGAATTTCTTCAGTTTTTACGCACAAACAAATGGTTTGACTTTTAATATTGACAAAATTAGTAAATCAAATGCAATATATGGGCTGGAAATAAGGCAGTTTTCATGATTCCAAAGACGTCACACGACGAGACGTCACTACAAGCCACGAAATTCTGGTTCATGAAGGCTCAATGCGGACCCTTCACCCTCCTATCTAGAAGGATTCTATTTCATAATTCATTAATAAGAACATAAATTTCCTATATGTACTTGTAAGAAATAAAAACTTTTTTTTATTTAGAAATTAATTTTTTTTTGAAAGCTCTATATATTTTAAAATTATTAAGTATTCACTATGTAGACAGACGAATCAATTTGTATTTATAACAGGTATATTTTAGTACATTTAAGGAAAACGTGTATGTGGTTTTTCTGAAACGAAAAAGGTGAACTCATCGATGGAAACAATTGAACAGTTAAATAACATTACTAGAACTTCTTGTTAACATTAAAAAAATAAATCGCTTAGATCACAGCCAACACTTTGTATTTACTCATTTTAAATAACGTAAAAAACTTTAAACAGACGTCAAACAATATTTTACATGCGTTTGAATGGAACATTCTCGAGACAAATATTAACAATGGTCAGAGATTCAAACAAACACGTCATCTAGATATGTCAAATTTAACTTTTGTTGAATTTTTTTAGCTTGGCGTCCACTTTTGCATTTTGTATGAAGCTGTGTCCACTAGAGACGGGGTGGGCCGGACGGGCCCGGCCGGGCGCGACGGGATCCGTCGGCGGATCGCTCAGTGAGCGTATATTTCCGTCGATGCGGCCCGGCCCGGCCTGCCTCGCCTCTAGAAGACCGTAGCTCGCTTGTTATACGTACGATTGACTGTGAAAAATCCGCCGATGCGGTGCGGTTTGCCTGTATAGTGGACGCAGTACGTAAAAATGCGCGTCGTGCTCGACTCGCCCCAAGTGGACGTCTAGCTTTTAAAAGCACTCAATAAATTTCAGTGACATGAGATCTCTAGGACAATTGAAGTATGACCTATCAACGACGCTTATGGGATTCATGAGAAGCGGCAATCCTTGTCATACTACACTTAATATTTAAAATGAAGATTTGTTACATTTTTAGTCGACCTTCAAAAACCAAGAAGAAGATTGTTAAGTGCAACTAAGTATAAAAATCAGCCTACAGTTGAGATTCAGAAACATTTCTTTAACGAAAAAGTACTTTTTTTCAAAATCAATATAAAATCTGGGTTTTTTTTGTTGAAAGTTAACTTTTATTAAAGTAAACTTTGTGATCTATGAATCTCAGTCTTAGAGCCTTTGCATACCACGTTTTTTATTCTGTAATGACGTGCGTTAAACGCAATCAGCACGCTCAGAAGGCGCAAGATTGAAGTCACGTTATTATCTTTCCAGATGATCTTTGCATTTGTATCGTGCATAAACGCGATGATACATCGCGCAGAAAGCCGCCGCCATTTAGAACCATAATATTCTTTTTCTACTTCTTCCCACCAGCAATGGCACAAACGCGTGTTACATTTGCGTTTGTATTGATACAAACGTGTAAAAATCTGCTAAAACGTGTTGATAACGCACAGAGAACGCGCTAATAAAAAACGCGCGTCGTCAGCGCATCAAAAAAATGGTGTGTAAAGGCTCTTAGTGTCAAGGTCATTTGTGATTACACGGCTCATTACCTAAGTGATAATTGAAAAATATAACTCAGTTGTAATGCGTAAGAAACCTTTTACATTCATTTACAACAATCTTAAATAATCCGGAGTTAAACATAAATTATTTCATCCTAGTTAACTCGGATAATTAATGGGATTAAGTAATTATAGTTTGTAATTATTTGTTAATTATGAAACCGTTTGGGAATGTATACTCAGGAAATTACAATTTACATACTTAAGTTATTAGGAAATTGCTAAGTAATTCTGTTATTTGCACTGTCCTCAGACCAATAACGTTTTAACTAAGTGTAAGACGATTGCTACCTGACATGCTATCCCTTTGTCATTATTGAAGTAGGGAATAACTTAGGAGAATAGTGACAAATAAAAGGGATATAACTAATAATCGGGACCCAGATTCCACCACTTCCGGGGAACTGCAGTCCCATCAATATGATACTATCGAAAAGCCTGCCAAAAGCAAAGTAGGGGATAAGCCTTTTGTGTCTATCCAAGCGATATATTTATTTGTTTCCCCGGGATATGAACCTCGAGGTCCTCCTATGCAACACGCAGATGTATGATCCTCTCAGCCAAGTAGGCGGAAAATTATTACATATATTAATTATAAATCATTACATGGTATAAAACAAAGTCACTTTCTCTGTCCCTTTGTATGCTTTAATCTTTAAAACTACGCCACGGATTTTGATGCGGTTTTTTTTTAATAGATAGAGTGATTGAAGAGGAAGGTTTTTATATATGTTTTATACTCGTGTAAAGCCGGGGCGGGTCGCTAGTATTACATATATAATTATTATATTTTTTTCCGGTAGGGCTGCCACTTGCCGAACGGGTGTTATATGTTGCACGGGAATAAAAGTTTAAAGTGAAGTACCGTGTCCCCTAGTGGGGTATGGGGCAGATGTATCATCTGTTTCACTGATCGATTTTTTCTTTAGGGGCAAGAAGGTGATCACCTTTCTATGTGACTCGGTAAACACTGGTGTTTTTTTATTATCTCCACCGTGAATTGAACCCAGGACCTCCCGGTTGTAACGCTTACGCGCTTATCACTAGGAAAGGGTCTAAGGGTCTAAGTAGCATGGGAGGTGTAGTTGAATTTTTACATTCTTGCCTGAAGAACTTAAACCACACACAAGGTCACAGGTTAACCCAGAGGCCTACTAAATCACCTTTAAAATACAGATGCAGAAGGATGAGGGAACCCACCGCGATTATGTTCCCAAGAAAACCGCCCCATTAATAAAACATACATAGCAGTGGTCTCTCTCATGAGTGAGAAAGACGACGCAAGATTAATACTAATTTAATATAATTATAACGATGTGCATGATTTTTATCCCAGTATAACTAAGCATTTTACGTACAAATTATGCTATCCATGTTTATAAATAAAGAAATATATATACTTACTAGTCACTTTTAATTGAAATTTTTTGCAACTGACACTGTCAAAATAATTTTAATATTTGGATATAACACTAACTCTGTCTAATATTTTAACTTTTACAAAATATAGAAACTTCTTAGATGCGTGCGTTGTTATTGGCCGCTTATAAAAAATGTTACCAGCTACTCTATGGCAAGGTGAAGAACTGTTTGAAGAGAATATCGTCTTAGTTTACCTTAACAAGGTTGATTGTATACTTTAAACGTGCATACATAGAGAAAATGTCATGTATGAATGAAATGTCACGTGAACTTCATCTTAGTTATAACTTTCCGACCGTCTTGTCAAACTAAGGTATGAATACCAAAGGCAGAGATAAATTTACCTTAAAAATACAGAAGCGAAATTGCGATAATTAATCTCATTTGTGTAGGGGTTTGTGTATAGGTTAGGAGTAACTTAGGCTACTTCTATTTTAGAAATTAATATAAAAAAAATAACTTTTCCGCGCGGACTAAGTACATACATATCTATTATTATTTTTCTGTTCGCTACTTTACTCTATAGGCTTATATAACATCATGGTACGACGAAATTAACGCGAGTGAAACTGCAGGTCAGAGCTAGTCTTAGAATAAAATAACACATGCAGTATACACGTGATAAAGAAAAAATCAACTCCTTATATATTAAATATTAAGTAAGTATAAAATATTTAGTAAAAAAAAGCGAAACAAATCAGAAAAACTTATCAGATTATATTTAATGTACTTTCTATAGGTACCTAAAAAAATACCTGTATATGATTTAATATTTTTATAATATACTAGCTGACCCGGTAAACGTTGTTTTGCCATATAATTTTTTTGGGTGGCCTACCCTTATCACTTAGGGGTATGAAAAATAGTAGCCGACTCTCATGCATATAAAATTTGGTAAAAATCAGTAAAGCCGTTTCGGAGGAGTAAGTTACTAACATTGTGACACAAGAATTTTGTATATAATATTAAGATCGTACGACCCTATTCTTATTATGAGACGACCATATAATGAAAACATACGATTAAGTGCCTTCTCTTTTAGAAATCGCAAAACCTTTTTCCAAAATTTGCTTAAAATAGCGATCAAATTTTGAAGTAATTTAAAATATGTTTATAACAATTAACTTTGATTTAGTCGTTTGTAAAACTTTTTAATTGGTGTACCCTTTTTGCCGAAAGTTAACGAGAAACAGCAAGAAAGATAAGTAAAGATCACTGAATAAAATATTGTTGTTAACGAGTTGTTACTTTTTGCCTGAGTTGTTAATCTAAAGGTGAGCACAGAACGGAAAAGCCCTTTTTACCTGATTGCGGCGAAGTTAAAGAGTATGTACAGTTCAACAGAGTTTCAGTCAGGTTATTTTGAAAAATCCCTGTTCTTTTTTAATTCCTAGTGAGTTATTTGAGTGTCTTTTTCTTATCTCTGAGTTACAAGGTATCTGTTTATTTTTTTGTTTCTGGGAATAGAACCTAGAATAGTTCTTGTAATTCTTTCTAACCATTTAAACATGAGCCTTGCTAGAAATCAAAAGTCTTGACCGATTATTATAGTTTGTGACTTACAAGCTATTGTGGTAACAACTTTTATATGAATCACCATGATATTTAAATTGACAGAGCAACATGAGACAACACATAATAATAAAGCCTTTATTAAACAATCTTATAAACACATATTTCTTATATACTAAAATAAAATATTTAACATTGACACCAGTTTCGCAAAGATTGTCTTGCTACTCAGCATAGGTCTCCCCTAAACCTTGCCATAGAGTTGTTTGTCCGTAAAGGACTCCTAAACTACTTAACCGATTTTAATCAAATCTGCACACCGTGTGCAGTCAAATCCACCTTGAAAGATAGAATAGCTTACATCTTAATTTATAGTGGCAATATTATTTTATTGCAAATTCGTTTCCTCATACATTTTATATGAAATGACGTTTTCGAATGAAGTTCGCGGGGTCCACTAGTACGAATTATAAAATTTTTCAATGTACAATATATCTCTATAAATAACTGTCACAAGAAAAAGAGAGATATGCTTACGAAACCGTTGTTATTTAATATTTTATTTTTTAAGTGTCATCATCCCCATTCAACCCTATACTAAAACAATAAATTCCGCCTTTTCTTTTGTAACTGAATGAGAAAGTTCTAATTAATGCGAATGCTGATAACGCGCAAACAAAATTGCGTTATACACAAATTTTGGACCCTTTGTAATAAAAGAAATGTTTATAACATCATCTTTGTTATCCAATCTTAATTATCAAGGTGGCTACAGGGAATTTACACAGGCAATTTTGTTTTTATTATGTTGGCAATGGATTCTAGAGTAAAATCTAGTCTGGTGCGGCATTGCCCATGGGGGAATATTTGTATATAGTAAATCATGAAGTACCTACTTCGTGTAGTGTTTCAAAGATCATTTTTCTTTACTAAAGATTACTGGTTATAAAGGTCTTATTTCCAGTTCAGTGTAAACAATAAAAAATGAAAGCCGTGTTAATTACAGAATTAAACAATTGGCGAGAGAAGTTGTTCAAATAAAATGTTCGCGTTTCAGTTAACAGTGAAGTTGCGTAATAAATTCGCTTTTTATCCCTTCGTTAAATTGTAGACCAGTTATTAGCATAAAAGGGTTATCCTTTATTATCCAAACTTACACCTGACTTGTTTAATAAGATGAGGATTGTTTATTTTAATCCACCTCGAATATCTGAATTGTCTCAAACTTTTCCGTTATGTCATCATTTCAGTAATTTTTACAGAACCAGTACTCTCATTAGTACCAACATCATCTTAATCATTGCATTATCATTGATTTACCATTTTAATAGCAGACAAGACATATTCTCCCATATTTATAGAATAATAATAATAATAATATTGATAACTCACATACATTGCTCTGATCCCAAAGTAAGTAGCTGAATCACTTGTGTTATGGCAATCAGAAACAACGAGGGTACCACTATAAATACATATATAAGTTTATAAACAACTAAGACTCGGATACAAACATTCGTGCTCATCACTGAAATAAATGCAAATACCGGGATTTGAACTCGGGACCTTTTGATGCAAAAAGCAGGAGCACTACCAATTCCGCCAAAAAGTTATTGAACTTTAAACCTATTTTCCAAAATCATAAGTGATATTCTGTTAACCATAGAGACAAGAGGCATGTTTCTGTTCCTATTTTACTGAAAAAGTTCTTTACCATGTGCCTACCCAACCGGTTTCTGTTTCCACTGAATTCGAACCCACTGAGTCACAAGGACTATTTAGTTAATTTAAGTCTTTTACTTCGTCTGTGAAACATTTTAAGGATTCATCTTTACCTTCATCTTGTATTCCATCTCATATATTATGTTCTACTTGTGACGTATAATAAATAAATATTGAAATATTTCCATGAAGTTGTAGTTGCAAGTACATTACTAGACCTGATATTTACCGATTTTTTACAACTAGAATCAGTTAGTTTAAAGAGAGTATAAAACCATACTTTGTAAAAACCAAAGTACACGAATAACCCTGAATACTGGCAGTCAATTGTAAGCAATATAAAGCGAAGTATGTCAAAGAATGCGAAGAATGGAGCGCCTAGTATTCTACTAACAAAACTCAATTCACATAAATGTACTGAACTATCTATTGAGCGCACTTTACGCTGCAATTTTGCGGTGGCAACACAATTTATATCCAAAATTGCCACTCCATTACTATGCGGCAACTTTAATTTTCTTGTTACAAGAGAAGTGAAATAAGAGTGTAATGATAAATACAAGAAGTTTTAATTTAAAACTTACTGTTGCCCTACAGTCTACACTTTCTTAGTATACTTATAAGCTGTCTTTAATTGTAATTTTTAAATCAGTTTTGAAAATGAAGGAGGACAAAGCCAAAATTGTTGTCAAAACTGACAGTTGTGACCTTAGACCAATAAAAAAATATCTTAATCTCAATATCATTTTTTGTTGGTCTAAGGTTGTGACATTAGCGAAATATGACAGTCGATATTTAATTATTTATTATAGTAGTCTTTCCCTAAACTTTCCCCAAACATATAAAAAGACCTGGAATAAAAATATTGTTTACTTTGTTTGTTACAGGTGAATGAAGCTTCACTAACAGATAATGAAATATATTGACTAAGTATATAGCTTAAATAAGTAATGTAAATAAATATTTTGTTGTTGTAATTACGTCTTTATTAAAAAAATACAAAAGGAAAATATTATTATATTTATTACAAAAAAACTATAAACTGATATCAAAGTTTCAAATACACTAAAAATCTATAAATAAATAAGATTCTACATGCTATTTGCTAAACGGTAACAGAAAACTTAAAATTAATATTTTAATTCTAAGATACCTAACGACATCCAAATTATACCTAAATAATGAAGTTGGGTTTTATTCTCGGAGAAAAAAAAATTGTCCGGTTGGTATAGAAGGTTGATTAGTGAAATATGTGATCCATTTGCCCTCTAGAAGCTACAGAAATTCAAGATTACATTATTTATCAAACAACATTGAAAAAGTCACCTGCGAAAGCGATACAACCTAATTCCTTACAATGATTACTTAAACTTAAAAGGCCCATTACATTTTAACCTTTTTTTTTGCATAAGATGGTCAATTTTGACGCTCTTATTCTCTGAAAACATTTGACAAATTTGACTTCTAAAATAGTATTAAATAGTTATTATTATTTAAATATATCTGAAATTAAGCATTATGATTTTCATAAAATGTGCTAATGTTTTTGCGACTTATTTAGCGGAGTAAATAAATAAAAATGTTATAATGTCCATTAAATAGTGCTTAAGTCCACAGTGGCCCCCACATTTTAAAATACCTATGAAATTTTTAGAAATAAAATCCCAATCATAACCATAAAATTACAAAAATGCTCAGATTTAACAAACATTTTCATTGAATAGGTATTTTTACGTAAAATTTATATCTAAATATTTATAAGCTTAAGATATATTGCAATTTTTTTTTAAATTTTAAATTATTAATTATTCAAAAAACGAAATTACAAGTGGTAAATTATTACATGAATAGTGCGTTTCAGTTGTGTGATAGAGTTTTATGAGAGGTGTGTTTCAACACAATTTTGTAATAGGGCTCTTAAACTTTTATTTATCTAAATATAACGTAAAGAATATGTTTCATCAGATATTAAAAACGTTGAAAATTAAAAACAATTTTGTGTTTTACTTACCGTATTTGATTAATTATGATAATATAATAATAAAAAACCGACCGCCTCCTTGGTCTAGTGGTAAGCGCGTTAGCGTTACAACCGAGAGGTCCTGGGTTCGATTCCCGGCGGAGATAAAAAAAAAACTCGCTCTGGCAGGACATAGAAGGCTGATCACCTACTTGCTCTTAAAGAAAAAATCGATCAGTGAAACAGATGTGAAATGCATCTGCCCCATACCCCACTAGGGGACACGGGACTTCACTTCACTTCAATAATAAAAAACATTGCTTTCTTAATCATACAGTACTTACTTAGCAGTATTATTCATTCACAATGATAATCTACACACATATATACATCACAGATGAGTTCAAACTTATTCACACAACTTACATGGCCATTATAAGACTGAAGTTGTCAATCGATAAAAGAAATCGAAAATTTTGTTAGTAAACTCATGCTAGAGGTTACATATGAATTTATTTTACACTTGTTCCCTTATGTAGTGACAAGCCTTCAATATGCGTTTCCAGGTTAAAACTTTTCAATGCCTTCAAATAACTGCTTCAGCGTCTGAAGACGCAGAGAGACTTTCACATATTAGAAGCATGATTCGAATATTATTCCTTCGGATCTGTTGAATTTCAGTAAGAAACATTGACTTTCAAATTCCTTATCTGTAAAGCATTTCCATTTTTTTGTTGTTTTATTATACGCTTTTATGTGAGTAGTAGGACCAGTAAAAAACGTATTAAACAGAAATTTAGATATAATATCTTGTTTTTCACTATTTTTGTACTTTTGCAATGAGTCATATTCATCTGGAAAAATGATTATTTCATCTGAGTTGTTTTCCGATGTGTCATTAGAATTGTCAAGTGTCACTAAATTTTTTTTCCCGACTCTAATTATACAGTAAAACTAGTGGACCCCGCGAACTTCGTATCGCGTCAAAGTTCCGAATAATAAAGTGTCACCTATAACGACATTCCATAGAAAATTTATGAGGAAAATGTTTTTTATTTTATTTTATTTTTTCGAAATTTTTCCAAATTTTTCTCTCCGTAAGAACCATCCTTGTACTTCAAGGAATATTATAAAAAAAGAATTGGCCAAATTGGTCCAGGCGTTGTATGCGCTTACCAACACATTTTGCGATTCATTTTTATATTATAGATAATATTTGTTCCAATTTTGACATATTTAACAGACGTCCGAATTACACTAGCAAAGAGTTTGCAGTAAATAATTTATTAATAATTGATAATAATGTATGAGGTCACCGCACTTGGTATTCAATGCTTATAAAGGCGACATAGTTCCAAATGGCGTTTTATCGTTACTTCATGCACGTGGTTATAAAATATAAGCTGTCTGTCGGCAGGAGTTTAGCTCGTTTCCACGAATGAACGAACATTAAAATAGTTATATATAAAATAGTTATTATAATATACGAGCTCTGCACCGCGGTTTCGCCCGCGTTAATTTCATTGAAACGTGATGTTATATAGCCTATATAGGTAATATAATAATCCCAGACACGAAATACAGTTTCTTGCTGTTGCCAATCTATCAACGAATAGACGCAAGATTCATTCTCTTCAGAAACCAAATATAATCGAAAAATATTTATATTTTTGAATTCGAATTATATGATTATCATATTTGAAAAGGGTCTCCAATATCATGTCGAATACACTCACGACCTGTCTAAAAGCTTCTTAGGCCTTTTTTAAGAAAAGTTTGAGTTGAAAATAAGTCATATAATATATATGAATCTAATGTTTTATAGTATATAGTCATCTTGCTGCTTATGACTTTGAGTTTGCATCGAGGCCGGAAACCGGCGCTCTCGCTTGTTTCGGTGATAGCGCGGTGATTCTTTCGTTGATTTATAATAGAGTTCATATGGAGCAATCGATTTAAATCATAGTAAAAATAGAGAATGTCACAATACGAATACGGAAATTAAAGTGGAAATGGTCAGGCCATATAGTCAGAGGCATAGAAAAGTGGAATAAGAACACAATATTTTGGTACCCGAGAATAAGAAAAGAAATCGAGGTAGATAGTTTCGAAGATGGGAGGACGAAATTTAAAGCACAGGGGGGGGGGGAAACATGGACCAGGAGAGCTCAAAATAGAACAGAATGAAAAAAAAGGAGGAGGCCTTTGCCAAAGTTGGGCAAACAAACCGGTCGGTGTCATCAACTCGTCAGAGTTGTTAGCTTAGACGATTATGTATATACCTATGTATATGTGGTCTGAATAAAGGCTTATTATTATTATTTAAATGTGACTTCAACGATCTATAAGTTTAAATAATAAAATTAAAAATCAATACGTCGGCTTCAGCCCGTGCCAGCAAAAAATATATATCGTCGGAAAGAGGAGGTTATGGGCCACGTACTGGTGTCCCAATTTCCAGCGTCGAGCGAGCGTTACGATTTCGGTAGCGTCTCAAAGCTGCGAAGGCACGTCCAGTAAACGACGCTGATTCCGCATGGACCTCTGCCACACCTCTACCGATGCTGTGCCTATGTATGCTGTACCTATGGACATAAAGATCTTTAACACTAATAGCGACTCGCTGAAATCTATCTGAAACAGATCTAACACGTAACGCCTTTTTGATAATTTAATTGTTTGAAATGTTTTTTTTTTTGTTAATTATTAACTAATTATATGACTGGACTGAAATTTGTAAGACAACCCATATGCAATATATTTATTGACATATTAAATTAAATATAAAACATGTTTCATGAAATAAACATCTCGGTGAAGATCGTTGTATAGCGGGATCCTATACTATATAAAGATATAAGTAATTCAGTGTCTGATGTATATTGCAAAATGTGGACAAAAGAATAAATGTTTATTTATTAAAATAGTATATTTTTTAAACTTCGTAATACATATGAAATGTTATTTTAATGTAAACTTGTTTTAAAATAACACCCCTCTGTTGTGAGTAGTTCAAAAAAAGAAGAAATAGCATACAGTATTTTTGTATTGTCACGACTGTCGTCTCATTTACATTTCCCATAGAGGGGAAAATAGCTTTTATTACTCCAATAATAAATTCGATTTTCCGATCAAACCATTTAAAGCACCGAAGGGCTCTGCTGACATTCGATATATTATTACAGTCTGTTTTCTGTGTCACAATCAATTTTTATATGTCAGCTTATGGACGGGATTCGGATGTTTTTATGTTTCGCGTTGTGAATATTGGAGTTCCTTTTATGAAATCGAAATAGGTTGGATTTATTTCTAACGTGTTTCTGAACTTTCAACCAACATAAGTATAAGTTGAGATTTAAATCGTTTTTGGTTTCAGTCAATTCCACGTTTTTTTCTTTTTTTGCTTGTCTATATTACATTTGTAAAGTGAAGTCCCGTGTCCCCTAGTAGGGTATGGGGCAGATGCATTTCACATCTGTTTCACTGATCGATTTTTTATTTTAGGGGCAAGTAGGTGATCAGCCTTCTATGTCCTGCCAGACCGAGTATTTTTTTTATCTCCGCCGGGAATCGAACCCAGGACGAAGGTTGTAATGCTTACGCGCTTATCACTAGACCAAGGAGGCGGTCAAATTATCTATATAACATTTAGTTGAGTATTATATTCTGCATTTTTAGTAGGTATGTAAGTGGTCAATGCAACTTAATACCCGTTGGTTAATCAGAACATAAATAAATAAATTTTGTGATTTTGTTTATATAAGTATTGTTATCGTCAAGCAACATTAGGTTTATTATTTGTCCACGAACTTGAGAGCAAACATCATCCACGTATGTACATTAAATCTTGTAAAAGATTTTTTTTGTTAAATATAGTATATATTTTTAATGTAAGGCGAAGCAAGCTTTATTTGACCGTTATAATATATACTACATCTAAATTATTTGAAAAGTTAACAAAAGTTTCTTGATCTAAAGTAAAATTTTTCGTTTCTGAATTGATTTGACTGCTTTCAAACTGTACTCAACTGGGACATTTCTTAGTACGTGATTTTGGCTACTTTCTCAAATAAATCTCAGCCTTAGAATTATTGAGCAACATTGACCGTTTACGCCCATTAAATGAGTAAACAATCACGCTTCAGACTACATTGCAACGAATTTTCTTTTTAATTTCACTTCAATTCCCAATGATATGCTCGTTGCAATGTTCTTTACTGAAGTTCAATTTAAATTTATGCTAATTTCGCTCGAATGAAACGAAAAAAGATTTTTACGTTGAAGAAAAAGATATTTCGGTTATTGGACGTTCGTGAAAATACTAATTGTAATATATATTATTGAATAGAATGATTTTATTTAGGAAAACTTGTTTTGTTTTGCTTAAAATGGCTACAAAGTTCCTTTTTATACACTCATTTTTTGTTTTGTTAAGGAAAGCTGTTGGTTTGAACGTAACTTTAGTCAACGTAATATTTTTTTACAATTATTTTGTTCGCATGTTTATTTTATTGTTTTAAATTATATTTTTATTAAACTTATTTGTAAAGATGGTAAAAAAAAAGTTGTTAAAGCTAAATTTATAACTCGTGAACGGCTGTATCGATTTTATTTAAGTATTTATGATTTGTTCCAAATTCTCTGAAAAAATCCTTTTCATACACTTTGTATTAATCATGTTGGATTGGTTTTTCTGAAGCGATACGAAGTTGGCATGGCCAGATAGAAATATATAAATTACTACATAACGTATCTAATTTCCAATAAAGTAAATGGCAGATTCATTTACCTACCTTATAAATAGCACTAATGACTATTTGGGAAAAACCATTAAAATTATATATAGCTAAATATTTTGTTTAAAAATTTCCTCAATGTAGGTATGACCATAACTGTAATGCGTAATTGCCATATAATAATTCTTGGAAAGATTGACTGCCATTCGAGGGCGATATTTTAATCTTTTCTATGACGTCTATCGATGAAATTCAGACAAAACTGGCTCTATAGGCCATTCATCGATAAAGATCCGAAGCTTAGTTTCTCATCAAACTTTATGAACTCTTTTGTCCGATATTTAATATGTAATCTGGGAGCATATTACTTTGTATAATACGTTATGATGTCTACTAGCTTTTGCAAGCGACTTTGACTGCGTAGAATTAATAAATCATTATATGGTTGATACAAACAAAGTTTCAATCGATCGCATTACTTATACTTAATAAATTATTTTTTACTCGTTCAGCTTTCCGTCATTGTAAGACTTTTATAACTTCATTGCAATGAAGTGCAACGGGCGGCCTTATCGGTAATCAGCGATCTCTTCCAGATAACCCAAATTTTTGTTGCTTTGGTTGAATTTCTTCAGGCAAGCCTGTAGAAATTACACCTTGCCATTTATGACACCCCGTCTGGCAAGTGGCAGCCTTACCAGAGACCTAATACAAATACAAATTAAATTATAAATTGTATTCGCCTGGGATCGAACCCGACACGTCAGGCTTCACGGTAGGCTTTTATGACCGCTTAGGCATGACGCCTCTTTTTAAAATCGGTCTAGTAGTTTTTGTTTATTAATTACAAAGAATATATACTTACAATATTATATTATAAAATAAAAATCAGTTTAATGTCTCATGATAAATCTCTATAATAACCATTACCTGTAGGTACTTACCTTTATTCATAGCTTATAAAAAGCAGTCTAATAGAAACTTTCATAATCAGATTATGTGTTGACTGTTTATTTCTTGAGCCGATCCCTTTAGACAAAGATCTTTGTTTATTGGAAAACCTTTTCAGCTATAAGCTAGTGTAATCCTTCGTTAAGATTTTGATAAAAGCGATAAAATTGATTTAATACTATGATATTATTATAGAAGGCACTATTTTAAATCGCTTTTTATATTAGAGGTTCTTTTAATTTAAAATATTGTATACGTTGACTACAATAGTCTTAAGAAGATTAAGATTGAAGTGATGGTAGATTGATAATTAAACCAACTTTATATGTTTAAACATAATATTATGTAATTGCGAATACAAATATTCAATTAATAAAATAACACAAGCTTATTTATTAATTGCTAAGTCAAGTACCTAATAAGTTTTTTATTTACTTCCGACGCACTCCGTTTGACGAGTTTGTGTGTCTGTTTGTTGCATCGTGGTTCTTAAACGAATGGACCGGCTTTGTTACTTTTTTATTGTTCGAAAGTTGAATTGAAGAGTTCTTAGCTACAAAAAAAAAAAAAAATTCTGAGGAGATGTTACTTTTTCATTTATAAAAAAGAAAGATCATTTACAAAATTGTGAAAACTACGTATGAAGTTGAAATTTGTTAGGTAGCTATAATGTAGGCATAGTAGTTTTTAGCTACAAAAAATACTAAATTTTGTATTCTTTAGAAATTTTGCGTCCGGGCCAGATTAAGGGAGAGAAAATATTTCTGAAAGTTCTTGGTTCAACATTTTAGAGTAATTACACATGCGATGCGTTGTACAAGGAATAATTTAAATTGTTGTATTAATTAGTTTGTAACTTAGCTATTCCGCTACGAACGACTTAGAGGCTTTTGAGGGCTTTTGTAAGTATGAAATGCTTTCTTCGAGGTTCTCACAAGGAAACTTAATTGAACAAGCACCCTTACTTAAGTTCATATTGTTTTACATACAACATATATTCTATGTAAAATAGTCCTGGTACTGCATTTGTGATAATTATGTTACTTTACTTTCTATTGTGACTCACCCAGCGTCGTATTTCTATGCGAATATGCATGTAATGGCATTATATTTAGATTAAAGATAAAATTATATTGAAAAACCGCTCCATGGCTAAGTGGTTTACGCGTCTGCATGTTGCGCCGAAGGTCCTGGGTTCGAATCCCAGCGGCACTTTAAAACGCGCTATCCGTGTTGTTTCATATAAACTCGAAAGTAATTCATAGATTTGAATAATTTGTGCTTTGTTTCTTTCTTTTTTATTTTCTTTTCTTTAATTCCTTAAAATTTATAAAGTGTTGGCATTTAAATTCTATAAAATGTCGGTACAACAGGGTACAACACTTTAAAACTAAAAAAATTCAAAGAAGAAACTTTGCCGTTTATGATTATAATATTTGGATGAAAATTGATATTTCTGTCTCCGATTAAACGTATCAAGACCGATTTAACATTTCACATATTTTATTATTATGAGTTAGCAAACTCGCATAAAATCAGAATCACGTATCCAACGTATTTACGGCAAAAAATGAAAAATGTATGCCATTATATTGAATTTAACAGCTTTTCGTGGTCGTTTTATATCATAAACTGTTGCGAGTGGGTGTAATAGACAACCATTCAGACAAAGATGACTATTTATATGAAAACTTGCGTTTATTATTATTTTATTCTGGTATCCTTCCATAACGGGGTCCGTTTGGCCTCCTAATGCGTGGAAAATATAGTTAATGGTTTTTCTTATCTATACAGATAAATAAGATTGTTTCAATATTTTTATAAAATATAAAAAACTAGCTGTGCCCTCAGTTTCACCCGCGTTAACGTGATCTTATATAGCCCAAAAGCTTCTAAAAATGACGATACATCCATAGAACGTTTCATTCCCTTTTAATCTCTTACAACCCTTTTTTTACATTAAAATGATCCTTTGTCAGGCTCTAGACTATCTGTGTACCCAATTTAATTTAATTCGGTTCAGTCGTTTTGGCGTGAGACCGTGACAGGCAGACAGAGAGACAGATAGAGTTACTTTCGCATTTATAATATTAGTAAGGATTGTCTCTTTGTAATATCAAAATAATGTTTTTACTTGCTAACGGCAAGCTTAGCTTAGCTTATGGCTTTAGCTTACAGACATAGAATTCCCAATGCGCTTCGGAGCTACAGAAGCTATAATTCAATATCAAACTATATATTATAAGCAAAATCTTAAATTGCCCAAAACTACACCCTAGTTTATCATTATGTCGGTTAAAACATAAAGGCATTTGGTACATTTGATCAGATATCTTTGCAAAAACATCAATCAACGCTCTTGACACATTTTTCTTTAATTTCAATCATGCGGAATTTCTTTGTGAATTCGAATATAAAAGCTTCATGAAGCTTTTCAACATTTTCAATACAAAATGTGTAAGAATAAACTCTAGCTTATTTTGAATGATCATTTGCAAACATATTTCCAGCGATACAAGGCTTAAATAACATATATTACTTTACTATATACATACATATATTATATTAAAATGTGCTAGGTTATACTCTCGGGGTCTAAAACTCCTTGGACGTATATAACCGTACCATTCAGAAAGTCTAACTTCCGGTTGTTATCAAGCTTAATATCTCCCTTTCTTTACTCAATTTTGCTCAAACTATTTTGTCTCGCTCTTTCAACAGCAAATGCACGTTGACGTGAAAGTAACAGAGAATTTGAAATATTGTTTCAAACTACGCAAAACTTTTAAGTAAGGGGATTAGTATTTATTTTACAAGACGTATGTGTACAAGCCAAGGCTGTGCATTTGCACACTTGGATATTTCTTAGTTATAAAATTACTGCCAATCGCCTATTCGTCGTTGTTCCCCAGAATACCCATCAGAGAGAGAGAGAGAGAGAGAGTGTAAAGTATCGTCGCCTTCACTTTCTAAAGTCTAAGCATATAAAATTAGCATATTATTAGCATTTCATATATCTGTTGTTGTGAACGTATTTTACCAGATTCTAGCGACCCTTTCGCATTCCAGTACTTAAATAAAAATAATAACGCTCCCTTGATTTAATGTGAGGAAGGGAATTAGCATAGGGAACCAATAAAATGGATGATTGCGCACAAAATCAAAGAAAGCGTAACATATTCAATATAAGCCACTATTTGTCTTCCTCAGAAACCTTCAACCCTTCTTCTAACCGAGATTACTTTTTGGGGGATGTATTTGTTCGCCCTGAAATAAGGTATTTTCATATTCATGTTCTTATTTATATTCATATAAATTGTTGAATTTCGTCACAGCAACTACACCGTACTCGTTTAGTTGATTTAATAAATGCTTGTTTTTCGTTTTACTTCGCCGTTTGCTTTAACACGGTTTTGTTATATTAAGATTTATTGTATCTTTCACACAAAAAAGAAAGTGATTCATAGATCTCAGTAGTTTCTATTATATAATATTACGTATATATGTACTTTGCTTAGTCAATTATCAATTTCAATTATTTATTCATTTAATAACTTCGTTGCTATAACAATACAATACAAATAATAACTTAAAATAAATGGAGTTCAACGAACGGCCTAATCGCTATCCTGATCTCTTCTAGGCCACCCAACAATAAACTATTAACATATTAGGTAATTAGCTCTATAAATAAAAGAATTTGATTAGTTATCATTAATTGAACTACATTTATATTTAATTATTATTTTTATTTAACAAACCTTTGTTTAATTGAGGGTAAACTTCAATATAAGTCCATTGACACGAATGAAATTGAAAATACGGTATTTCAGATACACTTTCCCTTGCTTAGTCTTTAATATCTAATTGTTTATTTACTAGAAGTTGTGGTCTAAGTACCTACTCAGTTATCACTGTGAGGTCCTATAATTTTTATGAATTTGAATAAATTGAAGTGAATTAAAACTTAAATGATAATATGCATTTGTTTGACTGACACCTGTGTTTCATTTATAACTATGGATAACGGCCTAATGTAAAATCTCGCGAGATGTAATCTAACGGTACAATTTTACGATGACATATAAAAGGTACAAATGATAATTATTGACCTATGAACGGTATATATGTTATTATAGAAACGGAATGCGTGTGAGAAAAATCTACGGACGGGTTCGAATCTCGAGTAAACACATGTTTCGGTTGGGTAGGCATAGAAGGTTGGTCACCAGCTCGTGAAGAAATTGATCAGTAAAACAAATGCAGAAGTAATTTTATCTACCCCATGCCCCACCGCAAGGAAATTAAATTTAATTTAATTAAGGAATTTTTTTTATATATTGGACACACATCTACCGAATGCATTTTTACTATATGTATAAATTAGTCATGCTCTCCAAGAGCATTCCTAATTTCAATATCAAGTCATATCAAGTCCAAGTGTGGGTTGCCTGGAAGAGATCGCTGATTAGCGATAAGGCCGCCCGTTGCACTTCAGTGCAACAAAGTGGGTAAAAAAAAGTTTTGATCAATTTGAGTTAAATTAAATTACATATAGCGTTATTATGTTTTTGTTAAACTTTATATTTTTATACCTGGTATATAAGCCAGGAGGATTATGTACCTTGAGGTATTTAAGCCAGGTTGGAGGTATATAAGAAACTGATATCAATAAAACTACACGTAGTACTCACAATTTTATTAAGTTTCATATTAAACTTTATATTTTTACAAAGATTCTAGTCACGTAAAAATTACTTACAACTAATTTGATATTAACATTTGACATTCATAATATTTAAAAGATGTTAAACATCGTATTTAATTACAATATTTACAATTTACACCACATTCTTAAAATATTCTGGAAAAGTAAATTCGAGAGATTTAGTGATATATATCTTAAAAAGAGACTGAAATAAATGAAGAGTCACAGCCAGTAGAAAACTATGGATTTAAAAGTTGTTCAAGGTGGATTTACGTGTTCAAGCATTTCCGGTAAAACGTTATATGCAACCATATTAGTGAAACCACCTTTAGGCTCCTTCTTCGTTACTATGGCAACGATTTCTTCCTCTGGCGGAGGTGGAGGAAACTCAGTATTATCTACAGCTAATGATACATCATCTACACTAAGTACTACTTCTCTATTGTCAATTTCTATCCTATTTCGCTCTACCATAGAACTATCTTCCATAATACTGTACAGATTCTCAGACCTTCCTTTATTAAACATGTGTCAGGAGCTCATGTAAAATGGATCAGTTACGTTGACCTCGTCGTTGACCGTGTTGCCTTTTTGGGACCACTCTTTTTGTTGATGCTTTATCCTATAAATAATCTCGTCATGAATAACTCCGAAACACATAGCTGTCAATGCAAGCCCAGTGAGTGTATAGACGGAGGAAAACCACAATACAGTCGAGTTTATTGAGTAATATCTCACACCATTTATGGTAGTGTAACTAGTCCCCGGGATTATATTACCGAATCCTATTGTGCTCAATGCCATAAAACAGAAATAAAAGCCATCGATTAAATTCATATCGTCCAATTCATAGAGTACGATCGCTCCTAAGGAGATGTAAACGAAAATGGCCGCTAAACACAATAAAACCGGGGCCAATATACTTAAACCGTGCATAGATAATTTTGAATCTGTGTCAGGCCAACTGATAATGTCGTCTTTAATGGTGCTCGTTGTTGGTCTGTCAGATTGGGATGAGTCTTTTTGATTGTCAGTTTTTAAGACGTAGCACTCTTCTGTTAAGGTTTTGCTAGAGTTTTGACTGTTAAGAATTTCTTCTTGTTGTCTTTTTAGTTTCATTCGACGTTCTTTCTCTGCCATTCGCCGTTCGTCGTAGCAGCAGTAACCACAGTTTGAGCAAAGACAGCAACATAAGGCCCTACTGAAAACACTTCGAGCCATTTTGGAAAGAAGAGAACCAACACTTGAAAGGTAGACAAGTGTGAGTGGAATTCCAATTAGCGCGTATAAAATTGTGATTCCTTTTCCCAACATCGTTCGTGGCGCGATATTGCCGTAGCCTGTAAAATAGATAAAATGTGCTATTTTAAATAACTGAAGATGAATAACATAAATTTGTAGCTTCAGACTTTCATCACTCAGTCAATGATTTTTTATATTACACTGCCTTTGAAACACAATATTTTTTTAAACAATCGTTAAAAATGTAATGTCAAAGTTTAATAAAATCTACCCAATAACTGTGCCTTACAAACTGAAGTATTTTCTTTTGTTTCTCCGGGTATAGAACGCAAGACATTCCACGCAACACACCAAATGTTTGACGTTAATGTTTTCAGCAAAAGTCATCAAAAACGCTTAAACTTTTATCTTACTTTAGTTTTTTTGTTTTTTAATTTAATATAAAAATATATCTACTACAAACTTTTTTTATGTTTAGGTTATAATAATAATAGGTACTGTCTTCTGATGAACATAAATCGCATAAATAGTTGTAAGTATTCTGTTTCTTAGCGTTATTGTTAATAATACATTTATAATTATTTAATTCAAAATTTATAAATTATATGAATAATTATTCTACAAACTTTGATATATCATTTTTGGAATTAATGCTTGTCTTACTTACCGATAGTTGTCAATACAGTTAAAGAGTAGAAAAACGCCAGCGCTAAGTTCCAGTCATGCTCTTCGTAATGATTGTTGAAATCACTCTCACCAAATTCGCCCAAAGCCATCTCTTTATAGCTCACTCCGTACTGCGACGCCATTTCAGCTGTGACCCTTTGCATCAACTCGTTTTGAAATTTTAAAATCTCCGCTGCCGCCAAACGCGTCCAATTCTCTCTATAGAGAATATTTAAAGATACAGTTATTTCCCAAATGTTCTCCACTGCTCGACTCCTCGCATCCCAAAAGTTCGCTGACAGTGTTAAATTTCCATAATCGTAATATTCGTCTACGTCCTTTTTAGTATCGTTGCTGTGTTCCCTATGTGTGATCTTCTGTTTGTCAGGTAAAAGCCTCGGTCGGGATGGTATCTCAACGCCGCCCTCTATAGCTAAAAATATAAATGAGCCCAAAAAAGTGTATGCCAATAAGGCGGAAAACACAACACTATTCGTCAGGGATCCAACAATGAATTGTTTTCGTCTATGCTTCGTTGTTTTAAAACAAAAGCAACAAACTACTTTCTGTCGGGCAGTTTGTGTTTTCTTTCTGCTATTAGATGCCATCGAGTCCACATCTTGGCATTTGTCCAGAGAGACGCTGCCGTTCAATGAGGGTTTTGCCAGTGTATATTGTTCGAAACGATTGATCGCTTCCTTGTCCAATACATGGTTAATATCCATTTTTTTGTTTATTTGTACTCCGTCATTATTGTTATCCTTTCGCGACGGAATCTGAAACAAAAAGTTTTCCTATTAATATTAATACAACAGGGCAGTAATTTTTCAAAGTCTTCTTAGGATAAGAGGAAGGAAAATGAGTGACAAATAAAAATATGAGCAAAAGTATGATTAATGGTTACTCATATTCTGCTTATGATAAATTTTGCAAATGTGTCTTACGAATTACTTTCTCTGCGACTAAAAGAAAGATGTTTTTATATGATTAAGTTTCTTGAAAAATCTAAATTCAATTCAATATGTCTTACTCTAAGATTAACAATAACTTAATGTTGTTAAATAAAACTAAGCTAAAATTAATTAATCCTACTTCTGACCTACTACAGAATTTCATTATTAATCATTAATTTCGGTGAGTCCTCGAAGTTTTTATTAATAAACAAATATATAGTTTTCAGTAAACGACTATTGTAATTTTTTTTCAACTGTAAAGGAACTGTAAAAGTTATAGTTAATTTTATAAATTGTATTGAATGCACATTGCACACACTAAAATATCGTATCAAATATCTTAAAGGTGAATTGTTTATAATATATAATAAAGAGTTTCATTGAAGATACATAAAGTTTCCTCCTAAATTGAAATGAAATACAATTTTACTTCAAGTAGATACATCGAATGAATTATTCATTGGAAACGTTTGTGGCTTCACAATCTTGTCGATGAAAATTATTTTATATGGAAACAAAATGCTCCATTCTTAAATATATTTGGTTTCTAGTTCCTACCTGCGATTTGTCGCCGAATTATTAAGTAGAAATGTTATTTGGAGGCTGAGAATTTTAAAAATAACTGCGTTAGGCATTTGCTCAAACTCTTGTTTTAAAATATGTAATAAAAAGATGGCATTGGTCTGGTTAAATATTTTCTCAAAATGGGTTGTTTAAAAACTCAGCTACGTACGTAGCTTTAAAATAACGCTTACATAATGTTAAACTTTTAAATTTCTAAGACCAATAATAATCGCAATATATAAGCATTACAAAATCATTAATCTTGTGTCCAATAACCCTGTTTTAACAGACTTCATTTTAAATACGTTTCTGTATATGTAATCTCTGTGTATGTCTATGTATGTATGTATGTATGTATGTATGTATATGAACGTCATACTCAAAATTTGATTATTTGTAATAATTTCTTACATTAATTTAATATAATAATTTTAATACTATTTTACTGAAAAATGTATCTAAATGTTACTCAAATTTCATTGTGTAATACCCTTAAGCACCCTTATAAATTGATATAGAAACCCTTAATTTAAAATAAACGGGTGTAAAATTATAGATATTTGTAAAGAAATAGACCGTGAATGATTAATTATAATATTGAGTTAGTCATCGAAGTGGATAATGATTAATTATCTTTCTATTCATAAAGGCATAATTGAGGAAAAAGCTACATAGATGATAGATAATGATTTGAAATGATTGTGTTATTAAATTAATGAGATCAGTATTCAGAGAAATATCTAGAGGAAGTTGATAAGTTGACGGGGTATAAAAATTTATTTCTAAAGTTTATAAAAGAATGGCATCCGAAACACATTAATAGTAATAATATTCTGGCTTTCGGCCAATAGTTTTAGTTTATTTTTCTTTCGACATTAGTTCTATGACCTTATAATATGACTAGTCAATTCAGGCTATGCACGAGGGAATCAACAACAGAATAAAGCTTAATTTACTGAATTTTTAAATAGGATCAGTGGATCCAAGTACCTACCTACATATTGCCTCGCAGAAGTGAAAAAAAGAAATCTTTTTACATAATAAGAAATTTCATTTCATTGAAAATTTTCATTAACTTTATTCACAATAACTTATACTTAACTATTGTTTATTACAAACACTCACTACTATTTTAATTGCAACGAGTCGTACATTCAAGAATTTAATATTAAAAACCATAGAAGCCATGCAAATCTTTAATGAGGTTTGTATATTTTTTTTATAAGGCCAATGTTTATTTCTTTAGAATCACATACCTGTAACTGTTTCACCTATTAACATAACTAAAAATAACCTTTACCATAAAAAAAATTACATTTTTTTATATGGATTGGATATCAACGTTTCTGCGTTTAATTATTTAAATATTATAATGCGGGATGGATTTTCTACTATACATTTTGTTTCAAGACACGTAACCCCTTCAATTTTCCTCAAAGATACCTAGACGCATGATGAATAATATATAAAGTGGTGTTTTTTACAAACCACCTCATTTTCACCTTTCATAAGCTGGGCCGAGTAAATTGATATTTTGATGGATTGATTATTTGGGTCTTCAAAGGGGACTTTACTCCTGTATACTTGTAATGCTAATGAGAAATGACTTGGGAATTCGAAATGAACAATTTAATACATTTTTGACAGTTGGCTCGTAAGTTAAAACTTTGACATTCTTAGTCATTGATTTACAAAGCTTTTAGACTATTATTGTGAGAAAATTATGCAAATCGAGATTTAAGTAATACTAAAACAAAAAGAAATTATTTTCAAGTGAATTAGAAGACAATTTAAAAATCCCGACATCTCAAGTACAGAATCTTATGAATGGTTCATAAGTTGTGGTATCATCTCGATCATATCAGCTTTCAAACAAATAAAACCGCATCATAATAGGTCCATTCATATGGGATCTAGGTACAATGTCACACACAAGTCAAACTTAAAGCACCCCATCTTTTTGTCTTGTCCAACATTTCCGCGGCCTCTCTTTTATCATCATACTGATGATGATCGTTTGAATGTCGATATTATTAGGTATTTTCATGGTAATATCATACTTCCTACAACAACAAATTTATCTATAAACATGATAAAAGTGCACCACTGAGCTTCTGAAGTACTAGGAAGTTTATAAATAAATTAGTGTTCATTGTAAACTAGCCTTTTCGAGAGTTAAGCTGCGTACAGACTGCCTAGCCACTAATGAGTAACCAGAAATCGGCTGGAACTCTGCTAATTACAATAGTTCGGAAACTGTCAGGGAGCTTAACTAAAATCCCATGGAAACAAGATGCTTTTACGAATAATTGACGGAGATTTTCAGCTCACTTTCGAAAAGAGGAAGTCGTCAATTTGACTGTACGTTTTTAACCGACCTTCAAAAAACCAAAAAGGAGGTTATTTCGTAAATTTAAGAATATAACCTGTTGTTATCAATCTCTGTTATTTTCACTCGGCAACATTATACTTATTTGAAAAATACCTTCCTCTTTGTATAAACACTGCACAAATTATATGTAAAAGTAAGAAAAAATACGAATTAAAGAATACGCTGTTTGAACATATGAATAGTACTTAACGTCTTGGTTCCATACCCATAATACCATGTAATTTGAACGTGCCATAGATTTTTTCTACGTCAGTAGTCCGCGTTTCTATAATTACCTACTAATATTCGAACGACGGACGTAAAACGATATTAAACCCGCATGGATTTTGGAGTCCAGTCAATATGTCAATTGAGCTTCCACAATTAATTGTCTCAGCAATCGAGATCTTAGTTTCATTGAATGAGAGCCGTCATCCATTACCCTGGATCGGCATTCAGTCGGAACGATAATGATCCGTTTAAAAAGTGCACATCAATCTTATCACCCGAATGGATTTTATAGATGCTATTTAAGGATTGTATTGAAATCCAAAGATCTGGAAGAATTGTGGGGATATTTTGTTTACATTCTATTCTTCTTTAAAAAAACTTCAAGTCTGTACTCACGACTTCGAAAACGTGAGCACATACAATAGGTCGTCACTCAGAAAGTGTCTATTAAACACACTATTAAAATTGGTTGAGTAGTTTTTGTGTTCATTTATTCTCTTTATAATTCTAGTTTAGACTAGTTTTCTTCGATTTTATTTGCGACTTCGTCCATGTGGGTCCATTTTCTCTCAACTAGATATACTTTTTCATTACTTTCACTATAAATAAAAAATATATTTTGCTATTAAATATTATTATTAAGGAAATAAAAATGCAGCAATGTCATTTAATTCAATTATTTCCCTGCTGTAGATACTTTGTTAAGATAAACATGTAAAAAATGAAATACGCAATGCGCCAACAAATTTTTCTATTTCCAGTTCTTATTTGAAATGTTATATATGAAGAACAATGTAAGGTGTGCTATTTCTTATTCGAATGTTCATAACTCACTATAACTTACTTCAACATTAGTTCTACCGATCGAGAATCCTTTTACACTTACTTGTTATTTTCCCATTCTTAAGAATGCGAAAAGCTTGAGAATGAATGCCAAAAAAGTTTTCGATTCAAAGAAACGGATGTGTTATTTGACTTAGATCGTTTCTTTATATTACAACTAGTGGATCCCGCGAACTTCGTATCGCGTCAGAGTTCCGAATAATTTGTCACCTAAAACGTCAATCCATAGAAAATATATGAAGAAAATGTTTTTTCTTTTATTTTTTCGACCATTTTCCAATGTTTTTAATAGTTATTCTGCTATTCGGAACGGAGAATATACGACAAATCTAAAACCATTAAAATCGGTCCTGCCGTTCTCGAGTTATAAGTGTTAGAACAAACCCAACTTTGTTTTATATATAGATATTCGCTTGTGAAGTTTTGATAAATAGCTTAACTTACAGATAATTAAAAAATAAGTAATAATTAGTACTTTGTTCAGGAACATTGTAAATTTAAAAAACACATCTATTATTAGACAATATGGAACAGTTTTTGGAAAGCTAATTTTATTTCATTTTAGAGTATTTTGTATTCCAATTTTATTATGTAATAATTGTAAATAATGAAATATATTTATTCATATGGAACAGAAATTATGTCGTAATTTAAATTAAAATTCATATTTCTCTTTATGTAATATCCTATTTACTGGCGACCTTTTTTACCTTGTTTAATTTTATTATTTAATTTTAAGTTTTTGATTAGAACATTCGCGGGACTAATATTTACTATGAACATATATTGAACTATCATGTTGTATGTGATATTTTTGTAATTAATTTCGATAAAATTACGGACCTAACTGTGACTTATAAAACAAAAAACATATTAAATTGTAACAAATACATAAATATGTAACAGTGAAACTGAAAACCTAATTTTGAAATTGATTAGGTAAAAGTGGAGTGTATTTTAACGTTTTTAGTTTATATAACAGTTGGACCTCGCAGTCAATATATTCAAAACCACTTCTAAATTACTAACATCAAATTTACACCAGCCATATTCAACTACAGCACTCGTTATCAACACCACAGTATGAAGCATTTGATTCTTAACAGTGCGCACTTTTTAACGATATATTTAATACTACTTACAGCTTTTATTTGTCCAAGACTGATTTATAAGGTTATCTTTTCTTACTCATTTGAACAATAGTTGACTACCAAATAATTACCCATACACACAACAGTAAGAGTAACCCATAATGAGTCGAATATAATTTAATTAAATATAATAATATAATTTCATTTCGAAAAGAATATCTTTGACTGTGAATGTTGTGAATTCTCAATATTTCAATAATTAATATAACCAATATAAATAATAAAAATAAAATAATTTCAATAAATAAAATTTGGAAAAATAACATTTCAAATCATAAAAAACAAAAATTTAAGAATAAACAGTAAATATTATAACTTAATTTAACTAATTGCAGTTTTTTGCGAATTTCTTGCTTCCGAATCGAATTTGTGTTCGACTTATCACTACATAGTATAAAACAGTCGCTTTCTCTGTCCCTATATCCCTATGTATGCTTAAATCTTTAAAAGTACGCAACGTATTTTGATGCGGTTTTTTTAATAGATAGAGTGATTGAAGAGGAAGGTTTATATGTATAATATATCCGTGCTAAGCTGGAGCGGGTCGCTAGTACTGAATATTCCCTTGATCCTTTTTAGGCTCTATTAACTATATCTATTAGCTCTATGAGACTAAAGAGATTTAGTTCACTGTTTGTGTCAAAACTGCATCATCAGTAACACATGGTTTCGATATCTAACCGCAACTAGTCCTCACTTAATCCCAATACAGCGGCTATGCAGTATTAATAGGCGTTGAAATCGGATATCGATCATTACAGAACCTCCAGGCATATATGACAAAAGATAAACGGATTTCTCTTGATAACAATACGTCATCAATGAGATTGCTATATGTATAAACTTTTCATGTTTTACTACTGGAAAGCTGTTAATCCCAGAGCGGCCATGTAAGTTAACGCGTAACCGCTAGGGGGCGTTATAAGATTTTCCATACTTATTACACGATGTAAAATTATCTAGGAGACTTGTGGTACAGTTCTGCATAATTTTGCTCATCATGGTTTTTAAACCTTCAGTTGTTGGTTGTCTTCAAAGTACAATGAAAAGTTATGAATACAAAAAATTGCTTGGAAATCGGTGCAAAATGTTAATAACAATCATAACAGTGATTGAAACCTTTTTTAAAGGGCACCAAAATTAAAAAATTGTTTTAAATTGTGCGTATGTTACATCTAAACATATAACCAAACATAAAAAAATCTTATAATTGGAAGAATAAGTGCGTAACAGTCGAATTGAGAACCACATTTTTGTGGCTGCTTTATGATTTTAATGATCATTTTCTTTATCGAAATTGTTCCTTTGTTTCAACAGAATTTGAACCCAGAACCTCGGGCGCCTGAACCACTTTCCATGGAGGCGGTTAAAAAGCTATAACAGCAAAATTCGTTATTGCGAGCATCATCAGTAAGACGAAAAAGAAACAGCAAACGAAGTATTTTTCTAACGGAGGTAGAACAGATATTTTTCGATACTAAATTACACCTTCGCTTCCGAAGCAACTGAGCGGGGTAAATATTGAACAGAACAAGTTTCTAAAGAGGAATAAACATCTGTTTTTATTCGCCTTTAGCATTACTGTTTGTAAATTAGAAGAGTATATTTTCTTATTTGGGTTTGATAAACGTTATATATCTTACAACTGCGCAACTTTAAGTGAATCCGTGGTAATTTGCCTACAAGTTTTTGCTGGTAATAAGTAAGTAATTTCTATTTTTTTTGGTTATCGTATAATGATCCATTATGCAAGGGCAAAAGATTTGTTACCCTTAACAATTTATCGTCACGTACTTTTTTGTAATCCAATGTTGTTTTCATGTATATATAATATGTTCAATTTACATATTGTTCTTTAGTTGTAGGATTATATAACAAAAAATAAATAAAAATGCAATATATGGAGATTTTAATACAGAATTCTGGAGTATGTCTTACAGATCACCCCTATTATTAAAAAAATTCTGTTTTAAAACAACATGATAAAAATATTCTTTATTAAATTTTCGCCAAGTTAAACGTTTGATATTTTCATTTTAAACAAGAAAGTTTTGTTGTCCGAGGTCAAGATCCACTTAAAACCGCCGAGTGAAATATGAATTTAAATAAAAACCGCATGAATTTAACTCTGGTTTCGAAAGTAGCTAGATTTTAATAAAATTTATATTATGTTTTATTCTTTTCACTATTTCAACATTCATGAATTGCTAATTAGGAATTTTTCAATATATTTCTAAATATTTTTCAAAAGAGACTAAAATTAATGATAGAAATCTGGAAGTTTCGTTATTATGCTCTAAATATTTATGAATTCAGTAGGTAATTGCCGCGGCTTTAAATAAGGGAAATTGGGCTTAAAATGTATCGCCGCCATGAAACTTTTCTTTATAATTTATTGATAATATTTTTCATTTTTTTTTCGCCTCTAAAAGGTTTTTTGTACCTAAAGTTGAAGAAATCTATATACACAAAAATCAATTGCTTTTCGTTTGTCTCGCTAAAACTCGAGAACGGCTGAGCCGATTTAGCTGATTTTGGTATTGAAATGTTTGTCGTAATCCTGGGAAGGTTATAGAAGAATGCAAAAATTGAAATTTCAGCCATTTTAGTGAAAAGAGAGTTTTAATGTCGTTAGGATAGGTGATACGAAGTACACTGGGTCATCTATTATAAATAAAAAATAATATTTTGATGTCGTTAAAATGTTTTAGAATTATTCTGTTTCAATTGATTTTGAGACGAAATGTAACTATAATATGAATTTTTTTGTGTGCCCGACATTTGAGGCTAGTTACAAAAATATTGAACCATTAGTTCGTGGTGTAAAGATAGATGGTCAACAGGGTATAAATAAAGAAATAAATATTTAAAAGCCTTCTAAATCAGCGTTATATTGTATTTATAGCGCAAAAGGGTTCGCGCGATTTATTCAAGTAACTGGGGGAAAATAAAGAAGTGATTTGCGCTGAAAGAACACAGTTTTTCGGCCATTTTTTATCGCCTTGTTTGTGTTAAACGCGTCGCAACGAGAAAATAATGTTATTTACAACCCTTACATAGAGAGTTGCGCTTCATTTGTTTTAGCGGTATAGCTTGATTTTCCTATACAATTCCCAGAAACTAAAATGTATTTCTTGAGCGAGAATATAATTAGTTTCTTTTCTTGATCAAATGGCATAAAATGATCTACAAATATGGTAGATCACAGGCAAGAACTCTAATAGGAGCCCTGACTGGACACTTCGAGTGTCGCAGCCATCTCTACAAGATGAGGCTTGCTGAAACCCCAACATGTAGAGCATGTGGGGAAAAAGAAGAGTCGATAAGGCATATACTCTGCGAATGTGACTAAAAGGCTGTCAAGCGACTGGACCTCTTCGGATCGGCATACCCAAACCTAGGGGACTATCGGCACTTCGCATCCAATGACATCCTGAAGCTTATGCGGTCCTTCTTCGGGGATCTTGGAGTGAGTGAGTAAGGCATGGGGTAAGTACAAAAGGACCTAAAGGTTCGACGTGCATCCCGTCAGGGAACCCCTGATGATAAGATGGGATAAGATTCTTTTCTTGATTGAAGGGTCACATCATCGATTTTTCAAATAGTTAAATGTTATTTTAATAGCCCACCTTTGTGGTGGTATACAGACTTACGATGACACATTTCTTAAAAACTTATTTAAAAATAAATATTTTTGCCTGTGTCTATAATCATTTGTATGAACATATGAATAATCAAATACAAGTAAATTGTAATACAAAAAACTAGAAATAGAAAATTCTCGTGTCAGTGTTAGTTACCTTACTCCTCCGAAACGGCTTTACTGATTTTTACCAAATTTTATATGCATATTCAGTAGGTCTGAGAATCGGCTACTATCTATTTTTCATACCCCTATGTGATAAGGGTAGCCCATCCCAAAAATTAATATGGCAAAACAACGTTTTGCCAACCGGGTCAATTAGTAATATTATAAATATTATAAAAAATTGATGTATTTTAAAATTTATCTAAAGGATCGTTTTCAGCTTATAATACTTTCCTTGTTCGGAAACGAATGCGAAGTGGATATTTAATATATAATCATTTTGACGTGAACTCAAAATTACCATATTTAGGGTGAAGACAAAGTTTAAGGAAACAATTCATCAATTCGCTTCGAATTTCTAAAACCAATTACATGAAGAAATGGGGGGAGTGCTTTGTTACTTTGAAATGCAATAAGACAGTATTAAGTGCTGACAAGTTACAAGTTTGTTTCTCAATTATTCAGGTTTGTACGGACGCTTTTAAGGTATCTTTTGACGATGTGTGCTACGTCTTATAGGCAAATTTTAATATTATGACCTAGTATTAAATGCGAATTTCTGTACACTATATATATATATATATATATATATATGTATCTGTTTAACTGAATATTTTATTTGCGGGTAGGTAGGACGTTAGCTTTTTGCACCTACCCACAAAAAAAATTTTTCTTCGAGATCCCAACCCAAAAGCATTTAGCCACGGAGGCAAAGCCCAATTTTAGAAATTATTATTTTTTTCTTAAAAAAGGAGGTAAACAGGTTCGGGTCAAACTTGAATAACATATTAAACAGGCGGAGGAAACAATACATTGTATTCTGTCACGACAATATGTTCATTGTTTAATTGTTATTTGTATTGTTGTGTTTGGACTGTTACACTTGTATGTTACACAAGTTCACACGCGAATTACTTCAGTGTCTTAAAAATCTTCATTCCATTCAATAATATTAAAATTTTAAGTTTGAATATTTGTTTATTATTGCGATATAATAATATATTTATGATACAAGGATAAAAAACATATAATAAATTATATAATACAAAATGTCAGGACATAAATTGGGAGAAGCATTAATAGATGATTCATACTAAACACAATATACTAATGAGGATATTGAAATAAATATTGAATACTTCAATATGTATTAGTGTAGTTTGCCATAAATCTTTGAGATCGAAAAGATTGCCTTTCAGTAAATACTATTCCGCGCAATACACATTTAATATGAAACCAATACCAATAATAAACGAAAACATCTTTGAATGTTTATTGCTTATGTAATAGCTTTTATATCGGATTTAAGTTATAATAAACTTACTACTTAACCGCCTTGGTGTAGAGATACCATTCAATGCGATCTTGGGCTGGAGTCTTGGAATTAAAATCAGTTTGAAAGCCTTAATAGTAGATAGTGAAGAATTTGGAGAAAAATAGTAACTAAGCTATAAGTAAAAACATATAAAGAATCTAATCTCCATGAAAGAAATAAGAAAAAACTTGATTTACCGAATAAAATCGAAAATTCCAGCCTTAAGAATAATTTATTAGTGTATTAAGTAATTACTCTTGCTTGATTGGAGTCCTAAAGTCGATCGTTCAAACTCGTTCCAACATTTTATGTTTCTAACAATAAATCTAGGAAACTTGAAAGTAAGTGAACTCAATCCATGTTTAATCAAATAAAGTCCGTATTGCCTAAACGTAAAGGTCTTTTTACCTCAAATTACTTATAGGAAAATTGCCTTAAACTATTTGCTTAGATGCTGCTGTTGAATGTTCATGTAATTTACTTGCAATTTTTATTCCAACTTAAGTTTTTAATTTACTCTTATGGTAGCTTTTCAGATACCAAGTGGATCACCGTCTGATTCAATCTATGTTGAGCTGAAGATCCGAGGAGACGAAAATTTGGTTAGATAGGCACAAAGGACTGATAACTGACATTGCAAAAATGAGTCCCACTTGGGGTTACGGGATGGGTAGGGGAATGCAGGAGACGATACGCCAGTCTTGCTATCTAATCATTCATCGAAGTCATTTTGAGCTACCTGGCTAATGGCTGAGATCCCAATAGTATGGAATAGCGTTCCCGATGATCTCTAAATAAAGAATAATAAAGACTCGTGGTAGTTTGACTGGCTTTCTGGTTAGAGAAAGCTTGGCGTAGGAAAACCCCAAATACATTCTTCGTGATGACACATTTCCAGGGTTCAAAAAACCCGGTGAAAAAAGGAAATTTCACTTTTTCTCAATGAATCTACAAAACCTGAGAATAAACTCCGTTCTAAGTTTAAACAAAAGTCTCCCTTAACGCCTTAAGGTCATTGCACCTCGCGTGACATAGAAAAATGGCCTTCAATAAACACTGAGACACTTGGTGTTGAATTTTCACAAAATTTACTTGCAATTTTGAATAGTGGAATGAATGTTGAAATTCTAGTTACTCTTGCATTCGTATGGAGAATGTATTGGCAACGCTCGGAACTAATATTTTAGAATTAGGAAAGCTTTATGTGAAAACTAGACTTGTATTTTATGATACTTTTGTACATCTAACACTTTTATGATATATATACGTGGCTTTACATATTATTTATTTATGCTATTGTAAAATTCAAAACAATACCCTGTCATCTTTTTATTAATGATAGTAAAGTATTTTTTATATGAAAGCTATCATGTAAGCTTTAGAGCTTCTGAGCTTTAGATCTTACAACTTATAAAGATGTTTTCATACGTTTATGAGGTATTCTTATGTGTAATTAAGTTTAGTTTAGTATGGTTAATGATTGCATATTATGTTATTTATTTAAAATGTAACAAATCCTAAAATAGCCGCATATATCATATTTGGGTAAACCTAGAGGCTAAAACAGAGTTAGCAGCGTTTCACCCCGCAGGCCTAGATAACGATTTGGCACATTGAGTCTAATAGCTATAAGATAAATCCTGTTGGAATGGTACAAGCTGCTAATGCGGACGATATAATATGATCTCTAGTATCTATGCCAGGAAATGTAACGCGTCAAAATATAAAGCTATTGTATATAATTAATAATTAATAATAATTATCTGTTGAAATATGGATATTCATTAAGTAGGTATATATATACTAATGTATATTCTAATTATAAACCTAACTTAACATTTGTTTAATTTTAGATTAGCTATACGCAAATAAATGAATTTTTTGACTTTATTACATGTAAGATTGGTCAATGAATTACGTAAAAGTATAAGGACCAAAATCTATTATTACCCTCGGAGGTCTGTCATAAAACGAAACATTTTTCGGACATTTTCGTCGTTTAAAAAGTTTATCTTCAATAAAAAACTCATTGTTATAACAATAATAAATGCGTCCCTTCTCCCCCTTTTGTGTTAACGCATAAAATGTGATGTTCCGAATAAAAAATTACAAATCATTCTGATTCAATTTAGTGAACTTTGTGAATAATCGTTAGATTTCATGATAAAATTTGTATCAAAGAAATGAAATAATGAATTTTGTAACAAACCTTTATAACCAATTTTATTTGATACTATTTATAAACTGTTTTACAAGGGCTTCGGGTCTGTGGGGCTTGAAGCCCGTTGATTGTTTAAAGAGATAATATTATTTACGTGCTTAGTAAAGACATCTGGGAACCCGAAAAATTGCTCATACTTTGGCCAATGCGTTGGCTGACAAAAACGTTGCAACGCCTTAATAATACAGTACATCGCATTTAGTTTCGCATTTTTAAATATTTTGGGTATACAACAGTTATGATGTATGTATTTGAAATTTTTAATAAGTCCATAAAATAACAATAATAAAAGCGTGCTAAATATTTAAAAAATCTTTTATACAATATTTATTGTGAAGATTTTATTATAGAAAAGTTCGAAAATGGAAATTTATACGTGGGAAAACTATTTATAGTTAAGCTACGTGTTTCATTTCGGAGCTAGACATCTTGTCAGCACTTTAAAGGCACTTTGCAAACGAACGTGACGAGTATATTTTAGCATTGCATATGTTTATCATTTAATTTTTTTAATTTGCAGGTATATAATGCACTGACTTAAGCAAGCAGTCGCATGAAATATTCAGTCAATAGTATTATAGTTATTTTTACGTATTTATAAACGCGAATTGAATATTTAAAGATTTTGAATTAGATTATCTATATGCCTAAGCTGTATATATAGTTTAGGCCAGTGTTTTTCAACCTGTGGATCTGTAGGGGGGTCGCAAGAGGTCGAAAGAACTTTAATAAAAAAACAATAAAGATTAAAAAAATGATTTATTAAGTAAGAGAATTTTAACAAAAGGATATACCTACTCATAAACATTTGTATGTTAATACAAACAAATTAACAAAAAATTAAATCGTAAGACTCATGTTAATGCGAAGATTGTGCTTGTTTTTGATTAACCAATTTCTCCCATCGTGGATCTGTATTTACTACACATATGTACATGTTTTACGTACTATATTATGTACTTATATCTGAATCCTAATTATGGAGACGCATAAAAACGTCTTTTGGAATGAATATATTTTGTAACATTGTAAAAAACACATAGGTACATACAAGATAAAAAAGCTAAAGGTCGCGGCGTCGCGAAATATTTTTTCATACCAGGGGTCGCATCATGTAAAAGGTTGAAAAACACTGGTTTAGGCATATAGATAGATTATATAAAATCAATTTCTATTTGATGGGACTTTATTACATGGATGTTTCAGTATCGGTTGCTAGATGCAAGTCATACAACGTTCATACAAACATGTCTTGTTTTGGTTCAGTATCACAAAAACTACTACTGCAATACATTTAGTCCATGTTTTGGAATAGCCTTTAGTGTTTTTAATACGCACATAATTGTCGTAACCCCAAAGGTCCAGGTGGATAGTCTCAAAATACAATAAAAAATCATATATGGTAAGCCAGCTTTATGTCATCAGATGTATCAGTATTCAGATGAATTTTTTGACACCTTAAATCATAATCCGTCCTCAAAGATATAAAAACCCTAAAGATATACAGAAACATACAACAGGTACTGATAACTACTTGTTTGTGGATGTTGATTCACATTAAAGTTGAAAGCCTCCCTTTAACATGTTAAAAGCTATCTAAACTAGGTCTTATTGTCACAACAACGATTAATAACTTCATTGTTCACTTGTCTGTTTAGGACATTATCCACATTTTGCGTTGTCCTCTTTATTACAACGGAGTTGACCCAAATCTATTCATATCCCATTAATTCAATCTCGGCGAATATTTTTTAATCAAAAAATTAATTAAAACATCCTTAATTTGCTTCTGTTTATTTTTGGTATGGAAATTTATGTTTGCAAAATAATTAAATCTTAAATAGATTAGAAAGTGACATTTTCCACTGGTTTAATAATTACAAAATATCGTCAAAATTGGCCAAATATTTGGCGTTGAATTGAAAACTTTGTAGTCTGTTGAAAACCGAGAAGAATTTCTGTAAGAATGAGGAAAACAAACAACTAATATATCGTTTGTTTTGTGTTAACTTAAAAGGAACATTCAATTCATAAATACGCAACATTTGTTCGCCTTAAGTTGTAGCGTAGTCGTATTTGAAATTAGTATCTGTCTCGGCTCACAATAGCCTCATTGTGTCCGAATAAAAGGAATAACTCCCGTAACTATAACACAATTTCTACCATTTTCAGGACGAAGGCATTTGCTTCACAATTCTTTTATTACATTTCTCAAATTTAGAGCCTACTGTTGACTTTAGATACATGAACTTGCGTGAGAGTTGCCAGTATTTTTAACGAATTTCAAGAAAATATAACAGTACGTGGGCTATTATATAAGCGCTTTGTATTAATATGACTTACTAGAAATTTACAAGACGAAGATTTGCCTTTAGAATTCCTTTGTCTATCTTTTAAATATGGAGTCTACTGCTGACTTCGAAAATATGAACAATTGTGTTGCATGTTTGAAAAGGTTCAAAAAATATATTCTTTAATAAAAATTATAAGACGGTCTGTCCGGTTTGTAAAGAGATTTGTGCAAATATGGAACAAGTTTACGGTCACTAAAAAGGCAATCTTTGTATAGATCAATGATAATTAACTACGACGCAAAAAGAAGAGTTTTATAAGTTTAACGTCTCCGTGTGTCTGTGGCATCCTAGCCCCTAAACGAATATACCTATTTCTATCTATCTAACCCATTTATGATCTGTTCAAACTGATTTGTAACTAATATTTTCCGTGTTTTCTAAAATTATCATTAATTTCATTTGACACGTGTTATGTTACTTCCGAAATGACTGAGCACACTTTTATTTCTTTATGTTCGTCTTCTTAGTAATATTTATGAACCTAAAAAACGTATCTTTGCGTTCAAACTTTACTTTGTATAAACAAATTTACGACTATTATAATACATTGTATTTTATTTGAATAATAAATAACTCAGACGTTACTCTGAAACGAGCATCTTTAATCTAGCATTGCAACTGCAAATTCATTCAACCACTAGCTTAGTTAAATATCAAAACCACGATTCCATGTTCCAGCTTCTATTGCATTAAATTAAGTACTGTTATGTACCCATGTCCGTAATACCACTAATTGGCTATATTAATGTCAGACATGCATTAGCAAATTATATTTCTACCAATTATTTGGTAATGTTTAAGACTAAGATTTATTCATAGACCGAAAATTACTTTACCGAAAGACTTTCAACCGAAAATATTATTCCACCTAACTTGACGCATGTTGTATTTTAAATAGAACATTAACAAGTTTTTTTTTTGGGACAACTCACATACATTGCTCTGTTCCCAAAATAAGTAGCTGAAGCACTTGTGTTATGGTAATCAGAAACAACGAGGGTACCAAAATAAATACATATATAAATTTATAAACAACCAAGACTCGGAAACAAACATTCGTACTCATTATATACATTACCGTACCTCTGCATCTACCGGGATTCGAACCTGGGACCTTTCAATGCAGAAGGCAGGACCAATTGTGCTAATCGGTCGTCAATTGATCAAGTATTTTATTATTAAATAATGTTTCTTTGCGTGATAAGTCCCGCTATATTTAATAATGAGTTCAAATCGCGAAAGTCTAAAGTTTATGAAGTATTTATTTATATTTTATTTATATTAATTCAATAAATCACGCTAATTTCGCAGACTCGTACATTGTTAAAAAAACCAACATCACTCCTACAGCCAGCATAACTACTCCTTCGTTGTATCTTGCCAAAGAGCCATATGAGTTTTTTTTTTTTTGAAGGTTACACGCTGTTAGCCTGATGACTTTTACAGCACAAACGCGGACTTGTTGGCGAGCTAGAAAGCTCGGCCGAGCTTTCTCTCTCAACACCCATATGAGTCGTTAGTACCATCCTTTTATACCCCGTCGCTTAGCCCCCGTCTTGCCACTGCTGCGTCAATTCCCCGAACAATTCAAATCGAAAGCGCCAACTAATGGTTCCACATATTACATCCTGTTGTTTATTTGATACAAGACAATTTTACCAAGAATTCCTACAATGTTTCTGAACCTGAAATGACTAACTGAAATAATAAACCTAACATTTGGTACAATCATGAAGCTTCTGTGAGTAACCCTAATGAGTGTAAATTAAAACTTTCAAAAGAATATCCGATACAAACTATTCTCATCTAAAACCCGTCAGTGAAGTAATAAAATGGTTTACCCGGAACAAGTTTTATAACTCATAAGATGTAATACATCCTCGGTAAATTCATTTTTCAACGGTTATCGTATAACCGTTTAGACGATATAAAACTTGGGGAGCGGCATGATGAAATTTATAGAGGTCTGTTACTAGGCAACCAATCTTGCTTAAACAATGGCCTTATTATGTTATAGTGAATGTCTCAAATCATTTGTCTCCTGGCCCCTGGCCCAAAGCATCAACATAAGAAATGCACCGACTCTGCCATTTATATATTTTACGACTTTAAAGGCCCAAATTAACAGTCTCCTAATTTCTTCAGTAAGTATTTAAATTATATTTATGCGAGCTGACCTAAAAATCATTGCCCATTCAAAACTAATATAAGAAATAAAATATAAAAAAATCAAATCAGGGTTTTCAGTTTTAGATATTATCTCTAAGCGTATCAGTTACGCAGGTCGTTAAGTCCTAAAAAGGTAAAGAATTTTGTCGTCTTCGAAAAACTTGCAAAACTTTTATTGTTGAATCGTGAGGCTGCTAAGGACCGCTTGATACCGATTACCTCACGATGTAATAAAGGTAATGTCGATAGGAAACTCCTTACCTTTGATTATAAGCTCTGTTACCCTTTTTTAGATGCGATCAAGTTGTTTAGAAAATTTATTTTTTCGACGATGCCAATATTAGGTTACATGAGTTTTACGTATTTTATGAGATGACGCCCGCGACTTTGGAGGTATAAGAGAATAAACCTTCATTCGAGGTGATTTTAAAGCAGATTTAACCATTCATAAAATGCAAATATTTATATTCGTAATATTAGTTAACTTTAAATAGCTTGTCAAAACGATTTAAATATTTTTTGAATTTTATAGTTCCAACAATGATTTTCTAAAAGGAGAGATGTTTGGGATGACGGGATAGATTAAGTTCTAACTTTTTCCCTAATTAAATACAAGTCAATGAGGTCAATAGTTCTATAATAATAATAAAGCCTTGTTTATTCGAGAAATTAAAATAAATTTAAATTTGAATCACAATACTAAAAAAAAATCGACACGAATTAAATTGAACGATGGACAAAAAAGATAACCACTTGGAAAGGGCCATCAGGAAAGAGAAAAAGAGGTAGATGAAATACTGGAAACAGCGGGAAATGACTGGATGGAAATAGCAATAGATAGAGATAAGTGGAGTGAAATGGAGGCCTTTATTCTGTAGAGAGGTCCTTAGTAATAGTTCCATAATAACTGGACCAAAAATTATGTTGCATTTAGAAACATGGTATCATGTGTGTGATAAGGAAAGAGGCTTGTAAAGTGTCAACATCGTGCTTGCGATTCTGCAGCTAGTTTACACTTAACGTTGGCCCGACAAGTACACTGACCTCCTTTACACTTTGCAAATTTAACTAATATAATTAAACCTTCTGTATCTTGAAAATATTTTGGCTTTCGTTACTTATTCGCAAGTTGCCTATTTACGAAAACACTTTCGAATATATTTATAAAAGAAAAAATTAACAATAATAAACTGCTTTATGAACAATTTTTAAAATAAAATGAAGCTCAAAGTTATTTTCAATCATATAGATTATTATCTTTATGCCTCATTCCTTTGTTAACATCCAATATGAGTTAAATATTATTTTTTATTAATAAGCTAATTCCAATTCTGATAACAGTTTCTCGGTGAATCTATAATTTTATCCGACAACACTAACGTCACTCTTTCGTTTCGTGCCACGCGTCACAAAAAGAATTAATTCAACTATCAAAATTACCCATTAGAATTATTATTTTAAATTTTTCTTATTATATATTTTTACTAGCGACCCAACACTTCCTCTTCAATCACTCTATCTATTTAAAAAAAACCGCATCAAAATCCGTTGCGTAGTTTTAAAGATTTAAGCATACAAAGGGATATAGGGGAAGAAAAAGCGACTTTGTTTTATACTATGTACCTACTGATGATACATAATATTATATTCTTTTAAAATATATATATCCGAATCTGTGTTTGTCATAGAGTCTATTTTCAGTAGCTTGGGCTTGAATCTGTGCAATAATAAGTGACGATGCAAAAAAATTTAATTTGAAACGAAAAAGTAAGGAACATTTCAATTTGTTTTAATGAGAAATAAATGAATTTAAACCTAAATGTATCCTTCTTTGATCGCAAGATTTTATTTTGTGTTTGGAGAACATTTTTAATGTTTTTTTACTTAATATATTTTCCTTCAAATACTTAAATACGATTTTAATCGTAAAAGAAAAATCCCTTGAACTCGATGAAAAAGATTTGGCAAAGGTTCCTTTTCCAGGGAGGTTTAAACTAGGCCGAGGTTGAAATCGCTAAAATTAATTAAACATTTTGTGTACTCTAAGATCAACTGACCTGTTCGCAATTGCCTCGATTACTTCTTTTTAATTACAATATTTTGAAGGTCATACGATCAATATCTATAGTAAATTTTAATTAAAAATTTGATTGATTGTTATGTTTTCACGCTTAAATTCTTTCCACTCTAGTATAATTATTTGAGTCAAAACCGTTAAAATATAAGAAGAGATCATTTTGATTGGTATATAATACGCGGTTACCGAGGGATCAAATCTGATAAATTTTGGTAGTGGCGTCAAAGTTAAACAAAGGTAAACATAATGTATTCTCTTAGAATCACGCTAACATAAGTAAAAGGCTTATGAAAATAAAAGGCTTTTCTACGGTATTGTTGAATCCTTTTCACACAGAATTCATGTTACTTTTTGAATTTGACAACCTACATTATCTAGATCGATCATTGTATAGTATTATCTAAGCAATACACTTCTCAAACCATAAATACTGTGGTCACTAACTCCTAACGCTATAAATTTTAACGTTTATGAGCATTGTATAGTTTATGAGTTTTCGTAGAATCGCAACAATTGAGTATCCTCTATACTCAATTGTTGCGACTCTTATAGACTGTTATACACATTGAGAGAATGTTCGAGAAATATCACACGTCTGGTAGGTATATAGGGCACGTGGGAACCTGGTAGACCTGTTATATACCAGGTTTATGTACTTGAAATGGATGGAATAAACCTTACCAAAGTAAACTTAGTACTTTGATTTACTTACACTACGTGGCTCAACCTGTAATAAATTAAAATACCACTTAGTGTTATTTCTAGCTATCAAATATGTCAAATATCATATAATATTAATTATAGTAAAGCTGAATTTGATACAAGATAGGAAATTGAGGTCTATAATCATTCCTTTAGGAAGGTATAATATATTTGCCTATATCGTGTCAGAAACGAACATGTAATTATTGTAATATAAGGTTTTGACAAAATTCTATGTTTTTTACGCATTTTTCAACGAATATTTAATATATTTTTTTAAGTATCTCATACACATGTTTACATTTGACGATAATTAAAGGTTAATTAATGTTAAGTACATTATTAAAATTAAAAAATACAAAGAAAACAGTTAATATAATGAAAATGAGGGAGACAACATTAGTTGAAAACGAATGCTATCTCTGAGAAATGGGCCGCCTAATGAAATATGAAACAGGTGGGAGAGCGAAATGGCCCGTATAATTTATATAATTAAACATACGTCGAGTTATTTATGACGTATGAGCTCATAATGGTGGGATATACACACGTGAAGACATTATTTTTGTTTTGGATAAATATATGATGCTTTGTTTACTCTTTTGTTTTATTGGCAGAATATATTTAGTGCTTATTAACTTAATATGACATACTGACCTGATATGACTAGACCGCTAAAATATTGATGTATTTTGGTTCAGAATAGGATTTTAATGTGAAAATATCATTGTTTATTATACAATTTTTTATCATCAGATTTATAATTTTTAACAACATCCTCTTGTCAAAATTCTACCTCTGTTTCAATGATTAACTTTACAGGCAATTAAGTGAGGCAAAGTGCCTTCTTAGAGTTTTACACGTGTTCTGCCCGTGCGAATCAAGGACGGTTCCTCTCGGAAAATAAATTTCAGTTGTGAAGGTACCGAAGACTGATCAACAATTTTCTAATAAATTAGTAAAACACGCAGACACGTGTCTGCACCATACCTCAGGGGTTTCGTTATTTCACCTCTTGACAGCAATCTTAAGTATTTAACTACTAAGTTATCTCTTTGAGGCAACTCTGGTACGGAGAAATTTTTGTTTAAACCATATTTTTTTAAAATAATCTTTGTTCATATATTGAATCATAGCATATAATAATGAATTTTATAATTATATACTTACAAGTCATTAGTTCTAATATTGATTACAGTTCAATTTGACTTGTAGTCTCTAATTGGGCTCTAAATCTGACAGTAGTCGGTAATTACTATTGACGTAATTAGCCTTTCAATGGTTGAATAGTCTCAACTCTATATACAGTATCTACTATACATATTGACTACTGCATAAGGGTGCTTGTCCACCAGAGATGTGCTATGCTACGATGCTATGGATGCGTTTGATATCCACCAATCATATTCATTGGTGCACATAGCTTAGCACTGGTGGAAACGGATTCAACTAAGTTTTTTATATGGAAGGATGCGTGCTATGGATACGTGCTATGGATGCGTGCTATGGATGCGTGCTATGGATGCGTGCTACGGATGCGTGCTATGGATGCGTGCTATGGATGCGTGCTATGGGTCATCGCGAGTGGTGTAGCTATGTATACGCCGCCCCTGGACTATGATACATATTACATGTAACAACAAAATACCCAATGACTGCCCATATTAACTCTTTATCTATTTTTCTTTGCCTATTAATGTTTACTATTATTATATCATGTAAATTATAAAACAATTTTTTCGCCGCGTCTATCTAATCGCGCCAATCTCGAAGTCCACTGAACAGATTCAGTTATCAAGAATATATAGTGCGACTAGCTGTGCTCCGCGGTTTCACCCGCGTTAATTTCAAGCAAAAGTGATATGAGAGATAATAAGAGATATGTATTACGTACTTTGTCCACGTGAAATAGTTATTTTTTTATTAGTTATTTACAATTTATAAAATAAAAGTAACCGAATTTTCTCATTATTACATCAACTATCTTCCACTGAAAATCCCGTCAAAATCGGTCCAGCCGTTTCAGAGATTAGCCGAAACAAAGAGACAGATAGACAAAAATTGTAAAAAATGTTATTTTGGTACATGTAGGTACCGTGTACAAATCCATATGTATCTAATAAAAAGTGGTTATTTTAATATTACAAACAGACTCCAATTTTATTTATTTATATAGATATAGATAACAACTGTTTTGAATTAGGAACCTTACAATAGCCTACCGCTCAAACGGCCAACCGGTCAGCGAGCTATTTTGGCCTGCAAATACTGTAAGTTATAAGAATATAATGTATGTGAATGTAATTAATTGAGGCTCATGCGGATGAAATCGCAAGTGAAATCTAGTATTCTATAATACTATCACTTCAGTTCCTTTATATTTATGAGGTTAAGTATTACAAGTTACATGTACAAATAAATGAATGATCCTGGTAAAAAGGAATTGTTTGTTAATAAAAAAATTGGCTTCGAATCGATTACCAAAGGAAGGCTCTATAAATATTATCATGGAAAAGACAATCCTTCCTTTTGTATAAACGTTTGTATTCATAAAATCAACAATCCTTACAGCCCCGATTTAGATCCGAAACGGTATCAATATTGACTGGGAAGCTCAATTTTAACTCGTTTTAAAAATCCAAATCGGATTTATGGTGCCTTTCTGTGACGCTATTTGATTACTAAAGAGAAAAAGGGTTTTATTAAGACACTTAAACGTCGCTTGTTTTGATGGTTTGACTGGTACAAAACGTTTTACAGCATTTATAAGAGAACGTAAAGAACATTAATCACGCATGTATTAAGACATTTAATTTGAAACGTCAAATGAAGCATTTACACAATTCCAAATCAAAAGCTTGACTGACTGTATAAATCAAGGGTACATGATGATTTTTTTTAATCAGATAAAAGGAAAATGGGTAGGAGGCTCACTTACCAGAAGCGGTCCGTCGCCCTTGGACACCCCTAACGTCTATTGGGCAATTTTAATATTTTTCTTAACTTACATTTAGTATGAGAAAGGATTTAGTTTCCTTATTTTAAGTAGAATAGAACCTTATTATTTTATAATTATGTTTGATATAATATTGATGAATTTTAAGTAGATACACGGGTAGATTAATTATCTTACCACTTCAAATTAATAAACCTCGTTTCATTATCGTATTGATTTGAACTGGCTGAAAAGCAACAACAGCATAAAACGTATGGGAGTGTTTAATGTAAATTTTTTGGATATTTCTCGTTTTATTTTTAAAAAGTTATTATTATCATTTTACTCATTAGGTAAAGTACTTTCGATATAAGTTTAAAGTTTTTTGATATCTGTTATAGTTACGGAACAATCGCCTGTGCACACTTAACGATTACACCCGGTGTATGAGTATAATAATATATAAACGGACGGCCAGTTGGCGCAATTGGTAGTGCTCCTGCCTTCTGCGCCAAAGGATCCTGGATCGAATCCCGGTAGATGAATTTATTTGTGTGATGAGCACGAATATTTGTTTTCGAATCTTGTTTATTTCTAAACTTATATTTGTATTTATTGTGATACCATCATTATTTCTGATTACCATAACACAAGTACTTCAGCTGCTTACCCTGGGATCAGAGTAATGTATGTAAGTTGTCCCAATATTAAAAAAAATTGTGAGCCGTCACAAGACGCCTGGCAGATCTGAAACATCGACATAATTTACTATACACATATAGACTGTATATATATATCATCATATAGCTATAGATGTTTCACATCAAAAAATAAGAAAAATCCATTTATATAATTTTATATAATAATAATATGTAAAAGTTCACCGGAAGTAATATCAATAACGTTAAAAGCATTATTTTTATTTCCCATCCAGCTGTTTACAGTGTTAAGCAACAAAGAACGAAATAGAATTCTATTGAAAGCTCTAGTGTAAATTTATTTTTCTCTCTAAATCAAATATGCAGAGAAATTGTGAATATAACGAAATACAATTTTACATAGTATTTTAATAAACGCAAAATCTAGCCGATCGGAAAATGGCGTAGATATTTTATAAAATAGTTTTGAACTATTTTGATTAATATTTTAATTTTTGAACACTTACCTACGTATACGTAGTTTAAAATAAGCCTCTATCAATGAGCCATATTTATGAAAATTAATATATGATAATGAAATATATTAAATTCTCGTGTCACAATGTTAGTTACCTTATTCCGAAACGGCTTTACTGATTTTTACCAAATTTTATATGTATATTCAGTAGGTCTGAGAATCGGTTACTATCTATTTTTCATACTCTAAGTGATAAGGGTGGCTCATCCCAAAAATTAATATGGCAAAACAACGTTTGCCGGGTCAGCTAGTGAGACATATTACTGTAGGTAATATGCAATCTAATGTAGAATTAGAAAACATTTCATATGATAAAACATTTTTTTCTTTAGAAGCCAGGACCTCCACTGCAACACGCAAACGCGTGAACTACGTAGTCACGGAGGCGGTTCTATGACTATCCTAAAAACATTTATTTTTACCCCGGATTTGAAACCAGACCCAATGTTTCATCAATAGGCTCTTAAACATAGTAACTGCACAACACGCACATGCGAGAATTACTAACCACTGAGGCGGTGAACACGCGGATGAATTTTAAGCTAGAATTAAATCCAACTGAAGAATTTTCCGTAGGTTATTTGATATTGTTTCAAATAACGCGCGTCGCTAGAATTTAATGAAAATCCACTCTAGCCACTATTTGAAAACATCAGAATTTAAATAATAAAATATTTGTAAATGTGTAATATTAAAAAATGTGAAATAAATTTATTAGAAAACTTTCTGACGAAAAATGATGGAAAATTCATTCATAAGCCCCGTTATACAATCTAGCTAAAGCTGTCTAAGTTTTTATACCTAAAAACTAAAAGACAAGAAAGAACTAACTAAAAGAAGAAAAGAAAGTATAGAAACGTATTCTCGTTTCTCATATAATTAATTTTGATTGCCTAATTATAATGGTCGTAGTAATATTACTTAATTAATATCAAAGTTATTAACATTTTTTGATTTATTATTAGTTAGAAGATAATCAGAAATGTAGTAATATACAGTCAACTATGACTTTAAAGTAATTTTCGTTAACGTCTTCGTAAAATATTTGTATGTATAATGCTTAAATACAGTAACTGCGCCTGTAGTGTCGTGAACTTACGTGGACACTTTGATATATGGACAAATTATTTGTTTTTTTTAAATTATATTTATGTTAAAGATGACAGAAATCATTTATGACAATTAATATCTTAAAACCTTTCTTCACTAACTAATGAAAACGGATGATTTAAAAATATATTTTCTAAGACAATATATTGACGAGAGCAAAAAGAATTATCAGTAATTGCAACCTTGGCAAACTAACTCTTCAATTCAAGATAATTTAAAACATAATTTCCAATTTTCAAATACAAGCCAAATCGTTCAGCGCTAAACGATAAATGCAAAATCCGAAATCGAAATTCACTTCAACAAGCGGACCGTAAATAGCCACTTTAATGCGAAACGAAATTATTGTATTTATCACTTGAATATTTGTTATAGAATATTTTTAATCAAATTGAAATATTCAAAATTAACTAGAAATATACTAAAAAACACATGATACAGAACAATGTGGCATCAGTAAATATTAAAATATAGTCTATGGCAAGTCTATGACTCTTTTTCTTTGATCTATTGTGTGGCTTCCAAAAATGGCTACCTAAGCCGAGTGTATTGCGTTTGTAACTTCATTCTAAATAAAAGGTTTCTCATATTAAACACTTTCTTTCCTTGGTGTCCCACATAACACTAACAAAACATTAAATACTTAAAAAATAGTTTAACAATAGTACAACTATTTCATAGTTCATTAGAAATGTTAAAAAACAGAAATAATGATTCTATTTGCAAGACAAATATTTGGAAGCTAATGCCTTAGGGATGAAGAGATATTTATTTTATGGGTTTCCGTTACAGATTGGCACCAACTTCCAATATTTGCCGATATTATTATTTTTGTTCTTCCATGCTTTTGAGTAGCATTCCAGTAAAAATGTGATGTTTTATTTAAGTTTTAATGTTTTTAAAATGTTTATGATTTTAGCCTGTGACAAAAATGTTTTTTCTTTTGTTTTGGAAGAGATGATTTATTTCATAAGACTTTCGCGATTTGAACTCATTATTATTGAAATACTAGCTGACCCGGCAAACGTTGTTTTGCCATATTAATTTTTGGGGTGGGCTACCCTTATCACTTAGGGGTATGGAAAATAGATAGTAGCCGATTCTCAAACCAAATGAATATGCATATAAAATTTGGTAAAAATCAGTAAAGCCGTTTCGGAGGAGTAAGGTAACTAATATTGTGACACGAGAATTTTATATATAACATAGTTGGACTTATCGCGCAAAGAAACATTATTATATTTACCTCGACGTTTCGACCGTGTTGCAACGGCCGTGGTCACAAAAGAGTTGATTTATTTTTCTATAAAAACATAACTTCTTTTTTTAAATCATTGGCTAATTCATTTTAATAAAGCATTGTGGTTATTATATATGCTTATCACATTGTTCTCAACATCAAACACCGTTTTCCGTTGAAAAAGTAAATGCAGAAATATCATACGAAGCTAATCTAGGTCAAACAAATAATAGATGAGGCTAGGAATGTAGTCTTTATGAACACGTATGTGTGTCAGGTCATGCAATAATTAAGATAATAAAAATATGAGATAGTGTATGAACAAATACCGTCTAGAAAAACCCGTACTTTATCCCATAAAACTCCGAAAATTTTATTTGACGTTACATTTGTAAATAAGTGCCAATAATAAGGGCTTAGCCTTGTAGGGCTAAATTACACGAAGACGATTCATTGTTATTAACGCATCGTCTTTTTTCACGATTCGTTGGTTTTTTTTTAACGTCGGAAATGCTTTTTAAATGCCCGTTTTCTCACCATAGGACGTGATTTAGGATGTGTTCGTTATTTTCACGATTCGTAATGCGTGTGATCACGGGCATTTAAAAAGCATTGCCGCCGACAAAAAATGAATCGTGAAATAAGACAATTCATCAAATACAACGAATAGTCCTCGTCTGTTTTAGCCTTTAAGTAATAAAAAGTTCATGAAGTAAATACCAAATTAAAAGTGAGTTCCCTTAACTCCTAGCGGGGCATGGGGCAGACACATTGTTACGTCACTGATTATTTTCGTTACAGGTAAGTAGGTGATTAGCCTTCTCTGCCTAACCGGAACATCGTTAATCCCCCCGGGATTCGAACCCAGGACCTCAGGTGCAACACGCAAACGCGTAAACCGCTTAGTCACGGAGGCAGTTAAATATATACCAAATTAATTATTCATTATTAGGAACTGCTGATGTAGAATTAGTTCCTCAATCTTAATGAAAGATTCATAACGATGATTAATGATGTGAAACAAATACAGAAAAGTGTCTGCCGGTTGGTTCATTACCCAAGATGAAACTTACTTTTTAATAATATCCCATTATTTACTTCATGGGCGTTCCTGTAACCAAAATGATTACGTATTTTAATAAGTTTTAAGTCAAAAGAAACTATAACCGTAATTTTAAATTCTTACTTTTTGATGATTAATAATAAAATGAGTAATGTATAAAAAATTTGTGATTTTGTTTGTAATGAATAAACATAAAGATACTGGACCGATTTTAATAAATCCTTCACTGACTCGGAGCTAGACTCGTACTGAGTGGCACATGTTATATTGTATAAGCCCACGTGAATGAAATCGCGAAGAAAATCTAGTTCGCAATAAAATCCAAAATCGCTTGCAATTAAAATAAACCATTAAACAAAAACGTCGCCTCTCAACGGTGAACAGGAAAAGGCTAAAAAAGATATTGGAAGAAAAAAGGTTTTTCTTGTTATTCAAATGGAACAAAGTTTGAACGTCGCGACTTTTGAACCGAAATAGACCGTAACTTTTATGAGAAATCGCGAAGGACGCTTATCAATTTTAAACAGAACTCATAAAATAACTCGACTTTTATTACAGGTTGAGTTTTAAAGATATTCATTTCTCAAAACACATGAAATTATAGACAATTGAAAAACCTCCCGACATGTTAATCACAATAATATCGTTAATGGATTAACAGAATTTAATAGTAAAACTTTTAAAAATACCTACATTGATCGTGCTTTAAGTGATTATCCTGTATGTGGCTGATTATTTTCTTCAGGTTTGAACCCAAATCTCAACAATGATCAACCGAAGATTGTTTTCTATTCGATCTTAGTCCTATACATATAAATAATTTAAAAATGTGCAAATAAATTTGCTACTATCAGTTAGTTAAGGTTGATGTAAATCTCATACCATTGCTCCATCTCAACTATCCTCAAGGGAAACCGTGAAAAACTTTTCCACCTTGCTATTTTTGTTTTGCTGTGACAATACATCCATTTACCATATGACCTTTTTCCACAAAAAACAAAATTGTATACGGAAACGTATACGCAATAGCCCAGCTAACTCGTGTTTTAGTTAAACGAACTTGCTTTTTATTTATATTGACTTTCTTTTGTAGAATAGGAGGCAAACGGGCAGAAGACTCATTTAGGATAAGCTGTCCGCCACCCATAGATACCCTCAAAACCAGTTGGGCCACGGTCGTCGATCTTTTAAATTTATGTGTGCATATAGATGCAAATACGAACTTGTGTTGCTTATTATCTTATTGAAATGTTAATCGATGCCAAACTATAACAGAAAATCCTTAACCCTCACCAATTATCTTCAACTTTATAATATAGCGATACCACGCTAGTATTTTGGGTAGGCACCCCAATGGCTTTGGCGAGTCTTTTGTATTATAGAATTATTATTTATAATTTATTAATGAACCTGTTTAAAGTTAGTATTTAGGTTAATGAAATAATATTTATTAAACGTTCTTGACCACGGTGTAGTGATAATTGAGGTACTTGTAATGAGGTACTTGTAAAAAGGAGGCTCTATGACGGATTGGATTACATAAGTTGCCGAACAGGCTTTGTTTAGCTTGGTACTGGACTACAGCCAATGTTTACGTTGGAGATGGATCGAGTCACCCATGAAAAGCGTTTCAGCATAATTGAAAATAAGATACAGCCTGAGTAAATATTTCTTTAGTTTTTGGTGGCTCGCTTGCAGAATATATTTTTTAAAAGCATTTTTAAGAAAATAACGTTCTTTTTAACTATATTTTCTAAGTTCAAACTTATATTTATATAGTTATATAATTATTATGCACATATATAAAATTTATTACATATTTTGCCTCAGAGATTTAAGAGTAATTATCTAAGAAAATCATATGTATGGTTTTATAAAATTAGTATAAAAATATATAGGTTCCCAAAACTCATTATCTCGTCTTATCATTCCACTGATTACTATATGTTACCCTCGTTTAATGTATGTTCTGAGTGTATATTCCTTTACGCTAATTTAACTTGTCTGTTTGATTTAACCTTTAACCTCTATTACAATAGTTTTGGACAATTCAAAAGATATCGATTGACGTCATAATATCTATTCTTAAAACAACGAAATATCTTGAATTTATTATAAAGTTTCAAGTCTTCCGTCCTTGTTTATACAAATAAACTCTACCCAATTTCCTGAAAGCGTTACATTTCTTCCGCACCGCTTCACAAACCCTTATTGTGAGCCAAATGATTGAGACACGTTGGCGGTCCGTCCCTAGCTTTATTATCGTAAATGCGGAAACCGTCCCAAAGGACAGGCGTCAATATAATGTACCCTTTTCTCTAGTTAATGAGGTAGGTATACGCGTGGTATTGGTCAAAAGCCGCAAAGGGCTAGTGCTCAGGCCACTCCTGCCTTAAGGTCCAGCAGAAAGACGCTGATTCGCGCCTTGTGGATACGCGGTGGTGACAAAGGTGAGCCTAATATTGCCCTAAGAACGGGGGCCGAGGAATGACTGATCCGGCCCGAGATGTTGAGTTGCAGCGCGCGGTCAAGCTCTGCCAGGTGCGACTCTCGATGAGGCCCAGTGATGACGATCAATGAACAATATGCTACTACCCTAAGTATGTATGTTTAGGTAGGTAGGTAGCTTTTTTAGAAATTTTTAGTAAGTGGAGTCCCGTGTTCCCTAGGGGGGTATGGGGCAGATGCATTTCACATCTGTTTCACTGATCGGTTTTTTTCTTTTAGGGGCAAGTAGGTGGTCCTGCCAGACTGAGTTTTTTTTTATTATCTCCATCGGGAATCGAACCCAGGACCTCTCGGTTGTAACGCCAACGCGCTTACCACTAGACCAAGGAGGAGAAAACATTTTTAGTAGTGATTATAAAATTACTAGATAAATACCGAAGTCATATTCACTCATATATATATTCATAGTCACTCTATTAATTTTATATTTAATGTAGAGAAAACTGTGAATTTCAATTCACCTTGATCACTACGAATCCCTTATCTTAACTTCCATCTATTTCTAAAGGTTTTCTTTATCTGCGAAGAGGACATTACGATATTTACGCTAATATTATTTTAACGAGTTCCTTCGTATAAATGGATTCTGATAAGTATTAAGTTACTGTTATTTTTTCAACAGATACTTCTAACTGTCAACGAAGATTGGCAATAAGCATGCCCTTTTGTATTCTATCCAGTAAACTGCTGTATAGTATAATAATAACAATTCGTTTATTAAAGAACTTTACATAAATACTGCATTCCAGGCTCCTGTTGTAAAAACTCTAAATAAACTCTATTGCAGGAGCGTATGACTTCCCTGTATTACCTAAATAAGATATACATACATACAAAACATTCATTTATATGCGATCTAACATATTTTAATTACAGCCTTTATAATGGTAAAATATAAATTTTACAAAAACAGAGAACACATTTCTCTAGTACAAGGATATTTTTGCGAGGATCCATACAGGTTACTTTTTCGCTTATCCACTTTCATACGATTGGGTTCTATTAACCCTTCTTAAGTACATCCACAGTATTATGCGCAGTAATGGCAGGCCTCCTGATGGTATGACACTAGTTGCTTGGAGCCGTGGTAAGGCGCTTGTGTAGGACGCTGCTTGCGTCGACTCACTGGCGTCTTCGCATCTCCATGTTATTTCTGTAGATGCTGGTGGCGCGGCATCGATTGCACAAAGCAGCAAAAGGCGAAAATATGAAATTCTCATAGATTTTAATATTTTCGTTCCTTTTGAAGTGGAGACTTTTGATCCATGGGGCCCAGAAGCGCGTCGATTGTTAAAAGAGATATCGACGCGCTTAGTTGTGACCACAGGAAACCCGAAAGCTGGCTCATATTTCGGCCAACGCGTTAGTATAGCAATACAACGCGGTAATGTAGCCAGTATTTTAGATACGCACCCCAACGGATTTGATGAGCCTTTTGTATTTTTGTAAATATATTTAAGCACATTATTCTAAATATTTAGTACATCCTAATTCAGAAACTTGTGACTAGATCTACCAGTACCCACTTCGTTAAATCTTAACCTATTAAAAGTCCTTATAATCCAAACAACTTGAACATTTTCGTTTAATCATAGAATATAATAATTAACTTAAGATAATTTATCTTACCCTGACCCAAACAAACATGTCAATCGTTATCTGATGGAGAATAATTACTAATCATCCGTTTTAGTTTGGGGTTGGTAGCGTAGCTATTGTTACATTGTTTAAGTCAAGTTTTTACTATCCTTGTGTTATAATATTACTAGCGACCCGCCCCGGCTTTGCACGGGTATAAAACATATATTACTACACTCTCTTCAATCACTCTATCTATTAAAAAAAACCGCATCAAAATCCGTTGCGTAGTTTTAAAGATTTAAGCATACAAAGGGATATAGGGAAAGAAAAAGCGACTTTTATACTATGTAGTGATGATGATGATCGTTTTTGTATATAATTGAGAAATTTTAACTCCCGCTAAATATGTAAAGATTAGAATATTGTATTTTATTTATCGTTTAGTTTTATATTTGAGATTTCGATTCCGTAGGGGTCAGAAGCTTCTCGATTGTTAAAGGAGTATTCAACGTGCTAAGACTTCTGAAACCCCGTAAGCTGGCTCATTTTTCGGCTAACGCGCTGGCGATACAAGACGGTAAAACAGTCAGTATTTCGTCTACCTATCCCAACATACATGCTGACTTTATATCTTTTGTATATTGGTAAATGGTTTTTTAATTTTAAATTAAAAACGTAATTTATGTAAAATAATGCATTATAGAAAAGATTAAATGAAAAACGTACAAAATCCAACCAATATAAAAAAACTATCTAGTTGAAAAAGCAGCAGTGAAAAACCTATAAAAAATTTCGATAGCAAACTCATGATTACTCGTTTTGCCATAAAAGTGTGTCTATAGCGTACCAAATCAGCCCAAGACACAAGAACATAAAATGCTAGCGTTTAATCCGACCCCACAGTATCATAATTATCCTTACAGGCAACATTAAACGAGCTCTCAGCGGGTAATAAAGCCTTTTTATAGCAAATGATGTCACTTCTCCTTTTCCATAGCACTTGCTAAGTAAGAGGATAACGATGTCCAACTAATTACATTCTCGAGAAAATCATTGTATACTTTTCAAACGTAAATTGATAGTTTTAATGCGCATAGTTACTATTAAAATTTTATATAACCCATTATGTATTATATATTTACAATAATGTACTTAAATATATTTACAAAAATACAAAAGGCTCATCAAAGCCGTTGGGGTGCGTACCCAAAATACTAGCTATATTACCGCGTTATATTGCAATGCTAACGCGTCGGCCAAAATATGAGCCAGCTCTCGGGTTTCCTGTGGTCTCAACGCGTCGATATTTCTATAAACGATCGACGCACTTCTGGTCCCCATGGACCCAAAGTCTACTCCAAAAGGAATGAAAATATAAGAATCTATGAGACTTTCATATTTTCGCCTTTTGTTGCTTTCTGGAATCGATGCCGCGCCACCAGCAGCCACGGAAGTTATACATTACAAATACGTTTCCCGGGTTCAATTTAACTTGCTAATGTTTATTAAAATAAACGTTTATTGCCCTAAAGGGCAATTGTCCAAATTTCACTCAGTAAATACTACCTTGAGTTGATGTCACTATATTTATGAGTGATAATTTATTAAAATAAACTCCTTCTATACTCTATTCGATTTGTATAATAAAGGAACATGTCAATTCATCCATTAAATTTCAACCCTTGTACTTTTAAACGTCCCTCAACTAAGAAGTTACCTCAATAATTGTATCGTGTTTACAACTACAATTTGACGTCAACGACTGAGCATTTGAGACATTATTTCAAGATATCCAATGTTTATAAGTAAATGGCTAATACTAAACTGTTTTGAAATATATTAACAATTGCATATCTAAAGCCTGAATAATTTATGGTTAAAGAATTATTTATTCTCATTACTTATTATAACAAAGTATAAAATGTCAATTCAAACAAATCTATTTAATACCTAATAATTTAATTCCCGTGTGAAGCCGGAGTAGGTTACTAGTGTAGTAATAAATATCAATCCACTTATCTCCGAATATCCTGACGAAATACAACCCGATATTTCTGAGTTGCCAATGCATAGTGTTACGTATTACATCGGATCCCAAAGGTCTAATCGAAGTAAAAGGATTGGACGAGTCCCATTCATTACTTCTTACTTTGAGTATATAATAAAACTACGCACTATATAAATTTACGTGGAAATGTATATTAGCGTGTATAAAGTAAGTATATAAATGTATATTAAAATTTAAAATCAATCAGATTAGTAATGTCTTTAATAACAGTTTCAACGGATTAAACGTATTTTACAAAATTTTAAATTTATCAATTAATAATAAATAAAAATATAATTCATTAAATGATAATTTTAAATATTAATATTAAAAAGTTTCGTAGCAAAAGATTACATTAAGTAGTGGTATAATAAACATGACGATATTAAAATGAGTTATCGAATCCTGGCGCAAAGCCAAAAAGAATTACCTCGAACACCATTTACTCGAAGTCGACAATCAATTTAGTGGAATTGGCGTCACCAACTAAGACTAGCCAAATGATAAGTCGACATTTTATTTCGGTTTTGCACAAGTAAAATCAAATAAATTATAAAATAATAATTGGGACAACTCACGTACATTGCTCTGATCCCAAAGTAAGTAGCTAAAGCACTTGTGTTATGGTAATTAGAAACAACGAGGGCACCACAATAAATGCATATTTTATAACTTTATAAACAACCAAGACTCGGAAACAAACATTCGTGCTCATCACACATATAAATGCACCTACCGGGATTCGAACCCGAACCTTTTGATGCAGAAGGCAGGAGCACTACCAATTGCGCCAAACAGTCGACAATAAATCGACTTCAAAGTGAATACAAGGCAAATATTTCGTAGTCGGGTTCTTAGGATTAATTTTATAATTTCTGTTACATTTTGACTTGTCACCCACAAAATTAAGCATAAAAATATAATAGTAGCTTAAGTAATCTAATTAAAACGAATCACTTAAAATTGAAGTGGAAAGTAAAATTCTGTAATTCCCAGCGAGAAATGAGGCTTTTGATAATTTTCTCAATTTAATCAAAACCTTTTTGGGAAGATCGAACCCAGAAACTTATCCCACAAGCATTTATGAATGAAGTAACTTAGCTATAGATGTGGTGATAATAGAAAGAAGTACTGGACTCATAACTGTCGTCATCAGTTCTTAAATATAAATAATGCTTCCGTCGATTTTTCTTTATCTTTCCGACCCAATTCGCAATAGCACAAAAGTGCCATTTAGGTACACCCAATAAAAATGTTCAGACCCTACATCTGAAAACTTCGTCCAATACTCAAAGTTATCGCAAAAGTTCCTTTTATAGTATTTCCTCGCAATTGAATTGTTACCGAATCAATTGCATCGAAATTAAAATTTCATTTGGTTTTCACCCCAGTGAATAGGAGCCAAGTTTGTTCGAAAATTTCTACTACAATTTGCATAATTTAACTAACTTGATCGAAATTGAGTTTTTGTTTGTTTTAAACATATATTTATAAAATAAGAAGCTGTACAGTGCTTTCAGTACCTGTGTTTTTGTTTTCCCGATATATACTATTTGACTAGATTCTAAAAACCACTCCACATTATCCATTAGCGTTTAAGTTTTTTTTAATTGTTTTTATTTATTTATTGTATTTCGAAATATTACAAAATATACTTAAAGCTTTAACAATATGGCGTAGTGACTAGCCTACAGTAACCAGTCTAGAGTTCTGACGTAGAGTCACATACCACGACTAACTTTCATGATTATTATAAGCTTTGTATAAACTTTTGAGCCCAATAAATACACTAAGCGTTTTTCGGAGCTTATATAAAAGCTATATAAGACGATCCAAGTTAAGAGTCTACAAAAGACTATTTATTCTCGTCTTGAATTCCGTTTTATATTGTTCCTACAAAAGATAACTGTAAGCATTCCTAAAGCAATAAGAGTCAAAACGTCACGTATACGTGCTGGGTTTAAAAGAAAAGTGGCTAAATAACGACATTTTCGCAAAAGATGTAGAGTTAAATCAAACCAAAATTTCTTTTATATTAATTTCAAATAGAAGGGGATACAAAATTTATAGAAAGGGGCTCTCAAGATCACGTTCATCCATTCGCTGTAGATTACCGTGGATGGAGCGTCCTTCTTCATTAAAACCACAAATGACTACCTTAGTATTTCCTGCGGAATATAATATGGGTATTTTCAAGAGAAGGGTTAAGAGTCTTTTACGGAGCAGGTATGCAACCCAGTAGGCCGCATCTCCACTTACCATCAGGTGGGATTGTGGCCAAATGCTTGCCAAGATTTTAATAAATAAAATTTGTTGTCCGTAAAGTCGGTTTACGGACGATAATTTAACGTGATAACGTTATAAGAAAACATTGATGAAAAATTGAATACTTTTATGAATTGAATTGAAATATTATCACACGCTTAGGTCGATCGTGCCTCTCTATCGCTTGTTCCGCACTCGACTCAAGCAGAACGTGACACGTTTTCGTGCGTGCAGCCTGCGTTCATTGGTTTATAAGACGTTATCACGTCAAAAAATAAATGTGTTTTAGTCTTTTGACTTAAATAATATTTCAAAACGGCTAACGGGTCTGGCATTCAATGCGTTACAACCCAGGATGGGTTCAAACTCTGGACCAGTGAAACCATGCTCCACTATGGGTTATGTGTTTGTAAGTTTAATGAAAATTCAAAAAGATTAGGTGTTAAATATAATGAGTTGACATTATTATCATTTAGAGAACTTGAGCATTTTACGTTACAGTGTTCACGTGATAAGAACTTTTGTTCCATATTAATAGGATTTGCATACGAATTTAGGTCGGAGTATACGAGCCGAAGCTTGTTACTCTCAGTGCCGTTCTACAAACAAACCTTATAACATTGTTGAGTATTTTTCATTTTTCGTCGTGTAAAGCCTGTTATTGTTTTAACATTCTCTGTGTACAGATTAACATATTCTACATATTATAATATAAAGAAATTTAAGTGATTGTTTTTACAACAGATAACATATGTCGTTGATGAATCTACTCTAAATCGCGCTACAATTTTTTCATATAAACACAAAAGTATTTCAGTGTTTGTACTTCACAGTATATAAACGCTATTTACCTTTAACATTAGACGCGGAACAGTTTAGAGAGATTATGTTAGGATTTACATAATTACTCCTCTCCCGAGCCAACTAAACTTTACAAAATTTAAAGCCCCGAGTAAACTTTAAAAGTACGTATAATTAAGTATTTTTTGAGTTACACAAAATTCCACATTAGCATAAATAGTATCTTATTCTGGTTTCGATCTCCATATAAATAAAGAAGATTTCTGTTTAAATTTCGCCTTTGAAAGCACAGAATGCTCACCTATTTATCTGTAAGAACACAGAAAACGATCAGCCAAGCTCTTTTTGTTCAGGCTGATAGATGAAACGACTGAATCGGTTTTGATAGGTTTTTATATTCGCCAGGACAAGGTTAAAGCTTAAAAGCTTACCCATTATCAGCGTGTAAGTAATATAATCAAACTGGAAACTTTGATTTCATTTTCTTCATAAGTCTTAGCTAATCCATGCTCATAACTTATTTTAAATATAAACTACTAATTTTAACTCATTATTTCGTCCACATGAGTTCATATTGTAAAATCAATCCCCTTATCACTGCACGTGTGGACGAAGATATTACTCGTAATAAAACTCAGGAATTAAACCGATAAGAACTATATTTCAAGCAGGCAACTTAAACACGTCAGAACACTTTGAGCGCTAGCACCCAACTGCCGTTTTGAATGCTGATTGCCTCGCCCCACCAAGCGGCCACCAGTTGATAAAAAATCATTTAGTCGGTAAAGCTACTTTGAATTTAGGATAATTATTAGAAAACCTTACAATATACACACAAAAAGAGCCTGTTTTTCCATCACTTTTAAGATCGGTCGAGTACTTTTAAATATATTCATTAAAAATCAACATACATATGCTTTCTGTTTAAAATATTAGTGTAGAAGAACAATTGTTCCTCTTTATAAGCGTGAAAACTGAAACTAAATATGTTGATTTAATATCGTTCACAATGTCCCAGTTTAGATCTTTCAAGTAAATGAGATTTTCAACACAAATACTATTTAAGTTATGAATTAATTTCAAAGTTATTGTTCCGAAGCCATCAGCTTAATTACAACTTGCCGCTAGAACGTCCATTTTCAAGTTGTACTAACTTAACAGTTGCATTTGCACTCCGTTTTGCTTAGGATTTTCAAAGAAATGTTTGACTTATATAAATAGTGGGACAGTATTAAGTATCTATATAGATTATAGACATTTGCTACAAAAAGATATGAACTCGTCAAATCAAACTAAAACACTTATTTTTATTAAAAACAACACATATTGAATTGAAAATAATTAATTTAAAAAATCTTACTCCTCGTGTCTCTTACATTTTCTGTCGCCTTTTTTAAAACTACCTTTAACCGTTTTACCTTTACCGTCGTATATAATATTTATATACAATATACATGCATATTAAATAATTTAAACTAGGTTAGACACACATGTGACAGGAATATTGTCTTTGCGCCGTTTTGAGTCGTAATAAATGACATCGTAACCAATACCTCAGTACAATTTGCTCATTATTTGTTATCGGAAGGTAAACCCTTTTCCGTGCCATTTATTCTGAACCTCGTAATGATGCATCCAACCACAATTTACGGCTACAATTAATCAACCGCTCTTAAATTTTAACTTGAGGTTTACAACATTCTTCAGGCTTTGTAGAGTGAGTATTAAGAGATACACATAGAGACATATTTCTGCGTCTATTTTAGTATTTTCTTCTGTGCCTACTCATATAATACGTTTATTTATTACGTCGGGTTTCGAACCAAGGAACTCTGGCGCAAAATTCAAATCATGAAACAAAACTGAGTATTTTTAAAATACGTAACTCATCATTGTCGACTTAGAATTTAATAGCAATTATGAATTGTATTCAGCCATTCACAAACAGAAAAAAAAATTGTCTACAATGTAACAGATTATATTTTAACGAGTCATAGAGCGCAATAGATTATATATTTATTAAATTTATAATCAGAGTGTATCTTTAAAATCATATTTTTGCATACATTTTGATAAATATACACGTCTTATGTATAAAAATTGTTTTGAACCTTGTGGAAATATGTAGGTAAACGTCGATTTTCCGGTTTTTCGGAGTGGTGTCAACGCACGGTAGGGCGATGACAAACGACCCTTTTAGGGCACACTCAACACATTTCATATTAGGGATTAAACTGCCGATATTACTTTTCTACGCGGTTTATAACAATTTCAAGCGAATATCTACAGCAAATTAAATTTTCAATATACATCCCAAAAAAGAGAGTACAAAATTTTAAAATGTATAAACTTTATTTACTTTAAGATTCATTATTCTCTTAATTAGCAAAGTAGACATAACAAGTGAAAGAAAGTCAATTTCTAAACCGCCCAACGTGTTAATGACAAATGAGAACACCCTATAAATGATCAACCAGATTTTAAAAAAATCTTTTCAGACACCTGGTTCAATTGATAACACTTTAATTGTTTTGGGGGATTATACCGCCAAATCTTAGTACCTACCTAATAAATTTCGAAAATTAATAATTTCAAAACAGTGAAAATGATCTTGAGGTATTAACTTCCAATTAAAACGCTATTGTATATTACTTAACCCTATAGCTCGAAACACTAACTCGTAAGATATTCATTATTATATAAAAATTAAACTTGCATGAAATAAAACAAAATCTGTTAAAATATTTCAAGAAAGAACAGGTATTGATATTTTTAAATTTCTTGTTCTTTGACTGCATGAAAATAAGGAAAATATTGACATAACTAATGGCATATTTTAATACACATCCATTTTTTAATATAACGAAAACACCGAAGGAATCCACTAGTACTGTTTTTCAGCACCCACTGATGGTTGTTTATTGCAAATAAATAAATTACATTGGCCAATGGTTAAGCCCAATGATGTCAGCTTTACTTTGTAATAGTGTGGAAGACAATTCTGAATTACCAAGACTATGATAATATTCATCTAAGTTGGAAAAAGGCCATTTTTTGTATGGAAATAATATTGCGTGTCGCAATCACCACTATTAGTAATCTTATAGATAAGATGATATAGTTGTAAATAATGGACCCCGCGAACTTCGTATCGCGTCAGAGTTCCGAATAATAACGTGTCACTTAAAACGTCATTCCATAGAAAATGTATGAGGAAAATGTTTTTCTTTTATTTAATTTTTTCCTCAATTTACCAATGTTTTAATAGTTATTCTGCTATTCGGAACGGAGACTAATATGACAAAACAAAAATGAAAATCGGCTTAGCCGTTCTCGAGTTATAAGTGTTCGAACAAACCCGACTTGATTTTATACTAGCGACCCACCACGGCTTTGCACGGGTATAAAACATAATATATAAAAACCTTCCTCTTCAATCACTCTATCTATTTAAAAAAACCGCATCAAAATCCGTTGCGTAGTTTTAAAGATTTAAGCATACAAAGGGATATAGGGGAAGAAAAGCGACTTTGTTTTATACTGTGTAGTGATAAAGATTGTATCGAAGAGGTGTTTTTTAAATAATTTATATTTTGTTACATAATTTTATTAACATTTAATGTCACGTGTCGCGACGAAGACTCTATAGAACAGAACGGGTGCAGGATAAAGTAGAGAATGGACCAATCTGATCAGACACGATCTAAACAACTCTATGAAAATACCAGAAGAGCAGCAATCCGGAAAGAGTGCCGCAGAATTAAAAAGCGCCTAGCCACTCCAAGGTGTCAACTTTGACCGCTATATCTAGAACGAAACGACTGAGAAGTAATTTATTATTTCAAAATTTATTTCTATTAAAAATATAATTAAGCCTTAGGATCCTAGCTAATCCTCGGGTCATTTTGAATTGAAACGGCTACAATTAATTACAATACGAATGCCATTTATACTAGGAAATGGGTGTAATAAGTAATTGTACTATTTCCTTCCTAATTTATGCAAAGGGGATTCTGATCATCTGAGCGCTGAATTCAATTGAAGATTAAGACATTTCGGATGTTATATGTTTATATTCAATTAGTTGTTAATTGACATGTTCAAAACACGCATAAATCATTCATTTGTCTGTATTTGTGTTTTTTATATATTTACTTTAATTTGCGTTTGTTTTACATATGTAATATGTTTGTTGTTTGTCTTGTGATATGTCTGTTACGTTTCCTAAGTAAAATAAATAAATTTATTTGCTTTAACTACCTGAGATCAACAATTTTGTATTCATATATTTGAATAAGAATTTATTTCAGTAACAACATCTACTAAGACTATCTAATAAAGTTTTGAAGAACCTTATAGCCTGAAGCACTAACATCCCGGCATGCTTGCATCTTTTGATACAACTAAAACATGCTACACTTTGGAAGACAAGTGAAGCAAACAAAGCCAGCATATTAAACTGATGGTCTCTATAGAGATTATGTAATACCATTTTCATGTTCCATACAAGACGGTGGCCACCTTAAATAACGATTCTTAATGATTATCTCGCCTCTTCTCCGGAAACTAGGCTAGATTATGGATAGTGTAATATCCATATAAAAATCTTGTATCACGTTCTATGTATTCGTACTTTTTGGAAACTATTCGACCGATTATTGTAATTTTTTTCATGTGTATTTGGTAGGTATGAGAATAAGTCTTTAAGTATTTTTTCACCCTCCTACCCATACATTTTTTTTGAGAGAGTGGGTGAAATCGCTAGACATATGAACATAAAAATTGCAGAAAGTACAATAAGGGACATGTCTTTTTCATAGTGTGTATTGTTGACTTAAGACTGTAAAAAGTCACAACATTAGCCCATAACCGCTAAATCTTTAAAACGTAGAGTAAATCAGATGTCATACTAATCGTTGTAATTACACGCTCGGCTCGCTTGAAGTGCCTTCACACCCAAGCTTAATTATGCGATTCTGAAGGTAAATTAATGCAAATTCAAGGTACCCGTTTAAGAGAAAACAGGTAATATTTATTCTGCCAACTTTACACTTTCCCTAAACTTCGCAAACTTCATACAGGCCATGCCATAAAAGTTAATATTAAAGGTAATGTACAGGTAAGGGTTTGAACAGATCCTTGTCGCGTCTTTGTTGATCTGGTTGGTAAACCTTATTCTTAAGGTTTATACTGTTATTACCAATTTAATGTACTTAATAAGATCCTTTATGTACGCTGCATATAGCTGTTGTCTTTAATAATGAAATAATATCTCTTGTAATGTGTCACAATATTTAGTAAACGTTTCTTAGAATTATACAAAACAATCATATTACTTACACGATATAATTTAATGTGGTATATTTACATTGTGAATAAACTCCGTTTAAAATTAGAACTAAGAAAAAAGTAGCAAAACTATAATTACAGTAAGAAATGATTTCAACACTGTGTGCACTGTGAGTGGACGAAATATACATGATGTATTTAGAGAGGAACAATTATTATACAATGATTATTACTTAAGACCACAGGAAACCCGAAAGATGGCTCATATTTCGGCCAACGCGTTAATAAAGCGAAAGAACGCGATATTTTGTGTACGCACTCCAATGGCTTTGGCAAGCCTGTTATTTATAAATAGGTATACTTAACTACATTACTGTAAATAATTTAAAATTTTACACAATCATAGATTAGTTCAATCGGCTGATGTCGAGAACGCGCAAGCCATTAAGCGGGTGGGGGTTTGAGTAAAAGAGAAAGTCATAAGACGAAAGTGTACTTATGTTTAGTGTGATTTCTATTTTTTTTATTGATAAATTGCTTAAAATAGATAAAATATTTCTATGTCTGATTATAGATGCTAGAAGTCATAGACACAGAGCAATACGTGGTCAAGTTAAGTATACCCACATAATATTATAAGCCAAAATATTATTTAGTTTTAAAGCTTATCTCAAAAATATGGCGTAAAGAAAGACTAATTTAAAGCAACAAGAATTTCAACCCGCATACTTGTTCCTTCGTGATAATCTAAATACCAAATTTCTCCCAGCAGACCAAAAATAAACGAGCGAGTAAAATTATGATTATAAATATGCGTGTAACGAGGGTACGCGTAAGAAGGTACATTTTGAATATTTTAATTTTTTATCTTAGTAAAATGAGGCCGCAAATTCACAATTATCCACCGACAACCATCTTAACTTGGCCGTGTTTTAATCAAGCTGCGAAGGTAAATCGCTCTGACATTATTCTGTTTGGCTTGTGGTACAATTTTTATATAATGTTTGTTAATTTATAACAGAAACAGTAGTGTTATCATCAATTTATAGTATCTATCCAATTATTTACTTTTTCTTTAATTTTTCATACTAATATTTTTCAAAAGAGTAGAAAAAAAATTGATTGAAATTGAATTATAATTGGCTTCATAATTGCATAACAAACGTAAAAAAATTGTAAATTTTTTGAGAACCTCCTTTTTTGAAATCGGTTGAAAAAGAAATAAATCTTTGACATCCAAAACATGCTTTGCAAATATTGATGCAACTGCAGTTTTAATTTGTACTCATCTTTAAAACTAATTCAAGGTTATTTAAACATTCAAAATATGCTTCGAAAATTATGACATAATGTTTCAACTATAAATGTCAGCCTTAGGCGATTTTAATCAAAGTCAATATCACTTTTTTATATAGAACTAGCGACCCGCCCCGGCTTCGCACGGGTATAAAATATGTAGCCTGTATCACTCCCTGAAAAAATGATTAAAATCGATCCAATAGTTTTGATTTATTCATTACTACCCGTGGCCCGCACGTGTTCGTTTGCAATGTAAGCGGAAAAAATGTAATTATTTACGCCATCACATTAGAAACCTCAAAAATAACAATATTTCTCCACTATCTAATTGTTGTTATTATACGTATAAACCTTCCTCTTTAATCACTCTATCTATTAAAAGAATCCGCATCAAAATCCGTTGCGTAGTTTTAAAGATTTAAGCATATATAGGGATATAGGGACAGAGAAAGCGACTTTGTTTTATACTATGTAGTGATGACATATCTTCATTATCGCTTGTAAACGTCAACTAAATTTAAGTTTACACTCTTCGAGAACGCGCCCAACTCTAAGAAAAAGAATCAGCAAATTCATACGGGTTCTCATTGTTTTTCAACCATGAATCGAAACTACAATTCACAAATCTAAGTTTGTACCATTAGTGATTTTTGCTTTTGTATAAAACTTATTTTGACCTTGATAGTCAACTCCGGCGGGCTCGAATTGCAGCCAGATGATGATGTGTGAACATCGGTGGCTGATAAATTTTGATTTTATGAAATTGGTTGAAACGAACTTTCTTCAATTCTTTCCGTTAATTGTATTGAATTTATCTATAATATAATAACAATTCACGCTTATTTTCCATTAATAAGACCGGATGATCTACTTTTAAAACTGATCACTTTTGATTTACTTTTTCCATGAACTTTTGTACCAGAGCGCAATTGAACAATTAACAAAGAATACAATTCAAAAAGTAGGAACCGCTGTTGCCATTATGACAGACAAAAAACTCAACTATTTAACAGATAATATTTTTAGAGTACAGACTAAAACACCTATAAATAAAAACATGTTAATTTGCTTTAACAGTCCATTTTTGTAAAAAAATGAAGAATATAAAAATAATCTGTAGCTTTTAAAACATATACTGGAAATGCCTTAGACACTAGCTCATCCCTTAGACCGCCGCACATAGGTCGGGATGCAATACGTGTTTACAGAACAAAGTATGTTGCTGATAAGGAAATTAATTTAAAGCATATCATTTTTAAGAGACGTGTTTGGTATAATCAGCACGTTATGTATAATTAGGATCGTGCGAGAGACTTATGATAGTAACTTATGAGTAGTGTAGTGTTCCCTAATACACAATTACTGAAATTCACCGGCTCACTAAGTCACTAGTACACGCCGCTTAAACACATGCACACTTCCTACCTCCTCACTGCTACGACTGTGGAATGTCTGCCAAGGGGTATCTAAAAATAACTTAAAAAACAAAATATTCTTAATTCTACTTAATTTTACTATTAATTTTACAAAGTATATAGGCATAAAGCGACGCAAAAACATTTTAAATCTATGAATTAATTACTTACTTAAATAACGCCTTTAGCCACAACATAGTAAACGAGAAGTTGCGGTAAGGTAAACTCGTTCGAAGATTGGGTGGACCAAGTTAAAAATGTATCGTAGGCATAATAAATATATATAGTATATTATATATATATATATTTAGGTGGTAGTAAATACATTTTAAATACCTGCTTTTGTCTTCATTCAATATGTTATAATCTTGGTTAGACTGATCTAACAATGCGAGTAATTAATCATTTTAATTTAGATTCTGAATTCAGGGAGTCATTTCGACTGTGGAGCCAGACTTAGGTTTGAATTTTTGACATTTTCCGATTTTTCTTGTACCATGACATACAAACGAAACAATTTCGGTGTAGTCGTCTACAATCTGATCAATTGTAGTACAGTTTTATAATTTAAATACATATTTATTACACGCATAATGAATAATTAAATAAATAATAATATTCATAATTATAGCCAATGATTTCACAGTTGTGTAATTTTATATGCTCGTTAGAATTTATAATTACAACCACATATAACTAGAATTTCAATGACCTACGTTCATTGTATTCAAAATTTATGAAACGAATTTCCTTCATAAATATCTTTTTCGTAAATTTTTGATAGATATATTATAGATGATGATGATGGAGACAAGAAACACGTATTATACATGGCAATAAATAATTTAAAATGGTTCCGTCGTCCTCGAGTTATAAATGATGTAACTAATCCAACTTCGTTCCATTTTGCATACTTTCATAATAATATGCATTCAAAAGCTATTATTTCAATATTATTAGATATTTCCATTGTATTTGCATATATTTCAAGATGAAATGTTTGTAATAATTAAAAGGCGATCGGTCAGCATTGGTTAAATAAAAAAACATAGATTTTCTGTCCACTCGCGCATAAAGACAGGGCTTTTCAAATAAACGGAGTATAACAGCTTAATCAAAACGCTTTCAAGTAGAATTGAATACGGGCCGATGATTTTTTGTACGGTTAAGGTTCAGATCATTGTTGCTAATCCTTTCAAAGGCTTCATCGTGCTAACTTTTCATCGATTTGATTTGTGGATATTTTTAATTGCAAACCTGTCGCTTAGTTACACACGGTGGCACATTTCACTGCGTCTAACTGATATGCATCACAATTATGGCTCACACAAAAATGACAAAATACATTTTTTTTATTGTTTAAAAAAAAAATTATAAATTATTTAATAAACGGATTTAAATGTGGTAAATTATTAAATAAATGGTGCGTGTCAGTTGTGTGATAGTTGTATGAGTTGTGTGTCAACGCAATCAATTCAATTTTACCTAAAGCAATGTTACAGTCATTTAAGTTACAATGCAATTGTATTTGTGAATTAATCAAGAAAGCTTGTCGATGACTTTTAAGTATAAAGGAGTTTTAGATGAACCTCTCTGTGTTGAACGTTGAATTTAAAATTAAAACCTTACATTTTAGAACCTTAATTTAAAGTATATGTTTTAATAAAATATCACTATAGCTATGTGATTGTATACGTATTTATGTTTTTTGTATGTCTTTAAATTATTAAAAATTGTAGTTTTGGTTAAAACTGTGCCAGACTCAAATCCTTTGGTTCATTGAAACGCAGTCCTCATTCAGCAAACACATGACGCAACGCAGTAATCCTGAGTGATTCGTAACACAATTAGAGTACTCTCAAGTAACGAGAGAGGGTTAGGTCTTTAATCAAATTTAATTCAGGGTCTGTAATCCTAATCGTAAAGCCACGTTGCTTTGAATTCGAAGAGATTTTAAACGTAATTATTATTGTTTGGTTAGTAAGACACCTAACCAATATTTAAAGACTGAAGAGAACGTACATTTAGGAAAATTTAACAATGATAACAGATTTATCTTTAGATCTATCTTCTTAGTAAGTCTTAAATATGCCCGATGTTTCGCGTGGTTTGCAGTCGGCCACTTGAGTTATGCACCCAATTAAACTGTTATTATTTTAACCATGAATACTTTTTCTTATTACTCAGTGGATATATACACTATTTAAAACTTACTAGATATACATTATCTATAATAATATTTACTGTACTTAATTATATTTACAAAAAACAAAAGGCTCATCAAATCTGTTGGGGTGCGTACTCAAAATACTGGCTACATTACCGCGTTGTATTGCTATAGTAACGTGATATATAATAATATTATAGAAAAGATTAGTACTTTGTTTGTTACATACTCATATCCAAAAACTACAAGACGGATATTCAAAATTCTATCAACAATTGGACGCATTTGAAGTGACATACCCACGCAAAGTGGCGAGTAAAAACAAGTTATACGTATCTTGTTTTATGGCATACTAAAATACTGACTGCATTATCACTAGGCATTACTATAATTATAATTTGAAATATATTTGTCGAAAAGCAGGCAGATGTCGCTTTTCCAGATTTTTTAACTTTAACCTAATAATATCTCATATTGTGTCAATCAATTTTTGTTATTGTCCAAAAACAGTCAATTATCTTATTAAGTACTTTTAAAAGTTCAATTTATTATACTTTAAATTAAAAATTACAATTATTAGCATTTAAACTGTATTGTAAAAGATTAACTTAAAGCGAACTCTTATAACTCCATATAATCTTACCTTAAACTGATCTCAGATTTTCGTATAAAAGGCAAAAACATTTAAATAATGATTCAAGAGTATCGATTAATGAAAATTTTCGTGTAATAAAACACTGCCACCAATGCCTCGAACGATCTTGAAGTTTATATAAACAATTTTATAACAAGCGAAAAGATCTCGTTACTACTTGGATACCGATTCTGAAATGTTTATTTTAAGCTCTTTTTAACGGCTGTTTATTTTTTATTGGAAACAGATATTCAAATTGAAATAAGCGGGCGTTACGCTTAGCCCATAACTGCCTCCGTAGACTAACCATCTGATCTAATATTCAGGCTGCGCGAAGTGTTCTGGGTTCGGTTTCCAGTGTATTAAAATCAACGTTTTGTAGGTTATATAAGGTTATATACTTGTCTGTAAAAAAAATTACTGAAATTGACTAAGGTTACAAGATTTCACTTAAGTAGTTAAAAGCTATTTCTTATACTACGCAGAAGAATTCTACCAGTATCTAGAGTTCTGTCTTCTAGTATTTTATCTACGAGATGGTAAAATTAAAGTTTTTTTTATCAATTTTAATTAGATATTTAATTTTAAGAACATACAATACATTATATTGTGTTTAAAGAAATTGTTTTTTATTAAAAGAGCTATATGCGAGTCAAAGTTAAAATTTAGTAACAAAAATTATTTACTGAATCTTTTTTACAACTAAATATATTCTTAGAGTTATAATATTAAATACTAGCTGTGCCCCGCGGTTTCACCCGCGTTAACTTCGTCATAACGTGATGTTATATAGCCTAAAAGTTTTTAGCTCTAAAAATGACAATACTTCCATAGAACTTTTCATCCCCCTTTTCAATTGCAATCCTTTTTTCGCATTAATAAGTAGCCAATCTACTTTTTCAGGCTCTACACTATCTGTGTACCAAATTTCATTTTATTCGGTTCAGTAGCTTTAACAGATAGAGACATACCGAGTTACTTTCGCATTTATAATATTAGTAAGGATAGATTTCTTAATGATGACATTTAAAATGCTAACATCATTAGAAAAGTTGAAATGTTACAAGCTACCAAATAGCCTACGCACTTTACCTCTACAGTTTGATACGATCAAAGACGCTTAATTACGAGCCGTCAAGGGGTCAATAGATAACTTAATCTTCGTTAACGTTAAGTTCATTTGATTGGTAATTTTCCGAAACTGTCCAGCCGTGCAATTGGAATAGAACAATTGGATTTGATTATTTTACTTTGAAATAAAAACTAAAAATATATTATGTTTCACCCGCGTTAATGTTACGTGAAAAAGGGAACGCTTTTTAAATAAAATAACATTCTTAATTATCCGACACTAACACACTACCGGTATGTAGAGTACCCTATATGTTAATTCAGAGAATATTCTAGAGTTACGATGGCATCAATATACTGTTACAGTTACAATAAATTGAATAAAATAAAACAAGAGCAATTGAAAACATTTCAAAAACCTTCAACATAGTTTTTTTTATTAATATTGTTTATTAATACGTGAAGTAATAACTTTGTACACCTTTTTAAGAAAATTGCGCGAACGTGAAATTTGACACAGTTTCTATGGAGAAGTGCTTAAAGTTATTTTATAATATACTACCCGCCCCGGCTTTGCACGTCTATAAAACATTTATAAACGTTCCTCTTCAATCACTCTATCTATTTAAAAAAACAGCATCAAAATCAGTTGTGTAGTTTTAAAGATTTAAGCAAACAAAGGGATACTTATAGGGATAGAGAAAGCGACTTTGTTTTATACTATGTAGTGAAAATACATTAAAAATACATTAAATTAATATAAATAAACATTACACACACTTCTGCTTGAATGACACACAACACGAGGAGACCACTTATTAATAATTAATCTTGGTAGGTATAATATTAATAATAATTTCTGCCTAATAATTTCCCCGTACTAGAGTAAAACTGAAGTTTTGTCGTTCAGCACTTCAAAGGCTAACTTATTGTACGGCGTACGTGTGAACGTGTCTTAGGTGCCCTCCTTAAAAGCAAAAATTAATTAAAACAAATTCAACTCTACGACAAAGTCATAAAGTTGAAAGTTCATTGCTCTACATTCACGGTACATAAGGTAATATTTCGGGTCTCTGTTTGCCAGTGTCGAAATGAAAGATAATTTATTATTGCGGCCACATTGCCTGTGTAAATTATTTTATTTACGTCTCATAAATAACCGTGTTAAATTTTAAGCTTTACAGTGACAAGCTTGCACTACTGTTATTATTTAACAGGTGATTTTAATAATAATCATTCAACATAAATGTTCAATTGAGATTCTGTTGTGAGCGGCTTTTATTAAGCAATAATTGACGTAGTACAACTAAATAATTATGAGATGGAAAAACGATAATATTCATGTCACAAATTCAGAACTAACAGTGGTATGTATGGTTTGCCTCTATGGTTGCGTCTATTGAGAAATTCAAGTTTGTAATATGTAAATAAGGCCCTTGACGTTTTGTACAGGCTATACAGCTTTCAAATGCAATTTCAATAAAATTACTTTAGGAGTTCGTATTTTTTAATGTTAAACCCCGCTGTGACAGTCAGATTTTTTTAAAGTGAATTCTACTTTTCTCTTTATAAAAGCAGATAGAAGAGATACATTTGCAATATCCATTATTTAAGTAACTCAAAATTAGTTTTTTTGCAATTTCCAATGCTCTTTATTAAAGACCGCAATATCCGAGGATCATCTGGAAAAGTAATTGTTCAAGGTGATCTACTTTTTAAAAAAGCATCTTCAAATAATGTATTTTCTATATCTAATGTATACGTGAAATATGTTAATTAAAATTTAACATATTTCACATCGAAAACCCAAAGCCTCGCTTCATTGGGAGACCGCAGAAAAAAAGCCGCTTTTAAAATATATTCAACGAAGCATTTAGCCAAAGAAATCTTGACCGCATCGTAAATAAAAATATAATGAAGACTCGATCCAACATTAATCATCGAAAAGCTGGAGGGTCTTATGAGATTTGAAAGGGTTTCCATATGAAGGCCGAGATTTCATAAGTTGTTTTTAAATGTATTATGGATATGCGACGTAATCATTATACAAAGAAGAATAAAAACCTGCTAGAGATAGACCAAATTTATTTGAATTATTAAATTAAATATTTATTTGCTTTTATAGTATAAAAATTGTATTACTTCATGGTAAAAAAAGTAAGTGTATAATGTATTGTTTAAAAGAAGATCGTAAATTAAAAAAAAGACATTTTTTTTTCGAATTTGACGAACAAATTTCATGAAATTCCACTTTAAAATATACACCTAAAAACAACCCGTAAAAGTAATGAAGTAAGTTTGTAAGAAGTAGAAAACTAAAGGGAAAGTGCAAGAAATGAAAACCTTAACTGTAACAAATAAAATACAAATTATACAGCCTAAGATACCCTAAGCAGTATCAGATTTTGCATGAATCACGAACATTTATAGAAATAGGATAAGACAAGGACAATAAGTGCCTGTGGAGGAGAGATTTGAAGGAAGACAAGGTGGGAGCCATGAATGGAAGCAGGAAGTGAGTTCCACAGCCTTACAGCGGTGCCTGTAAGGCTTGCCGAAATATGAAGAGCTGTAGGGTGGGAATTCGAGGATGCATCTATCAGAGGAGCATATACTGTAGTTGTAAGGACCCATTTAAAAACACTTTTGAGATAAGAAGGAATTATTATTTAGGAATGAGTATATGAGGAGAATATGAGCGTCACGCCGGAGCCGTAAGAACAAAATATGGTCGAACTTTCTTTAGCCAAAAATGAAGTTAATGCAGTAGTTTTTCATTCATGTCAAAAGAGCATAGATCGGTGTATTAGATAGGTATTTATTATTAAGGTAAGGGATCTACTTGAATTTGATAACTTTTTTATTCTTTCTTTTACATTATACGACTACTATATATACGTTATACTTTTTTTTAAAGTTATAGCGGTTCTTATATACGTGAAAATTTTCCGATTCCATAGTACCATGTCACAAGGGGTTTGGTAGTTTCTAAAGAAATACATCAAAAATTAGTTCTTAAACTTCTAGTAGATATTTTGCGTTATGTGTTTGTATCTAACGATAAGCCTCTTCAAATAATAGTTAATCATTAGTCATTATCAGTAGGTATTGTAAACAAATGACAAATTGTGACAAACTCCCATAAAAGACAAAATAAGCATTGCAGTGTAAATGAAGTATGTTGGAAAAGTGTAACTTTTAAAACATAAATTAAAAAGCAAATGGCACGTACGAACAACTCGCGAGAGAATCAATTTTCGGGAATCGGAATTCAAACAAGGACAAAGTGATTTTTATACCAGATAAATCCATTTAAATTTCGATGTTCGTAATTTTTTATTAATATTTTCGACTGCTATTCGAATATATATGCTTCCCATTAAAGAAAATAGAATAGTACTCTATGTATTATTCAGACGGCATTAAATAAAAGACGTTTGATATCATTCAACATTTAAAGCATTCAAAAATAACTAAAAGTCTACTCTGAGATTTTAAAACAATTATACTTAGCCGTGATAAAATAATTAAACTCAATCTACTTTCACTTAACAAAATTTAAATGTAATATTTCATTCTTACTTTTTCTTCCTCTTCTAGATTTCCAAATATTTGCTTGAAATAGAAACATAAAACGGATTTAATTTCGATAAAATCAGCTGTATTATTGTAAAATGGGAAACTTACTTATTGTAGATTGTTATTTGGTTAGAACGTTTCTACTTATGGGGATCTAGCCAAGACGTTGTAACGAAACTAAGGTATACGAGTAATTTGAAATAAATTTTATCTGACTTGGTTTAAAGAGAATACAAAATCTATTCTTGAAAAGAAAAATGTTTTCTTAAATTTAAATGAATTTGGTGTTATTATAATATTTACTTATTAACATAGACATTACAAAAATGTACAAAAATATAAAAGGCTCATCAGAACGCCTTTTGTATATGTAACGCTATATGTTATGTAAAGTGATTGTTGTTTTTTGTCTTACAAATTTTGTGTAGCTTTTTCAGCCTTTTTAACTACAATAAAGGAATATTTTTATTACAGCTGTACGGGGTAACAAACCAAAACACTGGTGGTATTTTGAATATATTATGTTACATACTTATGTTGTGATATTAACATGGTTGTAAGTATATATAATATAACTAGCAACCCGCCCCGGCTTTGTGCGGGTATAAAACATACATAAAAACCTTCCTCTTCAATCACTCTATCCATTAAAAAAACCACATCAAAATCCGTTGCGTAGTTTTAAAGATTTAAGCATACAAAGGGATATAGGGAAAGAAAAAGCGACTTTGTTTTATACTATGTAGTGATGTTCAAATAATCATATTCAGTTTAGTAGTCTGTATCGTGTAATTGCAAGTGAAGTAATGGGCAACCATATTTCTGCGTCTTTTTCACTTATTTTTTGTTTCTCAAATGTCAATATTGGGGCCTTCAATGCAAACGTAGTACGTCGTGTGATAAAATTATTATATTGAGTACTGGTCTCCATAGTAGAGTACATACGTAGATTATTGACGAAACAGACACAAAATGGCCGACAACCCGTTGCGCCGTTGTCTTCCAATGATTACAGAATCTTACAACTATGTATATTTCGAATTTCGAATAAATGAAAACCAAAATTAAACAGTCCTTGAAAATTTCACGAAGCGTTTGTATGAAACCCTTAAGTTCTCTGAAACAGATGGAATAGTTCTACAATGACTGAAAGCAGCCATCTAATGAACAGTCAAAGTGTTTATATTGTCCTTTAAAGCGTACTCTGAATTAAATAGATTGCAATAACAGAATATAGTGCTATTAATAAATTTTATTTTAGAAGTTTTTGTTTATCTGTAAATTAATTCTCCTAATATCAATTTCTTCACTGTATAAATTTGCATTACATTCATTTTTTTTGTATACACGTTTAATATCATTAAAATTATTCCTTTGTGAAGAGGTAGAATTTTTAACATCAACTGCAGGAAAAATATTTTAAATACCTATTACAAATACCTAATTTTAGTGAAAAAATTTACTTAATCTCACGGCCATAAAATTGAATTCAGAGATTCTTAAAATATTCTTGTACGAGAATCGCATCCAACGTGGTAATGAAATCAGTATTTTAGGTACGCATCCTATACGATAATAATAATTAATACCTATACATACTTATTTACAGAAATTTGATTGTGCCCCATGTATTTTATTTATCAAACTATAACACAAGTCAACAAAAAAAAAAACTCTTTTTTTGGGTCTGTTTTTTAATGACTATTATCTGAATGTTTACATTGAAAAATAACCAAAAACTCAATTTATGAAAAAGTTTGCTTTTGTACTTTATACGATGATAGAAAAAATATACGATTTTGACAAATGCTTAGAAGTTGCCACTTTTAAAAGCAAACTTTATGAGATAAAAATATTATTTCTTTTATTTATTAGGTATTAGAAATCAAAATTGGGTACACAGAACTCAGACTCATAAATCGTGTTTATCTGTGTAATAGTCCCAGTGCATTTCAAATCCTAAAATTTAATTGAAAAGATTACAGTAAAAATACCCGAATAAAAACATCAAATGCATCGCGTTATAATCGATACCGATTTGTTACTTGAATCTAGCTTTTATCGTAAAATATTCGCTTGTCACAATCAATGTTGCCTACAATTTGCTCAATTTGCGAAAAATTCATGTAACATTTTAAAAATAAATATCCCATGCATTCCGTGGAAAATGGCCTGTAAAATTATTTTCCATGTTGTTTGAGGCAGAATCGTGTCTGATATTCAAAGGGAAGCTAAAGATAAATTTAAAAAAAAATGGTCGCTTTTATACGCCACTTAAGTCGAGGCTTTCAGCGTGTTAAAAACGCCCGCTGCTCTAAGAAGGACCGCCAAGGAATTCAATAAGTGTTCCACAATCAAATATCAACTGAAGCTAAAAAGGCCAAAAGAGACTTGTAACAAAATTATAAGTTAAACAGATGCAATAATGTATCTGTTTTAGTTATAATCAAAGGAAATAGTTTATCAGGGAAGATTAATAAAAAATGAAGGAAAAATGCGATTTCTTCTTGCCGAACGGCAAATCTGAATGGAACATATGACAACGTTGTCAGATTATATGTACTGTATAAGTCATTATTAAATATATTTTATTTTCCCATTCATTATATTAAAAATACTTTAAAAGTATGAAATTTAAATACAACTGGATAGCAAAATTTAATTCTTAGAAACATCTATGACGTAGCATTTCGTAGACAGATCTACGATTCATAGGAAGTCGTAGAGTGCTACGTCATGCTACAACATGCTACACATAAGAAATTATTTCATTTACCGCATCACGAGTTTCCAAACCTTCAAAATTTTCCATTACAAGTATATATTATATACTTTGCACACACAATACTTCGTAACACAACAAAAGATGACCTTATTTACTGACATTTAATCCATTGTTTTTACAAGCCAAAATACTTGTTCCTCTACAACAAAAGATGTTTCGGCGTAATTAATATGTATTTCATTTTATGAAAAGCCTTCTTAATTATTTCTTTGCTGATATGTACTCTAACTTATATAATGTGTCACTTCTCTTTTATCTATTTTCCTAATTAAAATACTGTCTTAGAAAACATATTGTCTTATTATATTATTTAGATTCATACCGCTTTAGAGGTTTCTTTCATAACATCTAAAAATACAATTCAAAAAGATAACTTTTCACCTAAATTGGTTATTTTTTACTTTTGTACATACTGTAATTTGAGCTTTACGGTGCAAATTTGAAGAAATATTTATGAATCTTTAAAAATAATAATCTTTGGCGGTTTAAGCAAACTTCGCAAAGATGAACGTGAAATCTCAGCCTCAAAGTGCATGGATGACTGAGCTTTGAGCGATTTATTTTATTGGTGTCTGCTATATCCAACTTACTAGTAATAAAATCCTTAAGAAATCGTGTTGGTTCACGTTTTAAAAACGCTCATCCTATCCAAATGCGGTTTTTATTTATACATATGGCATTTAATGGCAATTTCTACATAAATAGTATAGTGAGCGTACGTGTATTACAAAAATCATTTTTTTTAAATTAGATACCTATCTCAGCTGTTGACAAGCCTTTCAGGTATTATGACACTTCAGACTCTCTGTTCCTCAGTGAGTTGCGTAGGTCTATAACCACTAACGCCTGTAGCACACCTACGCGTTCGTATGCGGTGGCGAAACTGCGAAAAATCTGTAAGTTATATCCAGCAATTCGCATATGCTATGTCTCACTCACTCTACAGCGAGATCATATAGTTGCGTCCTTGTTGGTACTGTTTCGCAGGCGTACGCGAAATTGTCATTACACAGACGCAGGAAGTTCGCAGCAGTATTTCGCATCGAAATGCGTCACGAAACGTTTCTGTCCGAGCTGACAGAATTTCGCAAAATGGAAGCCGAAAATATTGAAATATTTATGATTTTATTAAATTTAATTCGGAATTATCCTGCGTTATATGCTATGGGACACATTGATTACAAAAATAGTTACAAAAAAGAGGTGGCATTAAAATTTTGAATTGAGAAAAATTAATTTCATTCATGCACCCAAATTCTATGATTTCTCTTCAAAACCGACGCCAATAATTATAATTCTTCCTCTTCGGATTCTGAAAGCGATGACTGGGATGACATCCTGAAATGATGTCCTCACCCACAAGCCACGAAAGTTGTAAAGATATTTCGTTGCAAGAAAACTTGGTGTACTAACGTTCCGCAGACGTTTCGCCACCGCAACAGTTCTGCACGGATTTGCCGCCGAAACGAACGCGTAGGTGTGCTACCAGGGTAAAATCAATCTCCTTGGCCCTCAAAATCTTTATAAAACTCAGAAAGATCAACGACAACAAATCAATGTATATGAGTTAATCCTCATCAGAAGACGCTAAATTTCATCTGCGCCGCCTAGACACTGGCACGCGACACTTTTGTAATAATATTTCAAGAAGAATAAAGAATAAATTTTGACCTGGTGGTCTATGAATTTGACCTTTGAAATTTGAAAAACTAATAAATGGTAATATTAATGTGGATACAGCGATGATCGATGGCCAACTGAGGTTAGTGGGACCGCACCTTGATTTATACCGACCGGCGCAGAGTGATTATCCGCTTGACTCCTTGCTGATTTATTAGTGGCCCCATCGGTGATTTCACAGTCTCAAGATATTACTCGGACTAAAATTTTCCTAACGGCTCCAATTTTATTATATTAAAAGCCTTCCTAAATTTACTGTTCAGAAATATATATATAAGTTGTTTGACGTAACTTATATTTTTTTATTTTGGTTTGTTCATCAAAGTGCGGCTGTTGAGTGTTAGTACGAAAATGTAACTAACTATTACAATTTAAGCTTGATATCTTGAACCTAGAAAATATAAGTTTTCTGACTCGAAAACAATTTCGTTCTAAAAACGCCTCATTGCACCAAAGACATCTGCAATACCAAAATATCTCAACTAGAATTCTCCTTCCAACATAAGCCTGTGAAATCTGAAAGCTGCCAAATGTTTTCCTGTTTCGGAAATTCTGAATCAAAAGATAAAGCGATGTCGATTTTTCTTCACGAATTCAATATCGCTAAGTTTGATGCGAGCCTGTTTCTATTACTTGCTTGATAGCTATGTTTACAAAGTATCGCGTTTGTATCACCTTTATTGTTATTATTAATATTTCCTGTTTATTCCTATTATATTGGAAATTGTATAACCGAATACACGTAAAATAAATACGGATTGGCGTGTCTATTGTGTCATATTATACATATTATGTCTTTCTTTTATATTATTGATAACTTGGGCAACTATGTTTCCCTGAACTAAAACAGTACAAAATATTAAAAAAATAAACTCTAATCACACAATTTAAAAAGCATCAGTGCCATCTCTTGACATGAAGCATTTCAAGTTTTATTCTGCGTCAAAATATTTGCCTTGTAGAATTTTGTTTTGTGTTACCTTTAAGTGTACTTTGAAGATTGTTTAAAATTGTTTTAAATATTTTTCCCGTATTTATAAAATCATGCCTTAATCGAAATATAAATAGTGTCGGAGGCTGCATTAGTGTATCGATACGTGTCAACGAATAAATTGTTTTACGATTATGTAGTAAACATTAATTTCAAATTAGAATTTAGTAAAAAATGTATAAGCCCACGCTTTCATAGAGCAGGCCTCCAAAGTCATTAATATACAGCCTCTTTCATAAACCCTAACCTAGTTTCAGTTCGTATAAAAATCCTACAATTGGAATGGAGCTAAAATTTTAACGGATTAATTCTGCGGTTCTTTGCATTATCCAAATGTTTTTAGAGTAATTATTTTATTACGGCATTTTATGTTTTATTATACAAACATATACATTACAGCTTATTAGAATTTAGAAAAATCTTAATTTATGTAGAAAGTTTTAAAAATGATTAATAGGGAATTGTTTTTGGCTGTCGTTAAACTATAAAAAAAAACTCGTTTGATATACTTACTATATAATATATAATAATATAAAAAAATATCAATAATATAAAACGCTCATGGTTGGGAGTTTACGGTCAAAATACTGTTGAATTAAATATCACATCTCAATCTTGAAAACTGGTTTAATATGTTAAAACTCTAATTAAATATTTTTAACAAAATTTACGATTCTGAAACGTGAAAAAGGTTAATTTACTCAACCTATATTTATATAGTTAAGACGTCGAAATTGCACCTACAAGTTATTATAACTACCAGCAACTAGTTAAATGTTAAGTTAAAGTTGGAGTATTTAACTGAGGATATTACAATGTATATTCGTAAGGCAGCGCTTTGAACCAGTTGAGAAATTCGACTGTTGTAGAGAATTATACTAAGTAACTAATAACTGCATCTAACGTATGGGTTTTATTATAAATATTATATTATTGTACATTAATAATAAATTGTATAACGTTGTGTTAAAAACTTTTATTACAACGTAATACTATCATCATTCTCATTTCTTCATTTTCCATAATTCTAATAAAACATCAAAGTCAGTAAAAAATACTAAAATATTTTGTTTCAACTTAGAACAACTTGTTCTATAATTGTATGTACTAGGCTACTATAGAATTGTCAGATGTGTAAAGGAACCTATCGAAAATGTTAATAATAAACTCATAATGGAAGTCAACTAAGCTATCTTTTAGTATTGAGAAGCTATATTTGCCTTAGTAGCTTGAACATAATCGCTAGAGGCGCTGAAAGATAATATAATCATAGAATACTTCGGTCGGCTGATGTCGTAAGTTCTAGTGAGAAGTGGATGGCGAAGTGTTTTTTAAATTTAATGTGGTTTATATTATTTTTTTATTAGTGAATTGCTAAATTACTTATAATATAATATATAAAACGTTTAACGCAGACGCACTAAAGAAATACTTGACCAAAGTTATGGTAGAGCTACTGCAGATTTTGAATTCTGAACCCGTCATCAGCAGCTTAACTTACACTGTCATATTCCAAAATTAATAACTTTATATCGCATAAATTCATTAAAAACTCAGGTGCAAAGTATTTGACAGTTCAGAGGTGAGCGCCGATAAACTTTTATCGGATGTTATACCCATAATTGGATTTCCGTTTAATTGGAAAACGTAAACGTGTGAAAATCCATTTCAATTATATGTCACGTTCTAAAAACATTCGCTTGCTTTAACAGGCTAGTGAAATTGGCGAAGGGAAAACAAAAATGGCAAAAGAAATTTTCAACTCCCGAATCATTTATGTTACGACTTAATGTCGTTTAAACGTGAATTAAGAAACGTTTGTTAAATAAAAGAACATTATAAATTTTCTCCCAGAGACACACTGCCGGTACATGTTATTTGGGTGCCAAGTTTCAGTCAAATACGTTCAGCCGTTAAGGCGTGATTGAGTCACAAACATCCAAATCATAACAAACTTTTGCATCAATACTTTTACCAGATATTACCAGTTTTCAAATGACTTCAAAAAGGTGGTTCTCAATTCGACTGTATGTTTTTCGTATATTTATTACGCAGTTGTGAGATAAATTAAAAACCGATTTAATGTGTAAAGACATTTTTTTCTAAATAAAATTACTATTATAGTTTCTTTAAAGACCAAAGTTTGTTTATACAAACACGAAAGTAAATCATAGATATCAGATTTTTTTAAAATTTGTATCTATAAGTAGGTACTAATAATTTCTATAATCATTCTCTTATGAACAATTATTGAAGTGATTTCATATGATTTAAATCATATAAGTTGTCAAAATGTTTCGTACGGCTTAAAAATTTCCAACAACACCTATTATTAATAGTTTGAGTGAACCATGAAACATATAATACACGAAGTTACATAGAAACTAGAAACTAATTTTCAAACTAAATTAGGCGAGTTGTCGCAGTCATGCAGTATTAATATGGCCTTCTCAGAGAAACATAACAAATCATAAAATTATAATAAGGCTGTTTTGATCTTCTTGACATATTTCGAAATAAAAGAGACCGGATATCCGTCCTTATGTCAAAGATGTTCCGAAGGAAATATAGTCTTTGTGGCTTTTAAATTAAGAACATGCTACTTAGTCTCGAATATTCCAATATCAATCCAATGGGAATCCCAACATTTGGCAATTTTGATTGGTTTCAGAAGTTTTTTTGAACACAATTATTGAATTGAAATTATTATTGAAGTCAAAAGTTGAGACCCGGTTTACATGAACCCAATATTGAATTAGGAGGTTCGTATAACTTTTTTTAAACGAAGAACTTACTCTTATGAATAAAAGAAGTTTGATACTTAGGTATCTCTCAACCTTTGATTAGTGTAATAAGCCATAATGATCACATTTATTGTCGTACGACGTGAATAAACCTGCATTTATGGACCTGGACTTTAATAATTAAAAAATCCTAAGTTACTACTAATAACTTCGAATACTTTAATGTAAGTGACATCGAAATGGTTCGTTGTTTTAGAGATCAGCTAAAACGGATTATTAGAGAGACAGAAGTACAGATAACGAATTAATCATTGTATCTTTTATGCGCAATAAAAAGCTACTGTTATATATATTACAAATTGAAAAAATAGTAAATTGATATCCCAAATCTACACTAAGTTCATGTCAAATTGTTTTATATATATAGTTATGGGTGTCGTTTTGGCGAAACTGTTAAAACAACACCAACTTTGTTCTCATGTTATTTGTAAATTCGATGCTACGTGTGTTACGTGAAATTGCACAAGTTTTAATAATATTATTTTATAAATGTACCATGTTTTTTCAGCTTTTTCTTACAAAATGATATGTCTCCCATCTCCAACTTGTTATAACGTATATTAATGCCAACGTAGTAGAAATGGTCGCGCGTTTAATCTTTAAAACGTGTTGTGTGGAAAGTTCGAATACCGAGGAAGTAAAAATGTTTTGATTTTGAAGACACAGATCACCTGTATTTCATTTAAATGTTAATACATATTACTACACAGATGGAGTGGCTGTTATCAACTACTTTACATTTATTTATTTATTAACACTTCGTTGCAATAAACAATAGGATACAAATAATAACTTAAGCTAAATGCAGTGCAACGGGCGGCGTTATCACTAATCAGCGATCTCTTCCAGGCAACCCAACAAGGAAAATAAAAAAGTAATGAAGGGAGAGTGCATGAAGTGCAAAAACTACTAAATCCTTAACAATAACAAAATATGGTTCAAACTAAAAACTAAAAAGTCTAAGCGGTATCAGCTGTTTCATGAATCACGAACGTTTATAGAAGTAGGATAAGACAAGGATAAGAAGTGCCTGTGGAGGAGAGATTTGAAGGAAGGCAATGTGGGAGCCAAACGAATGGAAACCGGAAGCCAGTTCCAGAGCCTTACCGCGGTGACCCTGTAAGACTTGCCGAAAAAGGAAGAGTTGTGGGATGGAAATTCTAGGATGCATCTATCAGCGGACCGTAAGCTGTAGCTGTAAGGACCCGTAAATTTGAAAACACTTTTGAGATAAGAAGGAGTTTTAGGAATAAAGAGGATGGAGTAGAAGGTGGAGAATATGAGCATCACGCCGGGGCCGTATAAGAAGCCAATGTTACTACTAATGTTATAAACCGAAAAAATTTGTATTTTTAAGGATAAGATCGAATTTATTTCTCTAAGAGGAAGCTAAACCTACACTTTTCGATTCTATATTTCGTATTTCCGTGTAAACAAAGCCGCAAGCTTAGGCCATTAAATAATAATGTTGAATGTTTTCGCATTTATGTATAAAATGCAATTAGTTAAAGTATAACGTAATATAATTCCGTATATGACTGGCAATCTCAATAATTTGATATCAGATACGTCTTATAATTTTATTAGTGGCAAGGCAAGCGGCCATCTTGCCTCTTGGGAGGTTGTGTTATTTATTTGAGCGTCTTATGTTACCTCCATGAGGACTAATGTTCATGAATTATGTAATAAAGGTATTTCAGGCGAGTACCGGCGACTACTAGAAATGTACCACAACATAGCTTTGTTTACAGTATTGATTAAAACATAAACTTGCATTATTTTTCAACCGGCTGTTATAAAATTCATTTGCACTAATAAATAGATAAAACAATATACATGGCAAATATAATATTTAGATGTCAGTCCCAAATTCAAACAGAAAATTATAAAGTAAATATATCTAAGGACCATAAGGACCGAATTTTAAATATTTGTTGTTTAAATATTATTTCTGTTTCCTTAATTAATTTTTAGTGAAATTTGAAATTCGGTTATAGATTTTTTATCAATTTAATTGTTACAATTATGATCAAGTAACAAAACTACTCTCTCCGGTCAAGAAATGAAAAGGCGGCGTGAAGTTTAAATGGCTGAGTCCAAAATTCGAACATGCATTCGTAACAGCATTACCCTAAGAAAGGTACTTATTTAAGTAAAATAGTCTTGTGTTAATCTTACAGACCATCTGAAACAACTTTAAACGAGACCTAGAGCGATTTTGGAATTCTCTAGGAGTTTCGTTTGTATACTAGCCGACAGTGTCTTGTCAACAAAAACTTTTGGGTTACAAAGGAGCCTCAAACAAACCTCATCAATCAATCAGTTGGTGAATGCGAAATGTGTACTCTAGGAGGTTAAATAGAACAAGTTAGACCTGACCTCTACTTCTTAAACTATTTCTCTAGAACTAAAATTTATTTATATTATATTTGTCATAATAAGATCAATTTATGGAAAATGTCACATTCATTTTCAACGACTACATAGTCATACAATACATATTATTTTTTGTAATAGCGATCACTACAGGTAACATCTTAACAACTTAGAAACTACTTCTTATAAGATTTATTAAAAAGGTTTCAATCTAAACGATCTTTTGAATCTAAAACATGTTTAAACGGAATAAATCTGTACGTGCAAGTCGTTTTAAGGCTGAAGTTCTTAACACACACATTGATGCTGTCTTTATTGCTCCTTAAATTCGAATCAAAGAGCTCCTTAATTCTAGTCAGACGTAAAATTTCTTTTGAACTTTGTTCAATAAACCTAATCTTAAACTTGTTTTGGTTTTAAGATAATAGATTAAATGTTTTAACGATATATAATCTCGAGAAAAGTGTGTATGTGGCTGTGGCTCTTAAACGAACGGATTGGATTTCATGCATTTTTCTTTTTGTTTAAAAGCTTTATCTTCTTCTTCTTTTAACTTGTCTTTAAAACTTAGCCATTATTCCTTTTTCCTATTACTACTGGTGTGACAAATAAATTCGTTCATGTTCCATACATACATTCCATATTCCATAAATGGCTAACTTCTTTGAGCGAATGATAATATTACGTTAGTATGTTAATATATTTATAATATTAAGCACCTGATAGAACACCAAATATTTACTTTATCATAAAGTAAGTGTAAGCCTGTAGTTATTATTGTATCGCTAATTGTAGTTAATTAATAAATTACAGATTTTATAATAAGTAATCGGAATACGGCCTTAACTCATTTGATCAAATTAAAAAAATAATAACAATGAGACGCTGTTTTGACATGTCTTCAAAACAGCATATATGCGATTAGACTTTATATATTTAATTCTGTTAATTGAGAACGTAAGGTAAATAGTAAATTATTAATAAATTGTAATATAATTATAAAAGGTATATTAACATAATTATAAGATTTAGTTCTTTATAAAACTTTTATTGAGACAGTCTATTGATCATGTGTGTATTGCCAAAAACAATGTAACAAATGAAAAACGATTGGCAGAGGCGCCATTTTGTGAGAGTGAGCTGAAAAGGTGTAAAAGATTTAATTATTATACGCCGCATTGTAACAACAAGTAATTTTGGCTTTTATTTCTGGATTCCTTTATCTTTGGAGCTGTTCCTTATAGTTCAGAAGTGGGATGAGCGAAAATATAGTTACGTTTTCGTACTACGCCTGCACAAAAGGAAAACTTTAAGCGTAAGTTCATTGTTAATTTCTTATGTATGTACCCAAATAATAATGAGCATTGTTCAATACTAGTGTTACTACAACGACGAACGTTACTTATTGGCATTGAATGTTAGTGCTAGTCAAGACATTGCATTAAACTAGATTTTGTGATCAAAATAAAAATAAAAAAAACTATAAAAATACAATTCAAACCGCAACTGGGATTACGCGAAGTAGTTACAGGGGGTAACATTTATTTGAAATTGAGGTAGAAAACAGAAGGTTACTTCAAAGAGTACATTAGATTACGGTACTATGGAAGAATTAGTACTAATATTATGTAAGAAATGTCTTAGTTTTTTTTTTATACATACATATTATATCAACAATTTATTCAATAGCTTCGTGACGTAATGTAAAACAAAGCGGCGTATGACGCGGTGTCTTGTCCTAACTTTAGTTACTGTTTTATTTATCATTATATTTTATCATCTTTTGGTTACTAAGCTGGCCGTTCGTGTGAGCGAGTGAAATAATACTTACTTGATACAATGCGTATATTGGATTATTCATTTTATACTTCGCTAGACAAGTATACAAATTTTCTAATATACATATTATTATTATAAACAATCTGATTTAATAGTATAATGAAATGTCGAAGTCATTGAAATTATATTTGATCATTTTGAATCGTTATTTTTTTTAATATACTGTAGTTTACAAAAAAATTATAGTAAAAAAAAATTTATAATATTTGGTGTACATATATCAGATTTTCATAAATATACTGACATGTGACTGTCATTATATTTATCTCTTTAAGTTTTTAACAAAGTGATTCTTTGGGACCCATATTGTAAATTGCACGAACAGCCCTCTTCTGCAGTACAAAGACGGTGTTAACATCTGCAGCAACCCCACAACAGTATACCATAAGACAATGCTGTGAAAGTAGCTAAAATAGACTAACCTAGCTGTGTCTACGTCTGTATAGAGGCGGATCTTTTTGACAGCGTATGCTGCAGAGCTGAGTCTCTTCGACAATGCATCAATGTGAGGGCCCCATTGAAGCTTAGTATCGAGGGTTATACCTAAGAATACAGTGGTGTCCACAAGTGCTAACTTTTCGTTTTTAATTATAATATTAGCTTCTACTTGTTCAACAGTTGGCAATATAAATCTAATACATTTTGTTTTCTTCGTATTAAGTAGAAGATTATTAACATTAAACCACTTTACTACCTTAGAGATTGCATGCGAGTATACTTACTCACGGTTACTATAATGACATATGTTTGTTACATATTAAGTAACAAACATACAGTCAATGTTTTGTTAGGTAAGAAACCGCAGTCGCTCCTAGTTAGGTACCTATTATTTATCTGCGTGTCTGTTTGAATGGATTACTAAGCTGAAATGTGTCAGTTTCAGTTGCCCCATTATGGATCGGAAAAGAAGGCCGACTTGTGGTCCAAATCACGTGAGAGATTTAGTGCAGACCCAGGTGTACCCAGGTGTGAGGGTCAGGGTCGGGAGGCACTAGTCTCGAGGAACAAAACCCATAGACAAGCGAGTCTGGAGATTTAGTGCAGACCCACGTGTACCCAGGTGTAAGGGTCAGGGTCGGGAGGCACTAGTCTCGGGGAACTAACCCCATAGACAAGCGAGTCGAGGGATTTAGTGCAGACCCAGGTGTACCCAGGTGTGGGGGACAGAGTCGGGAGGCACTAGCCTCTGGGAACAAAACTGGCATGGAGGTGCCAGGGAAGTGAGTTGGCATGGAGGTGCCAGAAAAGTGAGCTGGCATGGAGGTGCCAGAGAAACGGGTTGGCATGGAGGTGCCAAAACCGCCATCTGGCATGGAGATGCCAGAATTTTCAGCTATGACAGGTCGGAAAGGAGACAATTCTCAGAACGTCAAGGAGCATCGCGGGCACGTGGAACCGAAATCAAAGGGACAGCGGAGAGATCTCGTCGTACTCCAGTTCGCCGAGCGCGGTTGCAATCGTCTTGTTTGGAATCCCAAGGAATAGAGGCAAGCAGTGAGAGAAGTCGCACCGCCGCATACGTGGACGTGAAGACGAGATCAGATCAAGACACGAGACTAAGCGTGGTAAGAAAAGAAGCTACAGTTCTTCTGAGGATGCGGGTGAGTCACCCAGACCCAACGACGTAAAGGTAGTGTTTCCCATACTGACACCATGATAAATAAATTTATGTCTATTTTGCAATCGGTAAAAAGTTCAGATAAACCCAAGATAGCTTTTAATACTAACATTGTCTCCGAGTTTGACCCAATGTCAAAAGAACAGACAATTTTAACATGGTTAACGAAAGTGGAAGAGTGCACGGGCATATATGGTTGGTAAGACAAAGAAATTATCAATTATGCTTTGCCTAAGCTAATAGATGTGGCGCGCTCTTGGTATCAAAGTTTACCCTCTATAATGCACACATAGGCCGAATAGAAAAACAAATTGGTTATGTCTTTTCGGTCCGTGAGGACTATGCTGAACTTTTGACCGAGATGCTAGCTAAAAGAGTTAAATACGGAGAGTCGCTCGATCACTATTATTATGCTAAAATTAATTTATTAAACAGATGTAAAAATTATGGGCGACAGGCAGTAGATTGTCTTCTGCGCGGTGTTGATGATAGGGCAGTCAGGGTAGGTGCTCAGGCTGCGCAATTTGCTGAACCCGAAAATATTCTCAAGTACTTTAGAACGGTTAAAGTAGGACAAAGCCGCGATAATAGGCATTCTTCTAAAATTTAGAAATGAACGGAGAGGTACAGCCCTTGCTAGACCTGGTAACTCGAAACCCGACACTTCCAAGATTACCTATTATAATTGTGATCAATCTGGTCATCCCAGCTTTAAGTGTGACAAACCCTGATGAAGTGTACTACGTGTGAAAAATCTGGAGATTTATCTATTCATTGTTATAAAAATAAAATGACAAAAAAAAATCGTGAAGGCGAATTAAATCGGCCCAAAAATATAAATGAGAAACAAGTAGCCCAGTTAAGTTTAACAGAGGAACAAACCGCGAAATACACGATTTACATCAAAGTAAACGAAATTGCCATAGATTGCCAACTTGATTTAGGCAGACAGTGTTTCCTCATAAAACTGACCAAAGCTAGGGAACTTAATTTAGATATAGTGATTCCTGAGGATTTACCTATTTTTAGGGGAATAGGCGCGAGTTTGACCAACCCTGTAGGAATGACGACTGTGACCGTAGAGGTTCAAAATATTAAACGGATAATAAACTTCTACGTGGTTGATTACTATGTAATTAACCAGTCAGTTCTGCTAGGGCACTCATTCACAGAAAAACCGGATATCATTATCTCAAAGACTCCCACAGCCGTAATATTCCAACAAATTCCTCAGACTAAATTACATCTAATTATGAGATTTCCCCAAATACTTTGTGTCCGGTTCTGGTTAATTCCGAACCTGGTTGATCAGATGTTCGTGCTTATATAAGCGGTTTCGTTAGAGGTACGAAAGGAAAAGAGTACTACCTCCTCCCTGGTGACTATCAAGTTAGGAGTGAACGAAGAGCTTTGCTTATCCATAATGCATCGACTATCACTCTAAAGTTAGAAAAGGGAACTTTAGTGGTACGCGTATTTCTCAGAGATTTCAAAAACCCAGATCGTGTTTTAAATTCATGTAACGTCACATTCTGTGAAACCCAGATGGATGACACTTTGAAATATGGTGATAACTTAACTCCAGATGAATTAGAGAAGAAGACAATTACTAAATAGATACATCGACTGCGTTTCGTGCGGACTCCGTCATCTGGGGTTTACAAAATTGACCGAGGATGGTTATAGAACTCGAAGACACGGTACCGGTGGTTTACAGACCCTACCGTATGTCCTATGCCGAACAACCAGCATGAACTAAGACAATTTCTCGGACTGTCTGGTTATTTCAGACGGTTCATTGAAGGTTACGCGTTACTTGCAGCACTGTTGACTGATTTATTTAAAAAAAAGGACTCAAAATGGGTATGGGAAAAACTGCAAAACCAAGCATTTAATACTATAAAGAGAATGTTAATCTAACGACCCATACTCGCATTATATGATCACTGAGCTGAGACCCAATTGCACGGACGCCAGTAAAGATGGTGTAGCTGGCATTTTGCTGCAAGCTAAATCAAATGGAGTTTTTCAACTCGTCTTGTATTTTAGCCGTAATGCAGAGGAGCACAAGCTCCATCCCTTCGACTTGGAAACATTATTATCCGTGGTGGCCTCGTTGAATCGGTTTAGAGTCTACCTTATCGGAATTACTTTTAAGATTTTCACAGATTGCAATGCGTTACGGTTGACTTTAATCAAGCGTGATTTAATTCCTCGGATTGCTCGATGGTGGATACAGCTGCAAGAGTTTGACATACCATCGAGTACAGACCAAGATCACGTATGTTACACGTCGACGCTTTAAGTCGCAATACAGTCGGAGATAGTGAAGCTGAATCACCAATCTGTTTAGATGTTCTAGCCGTCGACAATGTTGAGGAAGACTGGATTACCACTGTAAAATCCGCTGATGAAGAAGTTAAAAGGCTAAAAGAAATTTTAACTGTGTAGACTCGGAAAAAGTAATGGACATTCACAACAACTACAAGTTGAAAAATGGTCGGGTATACCAAATCGTTAGGGATGAAATGTAGTGGTTCGTATCTAAAGGAGTGCATTTCCGAATTCTTAAAATGAATCACGACGACGTTGGCCATTGCGGATTCGACAAAACTCTTTAACGCATTCGCAAGAATTACTGGTTTACAAAGATACGTAAGTTCGTTAAGAAGTACGTTTCTTCTTGCTTGGAATGCTCGCACCACAGGCCACGTGACGGAAAACGTGAGGGTGAACTCCATCCTATAGACAAGCCTAGTGGTCCACGCGGATCATCTGGAACTGTTTATAAAAAGTAAGAAAGGCAACTGTTACTTACTTGTTTTAGTGAACGGATTCACAAAGTACGTCATTGCTAAGTCAGTGAAAGATACGAAGTCCGCGACCACTATTAAGATCTTTAAAGAGTATGTCAGCTAATTTGGTGTACCAACGCGCTTTATCACTGATAAAGGCACAAGCTTTACGAGTGGGACTTTCGAGGAATTCATAACTTCGCTTGGCATCAAGCACATCATTAAAGCAGTCGCGACACCCAGAGCCATTTTTCAGGTGGAGCAGTTCAACAGAACCATTTTAGATGCTCTATCTATCTCAACTCACGGAAAAGATAAGAAGTCTTGAGACGAATACGTCTCAGATATTCAACTGGGATTAAACTCTAGAACTCACAAAACAACTCAAAAGAGACCTTCCAAATTGCTCTCCAGATTAAACATTAAGTGTCGAAGTGAAGGAATTTTGAGTGAGGTTCTTAATGATATAACCAACGTAGCATCTGAAGAAGAACTAATAGATATGAGAGATAAATCTAGAGAAAATATAATAGATAAACAAACCAAAGACCAAGAAAAGTTCCACAGTCATAGAAATCCAGAAAAAAAATACTCTGTAGGGGATTTAGTGCGTGTAGAGCGGCAGGTACCTCGTGATGGTCAGTCACAAAAACTAGTCGTTAAGTTCCAGAGCCCTTATCGTGTCGTGAAAAAGCTGCCTAACGATAGGTACGTTATTGAAGACACTCCGTTATCACGTAAAAACAATCGTAGGTATCAGCTATACTAGCAGTAGACAAAATGCAGCCTTGGCTAAACTTTGCCAGAGGTCTAGAAACCAGTTGTGACGAAAACAACTCTGATAGTGAATGAATACTTACATTGTACCTATAAAGTCTGTTTAATTTGTTAATTTTATTATACTTAAGTTTAAAAAAATGTTCCGGATTATTTTGTCATAAATACCTGTAGCTAATTGGAGAACCACTAGAAGTTTTAAACGCTGTAGATTTACATTGCAATACTTACCATGATTATGTATAAGAAAAAAGAAGATGTTAGATATAGTATACTAAATATTACGTTAGATATATATAACTAATATTAATTCATTTTGAAACTGCAAATGTACAAATTATTATAAAATTTCACACTCATACTTACATTATATATATAAAAATACTGTTAAAATTTAATTACTTATTTCAAAGAGTTTACTTAATTATTTTTAAACATGATAGTAAGTATTATCAAAATACTAACTAATGTAAACAATAGGTATTGTCATAGGTTATGCTGAATGTTGTATTATAAATTATACATAGCTTTATTGATTTATTAAGTTAAATTCGTAGTAACTAGGAACTACCTCTATAGCGAAGGGACTCGCTCATAACAGGAAGGCCGAGCTGTAAGCCTGTAGTTATTATTGTATCGCTAATTGTAGTTAATTAATAAATTACAGATTTTATAATAAGTAATCGGAATACGGCCTTAACTCATTTGATCAAATTAAAAAAATAATAACAATGAGACGCTGTTTTGACATGTCTTCAAAACAGCATATATGCGATTAGACTTTATATATTTAATTCTGTTAATTGAGAACGTAAGGTAAATAGTAAATTATTAATAAATTGTAATATAATTATAAAAGGTATATTAACATAATTATAAGATTTAGTTCTTTATAAAACTTTTATTGAGACAGTCTATTGATCATGTGTGTATTGCCAAAAACAATGTAACAAATGAAAAACGATTGGCAGAGGCGCCATTTTGTGAGAGTGAGCTGAAAAGGTGTAAAAGATTTAATTATTATACGCCGCATTGTAACAACAAGTAATTTTGGCTTTTATTTCTGGATTCCTTTATCTTTGGAGCTGTTCCTTATATAAGGTATACCCAAAAGTTATAAGGGTATTTTAATATTAAACAAACAGACTCAAATCCTCAAGTAACTTGCCACAAATTGAAGTTAATACTAACTAGTTTTTGAACTGTTTGCTTACCATTGATATGAAGAGTTTATGTTTCTGAACACGTTTGACATAGACATGATAAATTAATAATACATTATATTTATGTATTATAAAAAATTAAGTCATGTTTTTAACAAACTAAAAATAAATATTAAGTTTTAAAATTGAAGACAATTCAAAAATTCGTCGACATGTCTAGTGTGTGGTGGGTCAACACTTGACGTTAAACGAGCCAAGCACGAGCAGAGCCGTTCTGGGCATCGTTGTGCGCGGCGGCGTCAAGTGTGAACGTACAAAGAACAAACATGATAACCGCGATGCAAATCTCTTTGTGTTCATTAAAAATCTTATAACACCCTTATATTATATGTATAAATCATTTTTTAACGACAATTGAGAAACTAGTACTATGAGTTTTGTTTAATATGCTCCTCTTGCGGACTTAATAAAATAGGAACAGTTGAAAGCTGGTTGAGAAGGAGAAAATCATGACTGTGTCAGGCAACGGACGGTCATTGCGATTGCAGAGGAGTTGTTTCATCTTGCCCAAGACTTTGTGAAACTGTGGACTTTAAAAAATACGGTGAAGCATTGAGAAAAACAGCATAGGAGATTCGATTTTCTTCAGAAATTAAAGGACTTAGGAAAGTAGTTTTTGACTGTATGACACTTCATGATATGGGTTTCATTTTATCGGTTGCCGTTACACAATTGGTTAAATTTTGTAACAGAGAAAAAATTATCAAAGTTATTTCTTATTAAACATAGATTCACATTTTACAGGTATACGGGACCAAAAATTCCTCAATAATTTTTAAATAGATTAGCCTATATACACACTTCAATTGTACAGTTCAATTTTTTGTACTAGTAACAGTTTTTGATTTAAACGTAAAAAACTGTAGTGTCGCTTACGACCTTCTAATTTAGACACGCCGGTGCCCGTTTTCCCATACATTCGATACCCCTTCACTCCGATTATTGCCAGCGACTGTCCTGTGTCTTTCGGACTGGCGCGCTCCGTCGAAACTGATTATATCAATTGGGCAATACTCTACTCTGTCGCATAAAAATATTTTTCTGCGATAGGTATAACTGTTAGATATAATTATAAGTTTAAAAAAAACAAAAATCTATAACGATCTCTATGAATCCATCTCTCAAACGTCTCTGCGTAAGAATAATCAGTGGGTGCTGAGCGTAATAGATAAGAATACTCGGTTGTGGATTATTCGTCGTGGAAACGACTTAAACGTTTGAATATCCGAACAATCTCGAACTACCCTCGTGGGTGAACAGGACGTAATAGATAAGAATACTCGGTTGTGGATTATTCGTCGTAGAAACGACTAAAACGTTTGAATATCCGAACAATCTTGAACTACCCTCGTGGATTTTGAGTAAATAGGAATGTCATTGGATGACGTGTATGTTTTATGTTTAGTGTAGTTTCCATTATATTTTATATAGTAAATAAATTTAAAACATTCTATTATATTTTAAATAGTAAATAAATAAATTGCTAACAAGTGCGGGACGCAAGCGCTCTATTTCAAGAGTTATTGTCTATCAATGCCTCACCTTAAACAACTTAAATATTATTTCCGTACCATCGTGTAACATTATACCTACTAAATGAATCAAAGACTGTCTAACTTAATCAATTTAATGCTCAGTGGATCGCCAAGTTTTGGCCAAGCAACCACAATGACATTACAGTAGGTTTACGTGCCATTACTGTGATCACTAGTGTAAAATTAACTGTTTGAATCTATTTAGTAACATCTACATGCCCATAGCAGCCTTCGTAGTTTCTAAGCGGCGTTGTAACCGATTTTATGTTAAATAATTTGGTTTTGGTCAAATTTTTAGTTATTAAAACTTATTATTAAATGTACGCTATATGTTATAAACAATTATGAATAAAGTAATATATTTTTGTATATTGATAATACTACTCGCATAATAAGAAAGAAAATCTAGTAATATGTGAGATTTTCTTTTGAGAAGGTTCTTAATTATTCAACTGATGTTTATTACGCAATTGTGAGTCGATGCCTTGTTGTATTGCTCTGTCCATTAAATACGAAGAAACGAGAAAATATCAATCATATTTTTTATAAAATTAAGTTCTTACTAAATGAGAAATTATATAAATTTATATTTTTCTTGTAAAGACCAACAGAAAATTGCAACTTAAAAGTATCTCGTTAACTCAGCGGCAATTCTAACAGCTTAACAAATTGAACCTCTATAAAAATTTATTACGCGAAAAAGTTTCGAATAAAAATTATGCAAGGAAATTTTAACCAGTTCGCCAGACCATAAACAAGTTTGACGGCAGCTAGAGTTGATAAATGAACTTCATTAATTAATGCATCGGGAATTCCAGCCAAGATCTTGTTAGTAGGGTTGACACTCAAAGAGAAAAAGTTCTTGTAGAGTAACTTCTTGTAGATTCAATGCTTGTTTTACTATTTGGCGTGGAGTATAAAGGTATTTTATTTCATTTAGATTATTATATTGTTAGGAATGGGTTGTATCGGCTGGTGTCGTGAGTTCTCTCGTCGGCTTCGGAGTGGCTCGTCTGTGCAAGTAGAGCCGAGGCGCGTGTTCGTTTTACTATAAGAGGACCGTGCGCACCGCAGACTGCACGCATTCTCTCTTTTTTTCTCTCTTGTGCCGTTATGGTGATCAGACCTCCTCAGACGCATTCTCACTTGTGCCGTTATGGTGATCGGACCTTCTCAGAGGTTTGCTTAGGTCACCAGGTATGAGCGGTAGCTCTGACCTTGGAGGTTGTGTCGTGCTTCTTAATGTTAATTAGCAGGCCATCTGCCTATGTATTCAAGGAGAACTCAGTGTGTTGTGAGCTGGAGTTCACGGTGGGGCAGTGAGGTTGGGGCTCCCCACACCCTTTTCAGGATTATATAAAATCCTATATAGCTATTTCTTATATAACGAAGTGAGATTGACATCTGTTAAATCTCTAAATTCCTTTATATTTTGGATCAGAACTGGTATGTTCAACAACTAAATTTCTTTATTTCTTATAATATATTTATTCTTAGTTTTAAAAAAAGAAGAAATAACGCAGCAAGAAAACAGAAATAATTATATTAGAGCGCAACAGTCGGCCTTATAGCTAACAATAATTATCTATCAAATATAGGAAGAGGTGATAAACCTACCAAATCTAAAACTAAAATAATCCACATTTTAATTACGTTCCGTTTTTTTCACTGATATTTTCTTTTTAACAAGCATGTTCGTGTTCATATACCTAGAGTACCTTAATCAAGTTTAGTTCCCTCTATTTTATAATATTCTGATTAAGGTAAATGAACTTCATAAATTAATGCATCGAGGAAATTCAGCCAAAAGCTTGTTAGTATGTTAGTAAGAAATGCCCATGCATTATTTTTGAAAACTTTGACAACCCTACTGTGGTATCATTAATTAACAAAGACGTTGTTAAGTACGTTGTTGCATACATTTAACACAATAAATACTTACGTATGAATTTGAGTTGCAACATTTATACAAAATGTTTGCGAATATTCTACTGACATGGCAACACAAAAACTGTAATTATTGTTTTCCATGATCGCTATCAGATAATATCAGCTGAGCCTATAATAAAATTGGCATTAGTTAGCTTATTGATTGGTTAAAAAATCCTTGTCACAAATCTAAACAACTGAGTCAGTACTTATATAATTTTATTTGATCACTAGATTTTAATCGCCAAGTCAGCATCAACATCAACATCATCATACAAAATATAGCCTAAATCACTCGCAAAGAGTTTCTCTTCCCAGTGAAAGAAATAATGTATCGGGTCAGTAGTTTTTGAGATAGTGGGTTAACACATCTTTTCTCTTTATAATATAGAGCAAATAGAAACACAAGAACTAGAGATTTCAAGCAACATTTATGTTTACTGAAAGAAAATAGGATATTTTGCTCCAATTGTTCTAGTAACATTCAATAAACAATGTCGTATGTATGAATAAATTTAATACGAATAGTTTAATATCAAATAATATAAAATTTATTTCTCTACTTGTGATTTTATTAACGTGAGTCAATAAAATATAACCTTTTAAATAAAAATAATTGTCTCTTTATAATTTTAGTACAATTATTTTATTTTATTTTAGATTTTATTTAATCTTTTAACAAAAGGACATAGTATTAAATGTATCAGATATACATTTTATATTTTCTGTGGTCACATCGGTTTGTTTTCCGAGGCTAGATTAAATAAATACTCTTTAATACAAAATATGTGTAAACGGGTAAAACAAGGAAGTCCTTTTGACATTCATGTAATAGCGAGTTAAATATGTCAATGGATAAGTTTCATGATGTTCTTAATATTATATTCAATGTAATGGTATTAAAATATAGATAAAAACTAATCAATCACTGAAAAAAAATTTGAAATCGGTCAATAAATATAGTATAGTTTATTGATGTTTACCTATTTCATCTGTGACGTCATTTGACCTATCCGCGTGTAACGAATTATTCTTAAAAGCGCAACTTCAAAATCCCATATCTTTTTCATTTCTAGAGATATTTTATTGATTCTTTCACGTGTTTGTTTTGTTTTTCTCAAATTTTTACAATTTATACATTAAATATTGTATACATTAAATTTGTAACTTCTTCATTACATATGTTATTAAGCACATGATATTTTATCGATTTCCATAATGATATTCATATTTCTATACAAGTGAACTAAGTGAGCTTCGGGTATCCAATTTTCCTTTTTGTCGTGAACCTTAAACCTCGATAATTTAATAAATCACAATTCCAAAAGAGAATTTTTAGTTTAATACATTTATATTATATTCAAAATGTTTTATTTTCAAAGCACTTTTAAAGTTACTAATTGAAATAAGTATTTCAATTTATTTCGAATATATATATTATTTATATTATAACGCTAAAAAGAGATATTTATTATTTTTGTCCCTAAGTAGCTGAACTATTTGTTTTAGAGTTGTCGTTGTAAGGTGCTTGATTGATCATACAACTATATAAAATGAAAATTATTGATTAGATTTCAAGACAATTTCAGAAAGAATTATATTTTAAAAGTATTAATTAATTGCTAGGATAATGGGGAAGTACGCTCACAATCGCAGCTTTGCTCACGATTCTTCTTGTAAAGATGTACTAATTTGAATTGCGTTAAGAATGCATCCTATATGCGTAAAATATCAACGCAGGAAAATGTACGGTCGCAGATCGTACAGTCGTTGTAAATAACTTGAAAAATAATAATTTTTAAAAGAGGTCTAATGGTAAATTTACAGCTTTTGTAACTTTTGTTTAAGAAATAATTAATGTATCGTCTTATATTAAGACATCTTGAGGAAAATTTTGTTACCGAAGAGACGGGAAAATAGACCATTGACAATCCGTAAGAACGCTGATTACAAAGGGCAAATAAAAAGCATATGGAACGGACCAAGATCAATTAAAGTACGGAATTTCTTTTAAACAGTTAATTTACATACTTAAACATTATAAATCATTTATATTGAGATTTTCTGTAATTGTGTTGTAAAGTGACAATGACGTGGGTCAGCTTAGGTATAATAAAATCCGTTGTCACTTCAGCCTGAAAAAGAATTTCATTTCGATAAAATTTCTCTTCATGACTCCACCCGTATTGGATTTATATATATAAAATAGAATCTAAGTTAAATACTGATTTAATCTATATACTGACATCCTTACTAATATTATAAATGCGAAAGTAACTCTATCTGTCTCTGTCTGTTGCGACTTAACGCCAAAACTACTGAACCGATTTAAATGATATTTGGTTTACAGATAATCTAGAGCCTGAGAAAGGACATAGGCTTTTTTATGCGAAAAACAGGTTGTAAGGGGTTAAAAGTGGGGGATGTAAAGTTCTATAGAAGTATCATCATTTTTAGAGCTAAAAGCTTTTAGACTATATAACATCACGTTACTACGAAGTTAACGCGGGTGAAACCGCGGGGCACAGCTAGTAATTTTTTTTTAATTATTCCTTACTGTTACGTATTCTAAACGTGATATAGATATCAAATCGAACGGAAGGTGGATTTTGTGTATCAGCTTATTAATCGGGTGAGGATATATCATATATTAGTATCTTGTTCTTGCTGTATGTTATTTAAATTCACGTTAATTTGGAAAAGGAGATTATTTTCACGTAAATGAAGTCAGGGTCAGTAATTACTTTAAATAAAATGCAAAAACTTTGCATTCATATTTTAAAATATTAAGTCAAAGCTTATTATTTATTAAAATTTAAAACTAAAGTTTAATTATATGCTAATTGGCAGTGCATTTATATTTATTTTTTGAGTAGGTACAGTTTCCACAAACTATTTAATTTTTAAATAGATAAATCCACTTAAAATTTAAATCTAGTGGATTGGCCACGTTTCTAGATTCTAGAGACTTTAAAAAAAACATGCAGATTTCAGCAATATTTTGAAGAAATGCGCTGAATTTATCCTATATTAATATACGACGTATATTTTTTTAAATATTTCAGTACTACGTCGCCGTACGTTTATTTTCACTTTTTAGTGCGTTTTGAGGTCGGCTTTAGTTTTTTATTCATTAAGTAAAATAATTTAAATTGTATTTTGATATCAATCTCTCACGAAAAACGCTAGAGCGAAGACAGAATATCCATCTTTGAAGACCATCTTTCTCTGGCGCCATGAGTCTTTTATCTCTAGAAGTCCTCTGTGTCAGTTAGGGTTTTGTCAAATCCAAAATCGTTTATTCAATAGAATACTAAATATTAACGCTGGCTTCTAAACGTTATTTTAGAGTTTATAGTCTGTTTAACTGAGATATTTTCAAGTCATTTAAGCTAGTTAACTTTTTCAATTTTACAATGTGGAATTAGGTTAATTTTTAAATTTCTTGAAAACCGTATGAACATATTAAAATGCGTATATTTATCTCAATTTTACAATTATTTAATTCTTACTAAATTTCCCTGATGTTTCACGTGCTTTATATCCTGTAATTTGGTGTCATACTCACGTATTTAAAAAAACATTAATGTTCATCAAAATTAGATAGAAAATATATGATTATATTCTTTCATATTATTAAAGTTAATATTAGTTTAGGATGATTTCCTTAACACATGAAAAATAGCGACTATAGTGATACCCTTTGTCGAAGAAAGTCATTAGTGGGGAAACAATCTTGGGCACAATGCTCACGTGGGCGGATCACAAATGGGTTTTCTACGTGCCGCACAGGATCCGCCCGCCCTTGATAATTGATACAAATATTTACTATTTGTACTCATATGTAAGAAGGTACGTTGATTCAATTATTGTTAACTGGCTTCGCCTATTTTAGTCTCCCAAAAGGATTTTGTCTGTTTTTACAAAACTTTTCAGTCATGCTCCACTCCTGATCGTAGCGTTAGCCTTCCTCGATAAATTGACTATTCGAAAACCATACTATAAAATAACAGATTACTTAGATGATAAAAAACCTTGGGAATGAACCTACTCTAACTCTGTCTTAATAAAACCAAATATTATAATTTTTAGAATAATTATTTTTATAAACAACATAACATTAAAAAAATTGACGATTCAAAATGATCAAATATGATTTTAATGAATGAAGATATTTTGACTTTGACTTTGACTTCGAAACAACATTTTTCAATTCGAACTAGTTTTTTAAATGGGTTAAAAATATTCGCCTAATAAGAATCACGTGAATTGGAAAAGCTATTTCATGACTTTTCTTGTCTTACAATGTTGGCACAAAGCCGAATTCTAAAACCCATTTTATGCCCATAGAGTGCAAGCGATTTCAAAAATTTAGAAGGAAAAATAATGTACAAATTAGAAATGAATTGAAGGCAATTTAAACAAAAGTACGTGTAATTATTACAACACGAAAAAGAACATTTCTTAAATAGATGAACAGATTTTCATTAATTATTGCTTGTCAACGTCGATTCCATCAAGTTTCAATGAAATATTTTAACATAAAAAAATCGACTTCAAATTGTAACTCTAAAACAGATTTTGATGTTTGGGACCACACGGCAAGCACCAGCTTTCAAATAAATAAAACGAGTGTGCTTTAGACCACATGACTGCAGTAAAACTTAAGAGAGAAAGAAAATGTGTACTCGCGCCTCTCTCTCTTGCCCCTACAATAATAAACAAAACGTAACTCTCTCTCTCTCTCTTTCTATCTTCACTAACTTATATCTCTCCCTCTCATTTTTCATACGCCTCGCCCGATCACACTTCATAACGCTCTCATCACGCATTCACCAGCTTACTCCCCGATTAAAATTGATTCATCCAGTCGAAGTTGTGAAAACAAACATTAAAAAAATGAATTTAATTCTTATTTCTATAGAATTACATGAATACGATTGCTTATGAACGTTATATATACTCAAAATGTGATCAATCTCTCTCACTCATATCTTAACTTAAAATAACTTTCACATATATTAAATCTATATAGTAAAGTTATAAAGAGATTTTATATCTAAAGGGATAATCGCTAGTTTGAGTAATCTGATTCTAATTTTGCTAATATATTTCCAACTGAACAGTATATTTTCCACAGAGATTGCCCTCGTGTGAAGCTGTCTAGCTCTGCTAATAATAATATAAGTAAGAGTTCCTTAATCTACAAGTCGTCATACAAGATTGGTCAACGAATTGCTGCTGTTTAATTGTAATACATATCTCCTTATTACTCGTTCCTGGATGTTGATGACAGTAAGAGCACTATTGCAGCGTAAATAATAGTTAATGATGATTAATTATTATTAAATTCTATTCAAAACTAAACCATAACTAACCATAATTACCCTTCAGTTCAGCTAATGTAATAAAGCATATTTGAAACTTTCAAACTATTCAAAGCTTATTCACGATTGATTAAAATCTAGTAATTCCTATGTTGAATGCTCACGCCACCTAATAACCCCCAGGAGCTAAACTTGTTGAAATTAACAAAGTTCTCGCTGGATTTGTGGTCGCGTAAATTATAACAAAATTTCGCCTGCGAAACATTAATTAGTTTGACAAACATAAAAAACAGTGTCATATTTGTACACGCTAAACTCAATACAAAACTAAATTGTATTACTTTTAAATTTAGCTCTAAATCCTAACTTAGATGATACTAGCTGATCTGGTAAAATTCATACGGCTAATAAAAGATATTAGTGTAGTAAGTTATCCTTAAAAGGTAAAGGTAAGATATAGGCCACCACAGACTTTTTCGTAGATCTATAAAAGAGGAATATCCCTCCATGCATTGATTTGTTTATTTACGAGATTAGGTAGCGTTTTCGATGAAAGCTTGTGGTGACTTGACTTTTTCCGATACATCCAACAATTGTTATCATATTTCCAATTATATAAAAAAAAGAAGAATATATATAAGTTTGTGGGGCTGTGGGTCTATGTGTGTGTGCAACACCTAAACGAATAGACTAATTATGATATGGCTTATGATATGATCGATATAGTTCTTAAGTAAAATGTATAAATATCTGTTTATCCATTTATTAGATACTATTCGTTTCGCGGATATTTTAAATTATCTTTAATTACGATCGTTTTCATTGTTAAGTTGCCAATAAATACTTTTTTTATGAGCATTTAACTAATAATTTATATTATATCTTAGCTTATTCATTTTCACCCTCGAAAACTATTATTATTTTATTATTATTATAACCGTCATTATTTTCTTAACTTATATTATCATGCCTATGTCCCAAAGGAGTAGGCAGCAACCACAGACTGTCACCTACCACGATCCCTACATACCTCTTTTGCTTCATCCACTCTCAACAAATTCATCATACATGCAATTGCGGGTGCCAGCATCTACCTCGCCATTCACACTTACAAATATATACAACTCGTGGACCCCGCGAACTTCGTATCGCTTCAGAGTTCCGAATAATAACGTGTCACCTGAACCGTCATTCCATAGAAAATGTATGACGAAACGAATTTGCATTAAAATGTAAATGCAACCTTTCGTGTTGGATCAAACTGCACACACTGTGCAAATTTGATTAAAATCGGTTAAGTAGTTTAGGATTCCATCGCGGACAAACGTGACACGTAATTTATATATATACAAATTTATACACAAAATTATAATAAGGATTGAAGGTCTCACACGTCTTCTAAAATAAAGGTCCGTCGCCGATGTCAAGTTGACACTATCTTGCGCACCGTGCCCCAGTTTACCATAAATCCAATATTGCTAAAGTATTCAACCTTCTTAAGCCTTTAAGGCTTTCGAGAAAACCTATTTATTTAAATACTATTTTTTTAATATACTAGTTAAAGCCAACGGGTTTGTCGATGTGGTTTAAGTTTATATGAATTGCTAATAAGCAAATATACATTCGCATTTATAATTATTCTACTTTACATGCGATGTCATCCGCGTGGACATTTACAAACACTATAGCTTAAGAAAAATTGAACTTCCCATTAGTAAAATAATTTTAAAAGTTAGTCCTGTAGATTTGGAGTTTTAATTTATTATTTATCGAGTGTAACAAATAAATATTCAATCTTCTTTTTTGATAATACATATTTAAGATAGCTAGCTTTAAGATATTTTAAGTTATATAAATTATTTTATATATATATAATCGACGTCATTGTATATATATTAAATAAAAACGTGATTTACATCGTTTATAATTCAAGAACGAATGGATCAATTTTGATATATATTGAACTATAGAAAAGTTCACGAAAAAGTGTTTATAAAGAAAATTCGTTTCTTCATACGTTTTTTATGTAATGGCGTTTTAGGAGACATGTTATAATTCGGCACTCTGAGGGTACGCTACGCGTTATTCAAAAACGCTTCCTAAAATTTCATATATTTCGGCTGTCAGCGCTGACAGTCAGCGTGCGGTCAGCGTGCAGTTAGCGTGACACTAAAACCAGCCTGAAGCGATACGAAGTTCGCAGGGTCCACTAGTAACTAAATAAATAAAAAAAATTCAAAAGGCCATAGACACCTTTAACTAATAAAAAACAATACAAAATCGCGAGTAAGAATTATAAACAAAACAATAGAAGTTGACGGAAAATTTAAAACATTACTATCTTTTCTAGAGGTCGGCAAAAGCTAAATTATGGAGAGACTTGATAAATTATGTCGCCTTTCAGGGTTCAGTCAGCCGTTAATTAATAAACTTTGCGGCAGACACTTTAAGTGTTTTACTGTGGTTTTTTAAAAAAAGCTGTTTTGGTTCCTAACTATTACACGTGAAGCGAACATTTTTGAAAACATAATGCTATAATGTGATTTTGCTCAAATAAAAGACAATATTTTTTGGTTGTCGAGTTGTATTTGAATAAGCAGCTAGATTGTATGAAAAACATTTTTAATCATAAGAATTATTAAAAATTATCTTTTCTTAACAACTGAAACTTCAAAGAATATCAAAAAAAGTTTAAAACTTTAGCAGTGAAAATTACTAATCGCATGGATAGATCTAAAAATCTACAAATTTACCCTTTATTAGTTATTGATATTTTAGTAACAGGTCACTTACAAACTGATAAATAATTCAGTGTCTCGAATTACGCACTAATTTTGTTTCGCACTCAAGTTGAATTAGAAAATTCTTAATGAGAATGAGTGACGTTTCTGAGCTAAGCTTCTTACATTGTATATTCATTCTATTATAGGATGTTGTCGTAAAACTTGCTCTAAAATTACTAGGTCCGATTGTAGCCTTAAATCTAAAGTGTCAAAATAGTACCGTAAGTCCTATTTACATATTATGCAGGACAAAATCCAAGGCAAACGACCACCTGGAAGAAGGCTTCGTGGCTTTAGAATCTTAGGGCATGGTTCAACTTGAGCACAAAATCCTTGTTTCGAACCGGAGTGTCCAAAATTCAGATAGCCTTATTCAAAGCCGAACTCCGGTAGGAGATGGCACCTCAAGAAGAAAAGAAGTACCAAGTGCCACCTGAGCATTTAAATAGCAAGTAAAGTTGAAGGAAATTTAAAAATACCGGACTATACATTCGTTACATTCATGTCATTTGTTCACACAGACACGTCAAGTCTTTTTCTCTGGGGCATAGTGGCTTCTATGCTAATTGATCGATTTTGATACGGTTGATTTAAAGCAGACGTGATAATTTCATTTATTCAATAGTCATTCCTAAAAGAAGAAACAATCCGATTGAGTAGTAATTGTGAATTTGAGAAAATAGGAAAGTCATTAGACGAAATATATTTTTGTTTAGTGGTTTCTATTTCAATGTTAAACTGTTAAATTTCTTAAAGTATATTCATTTATAAATATAATAAAGGACTGTATATAACTAAAATAAAAAAATATTTTTGATTATTTTCTCGTTTATTAACAAGAGAACGTATAAAGTAGAGACGTAGGCTTGTAATGAAAGGAGCGACTATGGCATAGAGAAAATTAAATAACTTTCAGTATTCTATTTACATGTTTTATACTGACGTTGTGAACCAGTTCTGCCGCTATTTTAATTACGAAATTAAAATCACTCTGAATTCGTACTTTTTCACGCTGTCGCACTTGACTTTATATTTTCATCACTTAGGAGAGACACAGTAATATATGTATATGTAACTAGCTGACCCGGCAAACATTGTTTTGCCATATTAATTTTTGGGGTGGGCTACCCTTGTCACTTAGGGGTATGAAAAATATATAGAAGCCGATTCTCAGACCTACTGAATATGCATATTAAATTTAGTAAAAATCAGTAAAGCCGTTTCGGAGGAGTAAGGTAACTAACATTGTGACACGAGAATTTTATATATAAGATGAGACTGTAATTGGAAAATTTAAAAACTTGTGTACAGTTCGCCAGACAGTAGACTGTATAGTGTATATAAAATAGTAGTAATAGTAGTATAGTGTGTATGTAAGAGGCGTCAGGAGCAGTGTTTAGTTAATGTAGTATAGTAATTTTGCCAAACTGCACTAAGGTGACTAAATATATGAGAGGGTGAGACTAAGAACCTAATAACCCTACGGATCCCTAAGCTTTACAGTTATAACCCTAACACACATAGTGAATATATAATTATATAGACGACCGATTGGCGCAATTGGTAGTGCATCGAAATAGCCTTCTGCATCGAAAGGTCCTGGGTTCGAATCCCGGTATGTGTATTAATTCGTGCTCAACGAATGTTTGTTTCCGAGTCTTGGTTGTTTATAAACTTATATATGTATTTATTGTGGTACCCTCATTGTTTCTGATTACCATAACTCAAGTGCTTTAGCTACTTACTTTGGGATCATTGCAATATATGTGAGTTGTCCCAATTATTATTATTATATAGATAAATACAGAATGTCTGCACCAAGAGACCTAAGGTAACAGACAGAGCCCAGGGTAGGATCAGAGTTCAAGGTAATGGGATTTTCTCAAAGCTAGCGGGCTGGCTCACCACGATAATTAAGGGCTTGAAGAAGTCTTTGCAACTTTGAGAGGTCGTGGGAAATGAACAAGACAAAGCAATATCTATCTGATTTATTAATTTAATATCACAACTTAAATACTAAATACGTATATATACACACAAATATAATATTGATAAAGTGATCTGTCGGTTTATCGCGCACGTTCAGCTCAATATCTGAACAACTTGCAAAGAAGTTATATTCTATATTAATGCCCTTTTGGTTCAAAGTACAATTTTGGATATAATAAATATGGTTGACAATTTTTTTTTTTTAATTTTTAGTTCTTTTTAAATATGAGCGGACAGGGAGTTTTCATTGAAATCTTTTGAAATATAAAAAATCAATATTTAATGCAATCCTTCTTTATTACACTACAAAAAAGTCCGTGAGAAGAGGATCTTCTAAGGATAACTGTTTTAAAAATTTATTATATTTTACGTATTAAATAAGCTACAGCTATTTTTACGTACATATTATTAATTTTTATTAGATACTATTATCACACGCATTATGATATTTAAGACACCATAAAATAATAATGAATATCTTATGAAATTAAACACTGCAACTTACAAAAAATCTCCAAGCTTTATTATATATATTTATTATATACTTATATTATATACTTATTATATACTTATTTTACTTTAATTTTCTCCAAGAAAAATTAAAGTCAAATATTCGTTTGAAATATAGAAATGGTAATGACAATAAAAGTGAGAAATACCTAGAACCGTGCCAAGTTATCCGGAAACATTTTTTAGCATGTGAATTTAAAGTTTGCCAAGTTGACTCTGCGAATATTTTAGTTGTAGAAGACTTTGCGATCTCTATCTTCAGTATTAACATATTGATCAGATGAAGTTCTATTAAATTACATTTTGTTTTGGATGAATTTTAATGAATTCAGTCTCGTATAAAATTCCTTGGAAACTGAACCTTAACTGTAGCTGACAGTACAGTATCACTACATAGTATAAAACAAAGTCGCTTTTTCTTCCCCTATATCCCTTTGTATGCTTGAATCTTTAAAACTACGCAACGGATTTTGATGCGGTTTTTTAATAGATAGAGTGATTAAAGCGGAAGGTTTTTATATATGTTTTATACCTGTGCAAAGCCGGGGTGGGTCGCTAGTGTATTATATTCAACACTTTCAAAAAGAGGACATTCTTAAATAAAATTAAAAGTATTTTACATTACATTATAGAATTATTATTTCTGAATTAATTATTACATTTAAGTGCATTTTGCCAACCTCATTTACCATCAAATGAGGGTAGATAACAATACCCTCAATTTACACTAACGGCACTCTAGAGTTCTTCTCGTGACCACGGCCGTTGCAACACGGTCGAAAGTCGAGGTAAATAAATAATGTTTCTTTGCGCGATAAGTCCCGCTAATAATAACTATATATTATGTCCTGAAAAATATTAAATTTAGTGCCTTATATTGAACTAACCTAATGTTAATTACGTAAATTCAAAAAACAATATGTGGAGCGAGAAATATTACGCTGCAATATGCATAGTCGTCAGCACGGCTGGCGTATTGTATTCGTTGGTTTTCACGGATAAAAAACTTAGATTCTAAATTCAAATTTCTACTTTACGACTTTTGTTAACGTCGTAATATTTTAAACATTACGTAGTAACATTTTTTGAAACAAGAATAGAGTTAACGTTACAGTTGATGAGTTTACGTAAGAGGAAAATATTCAAACGATTCTTTCAATTATAATTTACTAGCAGCCCGTCCCAGACTTGCACGGATAATGGCTAGACGTCACCAGTGGCATCTCTAACGCTGTGCAGATTTCTAATTTGATGTAAAATATTTTACTTTGATTAAAATTGACTTCCAACCTAAATTACGATTCAAAACCTTAGCAACTAAATTAGTAATTTGATAAACCCTCCTAATCTATATTAGGTAAGTTTAAGATTTGCCCAAGGTTAAGGATAATTACTTATATAATTAATCTAAATATACTAATAAAGCTTTCTTTGTACATGAAATCTGCGAGGAACAAATCTATTGTGCGTAAAGTAAGTATTTATGGGGGCAAGCTCGTTGGTGTGATATTATGTGACATTGCTTTAAAATTCGGTGTAAATTTGTTACAAAATTTAACAATGACACTCAATCTGACTCTGTCCAAAACTGTTTCTGTTCTGTTATCAATGAAATTACTATTACTCACTAGTGCATATTAAATTTTTTTGTCGCATTTATATTCCACCGATCATTTTGTTTACAAGCAAGTATTGTTTTTTTTTAATACCGAGATAAAAGTTTAAATAAATAAAATATAATAACAGTTACCTCTAAAATTGCAATTTAGACTATAAATTGTTTATATCCTAAAAATCGCGAAATCCTACCATTTAGTTTCGTCCTTGTACAAACTGCTGTAAACTATAGCTATTTGAAATGAAACCAAGGATGAAGGGGATTTCGCTCGCAGTTGGGACACAGAATTTACAGCCTTTGTCGTTTAAAATATTTTATAATTTCACATTTGGAACATAGGGAGCCTTAGAGAAAATAAATATAAAAAAGTAAAACTAAAACTGAATTATAAGAAGTTTTTCATGTAAACAGTAACCAGACCGGTTGACGTAAACCGGATGTAAACAGACCGGAAGACTTTTAAATGACCTATCTTACTCATTGCTGATTTAAATTAGCCAACAAACAAAGAGACTGAAATAGATGTTTGCAAACTAAATCAATTTATGAATATTCTTCATTGTTTAGGTAATCTTATTTTTAATTAACAATTTAACAACAACTTTCAAGCAACTAAATTCGTTTTCCCCTTTTGATAATAAGGAATTGCATTCCTTTGCTATCATACAATAAATGCGGTCTGTGCGCGAATTGATGAATTAATTCACCGCGAATGGACCAACCGCAAGTCCAATTAATTATATAACTTTGACAACTTTGGTTTTAAATTACCATTTAATAAAATGGAACCGCTCATTGCTATATTACCTTTTCACTGGTTTTTTGTGTTAGGTTATTATTAATACTGCAATAAGATGAGTCACCTCCTTTCGTTGCGCCTCTGGTCGCAAAAGGCTTAAAAGAATTTTAAAAAAATTCAAATTTAAAATGACGTTTTCGGAAGCTTCTTTCTTTTTCTTTCTTTAACATCAAAAAATTTTATAAATGAAATTATAAATAGTAAATTATAAAATAAATGGTACATATTAGTTCTGTGATGGGGCAGTTGTTAGAGAGTTATATGTGTCAACGTGTTTGTAATAAGCTTCTTAATAACATACAATCAAATCGTAATAAAATATTCAGAGTAAGTACATTTTTCTCATTTAACTTTTGTATGTCTGGATTCGTTTCATCTATAAACTTGGTCATACCTTTCATTCGAGTCTGAGTCACCTGAAATGAGCTTTCTCAGAACTTTTCTAATTTTCCAATAGAACTTATACATTCCTATCGGAAGCCCGGATCATAAGCGATATCCTACTGACTGTAATTAAGATTCTTACATTATTCAATAACTTTTTGTTACCGTTTTTTATTTAATCTTCTTCGAAAAAAGTGTTTTACATATTTAGAATTCCTTAGACTTATTATTATTAAATATAGAGGGACTTTTCGCGCAAATAAACATTATTCATTTACTTCGACATTTCGACGTTGTTGCAACGTTGCCGTGGTCACCAGAAGTTCTTGAAATGAGTTCAAATCGCGAAAATCTAAAGTATATGATTCCTGAGACTTCTTTGGAAACACCGATTCCGAAGCTAAGTATAGCTAAGTTATGGAGTCTATAAAGCACAGAGGCTCTGGGTTCGCTCTCTCAAATTACACAGATCTAATTACTATATATATATGTATATATATATATATATATATATATATGTATATATCCGCATCCGCCGCGTCACTGCAGCGCTTCGGGGATGTTCGCCGAAAACCGCGTGGATGATTTTTACACTATAATGCGGAAACGCGTAACGTCCCTGTGGCGACGTGTGCGTGGCGGCTCCAACAGTGTCCTAAATACTGTAGCCGAGAGGTTTGATGGGGCATTTCTCAGGCACTGGACAGCAATGCATGTCAGGTATTTGGGAGGTAGGGAAAGGCAGTATTAGGTAGTATTGAGGCATTGTATTAAGTTAAGTTAAATATTATTCATTTGTTTATTTTATTTTTAGGTATTGTAACTTCTTAAGTAAATAGATATAAGGACTAACACTAGGTTTTAAGAAAAAAGTCTACTAACAAAGCTATGGGAATGATCCTGCAATAAATGTTATTATTATTATTATTATTATATATATATATATATATATATATATATATATAACAAGTTAGGAAAAAATAAAAAAGGTGTACACTTTTTACAAAATAATTACAAACTTGGGCAACAAAGTAGTAGATATTAAACATTTATAAATTTATTTTAATGTTCACTATGTTTAATCTAAATTCTAAAGGTCAATTTGGGAATATTAAAATGACAAGAAGCTTTTCAACCAACTTAAATAATTAAAACATAGATTATATTTGATATGTGCTTACGACTTGTTTTACATATTGTTAACTGACTTCAAAAAAGGAAGATGTTCTTAATTCGACTGTATTTTTTTTACTTTTTTTTTATTTTTGTTACCTCAGAACTTTCAACTGGGTGAACAGATTTTGACGATTCTTTTTTTTTCTTTGAAAGCTAGTGCTTCCCGTGTGGTCCCATTTAATTCAAAACCTGTTCAGTAGTTTAAAAGTTACAAATTGAAGCCGGTTTCTATTTTTATTGTTAAAATTATTTCAATCTTTGTTTAATGCCAAATTTTATTTTAAGTCATCTTATTCAATAAATAACCGGCTAAAGTCTATTTAAAATTAACAAACTCGAACAAATAAACTGTTTTCCAAACAATAATCCCTATCCATTTGAAGAAATATGGAAAAAGGTAAGAAATTAGAGCGGCCTTTGTGAAACTTTATGAAAAGTTTACGTAACTTTGAGAAATGTTAAGGAGAAATTCGGACGTAAGTCAATATTTAGGTATAACTTTTGCAAACACCCGAGGTGTAATTAAAACGATATATTTAGTGGTCTTCGTCGTGTGGTTTTATTCTGCTGGACCGATATAATGATATAAAATAAATATACCTGTAATTTTTAATATTTAAAACTGTTTCTCCACATACTTAGAATATAAAAAAAATTTAAGCAAACACTTAACTTTTAGCACTAAATCTTTATTTTTTTATTAATACAAAAACACCGCAACCAATCCTTTTCAAAAAGCGTTAAAACACTAATTTGGAATTGCCAACAAAAAAATACAATAATTTATGAAATTATACCACATATATATACTTTACCACAAAAGTAATTTCACTTTACATATTAAATAATAATTTACTGAGTGATAGTCAATGGCAAATCCATTTAGGTAACATGATACTCTGAAATCTAGACCACAACACGCGCAGCTACTTTGACTTACTTCCAATATACTAATTATACTTCAGTATAATATTTAATATCTACAAAGAAATTCAAACCACGAGGTTTTGAGTAAAATTTAAACTGCCAACTTCCAAGTTGAACTTATATCATGTTACTAGGTAAACAGATTACCTAGAAAAAGGAAAGTTTGAACAGTGGTTACAAAGAGGTTGCTTTTTCAGGAAGAAATAGGACCGACGTAACGTAATACTGAAATTTGAGCTTGAATTCCGCTTTGAAAATATATTCGCTCAACCACATATATTTTATACAATTGTACCTTCATTAATATATTGAACATTTTTTCGTTTGTTATTAAGCCTTCGCTACTATTGTGACTAATTTGTAACTCACGTCGCAAAAAGTAGGGTGTTTAAATCTGTATCTATATGTCTGCCTGTGGCATTGTATCTCTTAAACAACTGTGTTTGTTTATATAATAAAAATCTTATTTCCTTTTAAGTTTATGCTTATTCGGATATATCGTAAATAGAATTGGTATCTTAAAAAGAACAAAATTAAAAAATGTACTCTTTGTATTTTAAAATTCGGTACAATACCCAGACATGGAAAGTTTCCCGTTCTAACGTATCATGACTTATTTAGGTAATATTTTTTTTTAAATATAATACCAACTTCTACTTTTTATTTCTCTAATCGCATCTTTTCCTCTACGATATATTCATGACCTCCTAACAAAATATTAACATTTTTGATTCTCACTACCTATTTTAGAGCTGCTATTAATTTAAAATAAAAAACTCACTCAATAAACCACTCAGCAAAATCGCGAGCAAAATATATATTTTTTAATATATTTGATTATAGTTGTTATCTTTCCATAGATAACATTTATATTTCAATACGAAGAAAGATAACTTGATACTCTTGGGAAATACACAACATTGTCTTCCTTAATTTCTTATTTCACGCTAAAGTAATATCAAAATAATAATGTTATTTGTTTCAGCTCCATGTGGAGAGTTGTATTTGGATAACATTCTATGCTCCTGCCACAGGTAATATTAGGTACATTAAATACTTTTTGCTCAAATAGTTCTACGTATTTAGATTGATCATAAATAAATGCATTGTATTTCAATGATAATTTTAAAATGTCATTATTTGTTGCTTTTCCGAAGAATTCTGTGCCATAAAAACTAAACAATACTGAAATATTCGGTTTATATACACGTTCGTTTTCTCATACATTTTCTATGGAATGACGTTTTAGGTGACACGTTATTATTCAGAACTCTGAAGCGATGCGAAGTTCGCGGGGTCCAAGTAAATTATAAATTTTTAAAATGTTAAGGTGTTCTCTTTCTGTCAAATTCAATTGCTAATTTAAAATATATTGCTCAGTATTTCTTCACCTACGTAAAATATTTATAAGAACAATGGGAATCATTATCCTATTGAAGTTTCAATCGAAATATACTATATTTTATTAGTAAATTTAAGAATTTTTATTCAAAAACGTATGTGTTATTTGATATGTATTTCTGAAAAACTATATAACATTTCGGTAAGCATTAAATAAAATATCCACTTTGGTTTGCGTTTGGTATCCCTTAAATGAGATATACAGCCATATGAAGCGTATAATATATTAATATATATTTAAGTATTTTTCGAGGGACAGCCTAAGTTACAAAATGCCTATCAAATTCTATCTACTAATGCGAAACAAATTCATTCTTAAATACGGTCGTGTCTCTAGTAGCATTATGTTCGCTACCATGATTCTGATAACAAATGTTTTTCTTAATATGGTATACACTCTTATTTTATTGAGACTAACTAACCGCAATTTTATAGGTAATCGATGTTATAATGGCTAACTTTTATTAAATACAAGAGTTATGAATTACCTAGTAACAAATATACTAAAAGATTATTAAAATGTCTTAAAGCCATAATATATAAGTAAATATCTAAGATTACTTAAGTTTCAAATAAAAGTAATTAAAAATGTGTGCCTGTGACATTGTATCACCATGGGATTGATCCAAAGACAACGTTAGCTTTATCACGATGACAGAAAGACAGTTACTTGTTTGAAAATTACAATAGGTGTAGCAAAGTTAGCGAATGTCTATGTCATTCTAATACACGTTGTACCTGGATCACAATACTAATGCGTAAATCGAAGAAAGCGCCAGCCCTGGATCCCTTGTGGAGCTGAATTTTAATTTCTATTGTTTTGTAATTTATACGAGTTTTTAATTAATTTGTGACAGGGAAATAAAAGTCTTATTATAAATATCAGAAAAATAAGGTTTTGTTGTTGGTAGAATTTTTCTTTAGGTATAAATATAGGTATAATTCTCTTTATAATTAGTGTAGAAATCAAGAAATTTCAGTACGTTTTTTTAGATGTATGCTCTAAGATGCTCTTAATTATGACCACTTACTTTTAAATTTGGTTGAATTCGTAGCGCTACGCTGCCAAATTTTTACCTGAAAAATTACACATTTTAAGTAAAAAAACCATATTCATATTACAATATTGTAATTCAATTAAATACAAAACAAAGTAATATGGTTATCTTAATAATATAAACTAAATTTTACTCGTGATTTCGTCTGCGAACATATTGAAAATAGCTTCCTACCCTAACGATATATTATAAACATTTATATCAGGAAGATGTGTAAAATGTATTGACATCCCACAGATAGACAGCAGCGACAATATATTTTGTTTTGTAATATTTACCTTCTTTCATTATTGACAAGAGCTAAATATTATTTTAGAAAAATAAGCAATACCTATCAACTTAAATCACATCAAAGTTCTTTCATACAAATGTCGAGGTCCCTAGTAGGGCACGGGGCAGATACACTTCTGTGCAAGTTGCAAAGCTCTGATAAATCTGACGATATTACTAGATAATATCCTTTAAAAAACCTTCTTTGATAAGGTAATCAATAACATTCTACGTCATCATGTAGGCTCTAGACAGAAAGGTCATTAAGTGATGCGAGGCCTGTCCTACTTAGTCACATTTGATTAATGATAGTTCAGCCCAGATAAAGGCAGTTAATCAGTGTAAGTTTGGTATAATATTTCGGTAGAAAGTCAGGTATTATATTATTTTCATATATGATTACGTACAGCTTTGCTATTTTTTTAATTTTAATTTTAGCAACTTTATTTAACTAACTTAAGCTTTTAAGTATTTTACTTTAGCAACATTCTGCTGCATCTTTACTCATATGTTAGGTTTCTCTGTGGTGTTCGGTTTTGTTTCCTATTAAATAAATAATATTCAAGCACTTACAACGACGTACATATCTGCTATTCAGATAGAAATGCTGAATTAGAATTGGCATATATAATAATACATATTATTAATATATTAGCTTTTAACGTTTTATTTAAACATTTATATTTCTAAGCCACTTTTGTAGAATTTTTGTTAAGCTTATATTTTTTCAATATTTTTTGCAATCGCTTCGCTTTTATATTTGAAAAAAAAATGCATTTATATTTCGTTTGTGTTGAACGTTTATTTCAAGCAATACATTTTCAATGATAGAAACAAACTAAAAATCTTTTTTTAAATTATTAATTATCTTTTTTATAATTATTTAAATATTATGAGCTGCCTTGTTGTCACGCCTACATTAATAAATATTTTAATTGTATATACAAGCATCGTAGCCAAGTTATGTGTTATACGCGTCTGCGTTTGCGCCGGAGGTCCTGGGTTCGAATACCGGAGAAACCAATGAATGTTTGAGTTGGGTACCACAGAAAACCGATCACCTACTTGCCTGTTTGTTTTATGAAACAGAAACAGAAATGCGTCTGCTCCATGCCCAACTAGGGGTAAGGGGAATTCAATTACACTTAGCCAAGTTTTTCATTCATCTGATATTCAATTCGTGTTACACTGGTGATCAATTAATATTGATGATCTTAACAGCTTCCTATCTAGAAGGCTGTATATAAGGTGGACATATCTCTACGACTTTTCCACTGATTTTTTGATCAGCATTCTGTGGTTTCCAAATCCGAACTTTGTTTCCCGAGAATAAAACCATGAACGTAACTTTATGACTGTGTTAGAAAGGTAGTCATACCTACTAATATGTAGTAAAGTTTAAAATATGAAGTTGTTTAATGAGATTGCATGTGGCAATTAATAATGTATGCAGCAAATGAAGTTCATTACCAGGCCTCTACACAGTGTAACAGCGCTTAATACAATTACTTTCTACCTAGATTGCTCTGCTGCCTCTTAATGACTTCCATCTAAAGCATTAACAACATAAACGTATACTAGCTGTCACGCGTCTCAGATTAAATGTTATATAGTCGTGGACAGATAATACGGATCAGTACAAAATCCGTTCACTCAGTCTGTCGGTGCCGGGTCTATTTCTGTCCAGTTTCCGGAAAACGTTGGACGACCCTGGCTGTACTTCTCTGACTTTTGCCTTCTTCTAGCATAGTGGCGACACGTGTACATTCTTCTGGTGTCAGAGACAGGATAGTAATTTAATAACGGCCGTGAAAGACGATAATGACCTCCTTTTATCATTTTCATTTGATAGATTGAAAACATAATTGGGAAAACAAGCAAAAGTAAAATACGTGTGATTTGAATTTATTACCAAACGCGAACTTTTGTTACGTCTTTTTCCAATTACGTTGTATAACATTTATGATTTTATATCATACGATATTAAAAATCTCTTTAATTTAAATAGTTTCATGCATTTAATATTATTAATTTGCAAGATATAGAGGATTTCGCCGCTGATCCGTATTATTTGTCCGCGAGTATATTTCACAGTAATCTACATGCCCGTAAAGAAAATTATCAGACATATGCAGTAAGATTTTACTACATCAAACTGAATAAACAGTATTTTCAAAATCTTAACTAATACATTTAAAAAAAACAGAACAAACAACTGTATTCAGTTATGTCAACATGATGATTCTTAGATAAGCTTTTTCATAGGTGAGGACTTTAATGTGCTCTTCTACGAGAGATATACTATGCAGCTAAGCTGCGAATGAATGAAACCTAAGCTAGGAAACTATGTAACCGTTTCCTATCATATTTTAAATTAGCATTTATCCGCGTGTTTGCCGTATTTCAGCCTCTTAGTTTAAGCGCGAACGCGTAATTGACAAAGACAAAGTAACTGTCGCATTTATAATATTATTACGGACTTCTATTCTAGTCAATCCATTAAACAATTAAGTAATAACCCTTGGTGATAAGCTCTTAACCCGTCAAATCTTAATTTTCTTTAAGTGCGAATATGAAACCCTTGTAAATCTATCCTTACGCCACATGGGACTGCCGAGTGCCATTAAATTTAAATTATCTTTATGCCCCAACACTAATTATGTTATAAACGACCGCTATTAACATAATTTCCAGTTTATGGTGTGTTTCTGTCAAGAAATGAACTTTAATACTATAGTACGTAGTGGGATATGTTTTCAGAGATATTTTCAATAACAATTAAAAGGATGTTTTAAACCCGAACAAAAATTTCTGGCGTGCCTGACAAACCTTGTTCTCGACTGCACATTTATCATCAGCATTTAGTTGTAAATATAAATTACACACAATCACAGCGAAGTAAGAGGATCTTATTTATTTATATCCACACTTATTTCCAAAAAGGAATTGGCTTATATTTCGGCAAAAACGGTAAAAATATTTTTCAGTCATCAGCTGAATTCATTCACGAATTAATTTTAAAATAAAAAAAATACCGACATTCTTCGCGTTATTTCTCGTTCTATTTCTGAAAAGAATTATAAAAATCGGTCAATTTTGAGTTCACTCATTGCAAACAAAATAAAAAGTCCTTTCTCTTTATAAGAAATTAGTAGATAAACTTCTGAAGTGTATTGAACTCGCGTAATTTAGGTCGCGTGAGTAAAGTCGCGTTGTCCGACATCAGCAATACATTATGTATTGCTTAATATTAATATTAGAATTAAGGTGTGAATTAAGGCATTCAATAAAGGTACGTCTTAACGTAAAGATGTGTTTTTATCCTCTATCATAATTAAGTCTTGTTGGTGTTGGTTGTAGCAAAATCAAAGAACTACTTAACAATTCAGAGATAGTGAAATCGTGTCAAATATAAACAATAAAACATAGTCGGAAGTAGCAACTATGCGGAGCATTATCGGTCGGAACTCGTGCCGACCTAACGACCCACTCTCAATTGACCGGAACATAGATACAAAGCTTTCAGTACTGGATACTCCAAAAACGTAGTTACAAATCAAAGGGCTACTCATCCATCTTTTCAAGTTCATTTAACAAAGCACTTATAGATTTTGCTACAAAAGTTTTTCTGTTTATAGTAATTACAATCGTTTACTTGCAATTTCATCCGCGTGGCATAATAATATATTATAGCCAATACTAAGAGTGAAGCTACATTTAATTAAATATTAGTAAAAGGTCTAGTGGGTTTTGAATTTATTGCAAATAAAAATTTAAATCTTTATAAGGATAAACCAATAAATTTTAATGACTTCCTGGCTACATTACGAGCCGGATATCGTGGGTTCAAATCTCAGAGAAATAAATAAATGTAGTTATTTTTTAAGTACAGATAGGCAAAGTAGATGGATTAAAAGTAACGAGATTTGACTTTTGCTTTTAGTAATAGAAAAAAAAGTAAACATTCTATCACTGATCGGAAGGTATTTAGTACTCTCTTTATACGCGAGTACAAATTAATTTTAGTAAAAGCAAAACTCAGTTGAAAAGTATTTTAAGCTGCTTATGCCATTTTATAAAATGAGAACGCTTTTGTATGAAAATTAAGAACTTCAAATGGACATTTAAAATTAAAATGCACTCAAAAGAAAGCGAAATTGCGTTTGCATAGCAATCATTATCTTTTAAGTCAGTCTTTAGTAGATTTGAATTGAATATTTTGTCAATATGAAATATAATAAATTAATATAAAATCTAATTATCTAATATTAATATAAAATAAGTATATATTAGGGTAAGTTACTTCTAAGTTATTATAATTTTAAATGATTTCCGTACTTTATTAGTCACTTAAACAATAAAGTGTATTCCCGTGTCCCCAGTGGGGTGTGGGGCAGATGCATTTAGGCAAGACATAGAGGCAAGTAGATGATCAGCCTTCTATGTCCTGCCAGACCGAGTTTGTTTTTCTCCACCGGGAATCGAACCCAGGATCTCTCGGTTGTAACACTTACGCGCTTACCATTAGACCAAAGAAGCACTTAAACAATAAGAAATCTAAATTTTTTCCTTAATGTTTTTATTATCTAATTAAACACTTTTATTATCTTCGTCAAAAAATTTATTATAACAAAAAAGTCAGTTTTCTATCTCTATTTCTTCAAATGGATAATGATTTTAGTCTGTGGTATTATAAATCCAACCATAGTTACAAAATTATAATCTCTAAACCATAGATAATAATCCGCTTCATTGATAATCTGTCTTTTCGCGGGTCGATTCCAGATTCATAGTTCAATGTTAATGCAAGGCTGCTAACATTCAAGTACTAAGCTTCAGCGGTGCCGGGATAACTAGACATTTCGCTTGCTAATCTAATATTTATCCTCTCTCTCACTAACTTGGTAAGGAAGATAGGGATCGCTATATTCATCTCAACATTTCACTTCCGCTTTTACCTTCGTTAGACTGTGATACATTTTGAAAACCTCTGCGAATCTTATTTAATTAAAATGTTTTTGGTACGCACCCCAACGGCTTTGAGAGCCTTTTGTATTTTTCTAAATATTTTTAAGTACATTATTGTAAATAAATATGGTAAACATAGTTCAATTCCGAAGGGAAATGTTTTCCTTTGAATGACATAGAAGATTGATTGCTAGAATCTACTTGCCAAAAATAAAATATTTAAACAGGCTCAGAAGTTTTTCTGCCAAATACTTCCCAAGAGATGACAGTCTATAGAACTTTACGGTTTACTAAAATTATAAGATAATCCTCAACAAAATATTATGCGGTATTTGTTTTCAAGAGAGAATTGTATGAGATTATGAGTTATGGAGGAAGGTGATCCAAATTATATAACAAACTATAATTTGTTAAGTGTTAGAGTTTTGATAATACAAATTAAGTAATATGAACCGTACGTTACAAAATATTAAATATATATTAGTTGCGACTATAAATCGCGCTATTAAAATTATTACATAAAATTTGTTCTTAAATAAAACTGTAAACCTACTTCGAAGTGCACTAAAAATCATTATAAAAAACAAATATGTATTTGAAACCTCTTATAAAGTCATTTGATTAACACTGAGTGAATTTAATTCATTTATCTCCTTTAAAAAGCTGACATAATTTCAAAACAGTGCTTGAATACACTTTTTAATGTTAGTCTTGAATAATAAATCTTGCTGTATTAAGTGGGATACGAGTTGGCAAAAAAAGGCCATTACTGCGACCATAGTATTAAAAGTGAGCTATAGTGTTCTAGCAACAGACTCGGTGATCTGTTATTGTTTATTCAACGACGTTAGTAATTCTTTGAATCGTAAAAACTGAACAATTTTAACGGGTTCTTAACTACTTAAATCAACCTCATACTGAGTACTAACCAGTAGAGGCGCTGCTACATTTTCCATACAACAATTTAACGCAGATATCGAAGAATACACTATCAAAGTCCATGACATACTCAAACATTATGAATTTATCTAAGCTTACAATATGTGTACTAAGCTTACAATAGATACTTATACTCTAAGTACTGTTTCTTAAAAGATGAGAGACAATAACGCATGAATAGACTTACACTGTTAAAATAAATAAACAGTTAAATATTAAGAGGACCTAGAACCTATGATAACAATAGAATGGCTTGTTCAAAATGTCTTATGTAAACAGGCTAAAGTCAACGGCTTTCGCAATCATACGTATTCTCGTTTAAACAAGAAATTGTCGAGTATAAAACTCAATAAGGCTTCCCGTTCAGTATCAAATTACGGAATAGATTAACTTAATATTCCCGAGAAATTGAAACAAACGTTTAATAATAATAATAATATCCATTAATTTCGAATAAAAAACCATAGGTACAATATAATGTTCTGAATGCAAAATTACAATAAATATTAAATTCATATTTTTTTTATAATAAGGTAACTATAGATAAAATAAACTAAACTAAAATCAGTCCAGCAAAATGCGCATCCACCTATTTTGTATTGGGCAATCCAATCGAGAAGCAATCATCTCCAGAATGCCATTGCTACTGCCTCTAACGCGTTGCCGCATAGAGACTACCTTCATGCGAATAATTGCATGAAAGTCACCATGCGCCTCCGCAAACATCCACGATGCGCTACAGTCTCTTGGTAGGCGCAACAGCATCCTGAAGATGTTGTACTGAATTCGCAGGGTATTGGCAGCCCTACGGGTATGGCTTAGCCATAGACCTCTCGAGTAAAATGTTTGGCAGTATGTCTTAAATAAAAAATTAATAATATTATAGTCATATTTTTTTTAAACCATGAAACACGTGATAAAATAAAAAAAATACAGATCCTATTTCTACAAAAAATTAAATATCGTAACTCCTGTGTTACGGGATAGATATATTGTTTTTATTATTGTAAGCAATAGAAAAGTAAACTGAATGATATACGCATTTGCGTGTTCCGCCGGAGATCCTGGGTTCGAATTCCAGGGCAGCAAGTAATTATTTCGGTTGGGTAAGCAGAGGTTAATCACCACTTGCCTGTAAAGAAAATTATCTGTGCATATGCTTCAGAAATGTCACTCACTGTCGTCTGCCCCATTGTCACACTATACGTTTTCTTTAAAAAAATCCTCTTTTTTCAAAAAAATTATGAAAAAGATATTTTCTCCAATATGCGTAATAAATTAGTTTGTAAAGGAAAATATGAACAAGAATCACCTATTTCATTTATTTAATTTTTATGATTTGAGTTGTAACTTATTTAAGTTTTCAACATAAAATAATTTCATAGCGTAGAAATTTCCTTAGGATTTCTATTCTATTTCTAGGTACAACAGTTAGGGTCTCGAGTTGCGTTATTAAGGCTGTACTTGCAATTTAATTCAACCCTCGCAAGAACCAGGGCGTGTGTGGATTCAACGTTATTTACTTTACTTGATGAAGCTTACTACGTTATATTCTGGCGTCATGCTAGCTTTTATACTTAAACTAGCCAAGACTGATAAACTCAGACTTTTCTTAGTTTTAAAATCGCCACGAATCGCGGATTCGTTATACTTTAACATCGAATTGTAACAGAGTGAAGGACGGTCGCCTACGCTCTTTTTAAGAACCCTATTACAAAATTGGACCGCCTCCTTGGTCTAGTGGTAAGCGCGTAAGCGTTACAACCGAGAGGTCCTGGGTTCGATTCCCGGTGGAGATAAAAAAAAACTCGGTCTGGCAGGACATAGAAGGCTGATCACCTATTTGCCCCTAAAGAAACAATCGATCAGTGAAACAGATGTGAAATGCATCCGCCCCATACCCCACTAGGGGACACGGGACTTCACTTCATTACAAAATTGCGTGGACATATATAACTTATACAACTGCCCTATCACAGAACTAGCACGCACCATATATACAATAATACTCTTTGGATTATTAAACAATTTATAATTAAATATTTTCAAAATAAATTTGAAATATTTCTCTGTCATGTACTAACAAATATTTAGATTTAACGTAAAAATACCTATAAAATAGAAAGAAATTTTCAGTTATATCTGAACGTTTTTTCTAATTTTATGGTTATGACCGGATATATTTAAATAAATTGAAATGTATAGGAAAAAAAACAAGGCCGCTATAGACTATAATAATAACTATTCTATAAGTTTAAGCTGTCAAAAGCTTTCAGTTTCAGAGAATAAGAGCGTCAAAATTGACCATTTTATACAAAAACTAGCTGACCCGGCAAACGTTGTTTTGCCATATTATTTTTTGGGGTGGGCTACCCTTATCACTTAGGGGTATGAAAAATAGTAGCCGATTCTCAGACCTACTGAATATGCATATAAAATTTGGTAAAAATCAGTAAAGCCGTTACGGAGGAGTAAGGTAACTAACATTGCGACACGAGAATTTTATATATAAGATAAGCTTAAAATGTAAAAGGCTTCTAAAGTATAATTATAAATTAATATAGATATCACAAATTACGTTTTGCATAGTATTTTATCTTAATTGTAGTGCTTAGTAACATGCACTGGTAACATTTCATTATATTATGTTAACATAATTTTGTGTTTTAATTATTAATTTAAGAATATTTTTTTACACTAAGCAATATTTAAAAAAAGGAAAATGAGGTCAACCCGAATGCACGCTAATATTGAACAGAAATTGTAAAAGAAATTTCATTCCAGTCACAATCTCAGAAAATGTGATAAAAGACGGGGAATATTTTCATTTTTCCGGGTTTATTTTAACGAATTTTCGCCTCATGAAGTTCGTTAGGAGAATATTAAGTCTCGCGAAATTCACAAGCAAATAAACGGATTAAATGAGATTGTTGAATTTGTCACAAATGTGTGTACGTGAAACCAAATTAATTTGTTTGACATCTTGCTTGATTTTTTTATCGAACTTATTTAGTAGGTTAAAGAAGGCTTTATCGAAATTGATTTTCAGAGCATTTTAAAACCTTATTTAAAGAAAACTGTTTGAACAGATAGCGTTTAAACCATTTTCCTATTATTTAATTATTACAAATTTTCTCGACATTTTCTTATTGGAGTAATACCTATAGAAAATTTAGAAAGGCATAACTTTGAGTATGGGCCTAAGGCCTGTGTTTTTCTTTTTTTCATTTGGCTAATTATTTTTGAATCTCGAGTATAATCGTTTGATGTCAAACTCAATATGGCCCAGTTTGACATTTTATTATAATCTTTAAAAGTTAGGCGAAAGTAAAGAAATGTAATAAAACTTAATGAAAAATTAATATTACTTTGATATAAACAAAGCACCATATCTTCGATAAGCTTAAAATAATGATGCTTATTAAAAGTTTTCAAGAAATTCGACTTTGTAGTTGTTTTTAAGTACCTACACAAGTATTTAACTTTAATTTTAGTATAAAAACGTATAACAGATTTGTCTCTTAAATGGTTATGATAACCATGAGTAATTGTAAAAATATTAAATTTAAGATGATTTAACTAAAAACAATAAGTAAGTAGAAATTTCTAGTATATTATTACAATCTAGCTACATATATAATATACTAGTGACCCGCCCCGGCTTCGCACGGGTATAAAACATATATATAAACCTTCCTCTTCAATCACTCTATCTATTTAAACCGCATCAAAATACGTTGCGTAGTTTTAAAGATTTAATCATACATAGGGATATAGGGACAGAGAAAGCGACTTTGTTTTATACTATGTAGTGATATAGGTAAATAATAATTTCACAACAAGCTAACCCTAAAATAGACAACCACAGAACACTATGCGCAAATTTATAAATTGTAGGTATATCACAAAATGGTCGCACGAATGCTACCTTTAATTAATTCTACATGTTTATGTGTACTAGGGTCGTGAAATAACACTTGAAATAACAAATAGCAGTTTAAGTGACAAATAACACTATTATATGTGGGGATGTGACGTTGATAACATCATTTTGCTTTTATATTAACCACACGGGCTCAGAGGGTTTCGCCGCACGAATTTAGGAATGCTCTCAATGTTTTAACTTGTATCCATTGTACGTAAGTCTGTAAATGGGTGGATTTAATATGTAGGGGTTCATTTAAACCGTATTCTATTTCCAGTTTCGTAGAAGTTATATTTTTAACCGATACTAGAAAGAACGTTGTCAATCTGTGGTATATGCATCTCAACTATCGAGTTTCGTTAAAGCCAATATTTCCCTCGTGGAGGCTCAATTCAACGTAAAGTATCATATATAAAAATTTAAAAAAAGAGTTTTTTAATTATTTTTGTGAAAGTGATTGGACTGATTATTTTGATAAATAAATCTATCTGACGAAAGGAAATTTTGATTAAGGTCATGAATTTTGAGTAACGCAGTGTTGTAAAGTTACAGTTTAAATAGATGGTCGTTGGAAATAAATTTTTAAACATGATCAGTAAAGAAATCATACGATTCTTGGTTGTTTTTTTTCAGATCAACTTTATTATGCTTGGTAGAAACTCGGTCATTTATTAAATTTTAACGCTTAAAAAAAGTATTATTAATACTCAATATTTTGTCAGTCATCTGATTATAAGTAGAATTTTAAGGCATTGGTCCCTTCTCGATAAGGTCTCGCTGATACTCCCTTGTCAAAGGGAAGAGAAGGCGCCTTGAGCTTTTATTATGTAGGGCATAGGGATTGAGTCACATAAACCCTTCGCAAATGCATGCGGAGTTGTATGATTACGCATTTTTCTCCTTTGTTTCCACATTGTATAACTTAAATAGACTTAAGCTTTTCATTTTACATAAATAACACGTTAAATAAGATTAACGTTAACAAATTATCAAGTAAACAATCATTTTTGGAGCTGGGGCTGGAAGAGAAATTGCCTTGTTACTTGCAATTTGCAAGTCCATTTATCGTAAAAACATTCGTGGTTATTTAGGACTGAAACGGTGTTGGCAAATCATATTAACAATGTAAATTCGTTTGAGTATGTGAAGAATAATATTTAAAGGATTGTTAATTTTTTTAACCGTCCTTTAAAAAAACCAAAAAGGAGGTTATCAATTCGACGTGTATTTTTTTTCCGATGTTCCGCTCGTGCGTCGCCATCCGTAGACCGATTTGGATAAATGAGGTGCCAAACGATAGGGTAACTTGTGTCAAATATATTAATAAGAATATTGAATGACTATTCTAGAACTTTAATAATAAAAAATGAATGGCTTGGCGCCGCCTTTCAAAGACAAAACATGACAGTTTTATGCCCTTGTTGAATTTTAAATGAATTTTATTTATCAACACACGTCTTTTATTTATAGTAAGTTTATTTATAATACAAAATATATTTTTTACTTTTCGTTTTGAGGTCGGTTTTATTTTTTTCTTTAAAATTAATTTTTAGCTATTATTTTTTGATTTAACCTAACTTCTTCGGTTTACGTACAGCCGTGACTTTGTATTTAGGGTAAGAATTAGTAAAAGTCACTTCAAATATATAATGTATTTATTTTATAATCAAAAAATAAGTGATAGAATACACAATAGTTACTAGAACAAATAAAAACATAAGTTACAATTTACTATACTTAAATGCTTGATTCAACATGAATCACACCTTGATGAATACTTTACAGATTGTCTAAAAACATATTTAATGTTACAATAGTGTGGATCATTACATGCGTACATATAGAAAAAATGAGAATATTTTTTTATGTGTAGATATGCCACGGACAGCAAAGAATCGTTTTGGCCAGATTGATCTGACGATGCGAACTGGCTGCGGACTAATGCAGTTCCTCTGGACTAAACAATGCATCAGGAGTATGTCTAACCCCGGCAAATTCATACGAGGTGTAAGTGAGTTTGATTCCATGAAAGAAACCAACTCAATTTCACGTTTATTATACTATGATATACACGGCACTTATCTCTATAAAATGTTAACGTACAGGGATTTAAGTTAACATTAGACACATAGGACGAAACTGAGATAAACCCTCAACTAATTAAGCTGCGGACAGAGCCCGCAAAGCTCATTAAAGTATTCTTGTACCTTAAATTTGTAACAAGAATTAAGGAGACCCTTAAACTTAAGTCCGGACATAATAGAAAAACTTTTTAACAAACACTATGAGATGTATAAAAGTTTACGCAAAATATCCGATTCAAAAAAACTTGTATCAAACGCAATTATTTATTACAGTCAAACGCTTCAAGCTTCATTCATGATAAGCAAAAGTAAACGTTACACATTATCTTATAATGAAATGATAAAAATGTTGATGTTTGTTAGATTTAATTAAAACAAGTATATAAGATTATTTTGAAAAATAATTAGTGTGTGTGTAAAAAAACAATGCTATTATGATCGTTAGTCTTTTTTCAATGGTTAATAATAAAAAAAACTAACCGAAACAAAAATAAATTCTCCAAAAACTATATAACATTATAAGCAAACGGTAGGTAACTATGGCTGCAGTCGACACCGTCTGAATATCGTTTAGCTATTTATATATGAGTAATGTATAAAAAGAACCTTGATAAGGACTAAAAGCAGGATAACAATGAAAATTAATGTATGGAATTTCAGTAATAAACTCTATTCTATACAAATAAATATAACAAGCGCATTATGTTTATATAACCATCAATATAACAGAAATAAAAAGTATTATTTTAAACAAAAATACATTTTTATAATCCATAATAAATTATTGGTTCAAAGATATTCAGGAAACAAAAGGCTTCATTATTTTTCTTCTTACCTTTTAAATTCTTAACTACAATTACTTGCCTTACTTTCAAGATTGCAAGTTCTAAAATTAACTCGAGAAATTATTTTTTGCCTAGTGGTTTCGATCGCGTTTAAAAAATAAAAAAAGGATCTACTGAAACAGACACAAAACCAAACCAGCCGCCATCTTCAAAATGTAGTAAAACCTTAATTTGTAAAAATACCTTAGAAGCCACTAACTAGTATGCAAAATTGATCAGGGCACTCTACCCGCAATCCATGTGAATTATTAAAGTTTCTAAGTTCCGTAATGGCACTTGGCGACAAAAGAGCCCTTCAGAATTACTACCCTTTGTGAATATCGTATGTAGTTAGTGATTAGAGTGGTAATAATCTTGAATATAACTATTGTCACGACATCCTTTAAATAAGCGCCTTGCACGAATTCGGTTCCCGGGAGAAAATATACGAGCCATGGTTGTGTCCATTCATGGCATTTATAACTCATAAAATCACCGCGAATCGCGAATTCGTTCACCTTGTTTACTCGCGTAATAAATAGTTGTCGCGCATTTTATGAAAATAAACATACTGAATTTCGGATATATTTAAATAAATTGAAATATATTGTAGGCCACTATGGACTATAATAATTATTATTTTATAATATCTGATATATAAAATTCTCGTGTCACAATGCTAGTAACCTTACCTACTCCTCCGAAACGGCTTTACTGATTTTTACCAAAATTTATATGAAAATTCAGTAGATCTGAGAATCGGCTACTATCTATTTTTCATTTCGTTTGTGTCAGGTCAGTAATCCGTAAATTAGTTCAAAATAAACTTTTAAATACACTATATTACTAAAAAGTTAATATTTGGCAGGCGAGTAAAACAGAAAATCATAAAATGAACTATTTATAAGTACTATTTTTTTTCTGTTTAATTTATTACTTTAAAGTCTGTTTATGGTTTTAAAAATATATTAGAAAATTAATAGTGTCAGAGTTTCATGAAAATAGAATTATTAAGAAAATACATTTTGTAGGAATATGATGTGGTAAGCATATTATTTACACACATCAGTTGCTCTTGGACCATCTGGTTAACTCCTGATGAAAATAGATTGATGTTATATGTTTGTCAGTACCTAACCTCGAATTCTAAACGAATAGTCCAATTTTTAGTTTAAAAACTAATGATCAAGCTTGTCCTTAGCAACATTTCTTGAATATGTATTCACGTATTTATGAATTCTTATAATTAAAATGTCAAGAGATTTTTAAATTGTCTTCAACTTCACTTGTTACATCAAAGGTAATGGTCTCAAGATATCGGATATACACGACACTAAATTTCCTCGAAAGAAAGTGTTCTCAGATGCTTTTGTATATTTTCTGTAACCTCCATTAATCTTAGCTTTATTCAAGCATTTAGTTTGACGTTTGTATATGACATTCGATTAGGCCGTTATTGAATCCGCATGAACGCAAGTCTGTCTCTGACATAAGATGGATTAGTTACAGAATACATAATACTAGACTGGGATTTGAAGATATCGTCTTAACGAAAGATGTACGACTTCGTTGTGATGACACTGCAATAGTATTACAAAAATTTCAACGGTTATATTTATAGCGATTGAAAGAACAAAGAACAAAGAATAAAGAACATCAGTCCCTCGCCGCGTGCGTCTGTCCACGCGCTAATCTAAAAATCTACTGAACTGATTTTTGTGTTGTCAATAAATATATATAGATTAGTTCGATCGGCTGATGTCGAGAACGCACGGGTGGGGTTTCGTCTTCGTACTTGTCGGTAACATGCACGCGCGGGCCGTGCCGCACTGTATCAGTTAGTGTGGGGAAATGGTGATTGATACGCAGCCAATATAGTAGTTTTGACTGTCGGCCGGCAATATTCAATAGTCTTTCTTAAAAGAAAAAACTCTGTCTGATTGGAAGTGGTTGTGAATTTTGTTAAATGGGAAAGTCATTAGACGAAGTGTATTTATGTTTAGTTTTGTTTCTATTATTTTTTAATGGTAAATTGTTATATTGCTTAAAATATATATACATATTTTATAGTATTGGTAACTTACCACTTTTTTAATTACTGGTTTTGCTTGAAAGAGATCACTTGATAGCGATAAGTCCACCCGCTGCATTCGTTAATTGTTTTTATTTTCTGGCAATATTAATTAATTTCTCGTGCAACTAAACGTGAATAAGTTATAACTTAGTTGAAATTCAACGATGATTATAGGCCAAAGACACCAAAGATTTTAGCTTGCTCCAATAGTTTTACTATAAAGTCGGCAAGACCCTTTGCGTCTCTATAGCAATATTTTTAAAAAACGGTTCGTGATTTAATGCAAATAATCACACACAATTTAGCATTAATATGAAGAATTTCTTAGAACAGAAAAACTCGAACGAAAAAATCAATAGGTATCTTGATTGCGTTATTTTTTCAGTCTCAACTCACCAGAGGCCACGTTTAGTAGCAACATTATTGAATCCATTATTAAATATTAAATGAAAAAGGCTTTTCAATCTGGAAAGTTTTTAGAGCGAAGTTCTTTTTAAGAAAATCAATTTGAATAGATGAAAGTTCTAGCAATAATTTCAAAAGAATATCTCTTGATAATAAAAATAATATTAAAAGATAAAATTATAATTAATTTACAATATGTCAATCATACAAAACGTATTACAGCCTAAGGCTGTTTAATAAAACAAGTGAAATTGAAAACAATTTAAGGAACAAGGACAATTCTGGGAGATAATTAATTTGTCAGAACCTATTAATAACAAAAAGAATCTCATGAATGGATGTAAAGATCTTAATAAATTATAGCTAAGTTTCATCTTGATCATATCAGCTTTAAAAAAAAGCGTACATAAGCTTTTTTTTATTGGTTAAAACAGTAATTTTTCAATATTCTAAATGAAGTATAAGTACAATATAACAACGAAACGTACAGAAAAATGATTGATGATGTTTATCATTTTATTCTACATGCAAAAACACATAATGGCTCTCATGCGTTGCCTACAATTAATCAAATGACGTGAAACAACACACCTGTAATAATAACTAAAGCGAATGTGAGCGATGTGTGAATGTGGTACAGTCAAACACACAGATCCACAGACAAACAGCCAGAGATAATAATAAATTATTCAAAAAAGCTCTTCCACCGGGGTAGAACGCAATCAAAGCAAAAAGAAAAGAAATAAAATAAATGAAAAGGCCTATTATATTTTAACCTCACTTTTTTGCATAAAATTGTCTATTTTGACATATTTTACATTGTACTATATCAAAAATAACAGTTGTAACAGTCGTGTAGCAGTTTCTTCAATTATATTCGCTTTGGATACCAAGACTTCATTAATTATCGAAAATAAACGATAGCTGTTGCAAATTTATCCACTCTTTTACACTCCTACTATACAGACTACGAGATATTTTCATTAATGAAGCCAGCATTATTCTTTTCAATTTAGCACCAAATTACGTGGCTTAGTTAAAAAAACAAATCTCAGGCGGATATTGACTTGCTTCGAGCTCTTGATAAAGCGATTCAGTTGATGTAAATTATTTTTAATCTTTTTTCAGGCCCACAAATCTTATTGTACTAAAACTGATACCTTCATATATCTAAACCTATGTTATAAAGCTGAAGTACTTGGTTGGAACTGGTTTGAATTGAAAAATTATTTGTGTTGGATGATCCATTTATCGAAAAAGGATCATGAATGAAAAATGTTGCAAAAACGAGAATAATATCATGTTAAATTATTACTGAGAGTAGTAAAAGAAGTGAATTCCCGTAAACCTTAGTGGGGCATGGGGCAGACACAATTTGGGCCTGTATAACTGATAATTTTTTTTACAAGTACAATTAGGTGATCAACCTTCTCCTACCCAACTGAAACATTCATTTCTTTGGTATTCGAACCCAGGACCTCCGGCGCAACACGCAGACGCGTTAAGCACTTAGCCACGGAGTAGAGTGCTATGACTGGCAGTAATGTAACAGTTTCCAAAACCTACATTCGCACAGTCAGTATGTACTGATATTTAGGTAACTTCGTTTCCATCTATTGATGGCAATAACGTTAGCTTTGTTTCATCAGCAGCAGCAAGTCAAATGACGTCAGCAGTTCTAACAGACACTGCGCCATCTCTGATCTTATACTGCTACATAATCATAAGTTAATATTTTGTGTTTTGTTCAATCAAACTAAACAGAAACGTTCTGGTATATTTAAACACTAAATATATTTGGGTCGAGAATACAAAGAAAATTTCCAACTGATATTTTCATTTTACGGGAGAGTGAGAATCGGCAATTTTAAATCAACGATTTTAATTAAAATTGGTAACATACTGAACTATTTTGTTGTATACGAACCTTTGTGTTATGCAGCTGTTTGTCTTAACTGCATTGCTACAATTTGCAATAACTGGAAGGCATATATTTTTAACAAATTTATTTAGCCTAACTTATGTAACCATTCTCAGCTTCAGCTGAGGTACTAAACTATTATCATTCACGTCACTTACATTCACTATCTATCAACGAAAGTACTCTTTCTACGATTAACTGGAACAAACATACGAAAAGACAAACAGAAAAAAGTAAAGTATATTTTGTAAAGTATCGTTAATTTTTAATATGAATTAAAATGATGAATTTTGACAATACAAATTTATAGAAAAAAGCTTGTTGTAATTATAAAATCAAGCATTTACATAAATAATTATAGTTACAAATACTCTTCCAAAGACTAGCCTATTTAACATCTTTCGCTTGCAATAAATATTTTCTATTGTAAATAATTTTATTATCGCAATTCAGAATGCACATGAAACCACATGATATGGGTTTGTAATTTAATCAAATTAACTGAACATGAGGTTATTCAACGGTCAACGGTCACGAACTTGGAACTTGATGTATTAGCGGTTTGCGATATTATGAGTAGAATTAAGGCACTGACTAGAATATATATGAACAACTTATTGCATGAAAATATTTATACCAACTTTAATATATATTAAAAATAGCTCTTTAAGTGACAATTATTTAGCTGTAATTACAATAGCGGTAATTGAAAGCCTCGTGGCTAAGCGGTCTTATAAGCCTACCGCGAAGCCTGAGATATCGGGTTCGATCCCCAGTCCGAACGCAATTATATTTAAAATTTATATTTGTCACATAAATAAACTGTAATTGCAAACCAAAAGTCATTGGCACGTAAATGGAATTGAAAAACTCAATCAAAAAATACTTCTAAAATCTAGAAATCAACTTAAGTCTCTACGAAAAGGATCTGTACTGAGCTGTTTGATTTGAACAACGAGAAATAAAAAAATGACAAATTTACGTGTAGGCACAGAATCCTATCTGCATGTAAAGAAAATAAAAATACGTCCAAAACATATAGTACTCGCATACTGTCTGTTTTTTGAAAATAAAATCTATTTTAACTACTTAACTTAATGGTACTATTTATCTTGAATTTAATGTTTATACAGGAAACAACACAATAACAGACTGGAAAGTGTTGCCAGCTATATATTTATAGATTATTTTAATCAATCAAAGTGTGTTCAGCTGTTAAGCTGAGACTAATTACACATTTGTATAAAGTATGAATATACCTATTCGTGCAGCTTAACGCTGAAATTAGTAATTTAGGCTTTATTTTGGCAACCATCCAACCTATGTGGATCTCGCTTTGTGTGGCGTCATGTTATTTAGCGTGGGGAAGGGTTAAAATTCTACTCGACGATATTGCGTGTTGCAGTGCACTGTTTACTGTATGAAAACCATTGGTGGCCTGAGTTGCTTTATAAAACAGTAGATTTACGGTAACTTCATCTACCTCCATGGCATAAATGCTTGACAGTCTGGTGACTGATCACCTACTACACCTAAAAGCTTGTAAAAACAAATCACTGGAAACAGGCGCAGAAATGTTAACTTGCGGAATTTCACTGCAATTAATTTTTTTATATTTTATTTATATTCTGTAAATCACAATCGAGTATTTAAGTCACCTCATTTAGTGATTGATGAATCATATTCTACCTATCATCACAGAGTGTGGTGAGCACGTAGATGAATCCAGAATCCCGAAGTGCTACATCTAAACACTTGTAGATTAAACCCGAATAAATACATAAAAGAATGTTATTATTACTACTTATTTATTTAATTGTTTTAAGTGTGATCTATAGGACCGTATATGGCTTTTATGTGTTAAAATGATAGTCTTTTATCTAATAAAAGATAAAAGACTATTTCAATTCTGTTTGAAATTCGAAACACAATCGTTAATAGTGAATGAAATACACTTTGTAAAAACTGAAACGCATCCATCACTGAACGATGTATCGTTTATTTTTATCTGTGTCAATTTTAACCAATATCATTATTCACATCATTCTCAATCAAATTTTCATATATTTTTTTTATATTTAAGGCAAACCGGCAGGAGGCTCACTTACGAGAAGCAATCCGCCGCCTCAACGCCTGTTGGGCCACTGGTGCGTAGCCGGACTTTTAAAAAGAGATACGCTCTTTTCTTGAAGGTTCCTAAGTCGTATGGTTCGGAAATACATCGGGAGGCAACTGATTCCACAGAGTGGTGGTGCGCGGCAAAAAATGCCTTAGAAAACGCTCAGTTGTGGAACGATGAACATTGAGGTGGTACGGATGAAATTTCGCATACTATTTACGATTTTTCTATGAAATACGATATAAACAGGTTAGAAAATCAAACATCTGTATTTAAAATCTTACAGCACCCCTAGTGGTTACGACTTCGATCAACAAATGGGTAATAGGCAAACTTACTTACTTACTTCTCTTGGTAATCGTATTCTTCAAATACAGATATCAAATCAAAATATTCTTTATTATTTTTTAACCCACAATAAGAAATATGTTTAACTTCGACCTGTCCTGTCTGTCTGTGAAGACGTACGATGCTACAAAAATGAATGAATGTTACATAAATTTCGATGGGGTTATTTCTGTTTACAAAGCTTACAAGTTAATCTAATAGTTAGTCTAATAGTATAAACTGTGGTGTTTTTTTTACTCGCTTTCTTGCACTGGAGTACAACGGGCGGCCTTATCGCTAATCAGCGATCTCTTCAAGGCAACTCACAATTCTCAATTCCTTTTTTCTATCGATATAAGTTTTATTTTGTAATGTAATGAACAGACATTCTGATTTTCCGAAGATTAATTCGCGGACATAAGTGTGTATAAAGCTAACATTAATATTTAATACTTGTTCGACATTTTAAATGAAAAGGAAACTTTAAAACATTACTCTTAAGCAAAACTCCTTCATCTTTTGAAATTTAATCATTTACTTGCATAATTTATATTAAAAATGCAAACTTTTCTATCAACATAGCTTTCTGCCGCGCAAATGAACGCGCTGACTTCTCGACAATAAACTTAATGAAATATCTTTAAAATAGCTCTCGACTTCTCTCGTTTTAATTAGATGTACTTCAAATAAAATTACTCGAGCGAGAGTGTTGTCGAGGTGATTTCGTAAAATTTTTGAAATCACAAATTTTCAATTTAGAATATTAATATTTTTACAGTATTCGGCAATTTGTATTCGGCAGCACTGTGAAATATTTGTATGAAAAAATCCAACCATTTAAAAAATAAACTCTTGGCAGTCACACTAATTCTTTATCAATGAATTTTTGTTTTAATTAATCCGAGTACATTTATAGCATATAGGTTTTGTTAAATATACTATGTATGCATATTATAGTAGATTTAAAATAAACTTTTCTCTTGTTCTCTTGGATTCCAAATTAAATTCAGTTAAATAATGGTGTGACTTGTACTGTCGACACCAAACAGTGTCATATATCATAATCTGGCGTTTCGTTTATGATTAATTAGATAAGTTTTAATTGCATTCGAGATTAAGCAGGCTGGCCGGTAAGTAGGAACCGTATTTACTGTGCATTATTCCATTTTTAAATAAATGATTTTAAAATGGAAAAATGCTTGTGATGAATAAATTTATACGTGAATGGTTTCAAAGCTCAAACAAGTAGACCATACAATAATGAACGTGAAATGCAAACGATCGAAGATTCAATAATATATTTGTAATTTTCTGAAGTATCATAGCTCTTAGTTACTTTTTGGTTTTTGGTTTGACTCAGGACTTTACGGATATAGAAATATAATTTAAAAATTTAGAGAATGATTTTTAAACTATATTAGTATGCTAAAATATTTTTTTGGTTTGACTCAGGACTTTACGGATATAGAAATATAATTTAAAAATTTAGAGAATGATTTTTAAACAATATAAGTCTGTTAAAATATTTCTCTATCAAAAACTATAAAGGACACTTCTCATTAGAGGGCGGATAATTTTAATGGCCCGGAAGTGAGTTGAGCGTCGCGGCTAAAAGATCCAAGTTTTTAACGGTTTTTAAGTTTAAGTACTTTGAAGTACACTTGAATAAAATCAACGATACTTTATAAATATTATTTTTCTATAATATTTGGACTTTTATTTAAATTTACAGTTTTTATTGAATAAAGATTTTCGAGTGGTTGTGGGTACATTTGACGTTTTTCTCTCTGTAAATCTGTGTAAACACACATCAAAAAAGCCTCTTTCACTTGACAAAGTTGAAATATTTTTACTCGTATCAAAATATAATTAATGAATACATTATTTATTGCCTTAACATTTGAAAACACATTATTTTAATATGAAAATCTTATATAAAAAACACAAACGTAATAATTAATTTTTAAACATTTTAAGCAATTAAAAAAGATTTGATGTTTATATTGTACTAGCGACCCGCCCCGGCTTTGCACGGGTGTAAAACATATATAAAAACCTTCCTCTTTAATCACTCTATCTATTAAAAAACCGCATCAAAATCCGTTGCGTAGTTTTAAAGATTTAAGCATACAAAGGGATATAGGGAAAGCGACTTTGTTTTATACTATGTAGTGATGTGTCTGTCAAGAATGAAATGATGACAACATGTCTCTTAGGACTTTTTGAAGCTAAAGCTGGGTTATTACAAATAACCCTGAAAATTCCAATATCAACGTCGTCAATAAAGTCTTGTTTCTAGAGCTTAAAAGCATTTTAATACAAGTTTATTTCTGATTGCTCTTTACAACCCTCCGATATATGCATCAAAACATATTTCATTCGGCTTGGCTGCAGCCCAGCGAACAACTATATGTTTGAACGAATATAGTGTATTTACTATTGTATAATACATTTCTAATGGCGTCCACTACCAACAGAAGAAACATACCATTTAAAATCTACAAACACTGTTATAATATAAGATGTTGCAGCCTGTCTAGCAACAAATCTAGAGTTCCATTCTACTATTAATAGACTTGCGAGTACAACAAAGCACATAACATTTTTTTAACAAAGCAGAAAGCAAGTAGAAATGGAAGTAGATGTCTTCTTAAGAACTGTTAAGAAGAACGTGTTGTATTAACTGTAACTTTAGAATGTGATTCTTGCTAGTTGGACGTGGAATAGTTAGCCGTTCTTTTCTATGCATTTTATATATCTCTTACTCCCACAGTGATTCGGGCAAATGTTCATTTAAATAAATTCTTCCAATCTGTATTTCTCATGTAAAAATTTAATTAATCTGTAACTCTGTATGATATTGAATTCGGGTGCTTAAATTAATCATTATTTTAATTCATCTCAGTGCTCTGTATTACAATATGTACTACAAGTTTAACTCTCAAATAAATATAATAATATATTAACAAAAATATTCTATAAAATAAACCAGTCTCTTTAATATAACATTTGAATTGTAGATAAGTGAACAATTTAGTAGGTATTCCTAATTTGTAAAAATCCCTTTCTGGCTCCGATTCAGTAAAAACCTTTAATTTGCTTAGTACTTCCTAATTAATTTTAATTTAGTCCGCACGTGACTGATTAAAGAGTCAACTGGGACTTCGAAGTTTTCACGAAAAATTATTACCTTCAGTTTCCGACAAAAGTTTTACGAATAAAGTTTGGGCATTTGTCAGTTTAGATCTTTTTATGTCAGTGGAGATGAGGAATGTTTGATTTACACTAAGCCAAACTTAGCTTATGGTACTCCTAAGTGATTCTATCTTTTACTGTCATCAATAAAAAGAAGATGATAGCATGATACTTAGGATGTTTTATACTAAGATTAGGAGGAATTAAAATTGCACAGCAAAGCTATAGTCGACAATTCAGTTTAGGCAGATTTCTCGAAAATATCATATCCTGAAATTAATTTCTTTGGTTTAAACCTGACCCATAGGTAAAGAGGCGTACGTGTCCTAAATTATAATTTCGTATATATAAAATGAAATCTGCATCTGTTTCATTGATCATTTTCTTTACAAGCAAGTAGTAGGTAAGCTTCGTTTACTTATGTAACCGAAACATTTCTTTTTTCAGGATTCAAAGCCAGGATACGGCATGCATTAGATATCTCTTATAATGTATGTATTAAAAATAGTTCATTGTACATTAGGCAGGTAATTGACTATTAACTTACTTTAGCGTACTTTAAATAAAAAAAACTTATTTATAAATTATATATATATCCACACAGGAGTAATGCATAAAACAAAGTCACTTTCTCTGTCCCTTTATCCCTTTGTATGCTTAAATCATTAAAACTACGCAACGGATTTTGATGAGATTTTTTTAAATATATAGACTGATTAAAGAGGAAGGTTTGTATGTATGTTTTATACCCGTGCAAAGCCCGGACGGGTCGCTAGTATTTTATAAAACAAAATTTTGACCACGTATTTTTTAAAGACATAAACATAATGAGACCATAAATTATTCTTATCCAAACGACTTAATCCTCTGTGGAGCGCGTAATTTTTAAAATTTTCATACATAATTTATGACACCTCTTACATTTTTTCCTATATATATACCTTCATCATAATCGCCTTTATAGTAATTAATCATTCGTATTACTTACTAGCTGCACCTCGAGGTTTCAACCGCGTTAATTTCGTCGTAACGTGACGTCATTTTGTGAACGTAGCCAAAAGATAGACATATACGCGGACATTTTTTTAGATCATTTAAAGAGTAATAATTATTTCATACATATTTTTTGAGTAACTTGAGCCGTTTACGTAGCGCACGCAACGGAAGCCCTCAAATATGGATAATTTTAGCCGTTTTTGCAACATCATTCACTCGTTTTGGTCGCAGCGTGATGTTATGTAGCCTAAATCCTCGATAAATGGACTATCCAACACAAAAATTATTCAATTCGAACCATTAGTTCCTAAGATTAGCGCGTTCAAACAAACAAACTCTTTCAGCTTTAAAATAATATATATACATATATAGATAATTAGTGCCAAGAAGATTCTAAGTTTGATTCCTGAAATAAATTTTTGTTTAAGGAGCAGAGGGCTACGTAGTTGCCTGTAAAGTGATCACAGAAAATGATCTTGTTCCCACTAAAAGTTTATTACACGGGAGTTTAATACATTATTGCTTACATTAGACACGAATCATTTGATGTATCATCTTAATCAAATAGATGTTCGATACATATTTAATTTCTGTATTGATGTTTACTAGCACTTAATAACTTTAGATCGGGTCTAAAGTTTGCTTGGATAAACTTCATATATTGATCGATATTGGTATCTTGAATATATCAGGTATGTCAAACGAATCAAAATTGGGTTTCTATATAATTTAAGGTCTTCCAATATGAATCTATGTAGTGTGTAGTTTAGTTGGTATGTCTAACAAATATTTTTTTAAATAACACAGTATTAAAATTTAAACGAAAAAAACGAGTTTTAAACTACTGAACAGATTTTGTAGAAATTTAAATGGATCCACACGAGAAGCACCATCTATCAAACAAACAAAGAATCTTCGAAATCGATTCACCCAGTCGAAAGTTCAGGACACAATAAAAACAGCGTTGAATTGAGTACCTCCTCCTTTTTTGAAGTCGGTAAAAACACAGTACATTCACGTAGATCACGTTCACCAAGGAGTAAATTAAAGTATTTAACTCTAGTTGGTTACGGCTTTGAAGACAAACTGCCTCCATCCGTTTCCGCTTACAACTGACGTTAATAGGTGGCTAGCTTTTTTAAAAATAGAATTGATGTCAAGCAAATATTTTGCGACCTTCCATATTTTTTATATTGTGCAAAAACGATTGACCTGTTTCTATTAATTTGTCCCTCATGGTAACTAAATTAATAAGACATATTATCTGTCTTAGGATTATATAACGACTAACCGTCAGTTTCTCGAAGGTCATTGAACACAAAAATTAACTAATCATCTATCAAATCTCTTGTCAATAGTAAATTGAGTTGCAGAAAGCTTGATTATTTATTTTGATTTGATCAATTTTTCAGTTGAGAAAAATCAAAGTACATTTTGGGTTTCCAGAAAGCTACTTATGCCGTATTCATAAACTAAAGTCAAATCCTTTGTTAAGTAACTGGTGCTTCTCGACGAATTAGCTAATAAAAAAAATAGTTTTTTGCGCGTATCTAATAGTTTTTCTACAGATATTTCTTTCAGAAGCTATGTAAAGTGTATTTACTAAGTTAATTTGATGCTTACAATATTGTTTATAACTTAAAAATGAATTTTAATAAGTCATGGACTTGCGGTATTGTTAATATTTTGTCCAGAAAAAAATTACTTAACATAGTTGTTAAATTAAAAGCGATGTTAGTTGAATAACGATTTGATTAGCCTATCAACACCCGGGCGTAAGTATTATTTGACTTATTTCTGACATAGCATATTTGCATTATAACTTACTTCAACAGCTTAGTTAATTTTGATAAATGACGCTCCTGACGTCTATTTAACCAGTGCAGAGAACGTCGAAATATAACAAGTATTAAAAGTTAAGAATATAATGTTAAATTTGGAAATATGTTGTTAAACAAACGGAATACTTTCACGTCAACTATAGAGTAATTTTGTTACTTTACAAACGTAGTAGACATATGCAAAACAAATTTTCGCGTCAGTGAAAACATGTGTCGAAAGTTGAAACCCAGCAGTGTGACATCACAACGAAAATTCCATTCTAAACGAAGGAATATAAAACGATAAAGCACTTACGAAAAACATAAGTCTGTGAGCTCAGAACAGATAATAAAAAGTTATGTAATCAATATTTTATGTTACCAGTCTCTCCATTTAATGATGGCAATAAATTGATGAACGTTATGCCAGTTTAGAAGTAACTTACCCAATTCATTAATGCTCTTGTTTAACCTTTCAGCACTTCAAAAAAGGAGGAAGTTCTCGGTTCGATTATATGTTTGTATAGATTGTACAATGGCCTATTAAGGACCGATTTTATTGATTTCAGTTTGATAAATCGTGTTTTATAATATTTTAATAAAATATAAATAGATCCAGTATTTAAAATTACTCTGCGAAAAAGTGATAATTGTTAAATTTGTGTTTCTTTAAAATAAATAAATAAAAGACAGTACTTAACACACTTCTTCAATACAATCTTCAGGATAATCTTTTGTATAGGTAATAAAATTACGAGTTGTGTAACAGTCGAAACTCGAAAGAAGTAAGTTTTGTTAGAGGAACCGCAATCTAACAAATTAGGAAAGTTCCTACGATTCGGTACACATCCGGTCCGGGTATCCGGGCACAAATTTGATATGGATTGAAGTTATTAACTTCTATTTGACACAATATATCTTTTCAACGCAATATTTGGATATATTTGAAAGAACTCGTTTCACGTGATTTATTTAAAACAGTAGCTTTTCACTAAATTCATAATAATACTAGTAGTGAAGACAAATCAAATTTGAAATGTTAATTACAATTAAGAATATCTCATAAGCGGTTGAAACGATTTTCATAAAGCTAAGATCCATTTCGAAGACGTCAGCTTTCAGACCAAAAAACCATTCGTTTATAAGCTACGATGCTAATCACAGACACACATACCCACATACAGACATATTATGACAGCTTATATATTTTTTGTCGGGTGTTCAAACAGCGTCTAAAATTTTTTCTGTCTGTCAGTCTGTCACGTATGTTTGCTCCAGATAATCTCTTTGAGTTTTACTGTGATTTTGCTGATGTTAGGCACAAAACAGAGTCCTGGAGGTCCTTGCTCGACCAGGCCATGAACCAATGGGCTGTAGCGCCAAAGTTGCTGATGTTACAAGCATAAACTGTGTTAATTTATAAAATAGTTCCTGATACAAAAACATTTCTACATGTAACGCTGTGCTAAGACCTAAGGTTTGAAGTAGCGTGTTAATAACGTTTTTTGTCGTCAATAATATTTCTAAGCCTCTTTTTATATTATTGAAGTCACATTCTTATAAAAAAAATTTGTAATTCTTACAAGACATTGGTTCCTATAAAAGACTGCATTTATGTATAAGTTTTTTTTGTGTTGCGTCATAAAAATGTAATGGTACCTTTATTAATTTTTTTAACTTCAATGATAGATTTTCTTAAAAGTTTCAATCCATATTTCGCCCTCTTAGAATTTCCAAAATCCCATGTCTTTTTAATAAAATTGCTCTAATGTCTGTAGTTCTAACATCAATAGTTTACGTTCAAAGATGTTAGTCAGTCATTCAGTCAATTATTAAATCCCGTTAGTTTAAGGACTTGACATTTACTAAAGCACACAATCATTATTTGTCACACTGATGCAATAAAAACTCAATTGGATTTTATTTGAAAGCAATTTTACACAAGAGAACATCGCAAGACAAATCTCCAACATCGACGGGTCGCTTAGTTGCGGCACATTCTAACACCGTCGCTGCTTTAGTAAATTCTGCCAGTTTAATCATTTAACCGAAAACTTTCTCTTTGTCACTAACTACTTAGTAAAACAAAGTCGCTTTTTCTTTCCTTATATCCCTTTGTATGCCTAAATCTTTAAAACTACGCAACGGATTTTGATGCGGTTTTTTTTTAATATTAGAATTATTGAAGAGGAAAGTTTTTATATATGTTTTATACCCGTGCAAAGCCGGGGCGGGTCGCTAGTAGTATATAAATAAATAGATATATACACTGGTGAAACTAATATATAAACAGCTATAAGGCTATAGATAAGTAAATAATGAATCTGGCTATCATATTTATTAATTACAAATCTTAAATCTAAACTCAAGTACCTACTAAAATATTTTGAGAATTATTTTTTGCCATATTTAAAAAAAATACTTTGAGATCTGATTTTATGAGAAATATTGGGGCTGAAAGCTGAGTTTTTATTTATAATACAAATCGTTGATATTAATGATGGTAGCGTATTAATCATCATACGAACTACAAGTCAATACGTGCTTATTAAAATTATATTAGGTAGTTAATTCTATAAATTAGTTATTTTAATGCAATGAAGAGGTTCATTACCAAACTCGCGTGTCTATCTTATAACGCCCACGGTTCATTATTCATACAAATTGATACAGGTAAGAATATTATACTCTGAGCATTAATTATGCGATAGAACGTGAGTCTATAAGATACTCTACATGAAACTGGCTTAATTGAAAACATTATAAACGTAATTAAATTTATTCATAACTCACGCACCACTTTATCCTATGTTCATTACTAGCTCTATTATTGTTTGTCCTATTTCAACACCTCTAAGACTTTTTCGCAATAAAAGATAACTTATGATCTTCCTCTATTCTGTCTTTACACTCAATTTCGTCAAAATCGTTTCAGTGGTTACAGCGTGAAAGTGTGATAGACACAAAGGTGGAAGTTCTCAATTCGATGTGTGTTTTTTTAATGTTTTAGAACTCTCTCAGAACTTTAGACTGGGTGAACCGATTTTGATAATTCTTTTTTTAAAGCTAGTGGTGCTTCCTGTGTGGTCTCATTTAAATTTCAAAATCTGTTTAGTAGTTTAAGAGTTACAGTTTAAAGTTGGTTTTTTTTGTTAAAATTATAATATTAGAACTGACTAATAGAAAGTATGAATACAATATACAGAATAAATTAAATTGAATTTAAAAACCCCCCGACATGTTAATTAGATATAACATCAATAACACAAGTCAACAAAAAAATAATGTTTTTTTGTGTCTGTTTTAATGACTATTATCTGAATTTCCATTGAAGAATAACCAAAAACTCAATTTATAAAAAAAAAAGTTTGATTCTGTACTTTACACGATGATAAAAAATGTACGATTTTTGACAAATGCTTAGAGGTTACTCTTAAAAGCAAACTTTCTGAGATAAAAATATTATTTCTTTTATTAAATAGGTATAAGAAATCAAAATCGGATACATAGAACTCGGGGACTAAATTCGTGTTGACTTGTGTAATCGATCACCTCCTCGGTCAAGTGGTAAGCGCGTAAGCGTTACAACCGAGAGGTCCTGGGTTCGATTCCCGGTGGAGACAAAAAAAAAACTTGGTCTGGCAGGGCATAGAAGGCTGATTACCTACTTGCCCCTAAAGAAAAAAATCGATCAGTGAAACAGATGTGAAATGCATCTGCCCCATACCCCACTAGGGGACTTCACTTTTGTGTAATCGATGAAGACATCTTCATAAAGTAGCTATCATCCTGATCATACCAGCTTTTGAACAAAAAACCGTGTCATGTTCATTCGTTTAGGAGATACAATGCCACAGACTTAAACACCTTTCTCTTTGAGTTAATTATGACTATTATTATGTTAATACAACCCTATTGCCCTATTGAAGCCATTTGTATAACGTCTCAGAAACGGCTAAACCTCTTAAAAGTGGTTTTCCTGTATAATATAGGGCACTTATTTCTTTTGCATCGTTTAGTGTAAAAGTAATAAATATTGTATTATCTTTGTTTAGTAGTTTAATTAGTGGTATAGAGATAATTAATATTAAGGTGACCAACTATTTTTTGTTCAAAAAGAGTACATCTTGCAATTATTTCATAGGTAAAAAAAATAAAAAACGATAGGAACTTTATTTTCTTTTAAAAACATATTTTTGTTCGGAGTGGATTTTTGCTAAATGCGGATGTTCGTCTAATAATGTAGCCACATCCGAACAACTTTCATTTTGCATATTAAATTTGACTGTTAAGAGGGCAGATAATGTTTTTACAGAAAGTTGCGACTTCTCACTGCTCCAATAATCTCTCCCCCCCCCCCCCCCTCTAGTTAAAATACCCTTTCAACATAAAATAATTTAAAAAATGTTTTCGAAATACAAATGAGTATAAAATTATACAAATGAGTACTTTCAGAGTACAGGATTTGATAAGAGTATGGTTTGCAAAAAAGAGTACAAAACTCAGTAACTAAGTCACCTTAATAATATGACAGTATGATGATATTTGTTTGAAATGAATAACTCAAAAATGTTAATCGCATTGCATCACATTCAAAGCTCATGGTTATTTCATGCGAAAAGTCCTGAATTTCTGTTCGAGGCGAGAAGAATTGAATTAATGATGTCACAATAATACATATTCACGAGTATATCCCTTTGCTAACACTAAATTCGTGTAAGCTATACCACCATAAATCACTGCTATTGTATCTAACCCGTAACTGCCGGTAACAAGCCAACTACAGAGCGAGGGTCGAATTGACCACTTATACATTCCAGCGTGCGCAAATCTCGAGTTAGAATCATTCCAACAATAATCGGAATTCCGCTTTCAGATTTCATATAAGGGACGACAGCAAATCAAATCTAGCAGGAGTTACTCATAACTAGATCGTAGGATATATTTATCGTGTATGTATAATAACTTTTTTTATCATAAAACTGTTCTCATTTCGATTTTAAATTTGACTAAACGAATGAATCGATTATGATGCGGCTTTTTGAAAATGGAGATAATCGGTATGATTCTTAGCTAACTTTATGAATTTCATACATTTATGAGGCATGTTTTTTATTTTTTAACACTGTTGCAATGGAGTGCAACGGGCGGCCTTATAGCTAATCAGCGATCTCTTCCAGGCAACCCAATATTTGTTAGTAGGCTAGCTTCCTATTTTATTGGTAAACAACAAATTATAGGGAGTTTTTAAATTGTCCACATTTTTACTTATTATATTCACTGTTTATATATTTATCTTCGCATTCGTAAGCTCTCGCTAGAGCTTTCTTGGTTAGGCTGGATCTTTCAAATCACTAATAAAAGCAAGTTATAAAATAAACAGCTAATTGCAAATATTTGGTTCACAGAAACCCAATTCCATTGTTTGTTTAAGAGATTTGCTCAGGGATATCTTCTAATATAACTGACGTAATATGTTATGACATACAGTCAAAAGGGACTCAACTTTGTCAATTTATCCACTTCTGTGGCTTTTGATACATTTTCGTACCTTCTTAATATTATAGAAATGGCTGACGCGACTTGAACTTAATTACTTCTTCGTAATTACAAGTGTCGATGTTTGAAAACACCTACAGACTTCTTATGTAAATTGAACCTTTGATTTTCTATTTTGAGATCATATTTATAAACATAATCAGCCCTACCCATTTAAATATCGTGTAAAAAATATGAATTGAATTTCGGCTAATATTATACAAACACAAAATTTAACCGGTTTGCGTGTTTCTAGCGTTGCGGTTCGTATCGAGATATTAAAAAAACTGTTTTATAGTAAGTACCTATCCTGTTAGTATAGTAAAAAATATACACTTTAATTTTATTTGTATATAGATTTGCAAATTTCAAAAGTAGTTTAAAATACCGGCAATTTTTCAGCGAGTGTAGATTTTAATTCCCAGCCCTGTAATTTGGCAAGATCCAGTTCAACTAATTTGTTCTGCACTCAAGAGTGGCGCAACATATGCTATTTTTATCTACTCTCAAAGCTTTTCGCTTTTTCAGTGACATTTTTGCATGAATACCTCTTTGGCTACAAAGCTTACTGGCGCTACCTAATTTATGTAAAGAAGATAATATGTAGGTAAGGTTGGAATTTTAGTAAACTACACAGAAGTAGGTTATTCAAATTTTTCCGGTGAGACTTAAGAAGTTTTCAAAAGAGACAGAGGCCTTTGTATTATTCTGTAAATCACTTATGGCACTGTTTATATAGCGTAGACTATTGTATGAGAAAAAAAAGGCGCAGATAAGATAAAACAAAAATCGCTATCAATCATTTGCGTCTCGTTATTTTATATGATTTTGAAAATTAGATTAACTTAAGTTTAACACAAGTTAAGTTTTTCAAATTGACTTAGTTTCATTAATATATAGATTGAAATGGAAAAAAATCATATTTTTAAAAGAAAATTCATGTTTTCTCTTTGAATCTATCGAGTTTTAATTTTGAAAAAAACTAGCTAATATCTTGAAGATGCTACTAGTAGTAAATGATTCAATAACCTTCACCATACATTTCTTTAAGTCATTGAAAATGTAAGTACATGGACACTAAAAACATTACACTCCTTTTTTGGTCAGTGTAAAAGGATGTTACAGTTAATTTTGTTTCAGTCACTGAAATTGGTATGAACATCGCCATAAGGTACAGTTAATCTGACCCCTTCAACTTCGTTTGAGTAAACTTTCACTATTAGCTTAGGTCGTGTTATGAGAAAGGATGGGCTCCGAAAATTTTAATTTAATCATCGAAAACCAACGGGCTCTTAAAGTTTGGATAGGGCTTAAATTGTTGGATTAGTTCTTAATTTCAATTAAACTACGCCCTATAATATACCGGACCTCGACTAGCTATTTAACTGACAATCAATTAAATATACTATAATATAGTATATAAATAATATATATACATATATATATATAAATATAAATAATACAATATATATAATATATATATATATTATATAATATATATATATATATATTATTTATATCTATATAGTAAATTTAACGTCATGGTATTTATTCAGAAGTTCGTAGTGTGTGTGGTGGATTTAAAAAACCAATTTTTGTTTCTGTTTTAATTGTGTGATAGATTATATAACCAGGCAAGTAAATGAAAAAAGTTAATACGAAATTTAAACTTTTGCATACCTTCATGTGACTCAGAAAGTCGAGCAAAAAAATGAGCAGAATTATTATATCCGGCATAAAGTATTTACAACTGTTCATGTTTCTGAACGAGTAACCGTGACGCGTGACAGTGACAGTGACATTTGACGTGAGATATTAAGTGCCCGATGTTTCACTGACATAAAGAAATATAAACATTATTAAAAAACTTAATAAATCAACGTAATGAATCAATATTCTACTTTACGTGTTTTTTCTTTAGTAGGTATTGAATGTTTTAAAATATTAATAATAGTTCGATCTTCAAATCTGACACTTCCACAACTAAAAAAACAACGCAAAAGTAATACCTAATGAAACCATTTTTTTGAAGAAGAAGAAGAATAACATAGATGTTGAATTGATAACTTCCTTCTGAAGATCGGCTGAAAACGTATTTATTGTACAAACAATTTTCAAGAAGGCCTTTCATTCCTTTTTAAACAATTTTTCATTCATTTAAATTCATACCACTTATTAATATTAAAAGCAATACGAACTGAAAAATATCAATAGCAATTAAACGTGTGTTTCCATATAAAGTCGTTTCCGAAGTGTAATTACAAAAAACAATGAAATTGGAATCGAAGCCATGTAAACACATAAAACAGTTCTGTGAATACGCTATTAGCATTATTGTGGTCTCCATATTGCGGCAATTCGAGGAAACGAGTTGGTATTTTTTTTATTTTTTTTACAATACTCTATACATAATGGCCTGTTTTTTTAACTGTCAGTGATACGCGATCAAAATATGATATAGACTAAATAGACGATTTTTAGAATTTCATCAATTTTTTTTGCCATGTATTTTGGGGCACGCCAAATCTGAATAGATTGATTTTGATGTAATTTTTTTAGTAACAATCGCTTTTTGTTTATTGTTAAAGGTAAGTGTAATGAAGAAAATATAATACAAAGCAAGTAAATTTTAAATATATTCTCGTGTTTGATATACGTATTGGCTGCGAATTTCGTAAATAAGAAATTTATAAGATTACTAAATTGATAAAATAAAATTTAAGCTAAATTAAAAGCACTTTATATTAAAATGTATTTTTAGAGAACCAAATTAATAGCGCTTGATTTAACCAGTTTTAAAGAGACGTGAAAATAAATCGAATAAATGAAAAGCATTTAAAAATAGCTTTCTATACTTTCTGAAATGGGTTTGGTTTTAAAATTTGCATTATAAATGCTGATGATAAATGGACATGGCGCAAAAATTGGCAATTCTGTAAAAGTCATTCATATTTAACGCAATATGAAAATGCATAGAGTAGTGTTTTCAATTGATTTTTCATGCTTAACTAGCTGACCCAGTGAACTTAGTACGGCCTAAAGATCAATAAATCAGCAAACAATAAATCGTATTCTATTCTATTAATATAATGATAGATTAGTTCGGTCGGCTGATGTAGTGTATGTTCAGATGGGGTTTCGTGTTCAAACAGGTGCGCGCGCCGGCCTGTTTAGCTGAAGCCGCGATATTCTGTATCAGGAGCGGAGATTGACTACCTTTATAACGGACAGGCTTAGCTACCAGCCGGTTTTAATAGTCGTTCTTAGAAGAAGGGAAAACTCTGTCCGATTGGGTTATGTATTTTGAGGAAATAGTAAAGTCATTGAACGATGTGTATTTATGTTTAGTATGGTTTTATTATTTATTAATTCTTTTGTTCTATTATTATTTTAATGATCAATTATTAAATTGCTTAAAATATAAGGGTGAAAGAACGGATATATAGATGATTGTTAACTTAACTGCACATATCTAAACTAATATTATTAAGAGGAAAGACTTGTATTTTTGTATGTTTGTAACGAATAAACTCACAAACTCCTGTATCGATTTTAAAAATTCTTGAATTGATGTGAAACTAGACTTCTTCTAAATGTCATAGGCTTTATTTTGTTTGCCTATATTGATGAATCTGTATGTTAAGACTAAAAATACCAATAAAACAGACGCAAATATATCTGTCTAATTTCCACTAGCATAACGGGACTTGGAACTCAATAACTTACATATTACGTAATCGCAAAGACATCAAAATATATAAAATGAAAATTATCTCATTTGATGCAACCACAAGAAGAATTCCGGTATTTATTCGAAATGGTAAACAATACATCTCACAAATAGTTTAGCTTTTAATCACGACACTTACATAATTTTTAACCATGCCGTACCCACGACAAACTTACAAAATTATTCTTTTTTCATCGTTAGTCAAGAAACGCTTTCGCGTTATTATCTTTCTCTAAATGAAGTATAAGTACCTACGAGTGGCTATGGCTTAATTAAGATCTTTGTTAAGTATATTTTCATTGTGATTTTCTGTTGGTATTCCAAATAAAATAAATAAAATACAATATAACAACGAAATGTACATAAAAAAGGTGGATAGCAAAAATAATCCAACGTTGCCTACAATTAATCAAATGACGTGTAACAACATCCCTATAACAACACCTAAAGCGAATGTAGAACGTCATTGATACGAATGATAATTAAAAATGGTTATAATATTCATGTAATGATAGAATATATTTTTCATTGATGCATTTTTTGTAATAATTTGTTACTTCATAATTCAATTCAATTCAGACCGCCTCCTTGGTCTAGTGGTAAGCGCGTAAGCGTTACAATCAAGAGGTCCTGGGTTCGATTCCCGGTGGAGATAAAAAAACTCGGTCTGGCTGGACATAGCAGGCTGATCACCTACTTGCCCCTAAAAAAAAATCGATCAGTGACACAGATCTGAAATGCATCTGTCCATACCCGACTAGGGGACACGGGACTTCAATTGAACATTCGATTGTTTTTTATCAAATAAATGTTGTCTATTGTCTTTCTGTATATATTGTTGCAATATTAATTTTACGTTTTCAAATTGTGAAATTTGTTAAGACTCCGTTATATAGAAATATAATAAAAGCCGTCAAGTTAACTTTAATATTTAAAAAGTTAAAAACTTAAACAAAACTTATCAATTAGACTTACTTGAGAACTTCTTAATTACTTTTAACTTCCTCTAAAGCTGCAAACCTGAAATAATAAAAAGTATGAAATGCCATAATAAAGTAACTTATATTACAAACCAATCATTTGTAAGAGGTTTAAACTATTTTAGTCGCCATTTTTCTAATATGGCAGCACTAGCGACAAAGACAAAATAGAAATTCAGAAATTACATCATAATTACACAATTTATACATATAAACGTTGCTTATATAATAAAGTATCACAAATGTCTCTTTAAGTCTAAAGTGTTATTGTTGCAACGAGACTAAAGTGAAGATCTTTCAATTGAGCGATTTTTGTAAGTAAGAAAAAACACTTTTCAAATCTCAGATAAAGAATTATATCTTAATGACTGGAGTACTACTAATAAAGTTACAAAGTACAGTGTTAGATTCAAATAATCACTACGTATTATAAAACAAAGTCGTCTACCGCGTCTGTCTGTCTGTTCGCGATAAACTTAAAATCTACAGAATGGATTTATCATGCGAGTTTCTCCAATAGGTAGAGTGATTGAGGAAGTCTTAGGTATATTGTCAAGATTTTGTATAGTGAAGTGTCGGAAAAGGTGAAGCCACGTAGTAACTAGTAACTTACTATCAAAAATGCTGTCTAAGCCCTTTCAGACGTAAGAAAACAATGCATGGTGCATAATTTAAAAAATTCATATATTTGACACGATAGAACATCGCACTTAAATAATTAAACTATGAGTACTTAAAAATTATAAGTAATAAAATTATACATATCATTCGTTTTCTTTAATAAAATTATATTGCTCTATCATTTAAAAGCTACATTATATAATAGTAATAATAAATTTGCTGCTTTGAACAAATATCTAGGTTGAAACCTATGTTTATTATTCCATTTCCACAAAGCCATCCGAACGTATCAAATCATTGCAGGTGTTCTAGACAAGATTTTAAAACATTTCAAAAGCGTCGTTATCATTTTAAACTCCGTATTGTTCCACAAAGAGTAATTTTAATAAAAAAATGTTTATAAAACTGGATTACGAACTCATTAAAACTTTGCAGTATCTCTGTGAAATATCTATTAACATTACAGTTAAACCTCTGATGACATAAAAGTGTTATCACGTTATAAATGTGACATCTATGTTTTTTTAGCAGCCCGCCATAGCTTCGCTGGTTTTGCTATACGATACCCGCGACCTTTCGTTTACTAATTACTCTGTCTATTAATTATAGATTAGAGAATAGTATGAAGTTGAAATGTGAAGATATTGTCAATTATCTTCACAACATTTCTGTTGTGAATTTCGCAAGCTTATTATCAGAGGTCCAAAAAAGTTTACTTATCAAAACTAACATTTAAAAACCTCCATACAAGGTAAATGCATAAATAAAAAAATATTATACTTCTACATGATCAAAGACAAATATTTTTGAACACATCATAGACAACAGCTGCATAGTACAATCTTTTTGTTAAAAATGTGTTCTTCTGTACTCTATAGTCGACATTCCATAACCAGCAAGTACTTTAAATAAAATACTTTCGAATTCGTCTAGACGTCCATTCTTTTATTCGAAAGTAAGCACTAAAACGAGGAATACAATTCTGCTTTCTACACTCACCGGATCGTTGTCATGAAACTTAATGCTTATGTAATATTTATGTCGGTATGAAATTATATCTTCAATAAATTATTACGAAAGCGTTATTAAAATAAAGCTTTACTACGTTCAAGAGCAGTATAAGACGCCATATACACCGGCGAAATAATGCACAATAAAACTCCCGTCCCGTACCATCCTTTGCCGTACCGTTCTTCGCATGCGGAGAAATCGCAATCGGAAAGAGGCATCAGCAACTGGCAGACGGAATCGCGACTCGAGACTCTTGCCCTTGTCAATTAAATTAGGCTTTTGAGGTCTTTTAATCATTATGAATACATATTGAATTATAATATGGCTATACAAACTACATGTCTTAGTAGACACTGAAGCGCGCGAATGCGTGAATTATAAAACACGGTGAACTTTTATGCATTATCTTACTCGCACGTACGATGGTATTTTTTCATGATATTATCACCTGATAATAAGTAAAACTCGGATAAATTGTTCTAACGTTTTTGGTGCATGTAACCTAAACCTAACCTATTTAATTCATCAAATACTTTTTTGTGAACAAAAGCCAATTTTATTAAAATTGAGTTGCTTTTGTCCTGTCATCTGCCAACCCGACCCGAAAATTGGTATTAAAGACAAATTGGTTGTCGTCTATGTATGTTTATGATAAAATGATTTTTGGCCTTATTATAAAATTTTAAATCACGTATATTTTAATTAATCGCTTTGGGATCTTATGTAAATTAACATATAAATAAATCATTTTCATTGTTAATAGCAGTCTGAGAGCCCAGGTCTGAAATTAGACTGGATAGCAGCTCTCAGACAAATTCATTTAAAATGCATTTCTCGTCGCTTGGATTTCAAATGTCAAAACGAAGGGATATATTTACGCGGACCTCAACAGAAATTGTTCGGTGGATTTTAGTTAGCGTCCAATTCGAACTATCAAACGGGAGCTTTGTAATGGATTACAATCGCTTTTTTACTTCTACAACATTTTAGCATTTAAAATGTAGGCTTAGGTTTTAAAGTTTTTATTCTAAATTCAAATATTTAAGCATTTATCATTATATACTAAATTAGAAGATTTTACCATTGTTGTTGTGTCCTTCGTAGTGGAGATTACGAGCTATTCAATGCGATTATGTATATCCTGAGTTCTATTCTCAGGAAAACATAAATCATTTTAATCTAGAATGGTACTCTAAAATAAAATAAATCTAAGTAAACTAAAATCATTTTTTGATATAAATACTCTTATCTCCGAACGTCTTAATATTTGACGAGTAGGTACGTTATTCTGACTCTTATTAAAATGAAAATATCACAGCTTTTAGTGGAGCATACCGAAGACTGCTGTAGACTTTTTTCATTAGTTAACACTGATCGTTTAAGTTCCAAGTAGATATTATAATCCACCTTCTTTTTGTGTCAAATTGAAAGGCTTCTTCTCGAGTTCCTTCCTTCCTTCGCTTCCTCTGCCAAATTCAATACAAATCAGTACAAACTGAACCGAAAATTGTTACATGATAATAACCGAACTGAAGATAATCGCAATATTAAACTCGGGTAGTTATAACTGCATACCGTTATCAGAGTTTCAGTATTGGTTCTGCAAGCTCATTGGAACTTTCCAACAAACATATTTTGTCAAAACAAAGTTGAACGGTTTAAGCGCTCAACTGCAGTTAATATAATTGGATCAAACGGTTTTATTTTAACGATAAAAAATAACATAATTAAATGGGAAATAGTGGTATACAAGAGAAGAAATAAATATTTTCTTTAGTATGTTTTTTCATCAAACAATTACATTACCTATATTATTTTATCACGTGATTATTTCGAACACAAATTTCGTCAAGTGTTTTTCTATATCATCTGCGTTAAGTATGTATTTGTAAGCAAAATGAAAAAATTCTACGCGAAAAATTACATGGCTAAAAGAAACATATTGTAAATTTTTCCACTAAAGTCATAGTTAATGAAGAATTCCAGTGAGAGTTTGTTTTTTAGTTTTCTATAGCGTTAAATATTTGTACAAAATTGTAGCAGCGCCTCTAGCGCTTACACGCATGCTTACATGGCCACTATGGGATTAACAGGTTGTCAACAGTTCAAAATTTTTGATACTAACTCTTGGTTTATTGATATTTTATTGTGTTAGGAGGATGCAATGGGGGCCTTTTTGCTTACTTTTGATAATCTAGCAACAACCGCGGCGTTTAAAATTGGATTTACTGGTCAGATTTAAAAATTCTGTATGTATTTCATAGCTTTTTGCGAGAATTTTTTTCTCTAGACCTCAAATATAAATGATTAAATAAAACCAGGAGGAAAAAATTGGATTGAAATCAGCACACAGATAAATTCGTGTTGCAAAGTGAACGCAGCCCATAGATATATCTAAGTCTATGGTTATTACAGATCAGCTGATGTCAACTATCATAATTAATTTATTGTTCCCGTTATCACACTTTTGTCGTTTTAATTAATTTTGAATCTTTTCTAATCACTTTAATAACATAAATAAAAATACATAAAAATAGTTTTCTTTAATTCGCACAACTTCTATGTTTTATGTTTTTTGGTATTTTTCTTACTTTTTTTTTACTTCTTGTTCTTGGCCTAGAGGCCGTAAATTTGTAAATAAATAAATAATAAATAATAACTTTTCGAAGACTACATCAAATAGTATTCCTTCAATGTCTTAGGAAAAAAAACTATTGGATCCCGTGAACTTCGTATCGCTTCAGAAAAATCAGTCACGTGTCATCAAAACTGTCATACAACATGTATGAGAAAATGTCTTCATAAATATTTTTTCGAAAACTTTATAAATATTTTAACAGCTGTTGATCTGATATTCTAGTCCTGGTTCAACCGCTTTCGAGTTGTAAATGGTTTTACTTCTACCATTTTGTTGTTTGGAATTATTATATAATAAAATATTTAGGATATCAACACCAGGCACTTATCGGTAATTGCTAATGCAAAATTGTATTGTATGAAAAATAGGTAATCCGAAATCCGGCCTTTGTATCACGTTTTCAAAGCAATTAGGAATGTCTAAACAAGTAATTGAACACCGATTGAGTTGCTTTGATATTTCGAGGAAAATATGTGAAAATCACAGTCAAAACATTCTATTGAAACCATTCCAATTCAACCTCTATTGCGGAATAAAAGTATTATCGGGTCATGAGTCAGTTATATTTTACAAAAAGACTTTTAGTGGGTCATATGTAGTTTCAGCATATAAATATTTACACTAATGTAGAATACACATGCTTAAATAGTCTTTATAATAGGTAATACAGATTCAAAAAAAGAGATTTACTCTGGTTAAAAAATTGAAATAGGTCGGACCTGTGGTGTGTCTCAAAGACGAGAGTTTGGCTAGCTGCGTGTGTTCTCTGGAGCTAAGATGAAGATAAAATAGACCAAACTCGAACCTTCATCTTAAGCTAAGTTATAAAATTTAAGTAAGGTACCTTTTTAAATTGACAGACTACAGCTCTAGGCAAACATAAAGGCTTTTTAGACAGCTTGGAATTCGTGATGAGTTTGCTGAAGCTATTCACAGAATTTTAAATCAGCTGGTGACTAGAATAAATAAAATATCCTTGTTGGTTTCGATTTCAGGGAAAACAAACAAACTTTTATAATCAGGTGCCGTACAGAATTGTTACCACAGAGTTGACAAACATACAACACATTACAATTCCTGCTCACTTAATTCTTAGCACGTAATATTTCCTAAAAAATCTTTACGAGCTAAGGACGCATTAAAATAACAATTTCGCTCCAATCTTCCATTTTTCATTTAAGGCAGTTCGCCACACGACTGACATTTCAATTAACTTTTATTTAACAGCTTAGCGGATACCCTTTTGTGCTTACAATTCATTTTATAGATCACCGAGAATTCTTAAGAATATTACAAGACTACTCAAATAATAAGAATGATTTATTAACTGGCAAGTATCAGACATTTTCATTTCATTATTATACTTGAACACTCGCCGATTTGAAAACTATGTAACTCCACTGCACTGTGGTTTACGAAACGACGTGGAATTCGAGATCTTCATAATATTATTAAACATCAAATATCTAGTGACGCGAATTCGTGGTCACAGCTAGTATAAGTTTATTTTTCCCAGATTTGATTTATGTTAACAATCAAACTGATAATAAAACTATGTTAATGTTTTTTTTTTTTTTTGTAAAGATTTAGAAAAACATTGTTCTCTAAATAGGTTTCCTCATCATATAAATTAATCCGTGGCTATAATCCTTGTTATTAATATTTTTCTTTTTCAGTTTATTAAACCATCAATAATAAATCCATTAACAAATTGTTCTTAGTATTTGTAAGAGATAAAAGAATCAATTAGTTAAGAAAACAATGAACAGAAAGTGATTGTTCTTTCAATGTTTATCCCTCAGCGAAATGGTTAGTTCCCCCGATATTTACTGTGAAATTGATACCGATTTGTTTCAGGATAATTGATATTGTTTCTTGTGAAAGTTAATCTGATCAGTTAAATGCCTCTTAACATCTTAGCTTAGCAATAATTACATAATTACAAATTAACACTGGAAATTGTGCTTGTAAAAATTTACTTATGATTTAAGAAAGATGATTTGAAATTGAAAATAATTACATAATTATAATCAGTAAATAAACACAATAACTACATGATCGATTTTATTTAGGTACAATAAGCTAATCTACTTGCATGTAAAGGAACTTTCGGCAAGGCCGCCAATGCAACAAAAGCGCGGATAGCAGCGCGGATAGCAGCGCGGTGTCCATGGACGTCGGTGATATCTTACCATCAGGGGACCCGCCTGTCCTGTTGTCCGCTATATTATACAAAAAATTGTGTGTGCGCTTAAAACCACATGACAGAAGTGGAAACTTCAACAAGGCGAAATTAATAATACGAAATACAAGTTTTTTTGCGTTCTAATAAATATAAATTAATTAATTAATTAATAACTTTTACAATGTCCTTGTGTGTGTGTGTGTGTGTGTGAGTGGCCTTCATCTGCAACATGACTCGAACCGACTGAGCGCGACCCGAATGAGCGTTACATAGCCTCGGCTATGTAACGCTCGTGTGACGCGTGACGGCTCAGTTCAATTCAGTACCCACAAAAAGTGCTAAACGTGCCTAAAGAAGTTTTTACTTCAAAAATGTTCAGTAAGACAGACAGTAACCTGCCCTATGCCTCATTAAAGGTTACGGGATGTCACTTTAGCAGATAAGCTTTCCAAACTAAGAATTGAACCCAGTACCTTCCGCACAACACGCATCGTTAGCTTTTCGTTGCTTAACATAAATTCAATAATGTTGTATATTCATTTTCCTCGAAATAATATTATAATTATAAAACGACGACATCCTAAGATATTTTTTATCTTCGATCATATTAACATTTTTTAAGTAAGCTGTCGTCAGCATTACCGGGATAATATTAAACGAAAATTAAATGTGCTCCAGTAACACTGCGTTCCTGGTACGTTGATTCACAATACTATTGTATGAAATGAAATTGTAACATTCATAGGCATTATGGAATACCAGTTGTCCGATGGCTTCGCGGGGATTTGATGTATGTTATTAAAAAAAAATAAACACTGTTTCTTGGCCTTAAACCTGGGTGCAAATGTTACTGATCAGGAAATCAGATTTGAAAATCTGAATGCTCTATTTACATACAAAATGAACAAGGCGCACATTATTCTATTTTTATCCGAACGAAAAACCTAACGTTCGGTTCGGTGCGTTCGAATACAAAAAACCGGACGTTTGTGCGAAACTCACATTTTGCAATTAAATACTATTAAATATAAAAATTTCACTCCAGACTTTTTAGATCCGTTTTAGTAGCCTGCTTCACTTAAATCGTACAAAATTGAATTCTGCGACGTCGCTGCGTTAGTGACGCCGGAGCCGCGCAGGTCGGAAGTTTACCTTAAGTGTGATGATGAAATACTTTGTCTAAACGTCAAGAGAGGGCGCTGATGTACTTCAAACATTTCAGTGTCTTGTCTTTGCTATTTAATGTACTGATGTGACAAAGCCTGTGAATAAGATGAATTGTTGCATGTAAAGCAATTATACTCGTTTTATCGCACTTATTTGTGCAAGTTTAATTTTTTCATGTCTGAGAATTAGAATTATATTTATTCGTTATAATAACATATTAGAATATTATTCTAAATTCAATTTATTAGTTCTCATTTCGACTTTACGATGGAAAGTCAAACTTTCAACTTATCTGAAACAAGTTTGATATTCCAAGTAGGTACCTACTTTGTGCAAAATATAGTAGCGACTGTGAATTTGACTCCAGAGGTCAAATATTAGGTTATTAAAAGAGTTTTAACAATAAAGGTCAACTTTCTGTTCATTAGCGATTTTATTTAATCTTATATGACAGTAAAATATGCTAATATATAGCATATCCTGTTGTTATATATACCGTTTAATGTGTCATATTCAACAGACAACTTTATTTTATGTTTCGATAAAGATATTAATAATATTTATTTATTTATTAACTTATTTATCAGGAGGAACAACAGCTTAATATAATTTACATAAAAAAAATTATTTAGTTAAAGCGAAGCCAATTACAGTTCCCCGCAGAAAGAAATATAACGAACTAGCGACCCGCCCCAGCTTTGCACGGGTATAAAACATATATAAAATCCTTCCTCTTCAATCACTCTATCTATTAAAAAACCGCATCAAAATCCGTTGTGTAGTTTTAAAGATTTAAGCATACAAAAGGATATAGGGGAAGAAAACGCGACTTTGTTTTATACTATGTAATGATAATACTGAACAATAAACAACACAGAACAATAACAATAGTAATACGTAACAATTTTAAACAGCTGCAGTCAAAACATGATTCGAAAAACATACGGCTCATTTGCCGTCTCGCCGCTACGCAACTAGTATTGAAAAGATCTTAATCTATTTTTTCGCATAGCTTATTAAAGTTGTTACTCGCACGCCACATGAAACTATTTTGCCTATGGTGGAAGCATGGGAAAAATCAATAGGTGCGTTACTCCTAGTCGAATACATAGGGGCCTTAATTAAAATTTTAGATAACATCTCAGGAGAATCAATAGAACTAGAGGCAATTTTTAATAGACACTGCTGTTTGACGTTGGTATTCAAGGGTGAGTAAGTGGTAATTCCTACAATGCGAAAGATATTCATCGGCATGATAAGTGATAATATTATAAATTATTATAAGCTTTCCTAATATAATATAGAGAAAAGCTTTGAATTCTTATTTATAATGAATAAACTCAATTATGATGCTGATGAGATACTAGATTCTTTCCGAGTGACACAAAGTTATTGGTGTATACCCACGTGGAAAATCATGAGTAGTCTAATATAGTGTACAATTGGAAGCAGTAGATAAAATCTCCACCAAAATTAAAAAACTATTCCGACAAATATCTCAATATTAATTTCCACAAGCCTTAAAAAACGTATTAATGAACGCTCCAATTGGAAAAAAATTTACGCAAAAGGTAAATAATAGTTTGAAATTAAAAGAGCGGTCGGTTGGTGAACTGTGAAAAATTGGGGTCGAAAAACTCGGAGGGTTAATCTGAACTTCTCATTTAAGAGCGAAAAGGCTGTATTTCACAAAAATAATAGCCGGACTTATTAAATTGATGGAAAAATCCATCGTTCATCTTATCTTTATTAATCATGACTCCGTTTTGCTACGATTATATTCTAAAAAGGAACATTTTTTGTGATGAATTTTAACTATATGTTAGTTCAAAAATAAAATGGCGCTTTTTAACTGTGCCTTTAAAATTAAACCAACTACTTAACCCTGACGAAAAAAGAGTGGTATAACGTGTCTGTGGGTCTATATGTCTGTCTTTGTATCGTAGATACTAAACAATTGAACCGATTTCAGAATCCAAAAATAACGTGAGATGAATCTTCCCCTAAAAATATCAGTAAATTCGACACAAATGTATTTGCCTCATCTTTGCAAAGTGTGTTGCAAACTGTTTTAAAATTTCTCAAAAAAAACATTGCTTCAACTTCGTAAACTAGATTAACAGTACAGCTAGGCTTTTCAATTGTATTTTTGGCTGAAATTGAAGAGTCTAAGTTTATCGAAGTAAAATTGTACGGTCTATAAATCTCGTCCTAAGTCTAATTAATGTGTTGTACGTGAATCCATTGAGAATGTTAATGTTTGTTGTTGATACTGTAATAGTTCATCTTAGACAAAAATTTACGAACATAACTTTTTCATAATATTTATTTATTATAAGTTGTAACATAAAAGAGTTTACATAAGTTACCATCATTAAAGTACCCTCGATGAACCCAATCAGCGAACTTAACTTTATCGTTACGTGATGTTAGCCTAAAAGCTTTTAGCTCTAAAAATGATGATACTTCCATACTACTTTTCATCCCCCCTTTCAACTCCTTACATCACTTTTTCTACATTAAAAAGTAGCTTATGTCCTTTCTCAGGCTCTAAACTATCTGTGTACCACATTTGATTTAATTCAGTTTAGTAGTTTTGGCATAAAACTTCAACAGACAGAGAAACAGACAGAGTTTCTTTTGCATTTATAATATTAGTAAGGATAATATAGTATTATGTATTATGCATGTAGGTATGCGTTTGTTGGATAAAATCATTTCAACTTTATTGATCGTTCAGTTTGAAATAGGTTTACTAGGCGTAGAAAGAAACTTGTGTCCGTTGAACGCATTAATCCTGATGAGATTCGTGTAATGAGGACAACTGAAATTGAGTATGATTGAGGGTTCTGGGATCCGACACAAATTGTGATGCGCCGCGCAAATGAAATGATTACTTAGATTCAAAATTGTTATGATCCAGTCCTGTACTAATAATATGATCTGGTGAAGTGTCAATTCATTTATATTTAGTTGATTTATATTGCACTAATATTGGAAACCTTATTCGAATTTAATCTTGTAGGCCGTAGGCTTATATGTACAATATAGTTTATCATACAGAAAGCGCTTAGCTTCTTATCAGTGAAATGATTTTTAAATCGGCATGGTACAGGGCAGAAATCCTTAATTTTACCGTAGTCATAAGTTATTTCATTATTTACAAAAATACCTTTCTCTCTTTATAATATTAGTCACATAAAACAGCTTTTGCACACTTTTAATTTAGTTAGGCGGTTATAATTAAATCCTAAAGTTAATTTATATGTCTATAATATAAAAATGAATCGCAAAATGTGTTGGTAAGCGCATAACTCAGCAACGCCTGGACCAATTTGGCCAATTCTTTTTTTATAATATTCCTTGAAGTACAAGGATGGTTCTTACAGTACAAGGAGAGAAAAATTTGGAAAAATTTCGAAAAAATAAAATAAAAGAGAAACATTTTCCTCATACATTTTCTATGGAATGACGTTATAGGTGACACTTTATTATTCGGAACTTTGACGCGATACGAAGTTCGCGGGGTCCACTAGTAATTTAATAAAATTGTAAAGTAAGATAAATTGTAACCATAGTTGATGTCATCAAATAAATTTAAAAAATTGATGTTCTTATTTGTACCCGTAACAATGTGTAAACAAAATTTTATGACGAAAACTTGAAAGTAGCTTAAGTAACTGGAAAAAATAGAAGCGAGCCAGCCACTTTAGTATTCTAACAGTGCCAGCCATTGTTTAACCTTGTACCATAAACTAAATAAAAAAGATATCACATGACATGAGTAAACCAGGAGAGACGCACTCTGTATGAAAAAGCACAATACTTTTGCTTTCTCTGATTAAAAGATTCATATGATATCTTTACAGGCAAATAGGTAATCATCCTTTGCTGCCTACCCAACCGTTTCATTTGGGATATTCAGACTCTTGAGATCAACCTCCAGCGCAACACGTTGAATGTCAGACGCGACACTCAGCCACAGAGGGTTATAAGTAATCATGTTCAGAGCTCGCAAATAGTAAAATGATGTTTCCAAATAAACGTAACTCATAAAAAATATTGTTGAGATACAGACGCTCCGAGATCTCATCCGTTGTGTTTGTAAATGTGCCTCAAGGGAAACTCGAAACCTACAAACAAATTGTAGGGAAATGTTACACTTTTCCCCACAAACAACAAATGCTAGTAGACAAAAATTTCGTCAGTAGCTTTACTCGCTGAAGTTGGTAAAAAAATTCATTGTCATTCTCATGTCATTAAGTCAGAAATTGTCTCATGACGACACGACGAACAAATCGTACAAATCTGTTTATTCATTACTTTTCATTAGCTGATATTGTAACATTATGTATGTGATTTTTTTTTACATCGGTCTTATAGCGTTTGATATAATTCTTTATAAACAAACAAACCTTTCCTTAATAAAATAAGTATATTCAACAGAAAACTACAATAAAACAAAACGTGTAATGAAATTAAAAACTCCAATATATAGGGGCCTATCAAACTGAAGCTGGTAACCTTTTTGATTAATATACAGGAGAGCCAACATAACGAAATAGGAACTATTTCATGTAATGCACTATACTACCCTTTCTCTCGGCTCATATTTATTTATTTATTAACACTTCGTTGCAATAAAAAATAGGATACAAATAATAACTTAAGCTAAATGGAGTGCAACGGGCGGCCTTATCGCTAATCAGCGATCTCTTCCAGGCAACCCAATTACCTCTATGCTAAAGGTAGACTTTCGAGCTGGGCGGACAGTAACGCCGCGATAGAGCGATAGTATTATGCAGTATGGAAACGTATGAACTAACGTTCGAATGCAGCGTCAGTGACGCCGGGCGATGGCGGCCGTACCATGTTTGCGCAAGCACTGTCGCAGAATCGCTGCGATCACACGTGAATTCGAGGCAATCTTATTTTTTGAAATCTAAAAAATGGACCGAAATAACATATTCACTGGTGAGGAAGACGAAACACTTATAAATTTAGTATCGCAGAATTCAATTTTGTACGTTTTAAGTGAAGTAGGCTACAAAAATGGACCTAAAAAGGACTAAGTCTGGAGTGAAATTTTTATATTTATTAATATTTAATTGAAAATGTTTTTGATTGATCGGTTCATTCTGATAATTATAAGAACACAACTGCACCATCGTTAGGCATGGAATAACTGGAACTGACACCAGAGTGGTGGCGCGGCTGTCGCGCTGCTCGGAAGCCAATCTGCGTCAGAGGCTGAAGTCTACCAAGCGCAGTGGACAATAATAAACTTAATTCAAGAGTCATACAAAGATATATACAGTAATAATATCGGTAATGAATAATTCGAAGTTCTACTGGAGCGATTTTAAAAGTAATTTCTTTAAACAGGAAGATAAGAAAGCTAGTTTTTGAGCTCACGCTCCACACCACACTAAAGTTTCCTATTGAACACATGTAAGTAAAATATCCAATCCCAGGTCTATGTTGTAACTATTTCCTTAGCAATGCGCGTCGTATAATATTTATTGATGTAGAGCTAATTAAGCCGATTAAAAGAATTTCGGTGTGAATACATAAATGAAAAAAACGCAAAAAGGAAATTTCTATTCAACCATTCCCTAAGCTTTGAAATTACCCGGACAGCGAAATATTTTAATGAACTGGAATATCTCTTATCGTAATTTTTGGTTTACCAAAAATTCTTATTTGCCATTATATTCTCGCATATAAATGTTAGCCTTTGATTGCGCATCTCTTGAGTACAAAATAAACAGTATTTCCTTTTCTATTGACTCCCAAAAGGAAAGATATTCTCAATTCAACTCTGCTTTTTTATTATATTTTTATGCGATCATTATTTATTATAAACGGAATTCACAAAGATTTAATTAGGGTATGTGTAAAAAGTGAATTCCCGTAACCCCTAGTGTGGCATGAGACAGACTTATTAATGTGTCTGTTTCACTATTTATTTTCTTTACAGGCAAGTAGGTGATGAGCCTTCTGTGCCTACCTAACCGGAGCAAAAAAATATGTACAATATTCGGAATTGCATAGTTGTTACCATAAAAATAATATATTCTAATAATTGAAAAGATAATTACATCTTTCTTTACAATTGTAAAATTACTCTTTGATTATTTAGCACATTGAGTTGGCAACTAAATTAAAATTAAGACTTGCTTTTGGCGGAAAAGCAGTAAAATCTGGAGGGTTTTTTCAGCGGTCTTTTGCGATCGAAAGCAACACCGCTTTTAGTGCTGACGAATCAAAACTGAGAATCCGAACGAAATTGTACATTTTCTAACGCGAAGTCAATCTCATTGTCTCGTCCCTATTGCCGCCTACAAAGACTTTTTGCCTTCCTTTTTCAAAATGTGTTTGATTCAATCTATTTACAGAGGACACGAACAATGCGCGTTCTAGATCCGGAAGGCTCTGTTGACTTCGAAATATCTCCATTTTGTTAACTTTATCTTAAATTATGTTTTTAACCAGTCTGCTTTAAATTAAATGGAATATTATAAGTTATTTTCAACCGAATTAAAAAAGAGGCTCTCATTTAATAATTAATGATTATTAATAATTCTTTTGATTGGTAATTTATAAAAATTCATAAAATAAATGTATCTAACCTAGTTTTAATTCTAAGTATGTTCTTTATTAAATTTTATTCAAAATTACGCCCGAATTTTATATCCAAAGAGTCGTTATTGCTGAGTCTGATTTTTGGACTCATAAGCAACATATGTTTCTACTATTTATGGATAACACGATTTTTTACGAACTCATATCAACATGTTTTTCTTGAAAGACGGCGACCCATAGATAATAGAAGGGTGTGAGTATTGTTTTTATCAACTATCTCTCGTGTCATCTCCCTCACTCATGAATGCCGTGATCACCACCATGTATAAACTTCCTTCTGTATGACATTGATAGGTTGGTTTTCTTGAGAATACAACCGCGGTGGGTTCCCTCATCCTACCACGTCTGTATTTTAGAGATTTAGACAGGTCACAGGTTAGCGCATATTATCAACTACACTACAATAATAAAGTGATTTAAAAAAATATTTCATTAACACTTTCACTTGTATTGCGTGTGGGCATACCCACAAACATTGGTTATGTAAGTCCAAAATACAAGGTAGAGCAAATATTAATAGAATTTGTACTCTTTCAATAATAAATCAAAACGCAGACAACAGTCAACAGTTTATTTACCTATAAATCTGTACGAAAATAGTTCGAAGCGAAAATCCGATTTTCGTATTTTCAAAAATTGAATCTATGGCTGAATGTCCATTGGACTTGTACAATTTTAAATCCCCGACGATAAGAGAGAGGAGTTATAATCAGCACAATAACAATGTAGCAGCGTAGCCTTGAAAAATTAGTTCCCTTGACTTTAAACATGTTTCAGTCCAAGAAGTTTAAAAAGTCAAATTAAGCTTTAAGTTAATAATTCTTCTTCGAAGTTGAAGGATATATCCCAGATTATCCCACTAATATTATAAATGCGAGTTTGTGGGGATGTTTGAGACTCAATCATACTTAAACTGCTGAACAGATTTGAATGAAATTTGTCACGCAATTATTAGAATATGTTCTGGGATCTGACATATAGGGATTAACATATACTTTATATCGTCAGTGTTTTTCTGTGGGATAATTTATAATGTTCCTTTATTTAAAATAAAATTTCTTATTTAATGTCTAAACGGAGCATAGAATCGACATGATTTGTGACAAGGAGATAGTTGGAGTTAACGCGGATGAAACAAAGTAACCAAACCGTTACAAGTGAAATGAAAGAGAAAATAATTTTAACTAAAAAAACTTCAAAATGTAACTCTAAAACTACTGAATTACTAACTGAGACCACACAGGAAGCACCAGCTATCGACCAAAAAAAGAATCATCAAAATCGGTTCACCCATTCGAAAGTTCTGAGGTAACAAACATAAATAAACTATCGAATTGAGACCCTCCTCATTTTTTGAAATCAGTTAAAAAACTAGGCAACTTAAAATATTGCACCTAAATAACGAACGCTGTCATTCTTAAACTTAATACATAGATTTCAGTGATTTATGCGGGTACTTTATAAAATGTAGTGATATTTATTTGCACAAAAATATCAAAACATGTTTCATCTATAGAGCATACATCAACGTAAAACAACGCGACCTTGCGATAGGCATGAGTGATTCGGGTACACGGCTTTTAAGTCGATAATGGGTAAAATTGTCGCGTTTCGTTTGACCTAATTTTTACCCCACAAGCAATTTCGAGGTTATGACGTAATAAAGTAGTCTCATATTTATAACGGCGGGTTTGTGTTCAATCGCACCCCATCCCCATCTGCTAACATAAAAGTCTTTTATTACCAATGATTGAAGGTCAATGGAGACCTCAATAATTTCACAGTTACCTCACCTCGATGTTAACTATTCAAGTTTAATATACACTTATATTTCTATGTTTTCATTCTTGGATATTTTCGATTATTAAATTTAAATCCCGTTACCACAAGTGGGGCTTGCGGCACATAATTCTGTGTCTTACTGATCTTTTAGCTTTGGTACATATATTCAGCCTAAGTTTCTGAAATAATCTGTTTTATGGTATTTTGAAAAGAATTATTTTATTTGTACTTCGCTCACTACTTTGTAGTCCTTGATAAGTCTGGACTATTCTATGACTTGAAATAAATAAATAAAACCCAAATCCGCATTAAAATTATAAGTTATTAATTAATATTTAGTATAATACTACCTGGTGCTAGCAGGATTAGTACTTCAAGTAGCTTATTTCCTTTATACCAAAATTCATCAAAATTGTTTCTGCGGTTTAGTCGTGAAGGCGTAACAAACAAACAGAGTTACTTTGAGAGTCCCTTGGGAATACGATATGTTAGTAACGATAAAGGGTAATACCGATTTTTGCAGCGTACGCCAGAATAGTTCGCAGATGGCAATATTTTTTCCTACTTACTTGACACTTATCGCTAAATTTTGGACAAGTCACACAATATCTTTATAAATTATAACCTATGTGTTATTCTGATGTATAAAGCTATATTATTGTAAGAGTTTCATTAAAATCCATTCAGTAGTTTTTGCTTGAAAGTAACAAACATCCAGACATTCAAAATTTCGCATTTATAATATTAGTTTAAGTATTATATTTTGTTATATTACTATAAAAAAATCGCAAAATCATTACTGGCTACATAATACTCGTAATCCAATCGCAATAGATTAACTTAATTTTGCGAAATTCTTTGTCAAGTGTAATTAATGAAACACTAAATGTAATCGAAGTTAAAATAAATTCGTTAAAAGGAAGCTGTACGAACCAATACTGTTTGATCTCTCAAACTCATTATGAAAGGCAGATTTTCCGCCCCGGGACTAACTTTAATTGCCTTTTTATACATCTGTTATTCGTTAGGAAATTAGACCATCTCATTTCTGAACCACTGAATTCTCATAATTGTGCGTCAATAGTTACTATCGAAATTTTCGTATGATTTTTAAATCATTGTTGATAAACTTTAATCACAATTTTGGTAAAGTAACTTTATGACAGCGTCTGTGCCAAATATTGGATATATAGTTAGAATAGTGTGTATATAGTACTAATCTAAGAACCCGCTAACGAACGACCTTCACCGCCCGGTCTGTTTAATGATTTAAAGTTAAATAAAAATTAAGATATATAATAGGCGTCACACTTTCAATTGGTATGGAATTTGTCTATTAACCATAATAATACTCTGAACTGAAATTTTTTCAATAACCCATTTGCAATACATTTATTGACATATTTAATCACTACATAGTATAAAACAAAGTCGCTTTTTCTTCCCCTATATGTATGCCTTAATCGTTAAAACTACTCAATGGATTTTCATGCGCTTTTTTTTAATATATAGAATGATTGAAGAGGAAGGTTTTTATATATGTTTTATACCCGTGCAAAGCCGGGGCAGGTCGCTAGTTGGATATAAAATACTATTCATCCATTTACCAACTCAGCGAAGGTCGTTCTATATATATACTTTCTATAGTAGCATCCTATACTATACGTACGTGATTACGCAACTTGGTCACTATGGGGTTGACAGTTTTCAAGCAGCAGAAAACCTATTGAAAACTTCGATCTTGATTGACGTACAGTGTTCCATATAGTAATCATGTAACTACTTCCTATACAAATATTTAACGCAGTATCGAAAAATACTTTATCAAAGTCTTGGTTGACACACTTTTCTACAAATAACGCCAGGGCTTAATATCCAAAAACGAAGCGTCATTGTTCCATAGTAGATAATATTACGACTTGTAGATACGGTGATAAACCAAAAGAAAAGTGAAAGTTTGTATGTTTTATTGTATATTTCTACACAATAAAGTCAGTTGTGATCCGATGATAAGACATTTTTATTTGTAGAATCAAATTTATTGATTACACTTATTGAAAATTCAACTATTAAAAAATCACTATCTATGTAGACGACATAATAATTTCAATATATGTTAATTGTTAATATTGGTCTCGGGAATTCGATTAAACTAACTTCAGATTGCACTAAAGAGTAAACAAAAAAGAAATAATACCTATACAAAGCAGTGCCAAACTAATAGAAAATCATAGAAGAAAAATATATGCGGTTGAAAAATCTAATTCTTGAACGGTCACAAGTCGTCTAAACACGAAAGAGATAGATATAGCTCAGACTGATTTTAAAATACGACTAATGAATAAAATAGTATTCATCATTTTCCTTTCTCAAAACAAAACCGATTTTCATAATTCTTTCAATTATACAAGTGTTTAAAACTTGCCTAACTAACGCGAGAAAAGTACAGTTTTTTGTAAATTTTATTCATCTTTGGCGTTTTATAATCAAACAAATGGAAAATACTAAACATACCAACAAAGTTGTAGAGCAGCTTAATTACAATTAATTTTTTTAAGAAAAATGTATCTAATTAAAATTTTGAGAAGAAAATCGGCGAATACGTTTGTATAGAGATAAAGCTCGACTCGTTTTCTTTCATCATAGCCTAGCTAATTTTAGTCTAGTCTAGATTTTAAAAATCAGTCCAGTATTATTCGAATTTATTCATTCAAATACAAGAACTTTTCTCTTTATAACATTAGTACACAATAATTATTGTAGTTTTAAATAATGCTTTGTATATTTGTATGTAAATACCTAATTATGATAATTGAAAAATTTCGACAGATTGATATTTAAACAAGCATTTCAAATATATGCTCTGTGCATTATCTACGCTCACAATCTATTGAAAATTGTGAATATAATGCAAATTATGCTCAATTCAATGAGTGAACTAACAATATCGCAATTAACTTAATTAAGCATGTTTATACAAACTTTTAATTATAATAAAATTCATTTGAAATAACTATTAGTCATCATCTAAATGCTCTAAATAAAATACTTAACTCCTTACTTAAGTCCTGTCAAGCTGAGACGGGCAGCTGATATCACATAGGTACATATAATGTGGAATAAAGTATGAAAGTTAAAGTACCTATTAATATTTTTATAACATTTATAAACTTAGCTGTAAAACAAAAAATATCATCAAGCCTATTACTCACTTATTTAAATTACAATTAATAATACAATATACTCAATAAAAAAATAACCCAGCATTAAATCCTTTATGAAGCTATTGACAACTTGACCCTGACATCTTGTCAATTTCAACCATCACTACAGAGTAATATCTTATATACTTAATGAATTATAACTTAATTTTTCCCTTCCGCCTGTTTTTGGGAACCCCCGACGCAAAAGGGAGACTCTCTTTATATAAGTTGTCAAACTTTGATACTCCCACAACTAATAGACATTTGCAGAATCCATTTCTACATGGAAGCCATTTTTTTAAGAAAAATAAGTATAAGATTGTAGCGTGTTTCTTTTTATCAAATCTTATATATCTTTAATGAAGTAAATAGATCACTTAACCTTAACCCATTGTTATGTGCAACTTAACTAGTTCACATAAAGTAAATATTTGAGAATACGAAAAACTTCCACAAGACCAGCTCATTATAAGTTTCTGAAAAACAATTGAATCATTTGAAATCACTTTAAAATGCAGTCAAACGTGGAAAGGAACTTTAGCCAAATGTCAGGAAATCGGGTAGAATGTTGGATTTTATTCAAACTTTATGCAAATACAGACTCGACTCCGCCTTGTAAATAATTCGCCAGCGACACGGTCGACGTTTAATGTTATAGGATTTCAATAAATAATTGTTAAGCAAATTGTTTACAAACTTAGGATTTCTCTGTGAAGCTATATATATTTTTATAAATAAATTGTTGTTCTTTAGTCTCGCTTAAACTCAAAACTGGATTAATCTATTTTAATTTATGTTTTTGAAGTAAACTATGTTACGCATGGGAATGACTTGGGGAATACGCTGGTGAATGCGTGACGAGAGCGTTACGAAAAATGTGATCGGGCGAGCCGAACGGAAGTTGAGGGGGAGATATAAGTTAGTGAAGTTAGAAAAAGAGATTGTTACGTTTCGTATATTACTGTTACAAGAGAGAGAGGTGCACACATTTTCTTTCTCTCTTAAGTTTTACTTCAGTCGTGTGGTCTAAGCACACTCGTTTATTTTAAATATTAAATGCTGTAGTGAAATATGTCTTATGTCTTAAAATACTTTGAATATTGAAGTTATATGTAGTTACAATTATTCTATGCTTCTTTATTGTATATGTAAGATTTTTGGCCGCTAGTCGATAATATTTATGTAACCTTTCTTAATAAGCATTAGCCCCCATAGAAATGTTAAAAGAAAGTTGACTTTAGCAGTATCGATTGTAAAGCCGTTCCATGTGGCGACCGTCACGTGGCACTCACATTGCAACTAGTAACTATTTGACCTAGTTTTTTACTTTGTGTTTTTTCGACTAACTGAAACAGAGTGGATTGGAACGAAAATTGACTTTGGTTTATTCACATTTCAAGATATCTTGTATAAAAGTGAATTGGTTTTGGACGCGTTATCTTACGATATACGCTTATGCGACATAGTCGGTACGCCTGGAATTGAAATAATGAGTAATGTCATTTATTTAAGTATCATACATTTAAAAAAAATGTGTGTGTGCTTAAGACTTCACGACAGAAGTAAAATCTTCAACAAGGCGAAATTAATAATACGAAATACAAATTATTTTGGGTTCTATATTGCGTTTTCTCTCTCTGCTGACTGTACCTCTTATGCTTAGTCGACTCGAGCCGACTTTATCCGAATGAGCGTTACATAGCCTCTGCTATGTAACGCGTGATGGCTCAGTTCAATTCAGTACCCACAAAAAGTGCTAAACGCGCCTAAAAAAAATTTCACTTCAAAAAAATTGGTTTCAACAGAATGATTGTATATTTAACGCAATTTTACATATAAGTTTAATCAAACTAAGCTTATAGCAGCTAACTTATTGTAAGCCTCGTGGCTAAGCGGTCGTATTGCTTACCGTGAAGCCTGGGATTTCGGGTTCGATTCCCGGTTTAATACAATTAATTGCAATAATGACTTATAATGGCAAAAATGTGCGTATTTTAGTACTATTATGTATATAATTGTGCTATAGAGTTCGTTCGCCTGTCTTAAATTGAAAAAAAACAATTCTTTTAGGATTTGATAGCTCTTTGCGAGAATGATGATCTTTACGCCATTCACATTAGCCAGTCGCATGACTTTAACTGAGCTTTCGAGGCAATTACTAGACAACATTATGTACAGTTATTATACATAACAGATTAGATTTTCCGACAGGAGATTCATTACCGCTCGGTTTCTGTGTGGGCGCCGTTTTTAAAAGCACAAATGCGAGTTGGCCTACTGATAGAAGGTATAATATAAGATATATTTAAAAAAAACTCTAAGCGAACTTAAAAAAGTAATTAATAATAATATTCGTTCTACAAGCCAATTTGTATCTATTTACATTATGGACTCTGAAGTTTAAATTATCAAAAATATAATTAATTCATAACTAGCTCAACAATTACATAACACAGATACAAAACATACAACGTTGAGAACCTCCTTTCAAGAGTCGGTTAAATTGTTTGTTTCAACAAAATACATTTAAGGTACATGAAGAATCCTAATATTTCGATTAAAATGCTAAGATCTGCAGGATTAAGCTACAAATTTTTGGCTGCAATTTGAAAGTATGACGCGAATCCTGAGTGAGAAAGGATTTCAAATACTGGCGGAGTTTCAACTTTGGAGACGATAAAAGTTGAACTTCTTGTTAAAGTCCCACATTTAACAACAGATATCACGTCTCTCATACCAACTAAATGGTCCCACGGGTCATTTGACTTACGAAACTTGCTCCTAGACACACCTTAAGTAATTTAAAAGCCTTCTATGGCGTTCTTTCCAGAACTGAATTTATAAATTACAAAATATATACATCGTGATGTTTCTATTGTAGGTATCCATGACAACTAGTGATTTTTTAGTTAATCTTTCAAGACCAGGTAGGAAAGTTAGTAACGATTCTGCGAAGTTTCGGATTAACAAGTTTTTAATTGTTAATTAATTAAATCTCTCGTGCAAAGCGAGTGATGTTATATAATATTCTGCTGAAAAGTTCTGGGAATTTATTTGAAAACAGATCAGACGATCATAAAAATAATGCCATTAATAATAACACGATTATTTAAGTATTCATTAGTTATTAACATATATACTAGCTGAACCGATAGACGTTGTCCTGTCTTTACTATGAATATTGAATTCGAATTGGTATAATTAAAAACACCAAACACAATGCGTACTAAGAAATGATAAATCATGACATTTAAACATTTAAACAACTGACACTTATGTCAAACGCATGTATATATATTATATTTACATTAGAAAATTTATTATAGATTACATTAGAAAAGTTTATATTATCAAAATCAACAAGAAGGTGATATTAGAAAAGTTAATTCTTTTTTTTCATTAGAAATAATTATCCAATTTGGTGCAGTCGTTCAGAAATTTTGCTCATACATACATTTCGGCGATTCATTTTTATTTATATAGATTATTTTTAATTCTATAAATTTCTCTTTGCTCTCAATAAGGAAAGTATCATTTTATCATCATGACGCACGGCCATTTTGAATCCCTGTCTCCTTTATCCATATGCATCATTTATTTATCTTTTATAGTAAATAATTTTAGTTAAACCTTATCCATAAACTTGAATTTAAAAATATTATTACCTAGAGCGACAAAAGTTCTTTGTCTAACAATCACGTCACCCATTTATCGAGGGAAACCACTATCACTCATTGAATATCTAATACTTTTTTAGTATTAAGGCGAAGCTCAAAGGTAAGAGGATTTCTCGAAGCGTAATTGAATAATTTCGTTAACGAAATGAAACAGTTAAGGGGTGGAAATTCTCAGACAGTTCCAGCTCGATGCATAAAGAATTTTATAGCTGCGAACGAGGATATTAAATTACATCTAGATGAGCGGTGCAGGTAAATTAAATGTGTTATAAGGATTTATTTGGAAACTGGCGTTTATTTGTTTTTGTTTAATATTACGACATCAGACTTTTTTTTCATTTTATTTAAAGCACATTTACAACAAAGAAAAAATTAATATTTTGAACTTATTTTTACAAGAATTTATTTTACTACAGAACTTTAACTGAACTCTAGAACACCGCTCTGAGCATTCTGGAACGACCGTTTATTCAATGTTACAACTATAGAATGGCCCGTCGTCGTAGTATGTGGTCACAGGCCCCACGGGGCCCGTGCCCTTATTTGTTCAGCCTTTCGGCCTTTCAAGTGGACAGGGTTCGCGCCCTGTAAGCACAGGGCGGCTGTTAGGGCCTAGTATGGCCCTTGGTAGGGGGAGGCCCATCGGCAGCCAAGTCCGCCGCTTATATTGGTTACCATGTACACTACCTTCGACTGTCGAAACACGACCGACTCGTGACGTAAGCGGACGAGACCACCAATGCGAGGCAATACACCAAAAACTCCTTTGAATACTTCTTCATTTTTATTTGATATCGAAACATCTTATTATATACGACCGTCTGGCCTAAATATAGCACGCAAAATGTATTAAAATAAAGATTTTATATTTATTACATTGCATTTAATTGCATTCATGCACATAGCTTTCTTCCTTGTTTTATTTTATTTCTATGAATAAATAAAACGTGTTTACAAATATGAATGATTTTAGAACTTTGTAAAAGAATTTATTTCATATTATAGCTCTTATATAAAATAGAGATTTAATAAATTTATTTCATATTATTTAGGGCCTTAATATGAAATAAACAAATCCGAGTTTTGGTCACCTAAACAAGTCAACAAAAAGCAAAACTTTATCCCTGACACAACTCAATACAAAACCTAGATCTGGAGCAGTCCCTTGGCAACTAAGAAAATACATAAAACAGAGTACTATTCTTGTTTAGATCACTTTTATTTAGTGCTTTAAATAACATAGACAATGAATGTTCTTCAATGTTTCGCAAACAGTATTGGAATTCGTTTATTTAAAAAAATAAAATTATCAAAAGTGTCGTAGCCACGTCTGTCTGTATCATTCCCGATAGTCCCGAAACCTGTCGAATGGATTTTATGTATTGTGTTTTTGATAATAGACTGAAGTAGGTACGTTATACGACGATGATTTAAAAACCAGGCGACTGCGAACTTTTACCGAAGACACTGCTCTTTGAGAAATAACAGAATGATGAATGGGATTGTTCGTCTTAAGTCTTACATAAGTATCGTAAAAATCGCCGCGCGTTTATCGGCCGCGTATGTTTTTTACGATATTTAACTGGTTCTTGCAATCTCTAAAGCACAAAATATACGATTTGCTTGTGTTATAAAGTATCTGTAAAAAAAGTTACATAATTTTATTAATAATAACAATAACAAAATATAATCAATCGATATTTTTAAGACTTCTTTTTTAAATAAATACCTACCAAACGAAAAATTCTTAAATTCATATTTGACCTTACAATTGCTTAACAAACATGCAGTTGAATTTTTTTTTTTTTTTTTTTTTTATTTTATTTCACACACAACAGATTACAACTATTACTAAACAAATTATACAAAAACAATCATTTATAATCAAGGTTGCATTCCACAAAAATGTGTGTACATGAAAAATTACAAGGGAGTTAAAAATGTCTACACAATTTAAGGTTTAACAAGAACAGTAATCTAAATAATAGGTACAATGAACAATACTAAATAAGAATATAATAGGGTTAAAATATAAGGAGACCGAGAGTCCAAGCGCTGGGATTAGACTGTCGGCTTGTGATACAGTATACTTTTAATCAAATTAATATAAAGAGTTAGTTTAGGTAGAAAAACGTCAAAGGTTTGGTTACCCTTGGCTATTTCATTGCACTGACGAGCCATCCTAACCAGGGGGTTGTAAAAGGAGGTATTATTCTGATACACTTGCAAAGTAAAAAGTGCTAATTGATTTGCTCTACGAGCACTATATTTGATGTTAAAAGTTATTTCAGCGAGCAAGGTAGGAACGTCTAATATGGAGTGAAGTATTTTATAAAAGTAAACGAAATCAAAATATCTTCGACGTGTTTCCAATTTTTGTACATTAAAATTAATGAGACGAGCTTCATAATCAGGAGTTTTACGCCTCGACTGTTGGCGGTAGCTTAAAATCCGTAGGCATTTGCGCTGCACTCTCTCTATATTATCAATATGAACTTTGTAGTGCGGAGACCATATTGGACTACCGTATTCCAAAACGCTTCTGACGAGTGTAGTGAAAAGGTAAAGAAAAGAATGAGTGCCCTTGAAGTCTTTAGTAGATCTAAAAATAAACCCCAGAAGTTGATTCGCTTTTTTCACTATGTGGTGGTAGTGTTCGCGAAATGTCAGCTTATCATCAAAAAGGATTCCGAGATCTTTGACAACATGTGACCTCTCAAGGGTCTGGCCGTTGATGCTGTACCCATTAACGATCCCATTACGCTTGTTAGTGAACGTAATAACGAAACACTTGTCTATATTAAGGTACATTAGATTATTTCTGCACCAGTGAGAAACAGCAGTTAAGTCTTTCTGTAAAAGATTACAGTCTTCGAAAGAGTTTATTGTTTTAAATATTTTCAGGTCGTCAGCGTATAATAGACATTCACATGATATGTTCTTAATGAGGTCATCAATGAAGACAACAAATAACAACGGGCCCAGATGTGACCCCTGGGGCACGCCTGACGTAATGTCAGTGGGGGTCGAAGTGTATCCTCTCAAAGCCACCAACTGACTTCTCTTATTCAAATAGGAGGCCAACCAGCGAAGGAGACTACCGTGAATACCACAGGTGGCGAGCTTGTTACAAAGTAGTCTATGACTCACTTTATCGAAGGCCTTCGAGAAATCTGTGTAGATAGAGTCAACCTGACCCCCTGTGGCAAAAGCCTTGCACAGGTAGTTTTTATATACAAGAAGATTTGTGACAGTCGATCTACCCTTAATGAATCCATGTTGATTTTCGGGTATCAGAGGCTTAAAATGGCTGTATAACTGAGTGTGTACTAGGGACTCGAAAAGCTTTGCGAAACATGACAAAATACTTATGGGTCTGTAATTTTCGCAGCGCGACTTGTCTCCGTTTTTGAAAATGGGTACAATATGTGCTATCTTCCAACGACTGGGAAAAACTCCATTTGTAAGGGATTTGTTAAATATGATGCTTAATGGTGTGCATAGCTCTTTTCCACAACGTTTAACAAATGAAGGAGGTATTTGGTCAGGACCGGCTCCTTTACTTGCATCAAGAAGCTTGATCTTCGTCATGATGTCCCTGTCAGATATATTAATGTGAGACATGGAGTCCATGGTACTACACTCAGGTGACTCTAGATTATTGTTACTCGTAGCAGAGGAGTTACTAAGTTGCTGATCCGATTCAAACACCGAAGCAAAGTACTTTGAAAATAGCTCACATACACCCTGGCCGGTCGAAGAAGAAGAGTTGCCAAACTGCATGACATTTGGAATAGAGACTCGGCCCTTTCTATTATTCACATAAGTCCAGAATGACTTTATATTGTCAGTCATTGATTCTTCAATAGAGGCAACATAATTTTTATAACAATGATCTATCATTTTTTTGGCTCTAGCTCGCAGTAAAGTGAACACGTCGTAATCTCGGGGGTTATTGAATTTTTTATAAAGTTTGTGGTATTTATTTTTTTCTTCGATACATTTTATTAAGGGTTTGCTGTACCAAACGGGATATTTATTAGATCTCATAGCTGTTAATGGCGTATATTTGTTAATAATTACAAAGAGTTGTTCATAAAAAATGTTTACACATTCATCTACGTCAGAGCTCGATAAAAGATTGTGCCAGTCCAATAACTCCAAGTCATGTCTTATGCTGTCATAATCACATCTTGCGAAGTTCAAACGTTTTTTGTTATTAAGTTTTAGATTTTTTGGAGTATTACATAAAGAAGGGAATTCAAATTCCAAAGCAGGGTGGTGTCCATCTTTCAAACTCAGCGTATCAGCTTCTGTAACTGTCAACGAATTTTCTGATGATAGTACTAAGTCAAGATATCGGCCTTTTCCATTAGGGGTGCGGTTACCCTGGTAAAGATTGCAAATTGACATAAATTCCTGTAGGAGTAGTAGTTTTTTACTTTGTGAGGTGAAAGATGGCCCGTCAGTATCAGAAGAGACAGGAGAATATTCAGGTGTATTAAAATCTCCAACGATTATATTTTTGTCATCTATACAGTGATTCATCAATATCTTTTGACAATTAGAATAAAATTCATCTCTCTTAAAACAATTTAATTCGGAAGGAAGGAATTGAGACCCTCCTCCTTTGTTTGTAAAAATAAGACACTTTTATAAATTTAAATATTTCAATCGTATCAATAAACACGCGCTTGTATTACAAAGCGACAGAAACGAGTCCTTCTAACGCGGGATTAAATTCACAACTCTTTCATTCGTTCCGTCATTCAATCACATATCAATCGTCGTTCACACTCTCGTCTCCCGTTTCAGTTGTGACGCAAAAATACCTCGATTCCTAGTATGATCCTGAATTTCCATTTTTGTGTCGGGGTCAGAGATATGTAAATGTTATTTAAAAAAGGAAATGGACCGCTGGACACCCAGTTTGCTCACTAGGGCAAGGGACAAACACGCATATAGTACACATATCTATTTTTGTATGTATACTTTATAAAACTTTTTTTTTTTCGCAACGTCACCTGTTGGCATGGAGAAATTAAACAATTACCACTCGGGAAATATCATGCTTCATTAGGACACAGAAGTTATTTTGAAAAACTAATGACATATCAATTGAGTACTCACTTCAGAAGTTACATATAAAGGAGGAATACATGAAGCACATTTTCCTCTTTTTGATCATCGCAGTTTCCATTATATCATTTTTCATTTCATAAAAATAGAGGGTCACCTACATCTATCATTTCGCCCTAGTTCAAACCAAAAAATAAACGGAAAACTTTCTCGGGACCCACTTCTAGTGAAGACTTACAACATCAAACTTTATAACAGCCCGTCAGATTGGAGGTGTGCATATTTGCACGTACATTACTTATATTATTTATCTATGGTACCTACATAGATAATAGAACTTTAAAAAATAACCTTCAAAATTAAGTTGTTTAAAAGCGCCTAATAATATTTATGATTTGTTTATTGTATGACAGGGACTAAAAATAGATGAGTAGTTTGTAGTTGTTTTGCCATGAATTTTATAAATTACTAACACTTAGTATTCCAAATTTAACAGTACCTGTGCGTATCCAGGCAAAAACCACTTTTTGTATATAGTAAACAATCAGTCAAAAGACGCAGTGTTAGTCGACTCATATTAACGTTTTTTACTTGTATTTGAAATATTAAAATCTATATGAACGTATACGAAGTATAATTGAGTCTACGTTATGCATTGTTTGCGCGTTGGACAAGTTTCCATTTAAAAGTTTTCAGCACGGAAATTGCTATCAGAAGTTATTTAATTAAGACGTTGTTAAACCATACAAACTTCCGATTTTCGCTGCCAAATTATTTGATTTAATATTACTTAATAATATGATATAACTAAAATATTACTTCAGGATTTGATATACCTAAAGTAATAGCAAAAGTAAAGAACCCTTTCTTCATACAGAACATGATCTCATAATAAGGCAAAAAAATAATAATATAGTACCTATAATATAAATCTTGATTGTAAAATAATATTATAATCTTAGTAAAATTCGGCTGTCCTCATTTGCAAGGCAATATCTCGACAAAATTTGTTACATTTTTATTCAAAATCCACACATTAAATAAACCTGCCTTCTAGAAGGAGTGAATAAATTACAGTCTCATCAGTAATTCCCACGCAATTTTTTCCTCAATTTAAAACGATCACATTTGCAATTTTACCAGGAACTTTTTAAATCAAACCTATTTGTTAAACATAACTTTAACTTTTTAAACCAAACTTATAGTTAACTATAACTTTAACTGTGACCAAATCACGCGTCTGAACCAGGTACAATTTTGGGGCAAAGAAAAAAACCGGCGGTAAAAGCTTTTGAAAGCACATCGAATAATTTTTTTCTGTAAATGCACGTAACTTAGCTGCTAAGCAAATGTTTCATGCAAGACGTAGCCAGGCAGGCTCGCCGCTAGCTGTTTTGTCGCCCGCGTGCAATACCGATTGTGCCGCCCTATATCGCCCTAAATAAATCAATCCGTCAATGTCTGATTCACTACTTGAATCATCTTTAAGTTGTAGATTTAAATCTTTACAATATTTCATTAACTCATCATTGGAATAATTAAATAAGTTATTGCTAAAAAAACCAAATAAGTCGGTAAATGTTTTTAACTCGTTGAATCTGTCCTTTAGAAGTCATTGTTTGATCTAGGATTCTAGGTCGCCCCAAGTTGGTATCCTATGCGCACCCTCTGAGTAGACAGGCCAGGGTTACAATGACTTAAATTAGGTATGAGTCGCTCGATTTGCCGCCCCCCGGTCGTGCCGCCCGTGTGCGGTGCACGCTTTGCACGCCCGCTTACGGCGGCCCTGTAGCCAGGAATTCAGTTCGGATGTTTAACTCACTAACATAGCCGGTCAATCAAGTAAAAAACTATCACTAAGCAAACAGACATAGTCAGTCCTGTCCATGCCTAGTCAGAGTCTATGTTACATACATTCATAGAATCCTATATCAATCAAATAAATAATAGTTAATCATTGTCTGTGGATCCAAACGAGACTTATAGATAACCTTTGAAGAAGAGCCTGAGGTAAGACAGATCATAATTATAATAATATGGAATAATATTAAAAATACATCATATTATCTAAGGTCAACATTATTTGTTGACTCAACGCAGCGATTCATTACGCACCATCGTCCAACAGCATGGCGTCATTAATTTGCAAATTACATATTTATATAACTCTGTGAAATATTAAACTATACCTAACTAGTGAATGTTAATATTGACGAAGCGTTAATCGTAGTTAATAGGCGCACATTTCATGTTTGCTTTGGTGCTGAGTATTCTGAAAAGGCTTTGACATTATTTCTTCACTAAGCCTTCAGGCCTCGGCTTATACGGGTCACGCTTACAAGCCGTGGTCACGCGAATGTAATACATAATGTTCATTATATTTTAATATCATGTTTTGTGTTTAAAAGCTCGCGTTTTTACTCGCGTTTATATTCGACTCTTTAACCGACCTTCAAAAAAACCAAAAAGGAGTTTATCAATTCGACGTGTATTTTTTTTTCTTGATTACAAGTGATTTATTTTTGTGAACCTAGAATATCACAATTTGACTTTATTTCTAGAAGCATTCAGCATAGTTCGAAAGTTCATAACCATTTTTAACAAGAGTTACATTATAATGGAGTCACAATCGAAATTTCAAAAAGTGAATTTCTAACTTCATACTGTCGCATAAAACATGCACACCTGGTCTAAAAAAGTAGGATGAATGATTGTGTAATTTAGTATAGGAAGGTCAATCAAACTTAAAAATATATTTAAACATTATAGAACTGATTAACAGTTACATAATGCAAGTCAATATTAATATTAAAGCTAGGATTAAATTTAACTGGTATATAGTCTAATACCGCTTCGGATCCTAGGGGTGGCGTTCTGGTGCAGAAGAAACAGCGCAAGACACTTCCCAGCAGTCGCTCTATTAATCAGATATAATTCGTTTTACAGACTCAGATTTATAACAGTTACATGTGGGAGATGGAATTCCAAGCATTCTTGTTTTCTACATAATCCTTAACAGATTAATAAGTTCTATTAACTAAAAAACACATTCACGTCTCATTCATTATATTAGTAGGCTATATATTTTTATTTATACGATAATCACACTATAAGAGTTTTCCGTGTGTGTATATAATATTGTCAATAAGTGTCTAGCTTCGTTTTAAACTTTAGTATTAAACTTAATAGTTTATCCATTACTATAACACAATTTTTAAGATTACTTTGGATTTTAAAAAAAATAAAGTTTAAGCTTTAAAGATCTTTCGAGCTTTTACTTTTACATCTAAGAATTTAAAGTTTCAAAACTTACCAACGTTGCGTGTGCCTTACAACCTTCATGGTCACTGGCCGGTGTGACATATAAACTATAACTGTGGTAAAATGTGAGGATAATTTTAGTTGAATGTCTTAAAACTAATAACTATTTTGAGCGAGTATACGAAAAGAACTATCAAAAAGTTACGCCGGGACCTTTTTTTTATCATACTTTTAATTTTTTATGATGTACATTTTGGAGGTCATTTAATTATTTAAAGAGATATCGACGCGCTTAGTTAAGACCACAGGAAACCCGAAAGCTGGCTCATATTTCGGCCAGCGCAAATAGCAATACAACGCAGTAATGTAGCCAGTATTTTGAGTACGCACCCCAACGGCTTTGTCATTGTATATTTTTGTATATATTATCAAGTACTTTATTGTAAATATTTAATAAACAATTATTGAATTGTTTATTGATATAAATAAAAATATTAATATATAAAATAACATGTGTGTATCAAACGTGTATGAAATTTAGAAGCTACCTTTCGAAGTGTCGTAAAACAAAATATGTTTCAATAATTTGAGATATCGTCTAAGGAAATCTCTCATAATGGAGTTCCATTTTCATTGAGGCCTTTCCTCATACTAATAAAATAAAATTTCTTATTCTTGAGAAAACAGGCTAAACTTGACAATAGATCCACATCTTCATTTATTATCCAAAAATGTTAACCCACATTTCGCGAATAGTTTTTATCAAAAGATTTGTGTTGGAAACTGCTGACAGAATAACACGGTAGCTTGACCTAACTTCCACACAAATTGTGGACAAAACATAGGGTGACTATAAATTTAGGGAAAACCACATTTGCCGTTTTGTCCTCATAAACGCATATTTTATTGCAGGAGTTCGCTAACAAATTAAAAGTTTGAGCCACAAATGCATTTCTGTTATCATACAGAGTATTATCTACATAAGTATTGTGTTCATTAAAGCTCATTTATACTGAAATACATGGTCTTTAACGTAATATATTAATGATTTAATCAAACATTTACCAATCAGTTCATGCCAATCTATTAACAAAGGTCCACTAACACTTAGTGGTACTGGATTGGCCACCTTCCGTTTGCCTCCTATTTTTTTAAATATACATATCTGGGGTTTTAAACAATTTTTAGCTTTTATGGGTACAAAACTAAGGTAAGTAACCTTACTTTAAATCACAATCTACTTTCCGTAGTCAAATTGACGCATAAGATAGATTTAAATTCGCGACTTTAATTTGTGAAATGTGACTAAAATTAAATAAAAAATTAAGTATTTCATCAAAAACCATATACGATATTTATAAGTAAGATCTATTAAAAAATGCTTACTCTCGAATATAATTCACCAAAAAAGAGTATTTTTAGACAATTTAAGATTTAGGAAGTACCATAAAGATATAATTATTGAATTGAAATTAATACTAAATTCAAGAGTTAAAGTCCTGATCAACATGTTATCTCATTTGAAATGCTGCACATTTTTCTTTTACCTTATATTCAATCGACGCGGCGGCGATTATTTTGTTACGTTAGTTATGCCTTGTTAGTGTGAAATCTCACAATCAATGACCATACCGATAATGTACAGAATCCCAAGGGATCGGAATTTATGGCCTATCTAGCGGAGGGTAGGAAGTCTATTCACGTCCCCCGACAATGCGACATTGAAGGTAGCAGTCCATTGAAGACACGTGACTTCAGGAAGAATGTTATAGTATTTGTTCTTGAATATTTCAATTGGTGATTGCGACAAAGCTCTACACTTAGAAATAGAATTGTCTCGGACAATGTTATGTTATGTATCTAGGGATTATTTATTTAATATGCTTGTATATTTAGTTTACCATATATGTATCAACCACTTCTATATTTAGATCGATTCACGAGTTTTGTATTTTAGTAAGTCAAGTAAAAGTATTTTATAAACTACATACCTATAAACCAAACATTACCTTTATTTCGAAAGGTAGTATGAATCTAGATTGTATATCTACAATTTTACGTCATTTTAGTGCAATTTTCCAGCTAACCTATTTCGCTTGGAGCTAGTTCAGATTATTAAACAAGCTCATTTTCCACGCCAACACACTGATTCTGATACTATCAGATATACAGCCTTCGGATTCTGTAGATATCGTCATTTGAATCGTTATACTTATAGACCTTGCTGCTATATAAAACTAAAATAATCACGCTGATACACTTATAAAATTTATTAAGAAACTGTTTATAGCATACTTCAAAGAAATTTAATAAAAAGTTAAGTTAAAGATTTAAAGATGTAAGAGAGAAAGTTTCTCCATTAACCAATATTAATAAATGAAATTATCTGTGATTGAAATCAAAATGTTGTCAAATCATAAAATTTTAATTTAATGAAGACAAAGTGATTTTTTTTCTTTTTATTGAATTATTCAAAATGTTCCGAATCTCTAATATGTATAGATAAATGTAAAATAATATCTGAATCATCATTAAAATCGGTTCCCAGACGGTCCTGCAATTGCGTAACAAAAACATACAGTCGACTTAAAAACCTTTTCCATTTTGAAAATCTATAAGAATTATACTTCTAGTTAAATACAAAAAAAAAATTCAATCTGCAGAATTAATACATGGCATTTAATTAGCTCCACTTAATTATAATCTGTATTAATCCATAGATAATGATAAATAATGTTACTCAATATTTTGATAAAAGCTTCGCTACGAGAGTCGCGCCAAAATTTTACAAATAAATACAATAATTAAAATACAAATGCAGAAAATGAAGTCTTACCACATTTGCTTGGAAAAATATTTAAAAGAAGATTTTTTTTAATGAAAATAATATTTATTAAATATTTACCTTAATGTACTTATTTATATTTACAAAAATACAAAAGGCTCATCAAAGTCGTTGGGCTGCGTACCCAAAATACTGGCTACATTACCACGTTGTATTGTTTAAACTAACGCGTTGGCCGAAATATGAGCCAGCTTTCGGGTTTCCTGTGGTCTTTTCGTTTTATTCCTTTTTTTAATTAATATTTCATTTTTTATTTGTATTTAATTTGTGTGTGTTTTTTCGCGTCTCAATATTTTGATACCAGCATAACAGATTTTTAGTGATTGCGGCCCTCTCTAATGGTGTAAAAAATATTCGCTAAACTTTCCATAACAATTTAGTGAAAACTAACAAAAAACACAACTTCACAAATGGTTGAGCCATTCTTAAGAAATGCAAAACTGTAGGATTTTATCTTTATTGTAGAAAAATAAATAACAACATATGTTATTCAATTACTAATCAAAGCCTCTATATTTTTATTAAGCTTTCTGTGACTTCAAAAGCTTAACGTAAATAATATTGTCATAATGCATAACACCATCCATTAGGTATAATGGGACTTGTGACAATTTCAATTTGTATATTCCCGTATCATGAGTCTGTTTCAACGCATTACCGAACTTCCGATAAATTCATTTATTTTTGCTATTAATTCCGCAAAATATTCATCGCTGTCATTTAATTTAATATAATGTTCATTTAATCTCGTTTATAATGTAACTAATATGTGAATCGTGTAACCTCAGTGTCACTAATCATTATACTAGGTAGGATAAGTGGGTGAATTTATTTCTCTTGAATTGGAACCCTGGTCTTGAGGTGATTCATTATTCATACTGGTGACTTAACGTTTTTATAAATCTTACTCCAATTCTATCGAAGTTGGAAGCCTAAGATAATTGTATATAATATAGTTTTGTATGTAAAAAGTTTTAAAATATTTTCGAATTTACAAACCACACCCAGAATGCCGCCCACAAGCCATTAATAAAAGCATTTTAAATGCTTCCTGTCCAAACCATAAGCTTTGTTTAATAACCGCGACATTCAGAATTCCTTTTTCGAATTTAAAAATGCAAAGATAAAAACGATGTACCTACATACCCTCAAAAATGATGGAAAACCCAAAAACCGATAACTGATTGCACGCACCGCACAAAGGCACTGACAATTCGATAAAAAACACGGTATTTTCTTTCAACTTTGTTGAAAAATCCCTAATATACATACCCAAGGCTGTTACGACACTCATTTCACATATCAGACACCCGTGAGGCCTGTTATTTTGCGGTAGCGGTGTCCAACATGATATTTGACCATAGAGATATGACGTTGAATAAAACAGAAATGGAATTTTCGGACTAAACTACGCGGCGTAGACTCTATTTTGGGATGAGAACACACACAGGTTTTAGGAACCCGCAAAATGCGAGTTATAATCGAATTTGTGTTTCGGCAATTTAATCTTGAGTATGGTTGGCGACAAAAAGCCCATTATCGGGCCCCTCTTATCTTGTTAACGGCTACGCTTCCTTTTAACTTTGACTAAATCCGTTTAAGGGCGTTTTATTGATAATATTTCATAAAACACCTTGTTCGAGAAATTTATATTTTTATCACGACTAAGTCTCACCACATTTTATATTTTACTTACAAGAAATTATTTAAACTTATTAACTTTACATTAATGCGTAAAGATTGAATGATTTATTTAATATTTTCCAAACTTTTTTTAATAGACAAAAACTGTGTTATTGTTTCTTAAAATTTAGCTATTTAAAAAGTTAACATTGTTAAATCATATGTTAAATTATTTAATATTTAAATTAGAAACTTAAATTAGAAAAATAATTTCGAAAAATACAAAAAAATTATAATTTTCACTTTCGTAGCAGTTCGAAAAATGTTTGAAAATAGAAATTAATTTCCCAAGTACGAGTCTGAGCATGATCCATTCTAGTATAGCTGGCTTCTTATTATTGTACTCATATTACATACATACATACATACATACATACATCCATACATACATACCCTGTAGGAGATCGCTGTTTCATTCAACAAGACTCAGACAAGAAAATAACTAGATAAACATTAGAAAATGACTTGAACAAAAGGCTCAGAACATGAAAAACACTTACATTATAGACCAGTGTTTGATTACTTCTTGTACAAAGGGACTCATTCATCGGTCTCTTTGTTTTCAGTAAAAAAAAACCATCTCATCACGCATGCCGAATCATCCTGACATACTTTCCTTTTTGATAAGTTTTTTCGTACGACCGTAATTAATAACTAGCTAATATGTCCGTTTTTTCGTTGTCATTCTCTTCGTCAAAGAGAATATTTTGCATAGTTCATATCCAAGTTCCGATCTAGTAATGAGCCCTTGGACTTATTATACGTGGGTATATTAGGTGGGCCTTATAGACCGCAGGCATATATACATACCGTTACCGTTATGAAAGATATAGATTGTGTTTGGCTTATAGATTTGGTGTTATTGTAATGTAATCCGTTTTCATAAAAACTTATAAATGCAAATTATTATAATTTAATTGTATAAGAGTAATAAAATGGAGACAAGTTTCGTTTTTACACAGTTTTAAAATGCACAAATAGATATGCTAGGTCTATAATACAAATTGGCTATAGAATAATAGGTATGACAAGCCTTTTGAAACAAAAATCTGCTTTTTAAAATAAGTAACAGATAATTTTTTATCTTTTACCTACTTATAACAAAATATTGACGGCAATTACATCAGTATCAGTACATAGTATAAAACAAAGTCGCTTATTCTTCCCCTATATCCCTTTGTATGCTTAAATCTTTAAAACTACGCAACGGATTTTGATGTGGTTATTTTTACACGATAGAGTGATTGAAGAGGAAGGTTTTTATATATGTTTTATACTCGTGCAAAGCCGGGGAGGGTCGCTAGTGATAGATAAATACAGAGATCAAGTAGATAATTATGTTTCAAGAACAGTTACCATTAATCACATATATCGTTTTGTGTCAACTGTCTTACACCAGATGAAATGATGGTATGCGGAGCGTTTTTTAATTTCAAAAATGTTTCGTAACTAGAATAAAATTTGTAGGGAAGGACTGTTTAATTTTGGCTTATGGGATCAAAATAACATTTCCCCAAAACCAAACTGTCTGTGAATAATGGCAGAAGTTATATTATTATTTTCGAGTTCATTCGCGTTGACGGTTACGGGCATTTCAAAGTATGTGGGTTACATCATGTCAGTTCCTTTCGTTGGTTGAACAAAAAGTTTTCACTAATGAGGGTAATGTGAAACCACTAGAGTGGACATAATATTTGGCTAGAAAAACGAAATGTTAATTTTTTTTATGCCAAAGTTCTAAATGCACAAAATTAGTGGTAAAGTGAAGTGAAAAGTTTTAGTTTATATATAGCATCACCCACAAAGCGGTTAAACTGGAAGTCTTAGACGTGTATAAACCTTATAATTTAAATAGGATTTTCTCTAGCGAAGCTGAACGCAGGACGGTCAGCATAGAAAATAAATGTGTTTCTATCATAATTCAAGATCGTTTCTGTGGTCACTTGTCTATGAATTTTTACTAATAATTAACTTTGATTATAGACTCTATATCACACTTTGAAGAAAATTTATGGTTAAAGTATTGGATTTTTTCTGATGGGAAGTTACTCTTTCTAAATTAAATATGTTGCGAATAAATGTTACAAATAATCATTATCATTATATTCTTTTAGCATCAAATGACAAGTGACAATCAGGGTGATATCATTTGAAAAAGTTTTCGTTATAGGATTAAAAATTCGGGGCTAAAATGTAAGTTGGCATAGTTGACACCAAGTCGAATTCAATCAAAGAAACTATTTCTTATTCAGATCTGGTACAAATAGTAATTGCGGGCAGGCAATAGTAATTTATTGTCCTTATCTTAGATAGCGATCCTATCACACCCAAGGGCTTATCCCCAAGAAGTCCTTTTTACCTCACAACCTCTAAGTCTGAGTGCGTCCTTTTACCTCATTCCCTACGTGTGACGTGCCATTAGAGTAATGACTAAGTACCCAGTTGTTTTTCATCTATGGAGAAAGAAAGGTCGAAAAAGATTAGGTATTTTCGCTTTAAGAAATAAAAACGTCAGAATCTCTGCAAAACTATATCACTATTAATACGTATTAAAATAAAAGTACAATTACCTACTTTGAGTATACTCTGTTTTAAATATTACTTTCGGTAAAATAAGAGTTTTAAATTACCTAAATGTTCCTTTAATTAAATTAAACTAAATGTTTTCTTATTATAGAAAGATATAATCCATTAGGATATTATAAAATCCGTTCTTTTTCATCCTAAACTCATACATAGTAATAGGTACAGTTAAACGAATTTTGTTACAGAAATATAGAACACTTTGCACTTCATTTTCCGCGTGTAGCCAACTATCCTTTTTTTATGTGCCAACGTGTACTATAATCAAACGATATAAATTTTCATATAAAGTTAAATATAATAAAATACTACAACCTTCTATACCTCATGTAATGATCGTAAATAAACGAATTATTATTATACCAACAATACCTCGTAGACGAAGGGCTTTAGCTAGAACAGTATACAAAGAAACGTACAATAAGAATTTCCTGTTGTATTGCTGTTATGTCGGAAAGGGATAAGTTACGGTCCACTGGTATGGATTAAAGGAATCAGAAAGCCCTGATTTGGTGTTAGGTGCGAGAAAAGCGGCTTACAGCCCACGATAACTTATTAATACCTACTCTAAGCGGCCCACCTTTTAACGTATCAATTAACAAAGGTTTTTTGAAGGTTACCTTCAAATTCAATTTAACAGTCTGCCCCTGGCTAAAGTTTTGATACTAAATGCAGACAATTGCATCACCCAGTAATGTTATAATTTAATTTTATCATGTATTATATTCCATCTGGGTATAATTTCCGTGATTAAAACTTACCCGTTATAACTATGTCGGGTTTTAAATAGTCTCACGAGTTGCATTCATCGTATTATGCCATTGAATGCAGATGTTGCATTCTAAGTTAGTCCCTGCGAACAGTCGCTATTTGAAACCTCAAGCTTAGTTTAGCCCAAATTGTTAGTTTAAGGCACATTTCACGGCATAATTACGATAAATGAAATTAAACTCGGTTTTAGATGTCAGAGACACAAAAAACTACATTATTAGTGTTTGAAACTATGTATAACTTATGAACAATTAAAAAAATATTATAACATCAATTTTTTTTTCTTCGACTTTAGATGGTCAAAAAGGGTAAAAGTGTACCTCGATTGTGAATTAAAAAGTAGGTAATGTAAATCTACATTATTATAGCACCAACATCCCGATTTACCCATGAAATTGCGACAAAACACACAGGCTTATTATATTTTTATTCTGTATTGATATCAAAATTAGGATTCAGCTTTTTGCTAAATTATTCACTCTATTCAACGATGCTTTTACTTAATTTATATAAACTATTGTTCTAGAAATGAATTGAAGATTTTTCATCAATCACAAAGAGTGAGTTGGATTTGAAAACAACGATTTTAATATTTGTCTCTCTATTTTAATAATTGCTATCTCGCATCTTTTTTAATTAAAATCCACAAGTGAGTGTAGACTTAACTGTTAAGCCATTTCAAATTATGTACGGTCGAGGTAAGTAAAGGTTCGTCACCTTTAAGTCGACATTTGCTTGCACCGTCAAGACAATTATCAATCCTGCCAATGTTTAATTTCAATCGAAATAGAAATATCATATTGACGTTTGCACTGGCTAATCTAGTAACCAGTCAATCAATAACGAAAGATGCAATTAAATCTGTCAAAGGGAAACCCAGTAACTTAGACTGATCCCGAACGTGTCAGTCAATTGTCATATTAAATTATTAGCTTGTTTGAGGATATTTTGTATTATTTTTTACAGAATTAAAATAAACTGTAGTTGCTATGATATAATTTATTTATTTGAATTTGAATTATTTTTTATCACAACAATTACAAAAAAATGACAATGACAAGCACTAACATTTAAATATAACATATTTGATTGGAACTCTTTTGAAGTTTTTTTGACTAGACCATTAAAAAGGTTTCATGTTGAAAGTAAATAAAGGTCAGAGGTGTATAGTATTTTGGCTCTTGTTATCTTATCACGTAAGTAGAATTTTATATGCATTTTTCTACTTACTAATTTGGTTTCAAAAGAAACTAAGAGACTTTATAAACGAATGAATTTAATAACTGACGAAGGTTTTCATACCCCGACTGTACATAAATCAAATATTATCTCATTTATGATATTTGTGATAGCGTGATTTAAAGTACTACTGGAATGTCATTAGATACAACATCTCAAGTTGCTACTCTATTGTTTCTTATAGTATAATAAAATAGCTCATATCTTATTTAAACGAGCCGACGCGACGATAGTAACGAATAGGAATCTCTCCTAAATACTATCGTATAAATAGAAAATGTTTAATAAACAAAAAAAATAAAAAAGTATATTTTTTGAAAGATTTATAAATCTTATAACTTTATAATACATAACTTAAGAATATATAGTGTTATAACACAACGTAAAAAATACACAAAGATCATGAGTCATAAGTCATTAATTGCAATTTTGAACTTGAAAAAATACGGCTTTATTCCGTAACTATCTTCGCACACAATTTCTTTATAAAAGGGAAAAAAATTGAAAAGTTCTAAGAACGGACCGCCTCTTTGGTCTAGTGGTAAGCGCGTAAGCGTTACAACCGAGAGGTCCTGGGTTCGATTCCCGGCGGAGATAAAAAAAAACCTCGGTCTGGCAGGGCATAGAAGGCTGATCACCTACTTGCCCCTAAAAGAAAAAATCGATCAGTGAAACAGATGTGAAATGCATCTGCCCCATACCCCACTAGGGGACACGGGACTTCACTTAAAAGAACGTGGTGCAGTTCTTAATTATATCATAGTGTCTTTAGAACACTAGTAATCTTTGTCAACGGAATAAGCAGGGAAAACAAAATAAAGGCAACCTCATTCCCACATTCATCTATCAAAGAGATAGCAAGTCATTTCCTAACAAAACGAAAAGCCACTTTTCTAGCCACAAGCAAAACAGCTCGCAAAATAGAACAAGGGAACAAAGAATGCATAGTTTCCAGTTTTCACGCCTCAATCACGTTTTGAAAAATCCTATCTCAGGACGAGCGACAGTTCTGGCAAATACACCTGCCCGTATAGACTATAGGTAAATACAGTTATGAACTGTCTATATTTTTTAATAATCCTGTAATATAAAGTAAATATAATAATCCTGTAACTCATCACATTTCAGCGGCTGTTTCACGGATCATTTACATGCAAGTAATAGATAAATTCAAAAATTACTAGTAGTTTTTGAGTTCAAATCAGTGTGATAAATAAAAGCTATTGTACTTAATGACCGCCTCCTTGGTCTAGTGGTAAGCGCGTAAGCGTTACAACCAAGAGGTCCTGGGTTCGATTCCCGGTGGAGATAAAAAAAAATTCGGTCTGGCAGGGTATAGAAGGCTGATCACCTACTTGCCCCTAAAAAGAAAAAATCGATCAGTGAAACAGATGTGAAATGCATCTGCCCCATACCCCACTAGGGGACATGGGACTTCACACTACTTATACGAGGATTAATTCAAGAGTAAATCATTACTCTAAGTTTTGATAATTTTATATTTTAAAAAAATATTCAACTGGACCAAATAATTTCCAAGCGCTATAAATATACACATATTATATTTAGGCATCCATTTTATACCTTTCTTAGTGTTCCCTCAAATTTTTCGTTGACTTTATTCTACCTTGAGAAGCGTGACAGCCCTAGGTCATATATAAATGAGTATCTTTCAACGGTGGTTCGTTCAGAAATAAGCCTTGGTATAAGTCTATTGAATATGAATGATTTCTTTTGTTCCCCTCTTCCGGTGACGATGAGATATTATTTTTTAATTTCCGAGCTTAGTTCATAATAGAATTTCACAAGGCATTTTTATATCAAAAGAATTTTAGTCAAATTATCTTCCCAATTATTTCTCTAGTCTATACAAATGCTTCTAATTTCGTGTTTCTTTTGACCTAAATAAACAAGATATTGATATCTTCATAGATGAAAATAAAAAAAATCTAAATTCTACCTATTTTTAAGTTTATTATAAAAGTAGCTATTTTATCATAAATACATAGACACTACACAAACTGGTATATAAACCTGCATGTATAGTGTATATGTCTATCAACTAAAAAAACTCATTTACCTTAACGTCGACAAATTTTTAGCATATTACATTTCTGTCAGTGAACATTAATAAAAAGTTAACTAAGTATCAGTAGCAATATTTTTTCTAACCAATATACAATTATTTTTAAGATTTTGATTAACGTAAATTAGAATTCTTGTCTCGTGTGCAGTCAGGTGATGACATTTCATTCCCTGTTATAAATGAAGAACGTTTGGTATCCGAGGGGCCTTGACACAACCACTCTGTGTAAATTTAAACTAGACCCGTTAATTAACATTATCAGTTATCTTTCCCCTTACATAGACCCTTAAATATTAAAATCTTTATAAAACTCAATCATACTATATTAAAAGTTTACCTATTTATAATTGGAGTGAGTACCCAAAATACTGACTGGATTCCCGCATTATATCTCGATGCAATGCACAAAATAAGTCATGTTGGCTAAATCTTCTATGATTAAAACATAAATTATATGTCTACTAATACCATTCTCTACTTTTATTTATTTTAATGTCTGATAATATAATTAGCAGTCCCGTAAACACTGGAAAAAATATTTAATCATTTTCTTTGCAACTACATGATCAGCCTTCTCAGTGCTTTCGAAGCGAAACAGCCTTTTGTTTTCCCGATAATCAAAACACATTTCCATAACACGAATCTCATGCAATTTTTATTTTAAATAGACATTAAAACTATGTTTGCTTAAAAGTTATTTTTATGATTTGTGTTTCTTCATTCAATAAATTGAAACCTTACTCGAGCTTGCAAAAAATAATCATCTATTTTAATTAATATTTAATTGAAACAAATTTTAACGAACAATGAAAGACAAGTTTCAATGCGTCTAATATTTCCTAAAAGATAATAGCGAGAAATGTATCAATTGGCGAAATCCGTGCCAACTGAAGCACGTATAAGTTTCCACTTAGCTACGGAATAAATACAATAGGCTTCGTCGACTGGCAAAGTCAACAACCAGTAGAAATTTGTCGCACATCGCCATATCGCTTACCAAACTTTGTTAGATAGCGGACTAATGAATTATGAGATGTCTAATACCGTGATTCATCGTTTGAACTTTAACCTTATAAGCTGTATCTGGTATTCGTTGCAATGTCACGCAAAATACAAAAAATAAGGAGATGTTATTTTTTATGTACAGCCCTTATAACAGTAGTGGCAGTGCTTTATAAGTATAAAAATATCAATTAATTTACACAATTTATTGTATTTTATTGAGGTATCTTCAAATATGTCAAAATATAAAGCAGTGTAAGCAGTTTTAATAAAAATAATTATTCAATGTATGTCTAAGACAGATTAATATCTTAAAAATATAATTATAATTTATAGGATGAAAGTAATATAATATATGCCGAAATATCGATGGCTTGCTTCTTTTTAAATGTCAGCAACGTGGTCATTCATGGATGTAGTAAACTCAATACTTCTTAGTAGTTCTTGATTTATTTACCAATGAATAGAGATTTTACAAAAGCTCAGCTTAGTACTGTTATGTCCAGGTTTAATACGGAGTTTTTGCGCGCAGCAATTCATAATTCTATATAAGGAAATTCATTTTATAATTAAGAGAGTCTTAAATCGTTTTTGCCGCGACGCTGTAGTGTCCTATATGAGTAATAATTCCTCGGTTGCCGTCGCGAAAAGAAGATCGTTGTGGTAAAAGTTTGTGTTGTGCATTTATCAAATAAAGTTTGGTGAAATAACTTTTGGCTTTTTTTTAAAAAAAGTGCCGCCTAACAGTACGAATGCTCGATCAAGACTAGCCATCTCTTGCCCGAACCGTATTTATACCACAACCAACCAAGACTCGGCGGTTAACAATTTCGTAATAAAAACTAATTAACTACCCGTGCATATTTTAATTATTTGCCCGAATTCTAGGTTGACTGTTTTGTAATGAATTAAATGTTTTTAAATAAAGAACCTATAACCGATTAATGATTTTAAATGAAAACAATTGGAAATCAGATTCCTTACTTATTCCAAACAAAGACCTGCAACCTGGTTACGCGGATATATATTTTCTAGATTATAAAGCAGTTCAGCAAGTACATTAACAAGAATATTACAAGAATAAAAGCTGCCCGGAGTAAGTTAAAGTTGGCAATAGCGGGCGCGGTCGGTCGGTAACATTAGGCAGTAATGTGAGAAACTTCGTCTTATTATTTCATATGCTCACCCTTATTTCGCTTATATTAAATTTGCTAACTTATAAATAACTACTAACATTTTACTTATTTCATAACATAATATTCTGTCAACTCTAAAATGGTCGTGTATGTTAACTATGATATATCAATATATTTTTTTTAATATTGCAAAGCTGTCAATACAATAGTGGAGAATATAGTAACGGCGAAATGTTCAACACCAACGCTAAAAAAAATACTTAACCAAACTGGTGGTAGACCAATGTTCTTAACTGAATTTTTTAAATATTATATCAGTGATAAAAAAACAATTTTACCTATAATTAAATAAATTTACCTTTGTTCGCGAGGGTAAATAAATTATTCCCACGCGAGCGATCAGTCAAATTAACATATCTAAATAATCTCCATATAAAACTCTAACCCCTATTTCACTCTTTTATATGTAAAATTTTCAGAAATTTTGAAAACTTATAAATAAATAAACTTTTAAACAAGTTTTAACTATTTCAAATCATTGGCTCAAAAATATAGTTTCATGTTTCTAACTATCAAAATAACGAACAATTCCAATCAATTTGTTCTATCCACATTCAACCCCTTTTTCATTCCCTTATGGGTAGGATTTCTAAAACATCCTTCCTACTCAAAAAAATGTTGTACTGACCGAACTGACTGAAGTTCAAGTTAACATCAATTGTTTGACAATAATAAATCAGTCAGTCAGTTAATCAGGACAAACTATTATACATATAAATCTAAAGACATTATTATAAAATAAAGATAGTAAAAATGTATAGTAATTAGTGGAACTAAATCTCCTAAATAAGTAGGATAAAAGTTAGAACAAGATAAGTCAAATATATAAGGATTTTCCTTAATAATTAGTATGAAAATAAATATACATATCTAATGTAATTTAATCATTACAATTTCTCAGAAAATCTTAATAGAAAAGCAAATGAAAGAAAACGAGGTTTTTCGTGGAATTACAGAAGAAAATTATTTTCTTCTTTAACTGTAGATATAATTTCTAACATACCAAATGTGACAGAATATTTTGATACATCTTACAGAGTTTTAATCAATCGTTATTTCACATGTATCATTTCTTGCCATAATTGGTTTAACTATCTGAATGTTGATTGATTCTGGGTTCGAATCCCTGTGAAGAAAATTAAAATTAAAATTAAATGTTTTGGTTAAATAGGCACAGAGAGCTGACTTATCGTCTTACGGCTTACATGTCTACTAATCTACTTGCTTGCCAAAATAAAATGATTACAGAAACCAACGCAAATTTGTGTCTGCCCCAAGTCCCGATCACGAAAATTCTCATTATTTTATAAAAGTATAACATACAATAGTTTTTGTAGTGGTGATATAAGAAAATTAATCAAAAATTAAATAAATTTTGTATAAAGATTGTGGATTAATTATCAACTTTTTTGCATACCGCCTACAGTATTTATAAATCCTCCTGTTTGTAAAGTTCACCGTCAATTTCGAGTCTCAAAAATCATAAAACATTCTATTTTGGTTCCCAAGGTTAAACCTGAGAAGCTCTTAACCTGTTAATGTAGTTTAAGGTATTATTGTAGCTTAACTTACTACGGCGTAGCGAGCTACGGCGTAGCGAGCTACAGCGTAGCACCGTAGCGAAATCAACTGTAGAATTCAAATAGAATTAATTATTTTTGATCTTACTGTGTCATGAATTATTTATTAGATATCATTATTGTATGAAATGTGATCTTAAAATTAATTTAAATACATTCATTTTATAATAAATTCTTAACAATAAATTTTATATTTTAAATTAATGACAATTAATGTATTTTGTTTTCAGCTTTGCCTGATTCGAATTTATATAAAGAAATGTCATCTTTTCTTAACTTCAATTTAAAAAATTTATACTCACACACTTCTATTAAAAAATCTTAATTTTTATTCTTACTATATGTTAGAACTTTATTTATTAAACAATGTATATTACGCTATTTATAATATATAAAACTTACTTTTTCATCTAAAACGGTCCAAAATAACTATTTTCAGTCACTTAACACTCAATATGTAATTTATTTATTTAATCATTCTATACACTTAAACACTTCACTAATTATCAAGTTATTAACACTTAAACCAAGCACGTAGAAGCAGCGTGAAGCCAATATTCACGGAACACACGTTTGTGTCGCCCTACAGTGAAGGGTAAACTGAGGGCTGCATGAAAACGAAGCCGTCCGAGAACTAAAGCTCTCTCGCTCGTCGCTTCGTACGCTAAATAACTAACAATAATATTAAAAAGTCCATTACCTCAGTGTTTAAGAATATTTCAAAACTTTTACACCGGTTACATCGATAAAAAGTTACAAAAGAAAAATCAGTTGGCTAAGCTCAAAAGACTTCTTATCTGTACATCATGTCAAAGTTTAAAATATCTTTATCCATATAGAATCATATTATGATATGAACGTCAAATAAATCTTAGTTTACAATTATAAATCAGACAATAAACCCAGTCGGATCCCAATTTTACACCGACCATATTCAGAAAAGATTTTGAATTGGAACAAATCATTCCTAGCGTAAGTATAATTCAAATAATTAATCGATGGTTTTATGAAAGTCTAGCCTTCCTTACGCTTAGTTTAGACTTTTTTTAAAACAATTCTTGTATCATGCTTAGGATTTGGTGCTTCGCGAGTGGAATAGACGCAAAAATGTGTTTGTCTCTTGTTCCGTGAGATTTTACCTTTTTCACTGGTAATGGTATCTGTAAATGTACTGTATGCATAACGTTTTAATGGAGTTGAGAACACGCGTGAAGAATGTCTAGTGCGTGCTCGTAATACTAAGCTTTAGTACAAAGAATAGATTAATCTTCGTTCTGTATAGTAACAGGTGCTTATGAGCTAATGTTATTTTATTCATTCCTAGTACCACTCGCTGTTTCTTGAGTATTCAAAACACGGTTAAAATAAAAGATTTAAAAAACGTTTGTAAAATAATCGTGGTTTTTCAATGTTTTTAAATAGGTATTCATTTTAAGACTTATATCGATAGGAAAGTAGGTATTATAAGTATTAAATATTACAAAAGAAATATTTATTTAAAATTTACTAACAACTTTTTTTAATAAATGTTAGAAAAAATACCTCTTCTGTTTTGCCTATTTTTATTACAATGAATACTATTTCAATTCATATAATATAATTAGTGGCTCGCCACACCAACGCAAGGCTTGCTGTACAAACGTAACCAGAATCGTCTCGTTATCATAGCGCACTTACTTATTATAAATTACAGCTAAAAAATATATTTATTAGAAAATATAGTATGAACTTGAAAAGTATTTTTTTAATATTTTGATTTAATGTGAGTGATGTGAATAGAAATTTTTTAATTAAAACTTAAACTTTATAATAAAGAAGCCTCAATATTAGCAAAACGCTATAAAGAAAATACAATCATTGGCATTTTTATTCCATTCTTTTATTTTTTATTCATTCTAATTTTGTTTTGAATTAAAATTTTCCAACTTGGCTTTTCTTTTATATTTTGGTCAAACCAAAGCAAGCCCATAAAACCATTTTTGGGCTTATGAAGCTTTCTACTATCATAAAGTTAATCTAATCTAAGCGTATTTCTCTTGCAATTGACGGGCCTTAGATCCGAAAATTGTCCATGATTTTTCCTTAGCGTTCTCAGATGTCAATCAACACTCGGCGGCTACGAGTGGTATAGGAAAGCCGATTTAATCTTCAAACGTCGGCCCTAAATCTTTTGATATCTGAGCGTGCCGATATTTCAAACGGAAATGAAAATAAATCCATCTTAAGATCTGATTTTTAGCTGACGGCCCTTTTAAACGATTAAGCACTACTCGACTTTGTACATCTACGAATTTATCTAAAATAAAGCTCTCTTTAAAGAAATAAAGTATTTTTTTCGTTATAAAGAAAATAATAAAAATACAGATGTTTATAAATAGAATTTTTAGGTCACTGTAACAACATCACAGCTTTGCATCTCTGTGACGAAGTGTTTCGCGTGACTGAGGGTTATAAGACACTAGATTTATTTATATTAATAATCAGTCAAAGGGCACGTTAGTAGATAAGGTCCTTGCAATTGATTTATTTATTACATTGAAAGTTATTGTTACTGGTGGTCATCAATTGGTCGAAATTCGACCACAATAGAGTAAATCAGGTATGTATCTATGTATTTTAGCAGTAGTGTGTGTAATGTTTATTTTAATTAATTTAATGTATTTCTAATGTATTTTATATACAAAATATATTTATGCACTTCTTCTCCATATAAACTTAAACTGTGGCAAATTTCACGAACGCCCGTTCGCGCTATTTTCGTAAAAACGGTACCCCTTCTTTTGTTTCACGTATTAATTATATGATTATTTTATATTTTAAAAGAAATATATCTATCCTAAACCAACGCGTGCAAAAATAACAATAAGTTAAAAACACGCAGTTATTACCTTTAAAGATAAGTCTTTTTCCATTCCATAGGCGAATTATTATAACTATTCTCTGTCATAAAGTTATTTTCAATATTTCAGGCTCACCTTCGCACAAAAATTTTCGGAATAAAATAAAAAATATTCCAATTTGGAAACAGATTGCGGCGCGGGCATCCCTTATAAATATATTAAAGAACGAATTATGACTTGCAGAACGGTATGTTCAACCTTTTCCATGAAAAGGTTAAATTGGACCCTTTATAACCACTGTTTATATAACGTCAAAAAGATCGATTTAAGCCAGACCCCTTCATTTAAAGTTGTGGTTATTAAATTTCTGGTAAACTTCTAATATTATATTCTCTCTGTGCGTTATTTATTATAACTTTATTTATTTCGTTTATTATAAAGCTATGAAAGATGGTGGAAACTCCATTTTTAAAAGTATTATTTTATTTGTTAAAGCATTTTTTAAAGAAAAACTAGAACTTTTTAAACATATCTAATACAAATAATCCATTTATAATAAGCAACGACTGCCTCTTACTAATTTCGTAAATTGTTAGCTATTTTTATATTATTTTATTTTTTTAGTTCTCTAATTTAAATGGCAGAGTAATCTCTAATGATTACAGAGAAATACAATGTTTACACTAAGACTTGCATTATAATTATATTATGACCTACACAGTATAGACAAACTTAAGTAAGCGAAGTACCTAGATGCCTACGGTCGGAGGCAGTCGAAAGCCAATTTAACGTTTCCTTTCTGCCTCCTTCATTAATCGCAAAGATCGAATTGAAACCAAACGGGAGTATCTTCAGGGTTCTAAGCACTCTCCCGCTCTTCAGTCAACCCACTTGTAGGAACGCGTTAGATATTGTATTTAATCAGTAGTCGCAAAGGAAAATGTAGTTGTAGTTTATGTGCTCACGTACGTACGTTTTGTACGTGCTTTTACTTTGTGTTTAGCCTTGAATATATAACATCAAATAAGAATACTGAGAGTCGCCTTTTCATGGCGTTTTTTTTTTTAAATACTTCGTTGCAATGGAATGCAACGGGCGGCCTTATCGCTAATCAGCGATCTCTTAAAGTTCCATTTTTGTTGGTTTCAGCAAGCCTGTAGAAATTCACCCACACCTCCGTGCCACTCATGACACTCCCTTCAGCAAGTGGCAGCTCTACCAGACTGAATGAAAATAAAAATTAAAATATCGGGTATCCCTCAGAACTTAACAATACATAAACCAATTTAGAAAAGTTTTGACGTATTTTGTTTTACTAACATCATTAGAAATTTGTGATTTTTAGCATAGATTGATAATATGAATATTCATGTTTACTTAAACTAAAAAAACAGCCCTCTAACTCGTATTTTCCAGAATTACCATGCTTAGATACTAGTTCAAGAACTTCTATGAAGCACTCCAAGTTGCAAACTTTGTTAGCAACATTAATAGTTAAGGTCCACCACGGGCTAGATCCGGAACTTTGTTGTAATATGTAACATAGCACCTTCGCTAAACAGCAGATTTAACTGCAGAGTGCATTTTTACGGAGAAAAAACTGAATTTAACCCTTTTTTTTCAAGATGGCGGAAAATTTAGTTTATTCGGTTCATATGCATATCTTCCCCGTTTTATAGTCGTAATGACTGGACTATAGTTCTTTTCTTATGCGCGGCGCGGCACCACATCATACAGCGGTACACAAACAAGACATTTTCTTTGCCTAACGCGGAATTTGTAGCTATTTATATAAAAAAATTCTATGACCGCCCTTCCTCCGCTTAAGAGGTTGTTTTTTATCTTATTATCCTGTTCTTTTTCAACCGACATTCAAAAAAACCAAAAAGGTGGTTATTAATTATTTTCCCTAGGTACTATCCCTGCTAGTCTCTACTTTCTCTAACTTAATATAATATGATAAATACAAAAGTTACTCTGTCTGTCTGTTATGCTTTCACGCCTAAACCATTGAACCGATTAGGATGAAATTTTATTTAAAATAACATAACCAATTGGCTTTTTTAACAACCGATTGGCGCGACAATGAGAAAACTCATTGAATATTCATATAAAAATGACAGGTTCCAAATTGAAATGCAATATTATGATTTTATATTTATTGCAACGGTATTAATGACTAGACTTACATATATCCAGTCACAACGTAAAAGATGACATCGACATTGCATTTTTAATTTTTTTTTTCATTTATTTAAGATACTAGGTGTGCCCCGCGGTTTCACCTGCGTTAATTTCCTCATAACGTGATGTTATATAGCCTATAAACAGAGTAAAATAGCGAATAGCAAAATAATAATAGGTAATATGTATTATGTACTTCGTCCACGCGGAAGTTATTTTTTTATTATTTATTTATATAATTTATATTAATGTCTAAAATAATAGTAGCCTAAGTTACTCCTTATTACATCAGCTATCTGCCAGTGAAAGTCCCTCAAAATCGGTCCAACCGTTTGAGTGATTAGCCGGAACGAACAGACAGGCGAAATTTTTATAAAATGTTATTTTTGTATATGTTATATTCTGTAACGTGTATACATCCATATGCATTTAGTAAAAAGCGGTTAATTTATCTGTAATATTAAAAACAGACACTCCTATTTTATTTATCTGTATAGATTATTTGATAATCGGTTTTCTAAATGGCATTGATGTGACTTACTATGTATTTCCAATATTGAAAAAAAACTAATTTGAAACCAATTCTTATAGGTAGGTAGGAAGATACCTACTTATTATTGGTTTCAAGAGAGCCGAATAAGACATTGGGTTGGATTAAAATTGTAGATATCTATTGATTTCAAATTGTGATTGATTTGGAGAGTAGCCCTGCAGGTTTGCTTAATACGAGCCCTATTTGAAAATTGCGTTGACACATTTCATTGCCATATTACAAAACTGACACCCGCCCTTTTGTAGGTAAGAAATAATTTAACACTTAATTTCGTTCATTAAATAATTTATAATTACAATTTGCAATATTTTTCTATTATGAAATTACAAATATATATCTAAATATATAAATTTAACGTAAAAATACCTCTAAAATAAAGAGAAATTATTAAATCTGAGCGTGTTTTGTAATTTTATGGTTATTATGATTGGGATTTTATTTTTAAATATTTAAAATGTTTTTCAAAATTCGGGGGCCGCTTTGGACATTAACACTATTTAATGAACATTATAACATTTATTTAATTTTTCTTTCCTCACTCCAGTAATTCAGTCCACGATCTCGAAAAACAGTTGTCGCGGATTTTATGAAAATCATACCTACTGCTGAATTTTGAATGAGAAATAAATTGAAATATATTTCAAAAAGCGAAGCCGCTATGGACTACAATAATTATTAATTTAAAATATCGTATATACCTAAGTCAAATTTGTCAGAAAATAAGACCAAAATTGACAATTTTATGCAAAAACTAAGGTTAGAATGTAATAGGCCTCGTATGCATAAATTTTAATACGTATACAGTATACTCATTAATTATGTTTTTACTATAAACACTTATAATAACTTTTAAACCTTTATTATAAATTATTTTTGTTGCTGTTTTTTACTTAACTTTATTTTGCCCATTAAGTACTAAAATATCTTTTGTTCAGATCTTTTTTAGAGTGGTGCTTCAAACTAGCATGCCTTACTATTCAGTGGTGTAGCGTGGCCTATTATAGGCGTAGGCGAAGTCGAGCCTCCGACGCGATAAGCGAGGCCCCTTTTCTTTCGTTTCCAACATCTACCCAATAAATCTATCTTAACAAACATGCTTTACCGTGTCTTTATGAAGCGTAAAATGTTATGGTACTTTAATCCAGATCCTACAAGTTATAAACTGTCTTATCTTATTCTGAATTAGGTACCTACTTCTAGAATTTTTGAAATCCTTACATTTTATCAAAATGTTTACGACCTTCACTATTTTGTTTGAAGGACCGTGACGAGTGTAGCCTATATTTTATTATTTTCTTATTTTATTAAAAAAATATATAGGGAATTTAAGTTTGATTTCGTACTTGAAGAGGCCTTGCGAGGCTCCTTTAAGTGCGAGGCCGTGGGCGCAGGCCCACTTGGCCCACGCCTAGCTACGCCACTGTTACTATTACTACTTAAACTAGCATTGCTCACAAATATGAACAAATGCAGAGCCTATTAGTTTTAACTTTTTAAGCACACTTATTATTAAGCTAATTGCTATCTAATGAGCATGTGTGTCAGTACCTTTACATACATATAAGGGTGAATGAAAAAAGTGGCAGGAAAAATAATAAATATTAATTACTCTTCTACTTTTTAAAATACTGACTCAAATAGGTACAAGTATGTTCAAATGACAAAGCTTTAGCTTGTGCCAGTCTGCTAGGTACAGCTCCATCTAGCTTGCTTAACAGTAACAAAAAACAACTATTTGAACCCTGTAGTGCTTTTTAGGTGAAATAAATACAAATAATTTGATTATATAAAAATTTATTTCATAAACATACAAAAGACACCATTTAATATAAAACAAATATATCAGGCAAGCAACACCATGTGTCTTTGTAGTCAGTACTTAACATCAAGTGAGGTAGCCTGTCTATCTACCTTTATAAAATTATAAAGCAAGGTACCTTACTGGCAAATCACTATTCATGTTTCGATAAAACAATCCATTTATACCAACTCTTGGAGTAAAATATCTTCTCAAGACTTCTCTCACCTCTGCCACTGTTATTGCCTGGACACCTTCATAACCAGACTTAATATATACGGAATTATTAAGACTAAGGGGATTACAAAAATAACCACCTTCAAATTTACTAAATGGATCACCTGCTTTCTTCTTACTGTCTTGCCTTATTAGGAAAACAGCATCAACTATTTCAGCTACTGTCTCATAGGCTAAAAAACACAATATTTCAAGGGCTTGAAATGATATTTTCAAATCTTTGTTAGGGTTAATCCACTTTTCAAGTTTTAAGAACCCTTTAGATCCACTGTAGCCGCTACGGAAGCTAGCACATCTTGCTTTGTGGTAGGCCTCATATTTCTCAAACGACATTGATTCTGTAAGTTTCGCTGCCCTTATTTTACGCAAATAGTCAATTACATCAAACTTAATTTGACTTACTTCATCTGTTTCATCAAGCTCTTTAATAATATCAATATGCGTTCGCTTCTTTTTATGAACTATTTCCTTATCATCTTCTACATCTGCTACAATAGGTGCTGTAGTTATATTGACTGTAGCCCGGGTTTGATTACTTTTCTCAATTAGTTCTAACTTTTTTTGGTAACTATGCAACCTTTTTAGTTTCTGTGGATTCTTCCTCATCAAAAAAATTATATCAAAATTTGATATAGATTTGGCACCTCTCATAATTGAATGATTTAATGCTTCTTGGAGCATAGAACGTAGTTGTTGCAAAACAATGCTTTCGACCAGAACTACTGTGGCTGCATTTGGGTTTGGATTATCGCCACAACCATGCATCATGTTAGAAATTTCCTTCTGAAAATTAGTAACTTCGCCGGTTGTATCTATAGTAAAGTAGGATACCATTTCGATAGTCGATGTGCTAGAATACTGATATTATTTATTTACTTATACCAATCTATAATTTAAATATTGAATGAAAATACTTGTGCCTTATTACTATAAATGTTATTGAAAAATTAAAACAAAGAACTAATTTCTACAGTGAACACTAAAAAACGATTTATGATTTCTCATTTCAGTCTGGTTAAACGTAAATACTAAATAGTAAACAGGTTTAAGGTTATTAGCCTTAAACTAAAGAGTAAAGATAAGTCTACTGCACAGAGTCTATTGTATATACTGGTCTACTGCCTTGCCTAGTGCCTACTTACTACTAAGCGATGGGTGACTCGATTTATCTAATTCGGGTAACCCGAGTCAGACCGTAAACGGGTCGACCCGAGTCAAAATAATATCTGCAAACCGACCCGAAGAGTGCGCGGGGCGGACGGACGGTGGTGAGGGTAAGCGGCCCGCGGCGAACGGCCCGAGTCACGAGACTCGATCGAACGACTCCGTGCGAACCCGATTATACGATTTGTTATTTTTGTTCCTAATATAAGAAATTAAAAACCTAATACGGTACTACAAACGTTATAGTAAGAAACATTTGAGAGTCGTTTTTATTTTAGTTACTTAATTATTACAAATTTTATAAAAGTTTGAACTTAAAATGTTGATCTTTTGTAGTTGTTGAATTTAAGACTGATTTTTATTTTTTTTATCTTTTAACTTTAGGTTTCAATCAACTTTGAAATAGACTTAATAGACCGTAGATACACACGGCTACACAGTTATTTTTATATAGTTAGGTACCTAAAAGGAATTTTTATAACTTCTTATTATTTACTTTTAGGTAAAATTATTGTTACCATTCTTTTGTGTTAGGTAAGTAGTTCGCTTTGTAATGATTATTTTTGTAACACTTTTAATAACAACAAATGTCTGATTTTTGAACGTGTTCAATATTATTTGACTACCATTAACTCGACGCCACGCCACACAGCCCGCCGGGCTCGACCCGGCGAACCGTGAACGTAGCATAGGTACTAGCAACCCGCGGAACGATGCACCAAGTTGAGCATTTATTGACTCGGACGGACGAGGCGAGACTGTATCGAGTCAACTCGAGTTGGCTCGGTTACCAACTCGAGTTACCAAAAAGTCGACTCGGCCCATCGCTATGCCTACTGGTAATTTGGTAAATACTGATTCGTGTTAATTGTCAAATTCATAAGGTAACTAACTATCAATGTTCACCAAGATGCCTCAGCGTAAAGCTAACGAATCTATGACGTATAACTATTTAAGGAATAATATTATTCTGTGCCCAAAAGTGAGAAAAAAAAAATGCTTAAAATGTCAAAATTATCTATGCTAATAAATTATCAATCAGCTGATCCTAATTGTAGGTAGATGCTTAATCAAAGATTGTTTTTGTAATATAATATTACAAATTATAAGAAAAGTAATGTGTTATTTCCTTTTTTAAATAAAATAAGTTACATTGATATTTAAAAATAAATAGCGCCGTTACTGATTACATCATTCTGTGTGAAGATACTGCTGATTTTTTCTTGTGTAGTGTGAACTGTGAAGTGATAATTTATTATTACATAGATTTTGTTCGTGACCTTCGCGATTTTGTAATATTTCAACTCATAAACTTTATAAAAATGAGTCTCAAAAGATTTTTTAGAAATGTACCTATAAGAAATTTAATAATACTACAAACACGTAACACAAACTGTTGGTCGTGTGGCAAAGATACAACTTTAGTTTCTAATTTATTTTGTTCAAACTGTAAAACTCTACAAAAACCAGATATTGTTGAAAATTATTTCAAATTAATGGGAGTCAATGAAACATATGATCTGGACGAAGAGGATCTTTCTAAGAGATATAAACAACTTCAGAGATATTTGCACCCAGACAAATATGCAAACAGGTATGCTTTAAATTAATACTACTGCTGATCTGCACTATCCATTAAAAAATATTACTTATTTTATTTTACAGACACAAAACAGAGCAAGAGATTTCTGCAAAATATTCATCTTTAGTCAATGAAGCATACAAAACACTACTTGAACCTTTATCAAGAGGTAAGTAGCTAAGTTCTTCGTCAAGTTGTATAAGATTTACAGTACTAACCAAAAAAAATAATTTTTATAAACTTTAGACTTTCGCGATTTGAACTCATTATTATTAAATATAGCAGGACTTATCGCGCAAGGAAATAAATAAATAATGTTATTTACCTCGACGTTTCGACCGTGTTGCAACGGCCGTGGTCGCAAGAAGAACTTATAAAAAATAAAAAAAAATCTGATATATAAGATAAATTATTAATGTTTGGTCAGCTCAAATTGTGCATGTACAGGTGGAGATTTTTTTCTCCTACCAATCTGTGCTAGTTTCCACTCAAATCTGACAGGTTTGGGGTGGAAATTGGCTCCTGGCCAATATAAGCTCTGTTCTTGGCTGCCAGGAGGTAGGGAAAGAGAATTTCTGTCTAACTGTGTAGTGATTGTGAATTTGGAGCAAATAAGAAAGTCATTAGATAAATAAGTATTTAAGATTGCGTGTTTCTGTTTTAAATGGTAAATTATTTAATTGTTTACTATAAATTTGATGTCTTCACAGTATGAGGATTAATTATCAAGTATTGATGATTTGTCTTTTCAAAATGAAAATCTATTTTTATAAAAACCCACCTTAAAATAGAGGCTGATATATTGAAATTCAATATAATTCCATTAAAGTTGTGTATCAAATTCATTAAAATCTAGTAGAATAAAGTATATTGATGCTGTTCTGTTTATATTTAAGGTATTTATATGTTGAAACTCAGAGGAAAACAAATAGAAGAAAATACAGAGACAGATCCAGAATTTCTTATGGAAATTATGGAGAAAAATGAAGAAGTTGAAAATGCAGAAACAGAGGCTGAAATAATGAAACTCAATAAAGAAATAAAATCAGTTATCCAAGATCTTCAAAAGAGATTGTCAACTGCATTCTTTGATGGTGATATGAAGAAAATTATAAAGTTATTGGAACATATGAAATATTACACAAGTATACACAACCAGATCCAAAATTCTATACGGAATAAAGGAATTATAAGATAATTATACATACAAAATTTTGATGTTTTTGGGGTAGCTGTTAAAGTTTTTAACATCAATATAATACTTGTTATTTATTTTTATTTGATTAATATTTATTAAAGATCTAGATATACTTGAGTACAGACTTTTAAATATGTTCAATAATAACAATAAAATATTAAATTTAGTAGTAATTTTGATTATTAAACAATTTATAATCAAATTTTTTTAAAAGCAATTTGCAATATATCTGTCATGAACTAACCAATATTTAGATATAAAATTTACATTAAAATTTTATATTGGGATTTTATTTCTAAAAATTTCATAAGTAAGTATATCAAAATTTTAGGGTGCTATTGACTTCAGCACGATTTAATAGACATTATAACATATTATATTTCATTTTGTTTATTTACTTCACTAATTCAATGTATGGTCTCAAAAAACAGCTATTGCAAATTTTATGAATATCATACATTTATTATTAAAATATAAAAGTGAAGTCCCGTGTCCTCTAGTGGGGTAAGGGGCAGATGCATTTCACATCTGTTTCACTGATCGATTTTTTTATTTTAGGGGCAAGTAGGTGATCAGCCTTCTATGTCCTGCCAGACCGAGTTTTTTTTATCTCCGCCGGGAATCGAACCCAGGACCTCTTGGTTGTAACGCTTACGTGCTTACCACTAAACCAAGGAGGCGGTTACCTACCCTTATTATATTATTAAAATATAATAAGGGTTAAAGTATGAAATTGCCATTGTATTAACATAAAAACTTCATGGTGCGAAATTTTTAAAAATTGTGTAATTTTTGAACAAAGAACGAACCCCACAGGTGAATACGCTGAATTGAAAGAGATAGTGGAAACCGATCCGAGTCAAACTAACCAGAAATTAGTGGCATGGTTTAATGTTACCTACAATATTGAGTCATTTGCATCAAATCAGTAAGATAAAAAAAATATGAAAAAAATGGGTGTCTCATGATTTGACTGATCTGCAAAAAGAAATGCGTGTTGAAACATGTGTTGTCTTGTTGATTCGATACAGAAATAAAATAAATATTTGAATGAATTGTCACATAATATGACGAAAAGTGAATTGTTTACGATAACCGTAAGCGAAAAATACAATGGGTGATCCCAGGTCAAACGCCACAATAGCACCCAAAGCAAAGCTTACCTACCAATAAAATGGTAATGGTAACTCTTCATGGTGTCATTCACTATAGCTTTCTCAGGTCTGGTTAGACGATAACAGCAGATGTTTACTGTGCTGAACTTCGAACAATGGTGACGAAACTGGCAGTGAAACAGCTCCGAATCGAGACTCCGATCTTCACCACTATTGCTCCATGATAACGGAAGACCCTCACACTGCACGAGCAACTGCAGTAATAGAAACCATACGTCATCTTCCGTACTCGCGAGGTCTTACTCCAACGAAGTACCATTTTTTTCGTAATTTGGAAAAAAATTTACGTAATAAAAATTTAGTGAAGATAAATATTTTGATTAAATTGATACCTATGTTACATCTTAGAAAAAAACTAGTTTCAGTAGGTACATATTATCGTCAATTTCATACTTTAACCACTCATATACCTATTATTAATAACTATTTCATAATTTTCTATAAGTCAAAGTTTCAGAGAATTAGTCACAATTAACCATTTTATGTAAAAAATAAAGTTAAAATGTAAAAGGCCCCTTAATTACAAATAATATTATACCTAATAAATAGGTGAAAATCTTTATAAATACCGTGTACCTAAGCAGATGCTATCTAGAAATACTAAATCTTGATTGACACAATATATTATTAATCCTATTACTTCAAATGTAGGTACTTATGATTTATCCTTTCACTTAAAAAATTTCTAAGGTGCTAAAAGTGTTTGTCTTTTTTTGCGATAACAAAGTGACAAAGCCTTTGAGAATGTTTTAAAGTTAACCCACAGTAATTATTATAAGTAAGAGTGATAAAGACTACTTGGTATTTCTAAATGCAATCGAAGTGTATTCAAACGTTACGTTAAAATTTCACTTGTGCTCATTGATAAATGATAGGTATAATATTAACTAGCGACCCGCCCCGGATTGCACGGGTATAAAACATATATAAAAACCTTCCTCTTCAATCACTCTATTGAAAATTGATCAAAATCCGTTGCGTAGTTTTAAATATTTAAGCATACAAAGGGATATAGGGAAAGAAAAAGCGACTTTGTTTTATACTACCTATGTAGTGATTTGTAACTTAAAAAAAATGTTGACCTAAAAGTCGTAATTTTAACTTAATGAATATTTCGGATACCCATCAATTAAAAGTCTATTACACGTTCATCCATGAGAAGTTTCTAAGTAGATACCTACTACATTGTCAAATTTCTAAATTACGCACAGACAAGATGATTGATGCTAGTAATTTCGTACAACACGCTAAGTAGGTACTTACCTATTTCACGCTGTGACGTATATATAAATATATCTACTTATATGTAAGTAATTCATGTTTTGTCATAGATAAATAGCACCCATTTATCTAAATACTAAACGCTAAATATGTACAATGAAAAGTATCATGTCTGTTCATTACATATTTCATGCAAAATCAGTGAAGATGCGATACAAAACACAAAAATGCGAATAAATTTTTTATCGGTCTTTCGACACTGTAGGTCTGAAACTATTATATAGGTACTTACTATTATAATTAAAAATAAAAGCATATATTGAAATGAACAACAGAAAACAGGAGAAACTGTAGAAATAAAAAAGTCATAAATTTATTTTTAAGTTTCATTAATTTACAGATTTCGCAGAACTAATCGAAGGCTAGATCGATTTTTATTATTATTAGGATGCGTCATTAAATTCGTGATAGCGATTCTGGTGTCACTGGAAATATTTTCATGCATTATTATAATTTCTTTAGGACGTCATACAATATGTCAAAACATACAAATAAACAGTACAAGAAAGTACCACAATCATTCCGTCGAAGTTATTAACTTCAAGCTTTAACGGCTCAGAAATTATATACTTATATCCACTATCCAACACTATAAACCTTTAAGAAAGTACCGTATGAGTTGCGATTCATCAGTTGAAAGAAAGCTTTCTTAGGAAAACAACATAACAATATATATTCATCTATTTAGTAGAGTCTCGTACATTACTTTAAAAAATGAAGTGGCCTTTTGTTCAGTTGCTTGTTCTAACATTTTATATCAAATTCAACGGTAAGTAGGTACCTATATAATTTTTAATATGTATATTTTCATCCTCTTACGCAAAGAGTTTTAATATTGACATCACTACATAGTATAAAACAAAGTCGCTTTTTCTTCCCCTATATCCCTTTGTATGCTTAAATCTTTAAAACTACGCAACGGATTTTGATGCGGTTTATTTTAATAGATAGAGTGGTTGAAGGGGAAGGTTTTTATAAATGTTTTATGCCCGTGCAAAGCCAGGGCGGGTCGCTAGTAATAATATAAGTAAAATATATATATATAATAAATAATATTTTAAATTCATTCTTAATCCACGTAGGTATGTAAGTATTCGAACGTTATTTCTATATTTTGTTAATCATAGGCGGAGTCTAATATAATTGATATTACCTACCTAGTATTATGTATAAAAATTACAATCATACCATATCATAGACCTTTATAGAATACCTATTAACTCCTAATATATTTATTATACGGGCTTTTGTTGTTTGTAATGTAAGTACTTATTTAACAAATTAACAATAGGAAATTTGGTTTCATGCCTAGGTGTAGGTGCATATATTTTCATACTTACTTAAAATATACATCTTTCTGTTATCTACAGATGCGCGAATATATATTTTAACTATATTTTATTTGTAGATTTGATATCGTCGATGTATTAATTTTGTTTTTCTCAATAAAAAGTATTTTTTGTCCTTCATCGATGTGTAGGTCTATATAGACACAAAGTTTTATTATGAATTGGTAAGGTGTCGTCTATTAGACATGTGATGTTTTTAACAACTTTTAAATACCCTCAATCCCTCTGTTTCAGGCTACCCCTTCCCCTCCTACCCTAATCATTACAAATACCCTTCCTTTCCAAATGATATTTCCGAAACCCTCCCCCCCTCTTTCAAGCCTCACGTGATTAATGAACGATCCGTAATTGAATAACATTAAATAGTTTAGATATGAAAATGAAACAACAAGCAAATTCAAGTTTGCAATTTAGATTAATTATAATATTTAAGTACAACTAATTTCAGTTTTTATTTGAGTGAATAAAACTCATTTAAACATTAAACAAATATAAGTATTTAGGAAAAATATTTTTTTTATAACTAAACTTGATTTTTTCCTAAAACAACTGCATCTCGTTTGAAAATAAAATAATATTTACATATTATAATGTAAATATTAATTGATCTCCAGCAATCGGCCAAAGTATTCGTGTCTTAGGCGGAACACCAACCACGATTCAGCAGTTTCCTGTAGTGGCACAATTATTATTGGATCCTTGGGACAATGGACAGTTTTCACAACATTGCGCGGGAGTGATCATCACCTCTCGCCACGTTTTATCTACGGCACATTGTTTTCAATACAGCAGCGAAACGGGATACAAGTGAGTTAATTTCTAACCAACTTGCCTTTGTTATTCTTCGCATGGACATGTTTTTTGTGGTAGTTAAGGTTTAAAGACATTTATTTCTCAAAAGAATTACAAAATTCGCTTATATGAGAAAAACATTCAAATACAATTTCATGCTTCGACATACTGGTACTTTATGTATGGTTATTTATAGTTAGTTATTTATATATGTACATATATAAAAAAAAAATTATTGTAGTTTCTTAATAGACACTATATATTATATAATGGACGAATACTTAGGTTAAAAGATGTTTTCAGAAGTGTTTGCCCAGTGGCTTAAACACAGTCTACAGATAAATAAACTCTCATAAAGTAAGCACCTATTATTATTTTGCTCAATGGCAATACTGCAACCTTTGGATATTATGCCCTTTGAATTTAGTGTTCAAAGCTATATAGTTAAAAATATATAACAAAATTAAGTTCAAATACAATTATTTACTCATAATAATTATGGACTGAATCACAGATTTAGTACGCCTGTTAGGATATAAAAGCAAAATCTGACAACATCGTTTTGCAGTTGCGTAGTATTTATGTTGTTGTTAATCGCTTAATGTATTTATATTGTGAACAAGAGCTTCGCTAATCGACGGTCCAAAGGGAACAACTTGATTGTAAGAAGTATAGACGTAAATACTGTTGTTTTTGGAGGAAAAGCTTTTAAACTAGGCATATTTAATTTAAAAAATAACTATTACAGTTACAGTGATCCACAATTCTGGCGAATCCGTGTCGGATCATCATTCCGTACTCGAGGTGGTTTCCTCCACAAGGTGAAGACCATTGTGCCACATCAACACTTCGACAGATATTACTTCACCAACGATGTCGCTGTTCTGGTGGTTGGAAAAAAGTTTTATTTCAGCGACACGATCAAGCAGGCCACTATTGCTAATAAAGGAACAGACTTAAGACCAAACTCCCTATGTACTCTTGTAGGATGGGGAGTTACACAGGTAAGAGTAAAAAGTTTTACAGTACGGTATTTTGTATTTTATTACGTTACTATCTTCTGCCTAGGGCTTAATTTATGTTATAATAGCGACCCGCCCCGGCTTTGCATGGTATAAAACATATATAAAAGCCTTTCTCTTCAATCACTCTATCTATTAAAAAAAACTGCATCAAAATCCGTTGCGTAGTTTTAAAGATTTAAGCATACAAAGGGATAAAGGGGAAGAAAAAGCGACTTTGTTTTATACTATGTAGTGATTTTGATGAAACATAAACGTTTACGTATAATAGTAAATTCTCTTTTTTTAACCGACCTTCAAAAAAACTTAAAACTGGAGGTTATCAATTTGACGTGTATTTTTAATTTAAAAACTTTATTACATATTTCAAGAAATTTGTTTGTAGTATGTTAGTAACATTATGTCCCCTTTATTTTATTTCATTTGTAAACATTCTAATTTAGGAGACTAATGGGCGGTATTTCCGTTAAGAAGCGACCTTTTTTGTTGTTTACAGGTTGGAGGTCAGCAGGCAGATCAGCTTCAACTGGCAACACTCTTTACAGTAGATCAAATAGAATGCAGCCTTCGCTATAAGACTATTGGGTCTGTTATAGCGGACTCTATGATATGCGCTGGCCAAATAGATATTGATGGAATTGATGGCTGCTTCGGCGATTCTGGTGGACCAATATTTTATAAGGGTGTTGTTGCTGGCTTGGTGTCTTTTGGATATACATGCGGCAATCGGTTTTACCCAGGAGTATATACTAAAGTGTCTTATTACGTTGATTGGATCATAAACGCCATTAGAAAAAATAAATGATAAAATATGAACATAACTATAAGATTGATTATTTGAAACACGCACCAACATAATAATATCTTGACCTATTTTGCCTGGTTTTTTTTTTTGCTTTAATAGTTTAATCATCTATTCTAGTTCAGATCATAGAGTAGAGTAAGATTCTGAGTAATTCCAACTTCCAGTATAGTGTCAACTGCCAATGTCAAATTGGTTAATGTAAATCGTAATTGGATAAGGTTTTTAAATTTTCACAAATCTTTTATTTTTGCTGATTTTCTTCATAAATTCAAGAAAAATTAGACGTTTATTCATAAAGTAAATTAAAAAACTAAATATTTGTTGTTCAAATATCATGGGAAGCAAAGGTGTTGTTGGCTTTGTCCAAGACTTGTATTATGATCCCTTCAAATGGTATGTATTTTTGTAACCTAGAGACTTCTCTAAATAAAATTAATTAAAGTTTGTACCTATCTCAAACAATTATTACTACAATTTGTGGTTTTAGTTCAAAAGATTATTTTTATCTGTAACCCTTACAATAACCTCACATTATCATAACCTCACATTTCTCTTATCTTTCAGGTCAGTTGTAAAAAGTGTTGGTTTTTTTGCAATCGGCATAGTTATAGCTAAAGAGTGCTCAGGACTAGAAGTGATGCCAGCTGTGCCACAATAAATTACTACGAGCAAATAAATTATATTAAGATGTTAAGTTTCATTTTGTTACTACTCCTCCGAACATCATTGTGTGAGGACAGAAAACCAAACTTTGTCATAGTTCTTACAGATGATCAAGATGTCACATTAGGTGGAATGGTTAGTAAATTAAGTGTAATAAAAAATTTAAATAAATGAATTAGTATATTAAACAGTTGTTTTACTTGATTTTCAGACACCTATGAAGAATGTGCAAAGATTCATTGCAAACGAAGGGACTACTTTTGCAAACTCTGTAAGTTACAAATAGTTTTGACATTTAAATACAGAAAAACTACAATTTTTTAATTTATATATATAAAAATCAATTGCTGCTCGTTTGTCTCGCTAAAACTCAAGTACGGCTGGGCTGATTTAGCTGATTCTGGTTTTAAATTGTTTGTCGTAGTCCAGGGAAGATTTAAACGGTGAGAAAATATGGAAAAATTGTGTGGAAGATGGTAAAAATAATTTCATTTTTAAAAACTGTTCTACCTACTTTTCTGTCAAACATTTGACGTTGTATTTCCATTCCACCTTTTATTGGCGGTAAGAAGTTCGCCGGGTCAGCTAGTATACTATATAAATGAATAATAAAGAGAATTGGGTTAAAATTTGAAGCAATACATCCCATGAAATAGGACTTGAAAATTAAATGACTCTAAAACATTGCATCTCTAAGGATATTGGTTCATTACATGTATGAAGTAGACAGTTTGCCTTAAGTTATTATCATCTGTTAGTAAGTCATACTTGAACATGAATAAAACTTGAAATCATAAATTTTCAGTATGTAACATCGCCAATCTGTTGCCCAAGTCGTGCCAGCTTTCTCTCTGGTTTATATGTTCATAACCACCTGACCTGGAACAATAGCTTTCATGGTGGATGCTATGGTAAATATTGGAAGAAATTGGAAGAAAGAACATTTGCTGCCTTCTTGAAAGATGCTGGTTATAACACCTTCTACGCTGGGAAGTATTTGAATAATGTAACTATTATAAATTTCAATAAGTAATATAAATTTAGTTTTCATATTAATTGCCTTTTCACACAAACTTGAATAAAATGAGACATTTTGAACTACTGACTACAGTACAGTACATAATATACTGTACTGATCATTACAAAGAAAGTCACTTATTTTATTGCCTATACCTAAAATTATAATCTACAAGTACAAAATCTGTTACTTATTTTGTAACTGCTAGAAAATTAAGTTTAATGAATGGCTGTATACAAAAGTGCTAATTTAATTTCAGTATGGGGTCAAAGAAGCTGGTGGTGTCGAATCGGTTCCTCCTGGCTGGATTGACTGGCATGGTTTAGTCGGCAACTCTGTGTATTACAACTACACAATATCTAATAATGGTGTGCCCACGCATGCCACTGATCTGTACCTAACTGATGTTATTGTGAGTATGTTTGTGAAAACTCCACATCTTCTACAAAAAAATTAAACAGAGACATTTTATTTATAAAGCTTACCATCTAGTCCGCTTACTTTAAAAAAAATCAACTAAGATCTTTGTTCAAAGTGTTTTGTCTCATTTTCGCAATGTTAATTTTACTTCAGCTAGAAAGTGACAGACCATTAAAGATATTATTTCAAGCGATGTTCTTTAGGATGTTGCTTCAGACAAATATACTTTCAGAAAATGCTATAATTAAAAAAAATTTCAATATATCCTTCTTCTTTATAATATACAGTCAAAATTCCTAGTTCGCATTTTGACATTACTTCAATGCAAAATCATCTTGCACATTGTCTAATATAAAATACTTAATCAGTTTCATCAATTTACTAGAATAAATAAAAAATGTTTTCTTTATTTTTTCAGCGTGACCTAGGCGTCACTTACATAGAGAACCAAACAGAATCTCTGCCGTTCCTAATGGTGTTGGCACCTCCAGCGCCACACCAACCCTTTACTCCGGCCCCAAGACACAATGGCGCCTTTTCTAATGTCACTGCTGTCAGGCATCCCAACTTTAATGTGCCTGCTGAGGTATGTATTGATTTTAAGATGATGATGATGAATTGTTGAAGTAAAATTAGGACAAAATATAACATATTTATAATTTTATTTTTTAAATCGGTTGTCTTTTTATAAAAATCTAAAAAATTATCTAAATCTGTATTCGAATTTCCGCACTGAGATCTTCTAAAATATTAAGGTCGATTAACAATTTTTTTGTTGTTTTCTTTTTTCAAATATTTCTAGGACAAGCACTGGCTGTTGAGAATGCCACCATCGCCTCTACCAGAGACAATGTTACCAGAGTTGGACAGAGTATATCGTTCACGCTGGGAGAGTCTATTGTCTGTGGACGAGATGGTCGCTGATATTGTGGAAACACTTGACAATAATAACCTATTGGATAACACTTATCTCATTTATACATCTGATAATGGATATCATATTGGTAAAGCCCTATTTTCTCACATATACTTAGATTGCAGTTAGGTACTTAACTCCCAACCAATAATTTATTTTGGTATTTAAAGTATATTTTAGAAAGATGGATTAAAAAATGTATGATTGTAAATGTATTATTTAATGCAAATAAATTGATTATGTTCACTCATCTGACATTCAAGGGATGTGGCGCCGGAGGTTCTTATTTGGAATCTCGGGAAAAAGAAAAAAAAATCAGGTTGGGTAATTATAGATAGAATGAACAATTTTGTGCCTATAAACAAAATGACCTGTGAAACAAACACTGAAACGTTCTCCGCCCCATGGAGACTTGGTTGCGGAATTTTACTTTTTATTATGAATTTGATATTGAAACTTATTTTTTACTAAAAAATTTTCAGGCCAATTCTCTCAAGTATATGACAAACGTCAGCCATACGAATCCGACATTAAAGTTCCTCTCATAATAAGAGGTCCAGCCATAGCTAAGAATTTCACAGACAACCAACCCATACTAAACACAGATTTAGCTCCAACGATTATAGAGTTGGCTGGTCTGATACCTCCTAAGTCTATGGACGGAAAACCAATACAGTTCAATACAGCGAAAGAGAGAGATAGAAATATGCTCGTAGAGTATTACGGTGAAGGGAGAGATGAAACTGTTGATCCGGAGTGCCCATGGGCGTATGATAAAGATAATTTGGCTGTAAGTATTGTAAACTCTTAATTAATTTGCTTTATTATGAAGCCCCAAAGTGGAATGAGTGGGTGTTTGATGATGCTGTTTACGAGTGAACATAAGAATGATGCGTTATTATGTCCTCTAAACAACTGAGCATCTCAACCGATTTTGATAATTAATGAGTCTTGAAAGAGCTCCAGTGCTATAACTGTAATCTGTATAATGGAGAAGTTTAGCTTTTTTATTGGATAAATTATTATATAATTATATTAGAAATTAAGGTAAAATAAAATAAACACGTGAAAGAATCAATAAAATATATCTAGAAATGAATAATTTATGAGACTTTGAAGTTGCGCTTGCAAGAATAATTTGTTACACGCGGATAGGTCAAATGACGTCACATACGAAATACGTAAATTTCAATAATCTATTTCTATGTGATTTATTGATGGATTTCAATTTTTTTTTTCAGTGATTGATTAGTTTTGATTTATATTTTAATACCATTATGTTGAGTATAATATTAATAACATCATTAATCTTCTCTAATGTACAGACTTATTTTCTGTCCTTGTTTTGCATTTTTGGATGGTTTTTAAATTCTAAAATACATATTTTTAATATACCAGATAGTCCGCAGTCCTTGACAGTTAAAAATAAAAACAAAAAATTAAATGTATCGTGAATATTTCAGCAATGTTACCCACAATATGATTGCAAATGTCAAGACGCAAAGAATAATACGTACGGGTGTTTACGACACATTTCGAAGCGAGTTAACATCAAGTATTGTTCATTTGCTGACGAACAGGTTAGTAAAAAATATTTATTTTCTTGTTGATTTTTAAATTGTAGTATAATTCTTAGGAACAAAATTAATATTATTTTAAAGCAAAATTTTGTTCATAGAAATAGAACTTTATAAGATATAAATTAATTGAAATCATGGACGTTAGCTAATCATTTTATGTTATTCATAAATTATTTTACATAATATGCTTACGCATTTAGAAAAACTATTTTGATTATCAGAAGGTCCGCAGGGTCTGTCGGTTTCGCCTATCTCAAAATGTACTAAATGGATGTATTTTTTGATGAAGTTTTTATCAACATAATATGAAGGGAGGGAGAAGGGTTTATGTGTGCTATTTACAAAAAACTTTGTCAAATTATTTGTAAATCGCATATAAATTACAGTTTAATTTTTATTAAAGCGTGTTTTTTATAGTGTTTAAAACCTCTATTTATATTATTCGAAAACTCCTAATTTATTTATTTTTTTTCAGAATTTCATAGAAATGTATAACCTAAACACGGATCCTTACGAACTGAAAAATATAATAGAAGATGTGCTGCCCTCTATCCGCCATTGGTACAAACTAACTCTCAGTCAAATGCTCACCTGTAAGGGCGCTGATAATTGTGACAATCCATTAGAAAACCCTAAAATTTTAATAAACCCTACATTTTAAAACCAACTTCTACTTCTTCAAATTATATAAGGAATTGTTATTTTATATTAGGCTATTGGACTAATTTCAAAAAACTACATAATATGCCTCTTCTGATTAAATCTTTCACTTCACATTTTAATGTTTTATCCAAATATAGATTGTAGTTGTAGAAATAAAATGTTAGACTCAATGCATTATTTTTTAACCGACCTTCAAAAAAACCATAAAGGAGGTTATCAATTCAACTTGTGTTTTTTTCCTTTAACAAGACAGAATTTTTTTATGTCAGATATAAATAAAATAAACACAATTTAAAAATGTCATTATGATCTTTAACCAACTTCAACTAAAACGTCACTTTTTGAAGATAAAGCTTTCGATCATCATCAACTGCTTATTTTTTAATTTAAAATTCTATATCGACATTTCTTCGTTAATCGCTAGCTTCTAAAACGTAAAATATAAAGCAAACTCGGGCCAAAGTCAACTTCGCTTACTTGATACAAAATATAAATACTACAAGGGCGGAGTTTAAAGATTTCTTATTTTCACACAAATATTGTTTTAAGTTTACTTTTCTAACGCCTTAATTTTTTATCAGAGCAAATTACCACAGACAATATTTGCGTTTTAAATTTAATGTTTTTTTTTGTGGTAAAATTTATTTAATTTTTTTTCCTTCGTGGGATCTAAATCACTAATTTATTATATTTTATATATATATATATATATATAATTTATTTAATAATTTGTATCTAATTTTGCTTTCCATAGCCTATTAGATGTATTAGAGACTAAACTCAAATCCGATCTAAAATAGGTGTCACAAAAGTTTGTGGTTAATAGGTAAAATTTCGGTGAAAACATGGAAAATACAAAAAAAAAACTAATACAAACTACTACAAATGATTTGAAAGCCGCCTTTCAAAGAGCAACATGACAGTTTTATGCACTTGTTGAAAAGTTCATTTATAGTACAAAAATTATTTTTGACTTTTCAATTAATTTGTTGTTTTGTTGTGGTTGAAAAGGGACAACAATAATATCACAAAACAGGTACAAGTATATTTCAAAAATATTCACAAAGACAACATTTTCATAAATTATAAACACTAAATAATAATATCAAAAATACGTCACAGACGGATATGGCATTTGGTTTAAATTTTTAATCTGAAACAAAAATCAAAGATATAATATAAATAATATGCTATATTGCAAAAATTAAAAAAAAATATTTGTGTAAAAAATCCTAATTAAGCAACGTTTAACGGAGATTTTAGTTATTTTGAAGTAATAGTTTTTTAAATTGATAATTTAGCCGCTAGATGGCACTTTATTAATAAATCGACGTATCACCTTAAACTTGAGTCAAGAATTAATACTTCAAAGCCGGTAGTTATTTTATAAAAATAACATTGTAATATTAATATTAGAATGTTACATAATTATATATAATCTTATATATAAAATTCTCGTGTCACAATGTTAGTTACCTTACTCCTCCGAAACGGTTTTACTGATTTTTACCAAATTTTATATACATATTCAGTAGGTCTGAGAATCGGCTACTATCTATTTTTCATACCCCTAAGTAATAAGGGTAGCCAACCCCAAAAATTAATATGGCAAAACAACGTTTGCCGGGTCAGCTAGTATCAATATAATTATGTATAAGGTTATTACATAATATTTGTTAAATTATTAACTAACCTGCCCTATACAATATTCAGGTAACAGCGGACTGATGTCGACACGGTATGTTGAAGTAATCTGTCACTTTGGTCTGATTCTGAACGTCCTCTTTGTATATTAGTGGACAAGGAAAGTATTTCTGAAATAAAAATTTAAAAAAAAAAGTAGAAATGGCTCAAAACTAAAAAAATTGTTAATTTTTAACACATACTTTTTATATGAACGAAATTTTAAACTGTAATTTGAAATGGAAAAACCAATAATTAGATTCGTTACTCGCGCTCAAACTTGAGAACAAAAAATTTTCTTTGCAGACTAAATCGCCCTTCTCTGCCTATTCAACCAAAACTTAAATTCGGGATTCGAACCTAGGACCTCTGGACTCTGATGCAATATGCATACGAGTTAGGGCCTTATCAAAATGCACGCGTTTATAATATGTCATTTTGAACAACTTCATATCAGTAAAAAAGTACTTTAATTTCAATTGGACTGGAAGGACATTCTTGTGTCAGTTTGAGTAACTGTTTGTAATTACAAAATATATAGATTATAAAAGCCTCTTAATATATCGCACCCTTAGAATGAAAGTGACTCAACTCAAAATTCCTGTAACACTCGATTTTACCATAAACTGACCTTATAAAGCATATTCTAAAACCTTGTAAAGTAAAAGTGACCCATATCTTAGTATAACAGGGGGCAGCGCATACTTCGGTCTCTATATATTATTAAGATGTATTCAATACTATAATTTTTTGAAGACTAATGCTCATTTACCACAAATTGCATTTTTTGGATTAGGTCACTTTCATTCTAAGGGTGCGATATGTGTGTTCCACAGAAATAGCAAAATACTTTTTCAATATCTTGTCTTCCGAGGCCAAAATGTTTACCCAGACATTTAACCAAGAACGTCGCGTACGTCCTTAATGTCCGATGCATGATCGGCTACTTCACCTCAAGGGATAATTTTTCACCCATGTCCCACAGTGGGGTATAGGATTTAAATACCTGCACAGCCTTAATCCCGCCAGCAATGTCGACGGTGGGAATTACTTGCTTTGGCTTCAAAAACTTCACGAACCGAATCATTTCCGAGAAACTTGAGTGCTCGCTATATGGAATCCCTGAAACAATAATTGTAAAGACAACCAATCTTAAATTTTCATAATTATTCACCGGTTTGATTATTAGACAAATTCTATACCCATCGAAAGTATGAAGCCCATACAATATGCAAACATTGGGTTGCCTATTCTTTTCCGGTCACAACTCTCAGGTTGTCAGGTATAAACAGGTGATTTTTTTTTTTGTGTCCTGCTCAACACAGCAATCTGTCGTGGACATTTGGCTGTTCTCCAGTCTGACCATGGTCTGCTTATTTTGACGTTTCAGCTGCGAGTGGATGCCCATTAGCCTCTCCCACTATTTATCGGTGAATCTGTCCTTCAGAGTTGGAATACTATTCCGCTTCATGTATGTTGAGTACTTCCAGCACCCGACAATTTAGCAGCCAGATCATTCACATGGTGGGATAGCTTTTGCTGGTAGTTTTGCCTACGGCTGGCGATTTCCTGCTTAACAGTTTTGAGCTTGAGGTCTAGCAAAATGTAATTGTTATGGATGCACTTTGGTATGTTGAACATAGATCTCAGTGCTTTGGTCTGAAACCTTTCAAGGATTTCTATATTGCTGTTGCTTGCTGTACCCCAAGAGTTCAATCCCATATGTCCATACAGGTGAATTGATACTAGCATTTTGCACCTGTCCGGTTATTGAATTAAAATTAAATGAAAATAAAGATTATTTCATTATGAACACGGTGACCTAATAATCAAACCGGTGAAATGTTTAAATAATTTTTAAAATTATTAATTAATCATATATGACTGGACTGAAATTTGTTAGACAACCCATATACAATATATTTATTGACACATTAAATTAAATATGAAATACGTTTCATCAAATAAACATCTCGGTGAAGGTCGATGTATATACCAGTCAATTAATTTATGACCATCGCTATTTCTTAAACAAGGTAATATTTTTCCGTACACTAGTTGTTTCACGCTCTGTGATCTTTTCAAGTTAATTATTAACGTTTGAAAAGAAAATATATCTTACCGTGTATCGTTACACAGTCCTTCTCAATGCACGAATTCCGCCCATTCTCCCAACCGCTTGGCTTAAATGCGACCACTTCAGAGAATGCGCCCTGCAAGCTGTCAAGGTAAGTGCGCAATTTCTGAAATTAAAATCAGACTAATGTATATGTACTTTGGAAAATTTAAGTTATTAGCTGTGCCGAGGTTTCATCCATTCTCGCGTTTAAAACTTTTTGAGTGGGTGAAAAATACTTTTCGACCTATTTTCATACCTATCAAATGCACATAAAAATCGATCGAACCGTTTTGGAGGTGCAAAAACACAACACCGAGACAAGAAATTATTTTGTTTTAATATATTTTTCTTTATTTTAATGAGGCCGATTGTCCATAACTAGGGGCGCATTTATTAGTATAAGTACGAAGTCTTATTAAGATTATATAGTGTTAAAATTTAGACAAAAAATTCACAGACTTCAAATTGTAACTCAACTACTAAACAGATCATGATGAAATCGAAAGATAAATCGGACCACACGAGAAACACCAGCTTTCAAAAAAATCGAAATCGGTTCACCCAGTCGAAAGTTCTGATGTAACAAACAAAAATACAGCGTCGAATTGAGTACCTCCTCCCTTTTTAAAGTCGTTAAAAATAAGATAAGTTGCCATGGAACAATTTCGATGAGTTCTTTCTTTAACCGTCTCCATGGCTTGCTCATCGCCTGTCCGTATAAATAAAGGCATTACCTCATGCGTCAGATCCCTCATAGGCACGACGTGTAACTGACATGACTGCGGTGGTGCGTGGCTGAAACTCCGCCCCTCCACCGCTTGAAGCACGCGATCCTTTTCGGGACAAGCCCAAACTGTGCAGCCGACGCGACGGGCCATGCCCAGGAAGAACTTCTCTTTACCTTATCAAATATCCCTTTAAATTTTCAATTTTACGATTTATATAAGACACAAAAGAACACATTATCAAATAAATTGAAATCTTCTAAAATATTAGAAAGTCTTCTATTTCGATAATGCCAAAAAATATGAAAGCTATCAAACAAAACTGTACTATAAAAAGTGAAGTCCCGTGTCCCTTAGTGGGGTATGGGGCAGATGCATTTCACATCTGTTTCACTGATCGGTTTTCTATGCCTTCTATGTCCTGCCAGACCGAGTTTTTTTTATCTCCACCGGGAATCGAACCCAGGACCTCTCGATTGTAACGCTTACGCGCTTACTACTAGACTAAGGAGGCGGTCAAACTGTACTTTTATTTGTTATCTCTAGTGTCAGTGTTTGTTGGTTTTAATTTCTATATGTTCATGTACCACTTCACTGTTTCTTTGTGAAAAATTAAATTGAGGTAAAATATTATATGAAACAAGTTTGATTAAAGTTTTTAACTTCTATTAAAAAATAAAAACAGTTACAGACTTTGTATGAGATTCAAGGTTTAGCTATTAAAATTAAGAATTAAGTGTAATAATTAAAATGAAATCAATAACTGTTATTAAAATTAACATTAACAAGATTTTTCTTTAAAAAACAGAGCATTCTCAAGTTTTGCGGAGAAAGCCGATTTCATTAATCTCTCAGATGTATCGTTGTATCGGCAATAAAAATATCGGTATCGGATGCATCCCTAATATATTTAAGTACATTATTGTTAGCAATAAACTATAATAGACATCCTATACCCTTTTATTCACTTGAATTATAAAATTTTCAAACAAACCAATGGTGTAAGTCCCGCATACGATGAGAACTGATGAGAACTTCTTCTTAGCCGTCTCGAGGGCGGCTTTCTTCTGTCTAAGGTGGTATAAGGCCATCTCAAGACTTTCATCTTGCGTTGGGAAATCGTATCTCGGATTGCAGTATCTGTAATCAAACATACCGCTTCAGAATCCTGCTCACAGAAATTATTGATTAACTAATTTTAAACTAGAATGTTCACAAATTAAGTTTTTTAAATTGTTGTAATTTCAACAGTAAAACTACGTTCAGGATACAAGGCTTAGATAGATATAGATAGCTATAGATAGATAGATGAAGATATCGAAATACGAGACGAAGCAATGTTAGTAATTCCGTCAAAACTATTTTAATGCTAGAACATTTTAATGTATAAAATATATAAAACGAAGTCGGGTTATTTACACAATTTATAATTCAAGAACGGATGGACCGATTTTGATGAACTCATTTGTTGAATTCGTCTAATCTGAGAATAGAAGAATCATAATATTAATATGTGAAGCAAAAACTTTGTACACCTTTTTACGAAAATTGCGCGAACGTGTGATCGTGAAATTAGCCACAGTTAAAGTTTATATGGAGAAGAAGTGCATAAAGCTATTTTTATATATAAAATGTATTAGAATAATAGAAATAAAGAAATAAATTAACTTAAAATAAACATTACGCACACTACTGCTTGGATGACACACATACCTGACCTACTCTTGAATTATGGTCGAATTTCGACCAATGGGCGACCACTAGTAACTAATAAAACTCACGAAAAAGTGTTTATGAAGAACATCCGTTTCCTTATATTTTCTATGGAATGACGTTTTGAGATGACACGTTATTATTCGGAACTGACGCGATACAAAGTTCGCGCGCACTAGTTCCAAATAAATTGTTACTTACGTTGTATCTAGATAAACAGTGTGGATATCCTTATTCCAAAAAACAGGATAGGACTCCATAATCGGTGCCGCTCTGAAGTCGCCGGTGTGTAGCATGCTTTTGCCATTCGGTAAAGTAAATATCAGCATGATTGCACCAGGACAACTGTAAAAATTAATAATTTATATAATAACGGGTTAACGTCTAATCCGAGAAAATCAACATAACTATTTAAAATATAGAAAAATTCACTAAAAAGTATTTATGAAGAAAATTTGTTTCCTCAAATTTTCTATGGAATGAAGTTTTAGGTGTACAAAGAATGATACCTCCTCGAACTTTTATAAGTTATACCACAGTTAAATAAATTAGCGTATATATAATATATTTTCTGTGGTTACTGTATAAATTAAAATCAAATTAAACACATTCCAACTACAGTGTTTAGAAAACAAGGTTAAAACTACTAGAAATTAAACTAAGACTCACTGGTTAGCGTCAATCGCTGTTATTTCGACCCCATCAATTTTAACTGGTTCATCAAGATTCATAATGTGAATACATTTCACGGAAACGCCTAATCGTGATATGCATAAATCCGCTGCAATTTCGTAATTTATTTATTTATAAATTATATTTTTAACCTAAATTTATATATATATTTGACCGATTTGACCGATTGTATGAAGTTTCTTTTGTATATTCTGTTAGTGGTAAACTAATAGCCCTTTTTTTAACTTTTTTACTTTTATACCCCTAAGTGATAAGGGTGGTCCACTCCAAAATTTTCTAAATAAAGAGAGATAATCCCGTAACCTCTGGTGGTTCATGGGGCTGACATATTCTTTATAGGCAAGAGGTTTCTTTTCGGAACCACTTGTCGGCCACCGGGCCTCACTCGAGCGCATTAAGAACCTCCCACGTTCCCGCTGCTTATTGTGAATCATTCGTTTGCAAATTTAGTGAAATTTTAAAACTACCCACAACTTAAAAATGTGATAATTAACTAAAGATCGCATATAACTACTTCATAGTTTTTTAAATATTATTAAGCATTCATAATTTGTTATAAATATACCTGACATACCTTCGTTTTCATAAATGTCTAATCTTTAAATAATTAAAAATATATTATCATTTACTTTTATCACCGCTAGGACTCTTTTTATGTACCTACATCTTATTGAAATTAAGACATTTTTAAACATTACAAAAAAACAGTTTCCATCTAATTAATTAAGTTTAAAAATAAAAATTCTGCAAAAACTTGCCTGTAATTTTTGAACAAAAAAGCATTTTATTGAAGCCTTTCTTAAGTCCTGAATAGTGGTCCGAATGAAAATGTGTGAGAAAGTAATGTTTAACATTCGCTATATCGCCATAACAAAATGCATCGACCGCAAAGTGTGTTCCTGAAAGAATATAAAACATATGAAGCGCCTCTTTGCCAAAGCTGAGTCTAGGGAGTTCATGATGAAGATAAATTACATTATTTTGTAATATTAGTTACCACAAGTGAATTTGAGAACCAGATATCTCATAAATGAATAAACCACCACCCATAAAATGCAGCAAAGATCCATCTCAATCACGTCAGAATTTAATAAATGAACGCTTCGAAATTGGTCCATTTTTATATTCCACAGCAGATACAAAGACCCACAAACACTTATTAAAATCTATTATAAAAATTAAAATCCAGTAACTTCTTGTGGATTGCTTGGTTGTTGCATGGAGTATTTAGACACATTTCTTTCATTTTCTTAATAGACAAGGTAATCAGTTTCTAGAGAGGCAATTGAATAGAATTGATTTAACACAATTCTATTTCAAAGTGGCAATATGTCCATGTCCAAAATGTGTTTCATTTCCTAAATACTCTACAGTCTAGGCTGATTATGAAAAATACATATATAGGTAATGAGATAAAATTTGCCAACAATTAATGTTTGTCTATGTGCATTCGAATAGTGTAATCTGTTTCCCCTGGAGCATTGAATGTGTCTTACATTACACAGAAATAAGTAAAAGTATGAAAGTGGTTAACAAAGCGTGGTCACTTTAATTTTTGGCTTTGGCTACATCAAGCAAGTTCTCAACTCAGTACAGATTCATAAATTAATCAAATTATGTGTAAAGATGTGCAAAAGATTATATTACCTGCTACAACTTTATAATGTGGTATAACTTTTATGACTGTTGATGTTTTATTTGATCTTGGCTTTGTTGGCAAATTGAACTGTATAGATTCAACAATTTTTTTAGGTGAATATGATCCTGTTCTCTCATTTTTTATCCTAGAAGGTGACAAGTCAGCCTCTTTTGGCTCCACTCGGGGTGACATAGATCTATATGAGAGTTTTCTCGGTGTCTTGATGTCATTTTTCTTTTTACTCGGGTGAGCAGCCACATCTTGTCTCGTAGCAGTAATACACAAATTCCTACTCATGTCACGCGATGCATTATGTGCAAGAGTCTGGCTGTTTAAACTTGCACCATTCTGTTGACCTAATTTTTGTACATCCAAGACTGACGTTTGGGGGAAATACAAAGTAATACAATGTTGTTTTAGATTATTCCCATTCCTAAGTCCATAAGTTTTAAGAGCAGATTTTCTCCTAGCTACTCCTAGTTTATTTCTCTCTTTAATTTTTTTCTTTGTCAATTTATACGTTGTTGGCTGAACTATGACATCTAACAGTTTTTTTCTATCACTCGATTTCAAAATAAGAATTTTATTTTCTTCTATAACTTTAGGTGACACATTTGCTTTTTTCTTTTCTATTTTGATAGACACAGCTGACCTCTTTAATTGTTGCTTAGAATAAATGTCTGTGAACATTTCTTCATCAGAGTCAAAAACTTCTATAATCTCCTCTGAGATCATATTTAAATAGGCATTATATAGTAATATTATATTTTGTAAGATTGTTAAGTAGAATTAGAAACTGAACTATTTCAAATATAATAGTTTATTATCATAACTGAGACTTTTTGTCGTTTTTATGATAGTTTGATCATTGATGTTGTAGTTAATCTTGATTAACTGAAAAACTACTAACTTCTTCATCTTCCAACTTGTGAGTTACACATATTATACATTTTTAGGATTTATGTTTTCCACGTTAGTTGTGACCCTTGTTTTCACAACATTACTGCAAACTGTGCAAAGAATTAAGTGCAATAAATTACATTAATGCAATGTAGTATTACGGCGTATAGCACAGAATAGTGGATTACTCAGAATCATTAGATTGACGTTGACAGACGGCATAATGTCAATCTGGCGGAGCGTCATAATGATGGAGGCGAAGCGGTTTTTTCAAAATCGACTTAGGCGGTCGAGGCTGGAATCTGGATACGCTGGCGCACCACATATTTGACGAATACATATAATAGATAACACACACACACACATAATAGACTTTTGTTGTAATTAGTTATTAATTAGCCCGTGTGAACAACTATTTTATTGTGATTGCAAGATTAGAATTTAAGAAGAAGCCATCTCTTATTGTTTTGGTCTCAAAGACGCCCACGATTGCTATGATCAAATTGTTAAAGGCCATCCTGTTCTAACAAGTATATTAGATATTTGTTTTTAATTTAAAAATCAGCAGAACCAAAATTTCAAATTTGGATCTGGATTGTGTCATGTGACAATTAAGTGTATTTATTGTGTTTTGTAAATTGCCATTATTGATAAACTATGATATTTTGATATAGGTAAGTATTCTCCCTTAACGTATAGGCAGTGTGTAGAAAAAGTAAGAGATCACGGTAAGTGAAAAATTGTAAGTATCAATTGTTAAATTATAAATTACAACAGCCTTTGCAAAAATATTCCATGACCTTGTAAACGAATCAAAACTTCGCAATTTAATCAGCTAATAAGGTTAATTTTAAGGATGTGTGATTATGGTTTCATCGCAAAAGATCTACGGATTATTATAAATGTTTTTAAAACTATATTATCTAAGAAATTAATCATATCTGAAGCGTGATTTACGATAATGCTTGACAACATCACAATTTCCTGGGCTTGTACAAAATGAAGCTAAACTTCGGTCATAGATTCCGTGTAGTGTTTCGATCACAATAGGAAATAGTATTAAGTAGTTGGAATATAAATTCCTATTGGAGATTCAGATTTCTTTATAAATTCAATAACTTTCACCCTGACGATTTCCTAGCAACTAGTGTCTTTTTAACCGACCTTCAAAAAAAAACCAAAAAGGAGGTTATCGATTTGACGCGTATTTTTTCAAAGATCAGCATGACAGTTTTATGCCCTTATCAACAGTTTTATTTATCAACTATTCACGTCTTTTTATTTATAGTAGGTTCATTAATAATAAAAATTTATTTTTCATCCTTGGAAATTGTATTTTTGGATATCAGGTTGAGTTTTTGCCCACTTGTAGCGCTGTTGCATATTAGTCAAATATTCTATTTGCCAACGTCGTCATAAGCTTTGTAGTAGACGTTGAACAATGTGCCAGCGATTCAAAGGACTGAACTTTACATCTTCTGAGGCTTCTTCAGGTACTGATATAGGTGCTTCACCAATTAGGAAGTGTCCCGGTGTCAAAGGGAGTTCATCAGAAGAAGATCCTTTCAAGGTAAGGGATCGTGTAAATTCACGACCCCTTACCTTGACATCAGATCATCCATGTACAGATCATTCTTCAGGACTTCAGTTTCTTCAGACAATTGAATTTCACACACTAACACATATAGACACGTCTTAATTTAAAGCAATAAAAAGTCACAATTTTTATCTAATGTTTACAAAACGTTGTTTCGACCAGGGCCCTTCCACAACTGGTATACACAAGTGACCGGTCTGTCATTCGACACCCATTGGTAACGCAATGTGAACTAGTATCGTCCCTCCATTAGTACCTCGTTCCTTCAGTACCACCACCATGAGTTAACTAACAAAAAACGTTTATTTGACAGCAACATTAAATATTAAGAAATTTAAGAAAACAGTAGAGTTGGCTCTCCACCATGATACGGGCACAAGTGTCATTAACGCTACTCATTCTGTCAGTACCGGGTGTTAAGATGTAAAGAAAATAATATGGAATGGTCTTCGAATAATGGGTACACAAGTAATGGCAAAATGTTAAGTGGCAAAAAATATGATATACTAAGTCATAATCGAAGAAAAAAAAAATGTGAATGAGGAAGACACAAGGAAGGGTAATTTTAAGAATAAATTTGGCTACATCCAACTTTATTTATGGAATCTGTATCGTTTTATGGAATATGCGTAGCCAAGAATGGGATGACGTTTTTCATAGTACGCAAATTCAATCGATTATTTAAACTTATGGTTGGTATTGGGTGGTTAAATTTTAAGGGCCGATGTTGAATGTGAACCACACCTAAACGTCAAGTTTTTTTCTGCATTTTATTTCACATTTCTCAATTTCAGACTAACTCAATCTGAACCATGGAGAGATACACAATCGAGCAACGCGTAAAAGTTATTCGGGCTTAATATGGAAACGGGCGTTCAAATCAAAATGCATATTGTGCACTTCGTGACTTTTTTTGGTCAATTTATCGTGAGATGATAACGAACTTTTTCTGGCCCGAACTGCTAACGAAACAATGGCTCTTTTGCGCGACAAATTGAATAGCCGTGTTATCTCACGTGGTGGCGATGTCAATTGGCCGCCAAGATCATGTGATTTGGGGTTATTTGAAAGAAAAGGTGTAGGTACGTCGATAAGCCAGCAACAATTTAAGAGCTAAAGGATGAGATAATTCGGCACATGAACGGCATAGAACCTCAATTATGCCTCAGCGTCAAATTTGGACCTTCGGATGGAGGTGTGCCGCAAAGGTCGCGGCGGCCATTTGGCTGATATTTTGTTCCATACATAATTGAACCATACCAATATTATATAATAAAAAGCAATGACAATAATTTGCTAAAAAAATTTGTGTTTTATTCAAAATCAACATCGGCCCTTAAAATTTAACCATCCTTTACTTAGCTGAGGAACAGAAACAGTTAAAACGAAGCTGATGTGCCAAATTATTTATTTACCGATTTAAATTACATTAAAGTATTAAATTTTTGATGTACAATTGTGTTTCATTGAATCAAGCCAATGCAACGAGGCGACTCGATATTTAAACATAACTTTATCAATTTACAATATTATAAAACAAAAACGTCCTTCGCCGCGTCTCTCTGTTCGCTATCATTTCCATAAACAGATTTTCAACAAATAAATATATTATATATAGATTTATAGAGGAGAGGGTTTATAAATATAATTTGTTAAGGTTTTTCATAAATAATTGATTTAAATGTTACCATCGTATGTAATGTTTGAGCCGATTGAGAGATTTAATAGAAATCTCTGTTATATTTCATCAATACAAACTATAATAAAACAATGTGTGCTGGGATTGTTCCTCTTTTATATTCGATAGCTCTGTATACCAGTATTTATTCATTTATTTACAATAAGAAATAAAACAGATATCTATCATAGAAAACATAGAAAGGAATACAATAAAGGCATAAATCTTTATTTAGGATAAGACATAGACATAGTAATATAATATATCTGTAATATATATCTTAATATAACAAAAAGAAGAAGATAAGAAAAACTCAAACATTCAAAATGATATATTATGAAAATTTATAAAAAATTCAAAAGCGAGGTAACAAATTTTTAATAATCTTGTGCTTAAGAAAAGCTACAGCTAAAGAAAAGCATTTAAACAGATTAACTACATCGCGTGATAAACACGTTAAACAACATTTTTATGTAAGTGAATCTGTCTCTATGCAAATCGAAGGGGCGTTAAAGTGGCGAGCATGATGGGACACAGTGATAGAGCACTCCTCTAGGAGGTTGTAGGACAAACAAGTAACAAACTTCAGGGCATGCACGACCTTCAGTATGTGGATTGCGAAGGAGTAGAAGTGAGCCAAATCGTAGCATTATTTCTTTACAATAAGAGTACATTTTTAGCCTTGTTCTAGAAAGTTCTTTTAGGTAGAAACGATTAGTGTTATCGTAAAAATAATATATAATCAATCAGATTAAAACTTTATCGTACTAATTAATACGATCTGATGCCGGTATATAAGTCAACTCTTTTCTCGAGAAAGGCACAGGACGGAATTTGGTGATAATATGTGGACGAAAGTGGTACTTTTAGCAGTCCTCGTGACCCATGGGGTAAGTTTTGGTCAAACTTTGATGAATTGCTTTTTGTTTCTTCCTTAAAAACTTAGGGTAATGAAAAATAAACAATTCATATTAATATGTCGCGCTTTGATTTTGCTTAATTGAAAGTCAAACTTTCAGTGAATAACTACTAATAGAAAATAATCTTTGGTATAATAATATACCAAAGGTCGTTTTTCAACACATTTGCCCAAAAAAGCACTTACGAAACTTGTATTATATATATACATAATAATATATTGTTCGTAAGTTGAAAGTTAGGCCCGGTATCCACCAAAGCAGAGAGAAGACGAGAGGAGATATATTTTGAATAACCAATCGAATTTCGTTATTACCATATCTCTTCTTCGCTTAACGTGCGGTAAAATAGGCACTCTCACGACTCACCTAAGTAGGTACCTATCTTACCGCACGCTCCGTTGTATGGCGCCGTGCGTATCCTTTACGATCCTTTTTAACCGACCTTCAAAAAAACCAAAAAGGAGGTTATCAATTCGAAGCCTTTTTTTTTGATGTACCACTCCTACGTCGCCGTCTGTGAACCGATTTGGATGAATGAGATGTCAAATGACAGAGTAACTCGTCGAAGTGGTCCCATTTTTATTTGGAATTTTTACAATTAATAGCTTTCAGGATATTGAAAGAATATTTTCACAATCGGGCGAGAAATCGCTAAAATTCGTGCGACCACGTCGTACTTATTTGGTTATAACTCTATGAAATATGAATCTTAAAAACTCAGTTTTGCGTCTTCTTGTTACCATTAAAAAGTCAGAGCTTATATGTCATAGTTTCATTTTATATACTAGTAGATGAATTATAACAAACTATACGGCTTAGAAAAGCCACTCACAAGCATAAAATAAATTAATTTTAAGCAAAAAAATAAAACCTACCTCATAACGCACTGAAAAGTGAAAAATAAATTTTGTGTTATTAATGAACTTACTATAAATCAAAAGAAGTGAATAGTTGTTATATTAAATTCATGTAAAATTCAACAAGAGCATAAAATTGTCACGTTGCTTTTTGAAAGGCGGTGCCGAATATCTGAATAAAAAGACGTAAATAGTATTGATTGTTTAAAATTTAATAAAGTTAACTTAAAAATAGGTTGAATGGCTTGTCGCCGCCTTTCAAGAACAACATGACAGTTTTGTGCCATTTTTAAATTTTACATGAATTTAATTGACACATAGTTATTTGTTTCAGGCCTTAACAGGTGTGGACTTTGAAGAAAAAGAAAAAAATCACGGTAAGTTAAAATTTTTAAGTATCAATTGTTAAATTATAAATTACAAAACCCTTTGCAAAAATATTCCATGACCTTGTAAACGAATCAAAACTTCGCAATTTAATCAGCTAATGAGGTTAATTTTAAGGATGCTGATAATAGTTTTATCGCAAAAGATCTACCGATTATTATAAATGTTATTAAAACTATATTATCTAAGAAATTAATCATATCTGAAGCATGATTTACGATAATGCTTGACGTCATCACAATTTCCTGGGCTTTTACAAAATAAAGCTAAACTTCGGTCATAGATTCCGTGTAGTGTTTTGATCACAATAGGAAATAGTATTAAGTAGTTGGTATATAAATTCCTATTGGAGATTCAGATTAGCATGTGTGAAGGATAGGAGTTTGCATACGACGAATACAAGATGATAAAGCAAGTTAAGAAGATGTTAGTTTCTGATCAGGTGGTTCGAAAAGCCTCAAGTGCTATCAAACAAAGAATAGTAACTTTTTCAAATAATGTTCATAGTAAGGTGCATAACAAAGATACTGTTTTATTAGACGTGACTATTTAAGTGGTTTTTAATAACTAAAACTATTTTTAAGATACGATTTTGCTTTAAAAAGAACTTTTTATGAAAAAATCTCTTATTATTTTTCATTCTTATATAATTTTTATAAGAAGAAGGGAATGAGGCGAATAAAAGTGATGTTGTGAACAAGTTAAGAGGAAACTGTACAATTTAATACCTTGATTTTCTATCCAGTAAAGAAGGGTATAGCGTAAGAGTTTATAGAAAAAAATCATAAAACAAAAAGGAATTTAGCTATCATGAATCATTTAAAAGATTATCGTTTGTGGCTATGTATTGTAGGAATTGTTGTTTTAGGATTTTTATCAAGTATTTTTAGTGGTAATCCTGGAGACTATTACTATTCTTTACATTTGTCGACTTTTGCACCTCCTAGTTGGATATTTGGTCCAATGTGGACAATCTTATATCTTGATGGGGTCTGGGGATTGCACTATTTTTAATAATAAATATACCTAATAAAAAAATAAGAAGGAAGTTATTAGGGCTGTTTACTATTCAGTTCGTTTGTAATTTATTATGGACGATACTATTCTTTAATTTAAAAAACAGTTTTATCGCAGCTACTGACATTAGCTTACTCTTTATTTTCTTGACGATACTACTCTATCAGTTATGGATAAATAAGCCCATTTTTTTTTTTTTGAAGTCCTAAGGCCCCTAGATGGGGCAGAGGGCGTCCACAGTACGTCGCCATTCCTCTCTGTCCTGAGCTACGCGCTTCACTTCGCTCCATGTCATGCCAACTGCCTTCGCCTCCGCGGTGATCGTCCGCCGCCAGGATTGCTTAGGGCGGCCACGTTTTCGCTTTCCTTGAGGGTTCCAGTCTAAGGCTTGCCTCGGTATATGTTGGGAATCCCTTCGTAGCGTGTGGCCTATCCAGTTCCACTTGCGACGCTTGATCTGGTGGTCGATTGGAGTCTCGCCGCATCGTTCCCATAGATCCACGTTTGCGATCCTCTCTGGCCAGAATACACCGAGAATACGGCGAAGGCAGCGGTTGATGAAGACCTGGAGCCGCTGCGTGATGTCCTTAGAGACCTTCCACGTCTCACATCCGTACAGCAACACGGTTTTCACATTTGACCGAAATATCTTGAGCTTAACTCTTCTGGTCAGTTTCCGCGATTGCCATACAGGACGGAGCTGGGCGAAGGCTGCTCTCCCTTTGGCGATCCTCGAAGCGACGTCCTCCTCGGTACCTCCCGTTTCCGATACCACGCTACCGAGGTAGGCAAATTTGTGGACCCTTTCCACCCTCTCCGTGCCGATGGACAGCGGCAAAGAGCTTGTCGCTCCACACCTCATCTCCCGGGTCTTTTGAATATTGATCCTGAGTCCCCTCTCCAAAGCCTCCCGTTGTAGGTCCTCCAGTTTTGATTGCATGTCGGCGCGTGTGTGACTCAAAAGGCATAGGTCATCAGCATAGTCCAAATCTTAATAAGCCCATAGCTATGTTAATCTTGATCCCATATTTTTTATGGGTATTATTTGCTGCCATACTAAGCTATTCAATTTATTTTTTGAATTAACTAGTTCTAATAAAGGGGAAATTATCGGAATTATATTTTCCTAACGAATAAAATTTTCGATCAGTCGGATCAAACTTGATTTAAGCAATTTCAGGTGTCTAATCATTTTGTGTAATACCTATTAAACAATCATTAAGTAATAATGAAAATAGACAAAATCGTGTTAAATAGATGGAAAAAATAAATCTATAAATTAGGTATACTCTATAATTCATTCGATATTTTAAATAAAGAACTAAACGAGGAAAAATCATGTATTAACTATTCATATTAAGCATTTTATTTTAGGTGGGCTGACTTCGAACGCTACTGAAAATACTTCAAGAAATAGAGTTGCTATTGGATTTGGTCAGTGGACGATTGGTGGACAAAATGGTGTACAAATTTGGGTTAACAATGCTCATCATTTTAGAGATGCTGTAAGTGGAAATGTCCCCGCGATTATTTATATTGCGAATAGAATTGACCTAACTGATTTGTTTGTCTCATCTCCGGGGGTGACTGTTGATATTGGATCATTCAAAACAATTCTTGGTACCACTAGGAATGCTGAAATTACTGGAGGTGGTTTACGAATTCGCAATGCACAGCAAGTGATCATTAGAAACTTAAAATTGACCAATGCCCTCTCCTTTGGGCCAGGGGAACGTCCTGATGGCAACGGTTTCATCCGAAGAAACTCAGAAAATCGTTTGAATCCTGGAGACTTTACTGAGATAGACGCCATTACCGTTGAAAATAGTCAGCATGTCTGGATCGATCACAACTATTTTTCAGATGAACCTTGGATTGCGCGAAATGTTCCTACAGGAAGTAACCGTCATGATGGATTGATCGACATCAAACGAGGATCTAACTGGATAACTGTTTCGGATAATATATTTACTAATCACAATAAAAATATATTAGTCGGTCATGCTGATTCGAATGCAGCACAAGATGCGGGTAAATTAAAAGTGACCTTTGTGTTTAATTGGTTCCAAGGTACAGAGCAAAGAAATCCACGAGTACGCTTCGGTGAAGTACATGTATTAAACAATCTCTACACGGATCTTATTAGCTATGGTATTGGAGTGGGCGTTAGCGCCCAAGTTATTGCAGAAGAGAACGTCTTCATCAATACGCGAAGGGCATGGCGCCATCCCGATGGAACACCTTCTCCTATGGGCTATCTATTGAATAGAAATAATCTGTTCCTCAATAGTAATTTCGACCCAGTACCTTCTTATGGAATCAACTGGTCACCTACCAATTATTATCGCTATCAACCATTGGCAGTATATCACGTCGAACACCATGTAAGATGGTTTGCAGGTCCTCTTTTTTAAAGATTTAGCATGAATGATTACCTATGAGATCAATCTGATGTTTTTAACAGCCGAATATCTAGAGAAACATATCAATCTTCTTTCTATTAAGATTGATATGTTTTTTAAAGTCATGTATTTTTATCCTACTCTCTTTCATCTTTTCTAGAATAACACATCATCTTTTGTTAGCTGGCTTTTGATACAACCATCTAGTTTCTGGTGAGGCTATTCATGTATTGTTATTCAATTAAATCCATATCTTCTATATAAACTGTTTTTATTTCACACAAAATTACCTACAAGGTAGACCGCCATATTTTTACGAGAGGAGTAAAGTAAAGAGCTGCTGCCTGCTATCCGAGATCTATATGAGTCACATGTAGTTAAATAAAAAAGGGATGTTACCTACTTAGGATAGTGATGTGCATTGTCATTTAACACTCTCCCTCAATGCACATCTTCATACCTAACTCACTAACTAATTTTACAAATTGGTTTCTTGGTAAAGGTTTGATTAATACATCTGCTAACTGAAATTTGGTATTAATATATTTAGAGGCGGCTTTACCTATAGTGCAGGGTGTGCGACGCACACGGGCGCCGAGCGCCCTCTAATGCGACACCTCCAAAGATGCCTAAATTTGGTAGTGAATGACGCTGGTAAAAGATAATTAGAAATAGTAAATTTATTTTCAGTTGTGCAAGAAATTTATGTTTTTTTCTGCGTCAACGGCACGTTGGCAAATACTTGCTAAAGAAGTGCCAACTTTAATCTAAACACAAATACTCGATGGGAGAGCAGGGGGCCGATCATGACAGTTAAGAAAACTTCTAAGTTGTAAAGCAGTACCTATTAAGGAACGCTAATAATCGGTATCATGACCGTCTTACTTTACTCTTGTTTTACTCTTGCAATACTCCTGCTTAGTGAATGAATGATTTCAAAAATTCGTCGAAAATGACAAATGCCAAGCGTCAATTGTCATATTTTTAACCATATGAAACGTAAATAATTGTCAATTTAAAATTATAATTCTGATTTCTGTGTTAATTTTTGTTTACATTTTTACAGTAGGTACCTTTGCAGGTATAATATATTTACGTAGTACGTGGGTAATTAATATTTAAATTAGAAGAATGGGAAGTTGGCCGTTTTTTAAAATTATATTATTCATCATGTACTTACAGCTGATCGGCTTATCATTTATTAAAATAAAAGAACAACCCCGATGTTGCGAAAAGCTAGAACCGCTACTTGCGGACAAAATAATTTAATAAAAATAAATGGGTGAAAGCATCCAATATCTTGAACGCATAAGTTGACGGATAATACAAAAATTGATGAGGCTGGTGCAAAGATTAGAGGTATGTAATATGAAAACTTATCTTGCTTTAGTAGATTTTAAGTTAAATTATGTTATATTTATTCTACGTTTTTTGGTTCATGAAACTTTTAAGTTAACTATAACTTAGTTGAGTAAAGCCTTACCAATTACTATTTAACTTAAATAATAACTTTTATACTTTAAAAGAAACAATTTATTTGAACTTTGTTGTGGTATTAATATCAACATTTTTTCTTAACAGCAATCTACACATCTGTCAAGCTTTACCCCAGAAGCAACTGTGTCTACTTAGGAAATTGAAATGGAACAAATTGAACCTGGTTAATTTATTAATAGTGTTTTCAACAGAAGAAATGCTCCTCATCAGTAATAAAATAAAACAATATAAAAAATTAAAATATTCTTTATTCCTAGAACATATTTACAGTTTCAGTTATAAGTACTTAAAAACTAGGTTTTTAATCCTGGATATAGGCCTCCTCTAGATGATTCCAGTATTGTTTTTCCATGCCACCCCACAGGAAAGTTGTCATCCCATTTCTTAGTTTTGTCTAATAATAGCAACTTAGGTGAAGTCAATGCTGTGGTACTCCAAGTATATTAAATTTTTGGTAGAATCTGTAATAAGGAAATGCATACTAGTTAATATAAACTAGTTCTTGTCAGTCTCTTCTCTCTTATATGTGTAAGACTAACAAGAACTAGTTCAAAAATTATAACGAAATCACAACAAGTGAAGTGGATACTTGTAAAGTTAAATGGAAGGTTTTTAATAGTTTTTTTATACAGATTTTAGTCAGTCGTTTAAATAATACATGGTACATATAATAGTTAAGAAATATATTAATAGAAAAAAGAACTATAAAAATTCAGAAGCCTTATACAATATAATAGAACTTCATAAAAACTACATAGTTAATAATTAAATTAAGTAGTAGACAGACCAAAAAAACCATGTAATAAAAAACATACCATAATTTAAAGATGTTTTATTTTATTACACTAGTTAGGCGATTATATTTATTTTGCAGTTCTAAATAGTTGAAACATTTTGTGACCAATTTAATAATGACGCTTACTGTGGATTATATGCAAAATAGGTGCATTGTAATCATAGAGTTGCAGAAATAAGCCTGTCTTTACTTATACTTACTGTGGATTATGCAACATTATACTACAGGCTATCGCCAGTAATCTTTTTATAGGACCCCCTGGCATAGCTAGTGCAATACAAACCTATAAAAGAAAATAGCATTTTAATGAGTTATAAGTAATAACCTCTAAAAATCTGAATAGCAACATCATACATTTGAAAAAAATATATAGAATATTTACTTTAAAATTCCAGTCGTGTTGGGTTATACTTCATTAGAAGCCTTATTGCCTCCCACTCTTAGCCAGAATTTTTGTTCGAAATTCAGTTTTCAAAGAAATAAACGGATCGTAGATCTCAAAATTTAACATCTCTTTTTTCCTTCTGTATGGCTAAGTTTGTCAATTTCCACTTCCAGAAATTCAAAAATATCCATTGCACTCGCCGTCTGCAACATCAATTATTAATTTAATAAAGACATCTTCACACATTTTTACTATTTAAGTACACAAATACTATGGATACAGCTTCTATTACAATATGAGTATAATTATTAACACTTACTTTGAAAATATAAAAGAATTTTAGCTCAAATGCGGACTTAAAATTTTAATCAATACAAAACTTCTAACTAAGAGGTTTTGAAAAAGCAACTTTTTCAAAACCTCTTAGTTTGACAGATGAGCAGTTCGGCGAAACGTCAGAAGCGACGTCGTGATACCGATTTCATACTAAATGAATGAACGAATTCGATGTGACGTCACATAACTGCGTTACTCTTAACTTAGAATGTCATGATACGAAACAGCCAAAGCAGTCTTAATGCAGGACCTATTAAGGAATTCTTTCGATGTCATGATCGGCCCCCAGGGTTGGAAGTAAAAGCTCTACGTTTTGAACTGGAAAAAGTGTGTGATGCCTTGTTTAACATAATATTATATTCAGATAGGAGCAAAGATGCGGAGTCAAGAAATATGGCAAATTGGGAAAAAAATTAAGTTATTTAAATTCATCTGCTCTGCTTATTTGATTTAAAAGTTTTTGAACAAGGCACTTCAAAAGTCAGACGTTGTATTGTCAGAAGCGGTAAAAATGATTGATAATGCAAAAATAATTTTGCCTGAATTCCCTAATGACTCAGCTTTTGAGAAGCTCCATAACAGCGCGAAAACTGTAGCGGAAGAAGTCGAGGCAATGGCAGAACTTCTTACACCTGCACGCCCTGGCGCTCCTAAAAGGTTTTTTAATTATGAGGCGGATGATGAACCGATCACACACGCGAAAACACATTTTAAAGTAAATTTTTACTACTATTTATTAGACACTGCTATTACTAAGTTCGACGACCGGTTCGAACTTTTGAATCAAAATAATGTAGTTTTTTCATTTTATCAAAAATTGACACACTGGAAGGATTTGGACTCGGATACAAAAAAAGCACATTCTTCTAATTTAGAAAATAAACTTGTATGTGGAAAAGTTCGAGGTCTTTAATGAAATCGAAATATTACCGATGTTTATTGATGATTCCACTACGCCGTTGGATATTTTAAACTACTTGTTTACGAATAAATTAATTTCAGCCAGTCCACAGCACTGAGAATTTACCTCACAATTCCACTCACGGTAGCATAGAACGAAAGGTCATTTTCTAAACTAAAAATAAAAAACTATCCTAGATCAACATTGTCGCAAAGTAGATTGGAAAATCTAAGCCATATATTTGATGTTATGGAGCAAAACTTGTCAACAGAGAAAAACATGTCATACGTTATTGTTTTTACGCGTTCAGTTTAAATCTATTTAACTCGACGAAATATCATTTTATAGCGATGACTTATACGTCATTTTATAAAACATTAGTACATGAATAAGACAGTTTCGTTAAGTAAATTAATATGTTTATTTGGAGTTATATTAATTAATAATCTTAATATATATAAATCTCGTGTCACAATGTTTGTCCTCAATTGACTCCTAAACCACTTAACCGATTATAATAAAATTCGCACACCATGTGCAGTTCGATCCAACTTGAGAGATAGGATAGTTTAAATCTCAAATTATAGTCGCAATTTTAATTTATTGCTAATTAGTTTCCTCATACATTTTCTATGGAATGACGTTTTAGGTGACACGTTATTATTCGGCACTGAAGCGATACGAAGTTCGCGGGGTCAGCTAGTGTATATATATAAATTACGTGTCACGTTGTTTGTCCGCGATGGACTCCCTAAACTACTTAACCGATTTTAATCAAATTTGCACACCGTGTGCAGTTTGTGAAAGATAGGACTTACATCTTAATTTATAGTTGCAATATTATTTTATTGCAAATTCGATTTCTCATACATTTTCTATGGAATGACGTTGAAGATGACCCGTGACACGTTATTATTCAGCACTCGGAAGCGATACGAAGTTCGCGGGGTCCACTAGGTGACTAGTAGAATAATAAATGTTTAAGTACTAATTTTTTTAAATAATTACAAAATAAATATTACCTATTACAAAATTGCAAATTAAATATTATTATGAAATTACAAAATAAAAATATATGTCTGTTCCACAAAATACTTTTTCAATAATTTGTCTTCGAAGGCCAAAATGGTTTTATTTACCCAGACATTTAACCAAGAACGTCGCGGTATATATCCTTAATGTTCGATGCATGGCAAGCTATGCTCCTCTCTTCAAGGGATAATTTTTATTGACAAGTTTTTCATGAGGCATATGTAGGAATGTCCCACAGTGGGGTATAGGATTTAAAAACCTGTACCTACAGCCTTAATCCCGCCAGCAATGTCGACAGTGAGAATTACTTGCTTTCGCTTCAAAAACTTCACGAACCAAATCATTTCCAAGAAACTTGAATGCTCTCTATATGAAATCCCTGAAACAATAATTGTAAAGACAACTAATGTTATAAAATTATGTTACTGAAACAAAAAAGGTTTTAGTATATAAGTAGAACACTTTTTTAATCTGCTACAACTTTATAATGTGGTATAACTTTTATGACTGTTGATGTTTTATTTGATATTGATTTTGTTGGCAAATTGAACTGTATGGATTCAACAATTTTCTTAGGTGAATATGATCCTACGCTCTCATTCTTTATCTTAGAAGGTGACAAGTCAGCCTCTTTTGGCTCTACTCGGGGCGACATAGATCTATATGAGAGTTTTCTCGGTGTCTTGATGTCATTTTTCTTTTTACTCGGGTGAGCAGCCACATCTTGTCTCGTAGCAGCAATACACAAATTCCTACTCATGTCACGCGATGCATTATGTGCAAGAGTCTGGCTGTTTAAACTTGCACCATTCTGTTGACCTAATTTTTGTACATCCAAGACTGACGTTCGGGGGAAATACAAATTAATACACTGTTGTTTAGATTATTCCCATTCCTAAGTTCATAAGTTTTAAGAGCCGATTTTCTCCTAGCTACTACTAGTTTATTTATCTCTTTAATTTTCTCCTTTGTCAAGATATAAGTTGTTGGCTGAACTATGACATCAGTTTTTTTCTATCGTTTTTATGATAGTTTGATCATTGATGTTGTAGTTAATATTGATTAACTGAAAAAATTATTCATCTTCCAACTTGTGAGTTGTTACATTTTTAGGTATTATGTTTTCTATGTTGTGACCCTTGTTTTCACAACATTACTGCAAACTGCAAAGTATTAACTATTAAGTGCAATAAATTCCATCAATCCAATGTAGTATATCAGATATTGGTTTTTAATTTAAAAATCAGCAGAACCAATATCTAAAATTTCAAATTTGGATCTGGATTGTGATTTGTGATCACTTGTGTGATGTGTCATCAGTCATGTGACAATGATAAAGTGTATTGTGTTTTGTAAATTGTCATTATTTATCAATAAGTTAGTTTATCAACTATGATTTGAACTAAATTTCATTCGCTTATTTTGAGCTAAAGAGTAAAGAGTATTATATAGTATAATTAATAATATTGTTCTGTGGCCTAGTTTCTGAAACGGTTTTACGTGACTCGTGAGTTCTTACTCTTATCTCGAATGAGAACTTGGTGATGTCAACAATTTAATTTTAATTAACATTCTTATTCATTCTGAATATAAAAATATCCCATAAAAGTAAAAATACCTATATAAAACCTTGCACAGAAGTTCAAACATGAACAAAATTAAAATGATACTCATTATAATATATTTCTCTATAACTGCGTGGCGGTCTTTAATGTGCCCCGGAGACGATCATTCGCAATTGTCAATTTTTACGTTAATGACGGACCAAATGATCGTCTACAGAGGCAATTGAAGCCATTGTCATTCGCATCTACGTGATTGATGGCAAATGATGAAAGTTTTGATTGAAGCCCACTGATAGTCGCGAATGACGCATGCAATTGAACGTCTCGGTATGCTATTGACAATCGTTCCGTCATTCGCTCGCTAGAAAAAAACATGGAGGATATGCCTTAACGTTAACTTAACGTTAGGGCAAGAAAAGCCAAATCAGAATTCAACATTATCCCTCGTCTAAAACCTTATTGACTGGCCTGAAAGAAAGCATATGTGGGCGAGCAATTGATGCATCAATTGAAGCTCCATCATTCGCACCATCAATTGAAACGGTCAATCACGTAACAATTGACGAATGACAAATGATCGTCTCCAGGACACTTAAAGTTTAAATATTGTTATGTTGATCTCTTAGGGTATATTCCGATATGCACTGCGAGCACTGCACAGTGCTATCACTGTAGAAAAATTCGTTCCGTTACGGACTGCCAGTATACTGTCGCAGTACCCTAGGGAAATATATGACGTCATAAATTGTCGCCATATTCTATTGTGAGCACTGGCGTTTTCGAGGTAAGGTACTCGCAGTACTTTGATCACGTGATCGTTCAAAACCACTTGAGTGCCTAACGTTTTATAAAAAATACCTACAGTTTAATCCCAAAGTTAGAAAGTTCTGTAATTAATTTGGATTAATAAATAAAACAATGGAATAATTGCAAAAATTAACCTGTTAATACTTATGAGTTAAGTAATGAAAAACATATTCTTTTTAATAAAAAAGTAAAAACTATTTACTTTTCTATTTTATTACTATTATAAATTCAATTTACAATTAATATTAATTAAAATATTTTTAATTTGACAGTACTCCAACAACAGTTTTTTTTAATGAACTAGAAAACTTTATTACACTTATTTGAATGCTGCTGACAGTATACGGGATTGCGTTCCGTTTTAAATAGTAACCAGTATAACTAACTGTAAAGGAACGGCTTCATAGTATACTAAATTGACGTTACACTGCAGTACAGTGGTCACAGTGCATATCGGAACATTAGTCAACCTATAGTATTCCTATTAATAGTCTGTGCTCTCTGTTCTTAATTTAAAGATATCGTTCACCATTCACAATCAATGTTCATGATTCAACAAATTTAGTTCATTTGCTCCAGCCTCCACAGTCCTCAGTCCACAGCAGTGGCCTCGAACCTACCGATTTATCGGTATTTCTACCGATATGGGCTCTGTTCTACCGAAATACCGAAATATAACGATTTTTCTACGATTTCAGAGTATACATGGAAATTCTCCTCATCTCTACTTAAATGTAACGGGGAAGCCCTCAAGTAGTAGGTATGGATGAACCTAGTGCGGAATGGTCCATATATTTTGGGGAATACTCTTTTGTCCTTTGTACTCAATGTTATAAGGGACTTCCCCCTCGGGAATTTACCTGTCTAGTCTATATAAACAGAAATACGGTTTTATTATAGGTCTACCAGGATCTGATGGCAAAAAAGAAAAAAAGAAAACGACGCTAGCAATACTGGGGCAATTGGAGTAAAACGTTTTGATACTTTTCTTTCCTTATAGCGGCTGATTCTGTGTGTGATACATGCAAATGTAAAAATTTATCTGTATCATGTAAAATGAAAATCTTACTGTGGCGAATGTGGGGTTCGAAATTTAGATGAAAACTCCAATTACTCTGTTCATGAGATTATTAATTAATTATAGGCTATCAAAACTTGAAAACGGTTCCAAATACTGCACATCCATAAAAAGTCTTCATCGGAAGAGGAAGACGCAGTATTTATGATAAATCTTTCCTCCTGCATCTCAGTTAATCGATCTTGTTCTATGAACTGATTTTCAATTTTTATTACATGTTCACAAGATTTTCGCCATTCATCGATCCCTATTTGAGAGAAAGCTTCTTCTGTTAAAGATTTTATATCACTTGCAGGTCTATTGACGTTTTTACCCGCAACTTTTTGTTTCATTATTCCCCAAATTAATTCTATGGGGTTTAACGTACAATGATATGGTGGGAGCCTCAAGACTTCGTGGCCGTGTGATTTTAAAATCTCATCTATCTGATATTTATGATTTTTCACTGCTTCCAGTAATTGACATTTACGCCAATTATCGTCGTAAGGGATATTGTTTGATTGAAAACATTTTTTTATAACAGCAATACGGTCGGCTAGTGTAGGCGGTTTGTTTAATTATACAGAATGGTACTTGGCGTTGTCCATGACAATTAGAGAAGGTTTTGTAAGGTTGGGAATCAACTTCTCCGTAACCCATTTTGTAAAGTTATCTTTATTCATATCATGGTGGTAGTCAGCAGTAACTCTTCGACCTATACACCAAACAACAGTTCGGCACAAAACCAATTTTCTCCACCAGCATGTACAATGATCCATGTAGCCCCTGCCGAAATACTTTTAGATGGGCCTGCAATATCTTTATTTTGCCAGCATTTGTTCACTGAACATGAATCGTGTATGTAGGTTTCATCTAAATAAACCACATCTAGCTTATCATCGGCTTTTCGATTCTTTTGCATACGCTCCAAATACTTGAATCTGTGTACCTTTATGTCATGTCGCTCCATTAAAATAGTACTTTTTGATTGGCACTTCACAAATTCGAATTCGATGTCTTCAAAATAAGTCTGAAGACAAAATAAGATTGTTATTTTTAGATTACTATGTTTTTAAATTATATTCAAACTGAAAGAAAATGAAATTCATTTTTTTTTTACCTTAATGATTTTCTTCCTCCATTGAAATTGATTTCCTCCCGAAGAATTTGTAGCAATTTCATGACAGTGGGTATTTCTTTTCATACAGTGTAAAACTCATTTATCTTGTTTCTGATCAATTCTAAATCAAAACTATCCAAGTTTTATTGTGCCACCTTTCCTCTTTTTACCGGATGCACTAAATACGCCTCTGTTAGATCTGCCTTCAGCAACAATTCGTCTTATGGTAGTATTAGAAACCCCTGAAATAAACCAAAGTTTAGTATACATAATATATTTCACACGAAATTAACCAAAGTATCAAGACGTGTCATTACTACTAACCAGTCAACGCTTGCACATGGCTCAATATCGATGATTGTGCTTGTTCTGCACCTTGGTTCATCAAGTATTCTTTGATAAACATTGAATACAATATTTCTTGCTTGCGATCGAAGAGGTTTCTTCGAAATTTTCACTAATTTTCAAAAAAAATTTGAAACCAACCCAAAAACAATTCCTCGAAATTTCAGTTGACATATGACATTGTTTGTTTGTTGCCATGTGTAAAGCTTTTTTTTGCCAACAGATCTTGGTAGACCTATAATTATTATTTTCATTTACTTTCTTAACATTAAAGAGAGAGTAACTTTTCTTTCTAAAGGGTGCCCACAAAATAATATTAAGTTAAAATGTCGTCTGATGACGAGCCAACAAGTGCGAGTATAAGAAGAAAAAAATATCTACAATATTATAGAAAAGAATGGGAAGAAAAATTTCCAGGCTGGCTGCAAGATAGTTGTAAAGGCGAAAGCTATGGCTATTGTAAGAGTTGTAATAAAGATATCAACATCATATCAGGAAAAAACGCTTTAAAGAAACATAGTTCTTCAAAAATATACTCAGTATCATCAAAAAATATAGTCACAACTGAAGATATTTTCATCATTTACTGTGACCAAAACTGAAACATCTGATTCTCTGGTTACAGTTTCATTTTTAAAAATTAGTCTGTAAGGGTTTTTCAATAAATAAACGAATTTGATCGAATATTGTTTTTTTTTTTTGTGAAATACCGATTTTAGGTAGAAATATACCGATTTTAGCTGGCAAATCTACCGATCACGCTCTATGACGTTCGAGACCACTGGTCCACAGTCCACACAGCTTTTCTTCAATTTTTCATTCTCATTTCTCGTCTCATAGAGTGCGGTTGTTGTTTGTTAAACGAAACGTATTTTTTAAACTTATTTAAAATGGAATTTGTAGACAAGAAGTACAAAATGGTCTCATCAGAGAATTTCGACGAATTCATGAAGACAATTGGTAAGTTATTATATTTTCTATTAATTCTATCAAATCGACGCCGGCCGGTTTTCGCCCGCTACCTACGGCACGCGATGTTTTGGGTTCTCTTGTTTTTCATATTATTATACGGATATTTCTGGTTCCTGATTCCTGGTTTTATAAAAATATAAGTTCCATAGTCGTACATATTATTACTCTTATTAGGAGCGGCCACTTGACAATTCTTCTATTAATATTTTTTACAACTGCCTATGAATAAGTAGAAACTTATTATAAATTAGGTATGTAGGTATTATAGCATAACATCATTTATTAAAGTTCTTAAAAGGTTTTCTATTAAAAATACTTTTAAAAAAAATTGGAGGATCACTTAGAGCATTTTACAAGGAAAGCGAGTAATTTAGTAGATAAAATATTTATTAGCTTTCGCCTAAAAATCGTTCGCATTTTGCTCGAGTACAGTTTACAGATGAGTGGTGTTTTGCAAGATGATCACCCTACCACGCAATAAAGTAAATAAACTAATTAAGCTAATCGTAACGGATTGTACGTAATTTAGAAGAAGTGAATGAGGAAATTTGTGAGATTAAGCTACTGCCTACCAACTTGGTTAACCTTTAAATAACATTCAAAATTATTCTACATAAGTAGGGTCGAACCTACGAATATGGTCGAACTATAGCACCAGTGATCGCAGTTAGGTACCCATAATCACGCCCTACCGACATAATTTTTAAATATATACCTACCTACCTACCTATTTAAAATATTCAAACTTGTTTTATAAGCTTGAAAACGATACGCTTTCCATTATAGGTACTTTTAAAAAATTGAGATTCAAAATTCTTATAAGTAGACACGCTATTTAAAAAGTTGGTGTATAAATTCTTATTGGAGATTCAGATTTCTTACAAAAAAATCGATAACTCACCCTAACAATGGCCTAGGAACTAGTTACTAGAGCGTCTTTTTAACCGACCATCAGCAAAATCAAAAAGGAGGTTATCTATTCGACGCGTATTTTTTTCATAGAACAACATGACAGTTTTATGCAACAATTTTGTTTATCAACTATTCACGTATTTTTATTTATAGTAGTTTCATTAATAATAAAAAATTATTTTTCACTTTTTAGTGCGTTTTAAGGGTGGTTTTATTTTTTAATTTAAAATTAATTTTTTAACTATATTGACGGCTAGAAATGGGTTTTAGTGGTACGTTTTACAGTTACCTTATCATTATTACTGTAAAAGGGGTCTTTATGAACACCACGGTTCGATTTCTATGCCTTGTTTTAGGTAGGTAGGTAGGTACCTAGATTTCAAAAGAGACAGATAGCGTAGATCTAAGATTATCTAAAATCAAAGTCGAAAATCAAATCTTTCCAGAGTATTATATTTATCCTAAAGTTAGTAAAACTTCTCACGAATACGTTATAACGAAGGCATATAAAAACTTAAAATATGTTCTGCTTGAACAGTTAGGTACTGGACTTTGGTCAGACAGGATTAGAAAAAAGTTGCAAATCGTTATCTCATAACCCTCGTCCATGGATGGTAAATAATGTGCATTCATAAGAACCCGAGAAAAACTGTTGGCATCATTGTCTCATATTATTATGTCGATAACAACTCAATGAATCTTTCATCTTTTATCTCTTGTTGACTGTGGTATTTCTGAGAATTTTCTACTAACGAAAAGAAGGACGTAGGTAGGTACTCAATTCGACGCGGTTTTTTTTATGTTTGTTACCTCAGAACTTTCGACTGGGTGAACCGAATTCGATGATCCTTTTTTTGTTTGAAAGCTGATAATTCCCGTGTGTTTCCAATTAAAATTTCATCAGAATCTGTTTAGTTATTTTGGGGTTACAATTTGAAGTTTTTTTTTTTTTTGTTAAAATTTTAACACTACATATATTATTATTTTGCAATAACCATCTTATTAGTAACCTCTGAAGTAATAGTACCTTCTTCATTATTAGAAGGAGGGTCGATGCGAGATACCTACCTTTTAGTGAGAACACGCAGTCCTTTTTTTTACGGTCACGATAACTTTGCAAGTATTCTGTATTATACAAAAAAAAAATCTGCTAAATCTTGACCGATAGATCATGCATCCAGACTCTGATCATTATTAGCCACTACTTGCCTGTAACTTAAACAAGTCCCTTGGTGCCCCATGCCAGCTTCAGATACATAAAAAGTTATGATTTGGTCTAGACTAGCCGTTCTCGAGTTTTAGGTTTTCTACCTAGGCAACTACTTACCTAGATTCAAGATTATTCATAAAAATATTACAAACTAGTACCAAATTTTTATTATGCAAAGATAAGATGTGTATTTTCATTTATCGTACTGTGACTGCATAATAGATTAAATGAACTTGACTTAACCTTGATGAGAGTTAATACCTACTCGTGACTCATACAGACAAAATATTCCGATGGAAATACAATACGGAGTCTGTGATCTGTCTATGGAAATTTGATAGCAATGTGTCAATTTCTAATACATTAAATTACTATTGTCTAGACTCTAGACTCTAGGCCGTTAGAATAGTTTTCAACCTAAATTTAAAGCTTTTCTATACCGTAATTATTTATTCATTTGTGCGTAGGTATGTCCCAAACGGTTGGGCCGAAATTGTGTGTTTTCGGCGGAGTGCGGGTAGTTTACAATTATTAGATTCAGAACTGAGAATGTCACGGGTGAGGCAGCGATAATATGAATTGCGTAGATAACAATTTATTATTCAAAATACAATTTGGCAATGACTGTTGTATATTAAAATTTTACCATAATTATGAAAAATTTTACTATTCTATCCTATTAAATTCTCACTATTCTCTGCTACATATGGCCTTGAATTTGAGGAAATTTAATGTAATGAAATGGTAAATTAAATAAGAAATTAAGATAATTAATTTGAAACAGACGTAGAATTTAATGCAAACGATAGGCGAATTTAAGTCTTAACAACTTCTACAAATACTAACCACTGACCTTGTATTGTTTCATAGCATGAAATGTTAAATGCTTATGTACATGATTTATGGCTCAAACTTAGGCTAATATTAAATTTCCTTTTAAAAGTAGCATTTGAATACCTACTAAATTTATACTTAAAATTAGCTATGAAAAATCAAGGTCAAAATAAAATGTGTACAAATGCAAAACCATGCATTAATAGCTGCATAGGTAGTTAGATTTTGAATAGTCATTAATTCATTATCATTTCACCAAAATATATTTTTATTTATCACATTAAGGAATAGGTAACTAACGATAGTTTTTATCTTTCTTTCAATTCAGTTAGTTAGCTATTAATCACCAATAAGATAAAAAAATTCAACTTTTTAAAAACCATATTAGGTGTTGTACTTAGGGTTACCATATCAGGATTTGTCCTGAGATTACAGGATTTTTCGACTTCTCAGGATCAGGATCTCGTAATATCTCAGGATTTTCAATAAAACACAGGAAACACAGGTTACATTTTAAAGATCTTTTTAATTAAAAGTTAACGAACTAAAAATAAACTTCTTTTGGTAACTATTGAACAGTTAAAGTCTATTCTTATTTATCCAAGTAAAACAAACAAAAAATAATCTTTTTTGGTAACAATTGCAGTTAAAATCAATACTTATTTATCCAAATAGGTACCTACTTAATCAGTTTTATCGTATTTAATATATGAAGAAAAGGTGTCGCTGTAACCCCTCGCCACGCCGGTTTGAGTGCGATGTGCAAGTTGCAACGCGTGAGCTAGATCGGCAGTGTATAAAACGATAAAAATACGTTTTTCAGAGAAAATTTACACTGTATAAAATCTGAGGACTTTTCCATGGAAATCAGGCCTTTTCTCCGGACTTTTGATTTTTTCATCTGGTAACCCTAGTTGTACTAGACTTGACTAAACTACCTACCTGTCGATAAACTGCGATAAGCCGTTAAGAGTTGCTAAGCTAAAATTGGGTCAGTGCAATTTTTTTGGTTCAATATACATATATTATATAGATAATTTCTTTCCTTTAAGTACTTATCTGATAAATGAAGGTGACCTATAGTAGGTATACTACATAGTTCTGAGTGTTCGAAATTTAATCATTCGTTGACTTATAACTGAAAAAGTCTGTTATTTTGGCACTTGGATTATTTTTTATTAAAAAAACTGTATTAGAAATATTATTCTTTCGACAATGAATATACTCTTTTAGGTAAGCGATATACTTAATTGAAGATGAATCATAATCTTATATTAAGATTCATGCAAAAAAAAAAAAAACTCCTAAGGTGTAGAAATGAATCGGTTGTAAGTAGGTATTGGATAAGTTTCACTTTAAAAAAATCATTAATATTTTCTTCTATTAATTTAATAAATATGGAATACGTGCAATAGTATTGGGACGTCGAGAAAATTTATTTTTAGTTATTTCGGCGGTAGTGATTTAAAAAAAATACATTCACATATTTGACAGCCCTTTACATAAATAATATTACAAATACGAAGGAGTTTCTATTTAAATAATGAAATTTTTCATGACACTTTAAAGTCAGACCTTCATAAAATATAGTTTTCTCTGCTCTACTTCATAATAAGCATTTAAATACAAAGAAATATATCTAAGAATTAAAACATACGTTTAAAAAATAACTTTTACATTTCTAGTTTGAAATGACCTCCAATTGGAATCTACGCATAATAATACAGATTGCTTATACATAATTCGTAAATCGTAAGGATCGTTTACATTTTAGAAAACGTATAGATGTCAGTCAATTGTCACTAGCAAGACTTGCCCTAGATATAGTTTGTGGTTTGTAGTGATATTAATAGGATTTTCCTTTAGAAACTATTAGTTTTCGTTACTCACTATAACATCTAGTATTCTACCTAAATACCTACCTATTATAAATTTTATTACTTAATATTACTTGCGCACGTTAACATATTGCGAAAATGTTTCGAATTCTTTATGAAACCGCTTAACAAATATTTGTGAATTTATGGTATACATAAACAATCTAGAAATACAGAAATTGCATTCGTCAGATAAGAAACCAAATAATGATCTATAGACTTTCATAATATTGAAAACAGTCAATATTTAAACTGTTATGTGCTTTTTATCAGTAATAACTATGAATAAAGAATGAGAATGAGTAATGTTTTATTGAACGGTCAATTCATCGTTCATCAGTCACCACTTGACAAGTCGCTGTTATCAAAAGCTCAAAGAAGCGGGTAACGTTAATTAGAATAGCATGAGAATATCCCGATACACTGGTGCCCCATTGGTTCCCTCCACAATTGTCCGCAAATGGACGCCAATCAGCATCAATTCATTCAATAAGACGGTTTGTTGAGAATGTAGGATGTATGTGTGTCCGGTCTGTCTACGTTTCTGACTCACTTGTGCAAGTGCAAAGGTCGATAAAGGAATGCTAAGTTTACTTACTTAGAATCATTCTGTTTCTACCGGAAGAGAATTAATTTAATACAATAGAAACTGTAAAATAATTATTGAAAAATACTCTCGTTTAAAAAGAGAACAAATTTTATTATTTCAATAACAATCTCAAATTTGTAATAAAAAGTATGAGACTGCCTACTAGACTATTCCGTCACCGATCAGCACCGCGCGTGTCATGCACGGTGCGTCAATAATTGTCAATAATTTGTATGACATAAAATTGATACGTTACACTGGGTATAGTAGTAACCCAATACGCTCTGTATTGGCTTGCTTTCCGGTCCTAATACGTTCATGGCACGGTTATGAAATGGCAGTCTCTAATGCCGGCTACACACGTCATCCGGCATTAGTTTATCATAGCGATTTATCGATGCAAACCAATTTGCGCAGATTTATCGGTCGTGTGTATGAAAAATTGTTCTAGATTATCGTTCATCGGTGGCATTTGTAATTTTTATTAGATAAATCGTTGTCGATTGCGTTTGCACAGTTTTATCGTCGCGTGTGGATGGCGATCGCTCATTTCTATCATGAATGATATTTTTTTGAGTAAAATTCTGTGGATAACAGGATGGACGGTATCGGAGACGTGTAGAGATACTAGGTGAGACTAGAAATCGCTACGATATATCGTTACGTCTGTAGACGGCGAGTCTTCATTCGATTGGCAGTTTTAAACAATTACGTAGACGCATAGCTTCACCTAACTGATTGATACACCCAATATGAACAGCCAAAGAAACGCAGACTATGAATATGTACTATATTTAAATAAGAGTCCAATATTCATGTTTATTTTATGCAAGATCAATGTCCACAATCCAGTGTCACATTGACCGATACCTAGGTATTTATAAATAACACTTTGTTGCTAATTGCTACTGGTTTATAGGTAAAATAAATTTTCAAATAAAGTGACGAATGAAAAATTATTATTTTAACATCTTCATATTATATTGATTATATTATATTCATAAACATTGTTATTTACTTTTACGTTTATGTAATTTATAACATGAAAATATTACCTATGCATGGATGAAAATATTAACCGCGTAACCCGCATTCTCAAGCAACTCAATTGTAATAAAAACCCCTAAACGGCCATTATTCAATTTATGAAAAATGTGTTTTATGAAACTGTCACATCAAGATATTCAAAGATATATTTATTATCTAACAAAACCAATACGAATGGTGTTTCAATTGAAAAATTATACCAATTTATAGGGTATTGACCTTGACATGGCCCCACGTTGCTGTAGCCAATAGAAACGCGCCGCGCCCATGGTTCAACCAATCATATCTCGAGTTTTTATATTGATTTATTTATGATAAACGTCACATCACGGAGGCTGTAACTATTTACTATTCCACGGAATTGTTACTGTCCTGGTACATCGATGCCTAGTACGCATAACACCAGCTATCTTTTTGCACAGGAAACCCGAAAGCTGGCTCATATTTCGGCCAACGCGTTAGTAAAGCGATACAACGCGTGATATGGCCAGTATTTGGGTACGCACCCTAGCCGCCAGTGGCTATGATGAGTCTTATACTTTTTTAAATATATTTAAGTATATTATTGTAAATAAAGCACCTTACTACTTAGTAGTATAAAATAATTTTGCACAATATTTTCTCATAAAATTTACCTACCTTGTTATTTTTAAAAACATTTTTGTAATGCACAAGTAGATATTATATTATTTATTAGCGGCCTCTTGCACTTAGGTAAATGTAACTAGATTATGGCTAAATGGATATGTACCTACCTTTAACCCTTTCGATCGCTTGTATTTTTAAAATATGTATTGTAAATAACTGAGTATAAAGTTAAATAAATGTTTATGAAATACAGTAATCTTACACATTATAATTTTAGTAAAAAAAAAACCGACTTCAAATTGTAACACGAAAAGCACCAGCTTTCGAATAAAAAAAGAATTATCAAAATCGGTTCACCCAGTCAAAAGTTCTGAGGTAACAAACATTTAAAAAAATACAGTCGAATTGAGAACCTCCTTTTTTGAAGTCAGTTAAAAATAATTTGCAAAGGTGAACTTAAAGTCGCGAGGGTGAATATGAGCCAACGTTATTGAAGGAATTTACCGCATATTCATTCCACATGACTTGGTTGCTCAAGACTTCGATGACTCCCGGTTTAATGACCGGTATAGACATTCGCATTCATTCACTGTCTCCGAATCCTTAAATGATGTCTCTAGGGATAAGTACAAATGCTCCTAAGGATGCACTAAAGAATGCGGCAGTTGACGTCCCAACGGAACTCCACAATATATGTGCGTAGGTTGAATAATTCATTGAATCATAGGTTCATTTAATATTTCAACGGCTAGCGTTATCAACCATTAACACAATTCATAAATTTGCACCTTTAAAGTAGATAACGTATTGTTTATTTTACGCCCAACGCAAAAACAAGACCCGTTTGTTAACCCTAAACGAATTGCAAGGTGAACATCTGACTATAAATATCACATTAGAATACTTGAAATGAGAATTAATTCATGACGTGTTTCTATTGACTTAAATGTTACTAGTAATCGAATATTCCTGAAGTTTTAAAATCGTTCAGTACCTGAAGTATTTTTAGATCAGTAAATATTATTCAAGATCGCTAAATGTTAATAAATAAATTGATTGATTGGTTTTTAAAGCTGAAACGTATACAAAAATATTGTTTTATTATTTTGGGTAATGTAGGTACCTATATATCTTTTTTATTTTTAATATAAAATGTTTTTCTCATAAAAACTTAGATAAAAAATGAAATTGCTTTTCAAAAATGTCAAGATAGAAGACATGTTTGATTGTTAATAAAGGACGTACGAAGGAAACTATCATTTCTTATTGTATAAAAATAATCTTTGCTTATCTATAAACAATATTTGTTTCGATAAAGATTATGTTATATGCGGATAATTTAACAATAACTTTTGGCAAAAAATATATACTTATTTCCTCTGAAAACTTTGATGAGTTTATGAAAAGACTTGGTATGTATTACTATCAATTTAAAGATATTACTGGATAAGTCTGGGCAGAAAATCTATTTTAGAACCTGCTTTTTTGATTCAAACAATACAGTATGTAGGTACCTAAAATGTTATGGCTAGATCTCAAGGGATGGCGTTGTTAACTACTTTAAATCGTTCTCAGTTCTTTCTTATACGAACGTAAATTATATTGTTTTAAATATTTTACAGTATTATCGATGATACTGATTGAAGTTATTGCTGTTTCCAGGTGTCGGCCTGATCACCCGTAAAGCGGCGAACGCTGTGACCCCCACAGTGGAGCTGAAGAAGGATGGCGACAACTTTGTCCTGGTCACTTCATCGACTTTCAAGACCACAGAGATGAAGTTCAAGCCTGGCGAAGAATTCGATGAGGAGCGCGCTGATGGAGCTAAGGTAAAAGATTTTCAAGTACCTACATGTCGACTTTTTAGAATTTGCATTGTTCAAGTTTTGTAGCAAAACAAATCATTGTATGGATTGACAGCGGCGGTCTATTCAATGCTGTTTTGCAACATTTTTCATGAATACATGATGTTATTATAGGCTTTCTCGATAAATGGACTATCCAACACAAAAGGAAGTTTTCAATTCGAACCAATATTTCCTGAGCAACCAATTATAATTTTAGTAGTTACGATAAGTAAATTTATATTATGTCAGAAATAAAGGCTTCTTATCAGACTTTCAAAAACACCCAAAGGTATCAATTCGGCGTGTATTTTTTTCTTTGTAACGCGAGTGCGTGGAAAACGAAGGAGACAAGATTCGTCTACCAAAATTCATAAAAATCTCATTCAGCTTTATGGTTTAAATTACTTTCGAATTGTATTTTGATTTCGCACGATTTAGTTTAATAAATGTTTTAAGTATTTTGAGCAAGTTACAATAAACATTCGTTAGCTATACATAAATTAATATTTAATGAGTAGTATACAATTTTATTTAGATAATTACAAAATTACAGTCATAAACGTCAATCGCCATCTTCAAAAACAGTCATAGTTGTATTTCAACTAATTTACAAAAAACCTTGAATATAACCTTCTAGGAATCGCTATTTGTAGGAGAAAATCTTTATTTTTGTGATCAGACAGACAGACAGGTTCTTCTCGTGACCACGGCCGTTGCAACGTGGTTTCGACCAGGTCGAGGTAAATATACGTTTCTATGCGCAACAAGTTCCGTTATATTTACAAAAACAATGGTTTCAAATCGCGAAAGTTTATAGTTAATGACAGACAAATAGATGCGAGATACTGTTGTATAATGTATAGATACTGATTATTACCACAGTAAATAAATATTAAATATCTTTCGGTTCAGTTTCTTCATTTATCACTCTTCACTTCGCTGAATGCTGACTTGATTTCGTAGACGCGCTGGTCTGTATGAGAAGTTTTTCAAAATCGTCTCCACAATTACCTGTTTTCGTAAGTTTTATGATATTGGAAAAAAATTGTTTTTTAAAAGCTGACATAAACTGTCTGCTTGTGGGTTTCGTGGCCACACCATTCTTAGTTCGTATTTTTCTAAAAAATTGTTTCAGCACATCCTGATTGAGCCTCCTTGTTAGTAAAAACGTGAATCCTTCTGACTTTAAATCTTCAAAAAGTTGTATAATTGAGGTAATAGTTACCTGAAAGCCATGTATAAACTTCACTTGTGATGTAACATCTTTACCATTTTTGGGATTAATTAATTTCAAATGTTGAAAAAAAATTAACATTTCGTTGAAAAAAGTTATTTGTGACGGTTTTCCACTAAACGCTATTCTGTATTCGTAATAGTTATCGTTTAGCTTTGATGAGTTTAATGCATCGAATAAATTGTTCATAATTTTTACAAGTTCAGCAGTGTCCCTTCCGGATTCTGGAATGATATTTAAGTCTACATAAGTCGATATGCCAGCGGCAACAGAATTACTTAGAAGTTGTGTAGCATAGCGAACTTTATTTTTTTCAAAATTTGTTGGATGAACGTGGCTGTTCGTCAATTTGTGGGCAAGCTTAAAGCTCTTGTGTTTATCATTCTCGAAAAATTTAACAATGTGCTCATATTTAGCTACACGCTCCTGGAAATGAAAGTCGTAAGAAATCAAATTGTTGCGAACCAGTTTTATGAGATGGAGTGCATCAAAAATGTAGTATATTTTTTTTTCTTTTACAAAAAAATATGGCTGTTCTATGCTAACAGATCTCTTTTTTACATCATTAAATGGATCCGGTCCCATGTCGGAGACAAATACTCTAATGTTAAGTCCTATTTCAAATAGCTTTTCCAAAAGTTTGTTCATCCATTTTGCTATTTCATTGTAGTTCCAACATTCTGAGAGCAATGCAAATCCAACGGGTTGCTTCCAGTTGATAAACATCCCGCAAACCATCACAACCAAAGCATTTTTTGCAGGTTTTGATGACTGTACTCCATCGATCTCTTGAAATCCAATAATTCTATCTTGCTTTAAGTTACAAAACAAATTAGTCTTTAAACTCATGGCGTCAATGACAACTGAGCAGTTCTTTTCGATGTTAGACATAGCATCAACTTTAATTTTTAGAATTGACATAAGTCGGTCATTTATTTCAGATGTCACTGGCATTTGTTTACTTAATAATTTTCGACTTGGGAGACATAAAGCACTTTGTAATACCCGATAAGCTTGCGGACTGGTGTAATATAAATTCAAGCAAAGCATTTTGTAAGTTTGGCTAGATCTATTTTCGGGATTATTAAATTTTAAGCGAGTTTGTGCTATCACCAACTCGGCTAGCTCTTTTGATAGAAATCTGTAACACAATTTGTGGAAAATCAGTCTTTTACATGTTTCCGTGTGATTTTCAATTTCTTGCAACTTACATTTTTTTCTAGTTACTTTAGGATCGGATATTAGTTTTCTTTTTAGAGGCGTATTTGATGAAAGAGACCTAGAAGTTCGACGAGTACCAATCGCTAATAGTGTCATATTATATTCCGTCTGTGTAGATACTTCATGCAACGTCGGCGCTTCGGTTGTTCTTTGTACATCTGTTTTTTTAAAACCTGGTAGATGGACAGATGGTAATGAACTATTTTTAAGTTTTTTGCGATGCGTTCCTGGTAAAATATCCAATGTGTGAAAATGTTCTTCACAAACGGTATAGTTATGCGGCTGCTTGTCCATCAAATCTTCTCGAGATATTAAGCGAAGCCATTTGGAACGTCTGAAAAAGAATAAAACTTTCATGTACTGTCATTTTAATAAGAGCTGGTGCAAAAATGTACACGCATCTTAAGGTTGTTATAGATTTTGATAGAAATCAGGTCGAATTCTTCGAACTGAAAAGATAACGATGGTGACATCTCTAATAGAAATTACCGTATAAGTAAACTTAAATAATAGTCGAATTCAAATCGATTGACGTAGATAGGGTACACTTATATCAGCAACACTGGCCGTCGCTGTTTGGGAAATCCCCTAAGATTTCATTACTTGTCATTTATGGATGGCCCCTTAGAAATTATCAACATTGATTTCATGTGTGTTAGGAGCAAACTCCTACGAACAACTGAATCGTGTAAACCTCGCACTTCGCAGCGGACGACGGCAGACTGATTAGATTGACGTTTGTAGTTTCAACTTTCAAGTTTGTACTTCGTTTAAACACCCCTCAAGCCACCCACCCCTCCCCTCCTACTTTTTCCCATTCTGTTAACGGATTCAATGTCGGGGACAAATCAATCGGTTGAATAATTGAAAAGTTCAAGATGGCGGCTACTTTTTTCAACTTAGTTGGTGGGTAATGTAGGTATTAAATAAGTTTATTCACCTACAAATATAGTCTAGATACAATAATAGTATATTCTTACCTTTGAACATCAGCCGGGAGTTTAAAAAATGAAAGCTCCGGTTTTGAAGAAGCCGAGTTCAAGCAGCCCTGTACTGCGCAATACGTTCTTGGCATCTTTAAAAAAAAAATCGCACCGCCTGGGGCGTACTCAACAACCGCAAAACACGGTGTATGTTCTCGACGCAACACTCGCTACTGACTGACGGCACTGCGAGATCCTCTTAGAGGACGCGTCTGTGTGTCGTATCGATCGTTTTGTTTAACTCGGCTTTAGTTTATATATAACTAGCGACCCGCCACGGCTTCTCACGGGTGAAAACGTATAAATAAACCGTCCTCTTTAATCACTCTATCTATTTAAAAAAACCGCATCAAAATCCGTTGCGTAGTTTTAAAGATTTAAGCAAACAAAGGGATATAGGGATAGAGAAAGCGACTTTGTTTTATACTATGTAGTGTTTTTTTTTTATAATCTATGTTTTTACATTGATGGATAATCAGGCGGTAGTTCAGGCTTCAAAGTCATTACTGAGGCGGTATTTGCCGTGGATTAAGCTAGATAACGTGCATTATTCCTACATTTGTTATAAAATAAGTTCATAAGCCTGTTCTTAGTAATTGTTATCTGTGCCTACCCAATAAAACATTTTGTTTATCATAATATTATACTTATTATGAAAATATGGCTGTTATAAATTAATATTGTCGAGTGTTCGAGGGTATTATAAAGAGGTTGGCCGTTAAGATAGGTTTATCTTTATGTCGTCGTAATTTTTAATACACAGGTAGGTGATAAAACTGTAAAAACAATAATAATTATAAACGAATGTTTTTTAAAGTAATCTATTTTTTATAACATTATAAATAATAATGTTTTGTAGAAGGAGAAGGCAAGAATTTGTAAAATACCAACGATCTGTGTGTGTTTGATATAAAGGAAAAAAAATTGTTACAAGACTCTTTCTGTTTTTGTGTCCTATCTGTCTAACACAAGAAAAAACTTTAAAAAAATCCAAAATACTTAAACCAATTCGTTCATTTGATTCATATCTATCGAAGTATTTATGAAAGCGGATGGCGTAAACCATTCTTAGTAATGAACAATAATGAGGTGTAAGTAGTAGGTACTAAGAAACACTATTGTTATCAGTTTTCAGAAATATTTATAAGCTTGAAGTAAAATATAATCGTACCTAGCTCTGGTGGTAATATGTATATCTATGTAATACTATGTATCTATATACCTTATATAAAAATGAATCGAATGTGTTGCTATTATAAGCTCAAATCTCGAGAGCAGCTGAACCGATTTCGCTAATTCTTTTTTATAATATTTCTTGAAGTACGAGGATGGTTCTTACGGTGAGAAAAATTTGGAAAATTGTCGAAAAAATAAAATAAAAGAAAAATTGTCCTCTTACATTTCTATGGAATGACGTTTTAGGTGACACGTTATTATTCGGAACTTTGACGCGATACGAAGTTCGCGGGGTTCACCAGTGTTAAATATAGGCTCACAATAAAGCTATTGGCTCGAATCACTTTGATTTTAAATTACCCTCAAAAATTCAATAAAAAATTTGATCCCATATCTTTGCACAAAGATAGTAAAATTTTCTTCCATTGTTTTATATTTTGATTGATATGTAAACTTAATTAAATGTAGCCTATTTTCGTAACAAAGTTGAAGAACTGTATTAATCTAGATAAACTTTTGCGTTTGTTGAAAAAATATACGTGGAGTTGTGGACCCGAGCGTGACGATACAATTTACTGATGAGCATACATACAAATATAACTGTATAAACTTTATTATTTCAACTACCTTTGGCCGCAGTTTTAACTAGTTATCTACAAGTTTTATTGTTGTCTCACTATTAAATATGTGAACAAATGAGTAATTTATAAAGTTTACTTATTTAAAAATTTAAGTATCTGTGGTAGGTATGATTCGCGAATGTTATAGCAGTTTAAACTAGAGCATTCATGGTATTCGCGCATGTATGAGGTTTTCCTTTTTTCGAATGTTTTGCTATTCAGGGCGGAAAAAATGCAAATACAAGTGTGTACTTTACAAATATATATTGAGAATCTGTGTTTACGAATTACTGTACACAATACGCGAAACTTGACGACCGATTGGCGCAATTGGTAGTGCTCCTGCCTTCTGCATCAAAAGGTCCCGGGTTCCAATCCCGGTCTGTGCATTTATTTGTGTGATGAGCACGAATGTTTGTTTCCAAGTCTTGGTTGTGTATAAACTTATATATGTATTTATTGTGGTACCCTCGTTGTTCTGATTACCATAACACAAGTGCTTTAGCTACTTTGGATATAAAAAAAACTATTCGGTTACGAGATTAGCCCAAACAAAGGCACAACTCATGAAGTTTTTATTAAATGTTAACTAGTTTATTTTATTACAGGTTAAGACAACATGCACCTTCGAAGGCAACACCCTGAAACAGGTGCAGAAGGCAGCAGACGGTATGGAGGTTACCTACCTCAGGGAATTCGGGCCTGAGGAGATGAAGGCTGTAAGTATTCATCAAAATTCTTTATTAAAATAAACAAATATTTTAATAAAAGTCATAAAAAAGTATGTACTTGCAACATTTTATAAAAAGAACACAGAACCAGTTTAACGGAATTTTACTACATTTCTAAACTCTGTAACCATGAAAGCTCAATAAAATATTTAGATTAAATATTATATATCTTTTATGCGCGGTCATACGGGATTAAGTCAAAATTTTGAATTTTTCAGGAGAGCTACAGCAAAGTTAAAAACATTATGTAAAATCTAATTATTGTTATTATTTATAATTGATATTTTTATAAAACATAACTATATTGTTTTATAAAAATCACAATTAGTAGTAATTCTATCTGAAGCATACATTTATTTCTTGTCTGATCATTCCTGATAATCTCCAAATGCTCAAATAGTGACTTAAGCCCTTATGACCGCGCATCATAGATATTTAATTAAATATTTTATGTATTTTTAAATGTTGTATAATCTATATTGTATTGTTTTCAGGTAATGACGGCCAAAGATGTCACCTGCACCAGAGTGTACAAAGTACAATAAATAAGACTGCTGGGCTGTGCCCACATCCTATCGCTTTATATACATTTATTTACATTACTACATAAATTAAGATATTTCCTGCTTAACAGTTTTAATGTATCAGCACAATTTGTTTTTTGCCAAAAGTTAAGTCATAAGACAATCTTTATTGTGTAAGCCTTTGCTGTGTATTTTAAATAAATAATTTTCTATACGATTGGTTTTTAATACTACATAAACTACAACCACTTTTCATTTTTTAACCTATCTTTCTGTCTGCAAATCTGCATAATAACTGGTGTAATAAGGAGTAACTTGGGCTTTTATTTTTATTATAATAAAGATTCGGTACAAAAAATTAAAATCTGCTTGCTCTCCTTCACTAAAAAAAGGCGAGGCACATATACATCATTAAAAATACACTTAATTTTCATGTTCTTTCTACTAAAAAGCTCTTGTGTAATGTGTTTATAATAGCACACATAGACACGTACGGATTGTTTAGAAGTATCAAGTAATAAAATTAATATAATCTTTTAATGAAACTTACATTATACTTTGCTAATGAATTAATTGGAAACGAGTTCATATTATCTAAAGTGCCTTTCATCAAATAGTTCCTATGCCGTTAATCCATTATGTTAGCTTCCCTGTCTATTAATAATCAAAAGGGTTACCAGCCTCAGTTTGATAGGTCCTTATTAGGGATGCATCGATATACCTTTTTACCGATACGATACCGATACCGCTACTCTTATAAAAATATCGTCGTAAAATATTACATATTATATGAAACACAAGTTTGGTAAAAGTTTTTAATTTCTTTTATAAAATAAAAACAGTTACAGAGAATGAGATTCAAGGTTTAGCTATTAAAATTAAGAATTAAGTGTAATAATTAAAATAAAATTAATTACTGTTAATAATTAAAATTAACAAGATTTTTGATTAAAAAACAGAGCATTCTTAAGTTTTGCGGAGAAAGCCGATTTCGGAAGTCTGTCTATATAAGACCTGCGGTGGATAATAAGCTCTCAGATGCGACAGAACTCATTTGGAAACTGAAGTACTTCTGCGCAAATGTCAAACAAGATGCGCGTTAAAAGTATCGTTGTATCGGCAATAAAAATATCTCTGATGCCGATATATCGGCAAACCTAAAGTATCGCCGATGTATCGGTATCGGTATCGGATACATCCCTAGTCTCTATATTATATTGGCGTTTTTAATTTCATTACATGTTTTGTTTTATTGTTGTTTTCTGTTGAATATAGGTAAGTTATTTTATTAAAATGAAAGGTTTGTTTGTTTATAAAGACGCTACTAGACCGATTTTAAAAAAATATTTCACCTGCAGAAAGTTACGATATTAGTTATCGAATAAGTTGTAATGAATGAACAGATTTTTTAAGATTTTTTTAAGGGAAATATTTTTAAATCTCCCGGAATTTAACTTATCTCATTTAAGTTATTAAGGCAACACTTTTGCTGTGCTGCCAACATAACGGCATAGGCACTATTTGGTGAAACGCAATAATCAATAATTATTATTTTGAACAACCGCCATAGTGATATTAATAACAACCACAGAACTACATTTTTAAATGTATGTGGCGACTTCTCAGAATGTTGAAATCATTCTCAGAGATAATGTTATGGTACCATCAGTACCATCTATTAGAATTTATTACTACTAACTCTCAACGTTCGCCACTGACATTTAGAATTAGTAATGGTTTATGCCTTATGGTATGTGTCATAGATGACGCTTTTGTCCATAGTGTTTAAAATAAATAGGTATCCTTCAAATGACCTTTACTCGTATTCAACTTTTCAATTTGGAATTTTGACAGTTGTGCAGCGGCAGTTGAACAGTGTATTTTAGTCGAGGATCAAAATATTAATTTTACAAAAAGTGAGTAAATTCCAGTTTTACCTAATGAATTAATATTACAAACATTATCTATGAGAAGAATTAATCATTTTTTCTTTAAACTAAGGAAATCTATTGATAATCACGTAGGTACTTGATTGTGATGTAATTTTTTTAATTATTACGTCCCATTTAATTTATTCAGTTTTTAAAGGATTTATTTTAGATCATATATTATTTACATACGATCGAATTCAATTTATAAAAAAAATAACCTAATATTACACTAAATTGATTATTGTGCCCTAATTATTGTTCATAAAATTAACAACACATTTAAAAATATCGACTTTAGATTCTTTCTCAAAGAAATATCATCAAAAATTTTAACCAATCGATAATACACATTACACACATACATTGTGACATTGTGTAATAATTATTAATGTAATTTATTTTATTAATATTGAATAAATTTAGTCCTCTATAAAGTTCTATGAAGTTATTCCCAATGGATCATTTTCTTATCCCTGTAAAAGATATTTATCCTGTGTGTTGTATTCTGAGTTGTTTTACTTTGGTGACCTTTCAAGGTCAGGGTCACCTCAATGTTTCTCTTATTAGTTAAAATTGAAGAATAGGTCAATGAGTTGAGATATGATAATATGTTCTTGAGTTTTTTATAATTTCAACAGCTAGAGGAAGGACTTCATCATAACATCACTTTTTTACACACTAAATAACTAGTTCGGGTCTGGAAATCAATAAAAATCACCAATAAGGTTTTTGCATTTGCTGTATTTGTTGTTAATTTTGAAAATAGAAACTCCTATTAATTCAAGGAAACTGACAGTATAAACTTCAAGAACAGTTTATTTTGGTGAGTTTACAATGTAGTCGAGTATCTTTCCTGTTATATCTAATTTTTATATAATTTTAACAAAATGCCACCTAAAAAAGGCAAGGGCAAAAAGGGTCCACCAGAATCAGGATGGAGGCCTGGTTTTGGTACCAAAGGTATGCATTTGTAATGTTTAAGCAATATGTGGCCTTCCAAAATTTTTAGAAGAATACATTACAGCACTGTGAATTATTTGTGTGTTGATTGCATGTGCATTGAATGTCAGATGTGTCACCAACTATGCTACAAATTCTTTTATCCTATATAGAAAATTTCATAATATAGTTACTCTAGTACCTATATTTAATATAATGTTTATTTACTCCAGTGTAACATTCATTTTCACAAAATTGTATTATAATTTATTGTTTACATAGTGTAAAGTCCAAAACTTGTCACAAAACATGTTATATTGGAGGTGTGACTCATTTGGATATTCAAATTATGCTTTAGAAAGATACCTCAAATGTGATGTCGAAATACTGATAAATATAAAGAAGATATCTAAAAAAATGTTTTAAAACAATATGTACTTCATTATTAAGCTAAACATTTGCTCTGATAATTCTTAAATACTAAAAACAATGAATGAACAATTATTTATTTACTTTATCCCTCCTTAATAAGAATGATTCTTATGCCATCGGGCATAGATACTTTGAGTACTAATTCCTGAGAAAAAATTAAATTTTCTATTGAAATGAACCAATTGACACATTTTTTGAGGAGTAACAGTGTGCTTAAATAATATTTCATATTTGTTCCAGCCACAATGAGCTCCTACTTCCAATACCCAACCCCTGAGATCCAGGAGGAGCTGAAGAAGATTGCCCAGGCCATCGTAGCTACAGGCAAGGGTATCCTTGCTGCCGATGAATCCACTGGTAAATATGGCTGTATTTTTGCACTGTTTCCTTAGGCATAAGGTTTTTAAAGCGTACTCGCTCCATTTAAGAGATATTCTAATTTGTAATCATCACATTGAGAAGTTTTTAAATTGTTTTAAATTTTACTTGTAAAATGCTCCGCTGATAGGTACAACAACTTGTTTTGTCATTAATTGTTATTTAAAACATTTTATGTAATCTTATCAGGATGTCACTACTAATTTGACCCAATCTATTGTGTTTTTCATAATCAGCTTAATATTTTATAGCAAATACTTAAAGATCAAACAAACATCAGCCCTTGAGTGCAGTTGATAATGTTTATTGCTGAAACTTTCTATCTAGAATTATGAATTTATTATGAATTACTAATATATTTTGTGATCTTTTTTAACTTCGAACAGATAGTGTCAAGCCTAGCAATACACACTCATACTTACAAAAATACCCTTTGCCTTTAAGTGCCTTTGCCCTTTCCGAAGATTTGGTGCTTATATAGTATTTTTAATGCTGAAATAGTTGTTTTATCTGCCCCATAAGTCACGTGGACTTACGGGAACACGCTACTTACAATACTTACTTACTTACTAATTTACTAAAATCCACATGACACTGTGTCTTAGGAACCATGGGCAAGCGTCTCCAGGATATCGGTGTGGAGAACACTGAGGAAAACCGCCGTAAATACCGCCAGCTACTGTTCAGCACTGACCCGGTAAGCAGAAACATACAACCCCAATAAACGTTCATCAAAATTAATCGGTTTATAACAAATTCAAATTGGCGACCCAGTCCGAGTATAATAATTAAGCAATTATTTCAAAAAGCCCTTAATTCTTATCCTTTAACCTTTAAATTCAGGATACTTTTGCTGAATACTAAGAATACTAAAATCGATTCAGTAATTTTTGACTTTTCTCTGTATAATTTATGGAAAACTAGGAAAATAGGTAAACCTCGACTCAGTTTTTGAACACAAAGACCAATGAAAATATTGGCACCACTCTAAAAAAGGGATCTACAAAACCTAACATCACTTGTTTGACGTTGTAGTGTACATAAGTGCCAAGGAATTCTGTACCGTATTATTCAATAACTGCGCATTATGGATTTACTAACTAGCTATCTACGTCTGACTTCGTCTGCGAAGAATTGCTTACAATAAAAAGTGAACATGGGCAGTAGACCAAAGTTTATAAAGTATTATATCCCATGTCGACGTTTTCGGCTAATAATAAAGAAATTTAATTATTAACTTATTACACCATATAAAATATGTGAAAATGTAGTGGGTTTCCTTTTCGCTACCAAGCGATCTTCCAGGCAACCCAAACAAGAGAATGAATTAAAGCAAAGGTCGCTTTTATAAATTATAAGCGTAAAACCTTTGAATAGGAAATGGAGAGCCGAGAGGTTTTGATTATGAAGTCTAGAGGATGGTAGAGGAGCAAAACGGATGTGATTGAAAAGGGAAATCCAGAACTTAATGAGATCCGATTTTGTAGAAGTAGATCAAATAAATAAAATATCCACCTCCTCATAGCAATAGTTGCGTGTTATTAAAATGGAAGCAGTCAACCTGTATAACTGGCTCTGACAGCTCATTATTAGAAATTGGATTTCCCCTTCTATTAGTTTTACAAATACATGAACATTTTCACGTAGTCCAATTACAATCGGGCATGACATTTGATGAGTCAATGTCAAAATATTGTGTAATGTTGTCTTTCACATTATGGGACTTCTACAGGGCTATTGGAATATATCTACTTAGTTTATTGTTTTTTATCTTCGAATCGTTAATAATATTAGAAACAATAGGTAATATGTAGGACCAATAATTTTAGATCTAACCTTTTCAATGCCATCCTCAGGCAGTCTCCGAGAATATTTCTGGAGTGATCCTCTTCCATGAGACCCTCTACCAGAAGGCTGACGATGGCACACCTCTAGTCCAGCTACTGGAGAAGCGTGGTATCATTCCCGGAATTAAGGTCGACAAGGGTGTCGTGCCACTTTTCGGATCTGAAGACGAATGTACCACCCAAGGTAAGGAATATATAGTTGGTATCTGAAAAAATAATTTGAGCCCCCATAGCTGTTGGTCACGATTCCGACAAAGTTTTTATAAGTTTTAATACATGTAGCGCGGAAGGACTAGGTTTGTAGGTTTAAAGATATTTATTCTCACTTATCACTTACATGAGAATACTTAGAAATAAATATGTAGGTAGTTCGTCATCGCAGAAAAAGACAGTAATACGGAACTTATAGAAATTCTAAACAATTGGTATAAACACTAACATTATAAACATTTAAGGACTTGCAGTCAATTCTCGGGCAAACAGGTTCATTATGTACGCACCGGAATTACATAAATAACGCGTAACTAAATATCATTCAATTTAGATGTGTATATTGTATAATTATAGTTTGTTTTTTTTTTCTGAATTTGGGGAAAAAGTTGAAACTGATCGTTCTATTTTCCGTATAATAATAGCTGTTAGGTAACATTTGGCGTCAAATTATTTATTTTTATAATTTTGCTCCATCGAATGTTTTTTCATAACCTAAATAATTCGTCATGATAACATTGCGTAAACATTCGAGATAAAAATATTCCAGTTATTATTAAACTGATTTATTTTTATTTATCTGTTTCCACATGACCTTTGGTGAGCCCATTAAATTGGCTGGTGAAACACCATGAATTTTATTGCAAGATTTTAACAAGTTATAATGAATTTTTATTTTAATATTTGTCCATAATATTAATTTATCAATAAAGAAACGGTTGCAATCCTATCCAATTATTAATAACAGAATTGAGGCTAAGACTATTTTACTTAAAATAAACTACTCAAATAACAGAACAACCAACAAATTACTCATTGTATATTTTCCATACAACCATTTGATAGCTCTACATAATTTTCAGGTTTGGACGACTTGGCCCAACGTTGCGCCCAATACAAGAAGGACGGATGCCACTTTGCCAAGTGGCGTTGCGTATTGAAGATCGGACGTAACACACCTTCGTACCAGGCTATCATGGAGAACGCGAACGTCCTCGCACGTTACGCCTCAATCTGCCAGAGCCAGCGTATCGTTCCTATTGTTGAGCCAGAGGTCTTGCCTGATGGTAAGTCTCCAGTTTTTTTAACAAATTAAAACTAAAAATCTTACAGCTTGAATGAGCTAAAGTCGGTTTTATACGAACGTTACAGGGTTTATATTGGTTCAGTTTAGCATCGATACTTTTTTCATATTAGAATTATATAATTTGTGATCTGTGCGTCGCATGTGTTTTAGTAAAAGAATCGAAGATGAAGCGCAATAAAATTATTTCTTGGAATTCTATACATAGATATCGACTTTTTATTATTATGACCGCTATGAGATTTAAAGCTATTTTATTTTTTCATGATATTTTTCAAATATTTAATTTTTTCTATCACCAGGTGAACATGACTTGGACCGCGCACAAAAGGTCACGGAAGTGGTACTTGCTGCCGTGTACAAGGCCCTCAGCGACCACCATGTCTACCTTGAAGGAACACTTCTTAAGCCTAACATGGTGAGACATAACGTGATATTATTTTAGGATCTTGGATCTTGTTATGGCTTAGGATAGCATATTGACTTCGCTCACCAGTATCTGCTTAACTAGTTTGCGTGCGAATCTTTTCCAGGTGACAGCCGGTCAGAGCTGCAAGAAACAGTACACCCCAATGGACATTGGCCGCGCCACTGTCACCGCTTTGCTCAGAACTGTACCCGCTGCTGTTCCCGGTACTTATAAATTTACTTAAGGAATATTATTTATTTCCTCGCATTAATATGCCTTGTATTGTAGAATATTAAAATGTACCAAATAACCCTACTTCTACCACTTTTAAATTTTCTCTCCTAAACAACCCAGACAGTTTTGTTAATCTTCAAAATATATTAATAAATCGGCGGTATCACTTCATTTGATAACTTTTTACTTCAATATCTCCTCCCCTCTTCTCTATCTTTCTCTCTCTCTCTCTTCTTCTTTTTACTTCTCTTCTTCTATACTTAGGTCATAATTATTCCAAAATTCCAATACGCAAATTTTATTAGACAAACATCAGTATTTTTCTCTGTATTAATTTTTTTTACTTATCTCGATTGTCCTTTGCGATGCATGGAATACGAGCTCTGGTTTATAGCAATTTAAAAATAAAAATGCATAAAAAAAGCATAGTTTACTCGTATTTCATACTATTTCTTATAATGACTTTCAGGAATCACATTCCTGTCTGGTGGCCAGTCGGAAGAGGAAGCGTCTGTGAACTTGAACGCCATTAACACCATCGACTTGAAGCGCCCATGGGCATTAACCTTCAGTTACGGTCGTGCCCTCCAGGCCTCTGTGCTCCGCGCATGGGCTGGCAAGCCTGAGAACGTGGTCGCGGGACAACAGGAATTGTTGAAGAGAGCTAAGGTAATGTACCAGGATTGCATAAAAATGAAAGATCTTGCATACGGTTATGACTAACATACGCCCACTCAATGAGCCGTTTATAGAAATTTGTAAAGTTACGCATTTTTTGGCTTCGTCTCGAAAGAGAAATCTACGACTCTCAAGAAACTTGGATGTTGGATTACAAAGTAGTATAAAAGTACTAGGAGAATATGAAATGCTTGGAGATGCTATGTTAGGTTAATAATATTACACACAATACCTGAAAAACACGACTGTTTTAGAAAAAGTATATTTAAAATATTTGAACCAGTCTAAAGGTAAGTATAGTATGGTAGTGATTGAAAATAATCTGTAGAATATAGAATAGTAGATTAGTATTGATTATTTACTCGAAAAATAGCATTGAAAAATGTTTCATACTTTAAAAAATTCAAATTGAAATAATTTTTCGAGTAAACATCGTATGTATAACCGTCACTATTCATGAAAAAATTGTTTTAAGTTCTGCAACTATTCTCAAATTTTTATCCTCTATTTTAATATTAACAACAGCTGAAACTCAATTTTAGTCGGCTAATATTATATATTTATATATTTTCAAAAACTAAGTTTGGTTATGTCAAAGCATGTATCTCTTGATCTCATTTGAATGATATCTCATTCTTTTGCCCTAGGCAATGTATTAAAGCATCTTTCGGTAATAATTTTCTAATGTTTCATTGCAAATAACTATTTTGAATACAGCTGATAAACATTCAACTTTGATCTTTCTTCTAAGTATTTTACAAATTGACAAACGTAAGATTTTTTAAAGATGGAATTGGTTAAATAAAATAAAAATCGCTGAATAAACTGTTTTTTCATGAATGGCATATATTCATTGTGTTGTCTTTGCTTTATATGTTTATTAACAAAACTTTTCTCTCTCACGCTCATACCAACATTGCACCGGCTACGCTACGCCTTGGAAATGCAATTCTGCCAACATTGATAAAATTAGGCCAACGGTCTCGCTGTTAGAGGAAAATATGTCGCCGGATCGATTCCTTCCTTAGCTGCTTCAAAATCTAATTTTATCAAATCGCACGCCTACTAAATTTTACAATTTTGTTATTAATTTTTGTTGACATTTTTTATATTTTCAACGTTATGTGAAACGAAAAAAAATCTTTTTGCATTTATTCTTGACTGCTTGTAATGAGACTTTAATTTTTAAGCTTACAGTTTTATTTAACTTTTGCATGTTATAACATCCTAGTCATGATGACTGTTAAGTTTATATTAAATATTCGTGAAATCGTAATTATTTATACATTTTATTTTGGTTGTTTCATAATAGGTATTTGAGATTCAAATTTTTATTATACAAGATATGCTTATTTTTACATAATATGAATTCTCATTTACCTATTATTGAGTAGGTTTTGTGTATGTTGCACTAACAGTTGTTTGTATCGCTTGTTAATAAAAATATACTTCATTGTTGTTTTCTTTTACTTTTTCGTAGTGTTAGTGTAGAAAAATGTTACTATATTGTTATGTAGACTATATTAATAACTACTTTCATATTTAACTAATAGAATATTTTTTTGCTATATCCCTCCAAAATAATTTTATATAATATAGTTATTTCTAGAATGACAATAGTTATATATAGTATATTCCATATAGTACATTCAATAGTTATAGTATACATTAATTATTATTTATTAGTCATACGTAATTGCGAAATTTGATTTTTTTCAAGTCATTTAATTGATAGTTTGCAAAAGGTTAGCTTTATCCTAATGTTACGCAATCGCAGGCATTAGTTATTTATGTCGCATTGATAGAGAACTAATATTTTTGAAAAAATTCAACTACTTAAAGTATAGAAGCAAATTTGAATATTTGATACCTAACTAATATCCGAACTAATTTGCTATTTACAATGATCAATCAGAAGTCTTACCAGATGTAGAAAAATAACATAAAAATACAGTTCAAATATTAACAGGTGGTTTGTGCACCGTGACTTTATTATTAAAGTGGTAAACAATATTTTTGGGATGCTTCCAAATCGATCACGAATTTATGTCATGCCCAGATGCGTCACAATGACGTATTTTGATTGTATTATGTACTTACTACCTATCTGAATAACATCGTTTAAATATATTTAAGTGTTTAGCTTTTCGGGAAGTCAAATATAATGTTTCCCGACAAATACAATACAATTTAATGATCGTTTGAATAGTTCGCGTAACAAATGCTCATTTATAATATTGGTAAGAACTGTAAAAATTGTGTTCATATGGATTGAGGGAACCACATTCGTTTAAATACAAATTATACCAGAATTAGCAGATAATAGTAGCAATTGTATGCTCAAATTTAGAATATATAGTAAAATACTAAGTTTTCGAGCTGCAATAGCGGGTTGAAATTTGAGATATAAAAGCCTGCTGAACCTACGTTGTCTGTTTCATTAATTATTTAAAACTACCTGTCTCTGTGTACGACTCGTAAGGGTCAAATTCTTAGCACTTATAATTACTGAAAATTCCTAACTTTCCACCAGTCCATATTGAATGGCTAAAGCAAACTCTGGAAGTAGTGACGATGAGAAAATTAAGGTAAATTCTCTTTTCAGGCGAACGGCCAAGCATCACAAGGCAAATACGTCGCTGGTTCCGTTACAGGTGCGGGCGCTGAAGCCGCTCTCTTCGTAGCTAACCATGCTTACTAAGTTGACTAGTTTCGAGTAGCAATAGCAAAGCCGACGATATAACACTAAACCATTACCGCCATTTTGTAATCAAAGACAATTATTGCTTGTCATTTTGACAGTTTACAGCGGAAATTTAATTTAATTTACAGCAGGTCGTTGAAAATTAATAATTTATGAATTGAAATTGTATCGTCGGTTTTTATTACATGGCAATTAAGCATACATTAGCTCACGGCGTATTAGGCGAATTTAATTCCATATAAATTTCAATATAACTGTGATTTCCCTCTAAAGAAACTAGAAAACAAGTTTAGATGAAATTTTTTTTTCCCAAAAATGTTGCTATGTAACGTCATAGAGAATAGAGTAATAGTATTTACTCGAATTGTAACCTCGAAATTAAATTGTCTATTGTTGTTGTTACATGTGAATTTAGTGTCATTAGATTGAGAACATTTAATTTGTAACGTGAAATATTATCTACATTTAATTTAAGAATCATAGACAAAGAGTAATTTTTTAAACATTGACACAGATTACTAGTTTTGTACAATTCAAACGTATTTTGATTTTTTGTATAAATTATTTATTTACACTATTAATTTAGTATTTTAATGTATTTTGATAATTAAGAGTAAAGTGTAATGTTCTATCATGTTGAAGTTTTCATTTCCTTACCATCCACTAATTATTTAGTATAATATGATATCCAATACTTTATTAATGTTCACCTTAGCTGATAGATTCGAACTCAACCGCCTGATTATAATAATTTATCAGACGCTGTAAATGCAGTTGCTCGTAATTTATCGTCAGGCGAAAATTTTGTGATTTCATAAGCAAAATATTATGTACTTTAAAAAGACTTTATAATAAAGAAAAGCTATAATAACTTTTCAAACTATTTTAACTAGCAGAACCTATCTCGGCATTCAGATACGTCCTTTAAACCAGACTCGTGTCTTTCCATTCATTCACTACAAGTATCAAGTCGGAACTATCTTAACATTTCTTACTTTTTAATTCCCACCTATCCCCTGTTAAAATAATCGCTTTGGCCATTTTAGTTTACCTCCACCCTCCTAATGTAGGTACTTACTTTAAATGCACGGTTAATAATACGGTGATCAAATTTTCCATTCGCGACTGGTCTATTGATTTTGTTACATGGAAATTCACTAAAGCATTGACACTGCATGCCTGTTGAACCGGCTTAATTGAACTGCATGAAGATCTTTCACTTGACGACTACGATACGATTTTCCCATGACATCAACTAAAAAATATAAATGCATTCAGTAATTGCAAGTTCGATGTTATTTATATTTGGGCAAACAGACTTTCAATCAAGAACGAGAAATTCTCTTTAAAATATTATTGTCCAATTATCGATAACCAAAAATATCTTGAAACAAAAAGTATCAAGTTTCGACCTCGAGTTTAAAGGGTTTGAAGTACTTTTTCACTGTTGCCGCGCGTATAAAATTAATTAAAATTAGTTGCACGCGTAAAATATACGACATTCGCTCGTACAAAGAAAGGCAGAGGACATTTTTGCCTTCCAAATTTCCAAAAAAAAAACACTAAAAGTTATGTAACTTCTCTTTATTTATTTTAATTATATTTTAATAAACTGAGACGAGATTCTGTGCTTGTACCTCCTCCTTGTACCGAAGTAAAAAAAAGTATTCCTTGCAACGCTGAAAACAGAAAATCATAATCGTATAATTTAAATGTCACAGAGAGATTGGGGAGTTTTTCCGAGACAGGTTCATAAAAAGCGTGAAACGTAGTGAACCTTATTATATGTGAAGTTTTTACGACATTATACCATCTTATTATAGCGAAAATGAAGTTTTTTATCTATCCTTTAAATGTCCACTAATATATTGTTATCGTCTCGTAAAGTAACACTTTATTTGTAAAAAATGTTTTAGCAATATCACGTCAAATTAGTAATTTTTCACGGTAAAACATTCTAAGCAGATATGACAAAACAAAACTGACTTGACCGTATGTAAGATTGAAAATATTTTTTATTTATTTATCGTCTTAATTATAAAATGATACTTTTGTATCCATTGTTGAAAATCTATATGTTTTTTGTAAAATTCGATTAGATGATAACTTTGTAAGCTTAGTTAATTACACAAGTCAACAAAAAATATATATTTTTTTTGGTCTGTTTTTTAGTGACTATTATCTGAATATTTACATTGAAAAATAACCAAAAACACAATTTATATAAAAAAAAGTTTGCTTTTGAACTTTATACGATGATAGAAAATATATACGATTTTTGACAAATGCTTAGAAGTTACCATTTTTAAAAGCAAACTTTATGAGATAAAAATATTTTTTCTTTTATTAATTAGGTATCAGAAATCATAATCGGGTACACAGAACTCAGACTCAAAAATCGTGTTTACCTGTGTTATTATTATCAATGACAGATTTTTTTTAATTATTCAATGTATACGTTGGAATGGCTTACATCAAATTGCTAATTAGATTTTCGTTTGATAAAATTTATGTTGTCGTGAAAAAAGTAATGATTGTGGCCTCGTTGAAGGAACTTTATTTAATTACCTATCAGCTGTAGAGGTCGTTACACTTAATCTAATTTTTAAGGTTCGTAGGAAAATTTCTCGCGTCACGTTATCTTTTGATCGCTTTCGCTTTTTCAAAATCTCGTATCGTATCATGAAGTCGTGTAGGTATCTCGTATAAACTTTTAGCGTGCGTTTGAAAATAATCTCGCATTAAGAATGTATAAAAATGTACGAATCGTACAATTACTACTGACAATTTAATTGTACAAAATGGTGGAAATATAATCTGGCAACCCGCAAGTGTTACCTAAATATGTCTTAGGACATAGTTTGTCAAAAACAATAAGCGATTCTTCTGTGTCTATCAAACAAAAACATTTCTTTGATCATTAGACAATTGAAGCCAGAATCTTATTGCAGTATTAAGCTACGGACGTCATGCTATTCATTCCATCATTTAAGAAGAATATAATCCAATCAGATTTTGTTAAATGTCGAGATAATTTTTAAATAAATTTACGCAAATGAAGAAGGCATCAGGATTTTTATAAGACATCAAATTCTAAATCAGTTTGGGAAAGTTTTTTGGAATTTAAGTAGATCGATTTAATCTATTACACCACTTCTTACTCAAGAACCGATGTACCGATTTTGATGATATCTGATTTGTTGGATTCGTCTAATCCGAGAATAGAATAACTATTAAAAAATATAGAAAAATTCACGAAAATGTGCTTATAAAGAAAATTCGTTTATGTTCATACATTTTCTATGGAATTACGTTTTATGCGACACATTCGGAATTCTGAAGCGAAACGAAGTTCGCGGGGTCCACTATTATACATATATAACACACAAAAATATACTTTCATTGAGACGTGGGCTTGGGACCAGACGTGTAAGTAAGCAGATAGCGAACACAAATATAAGTTACAGGGTGAATAGCCAATATTGAAAATGTATAACTCAAATGTGCCAAAGCAATATCCATTAAACTATATCCTCAGAATTAATCCACTAAGCCTTGTTCAACCCTTCACCTAGTTACCGGTCAATTGTCCATTTCGGGAATGTTTTGGGTAAACGATGACCCATTTCGAAAACGGTCAATAACCCGATTTGGGATTTCTATCAAGTTTTCTCAAGCGTTCTAGTTTAAGTTATGGTATGGACTATCGTAAAAGTATTTTTCCTCCTCACAAAACGTTGCTTAATTTAATCAATATCTCAATCGCTCTATATAAGAATCACTCCGTGAAAAATTTAAAGAGATAAATGTAATAACAGTCACATGTCAATATATTTATGAAAATCTGATATATGTACACAAAAATATTAACTTGTTTAAGAATAACAGTGATAGTCATGAATTTAATACTAGGAATAAAGATAAACTCGCTGTTGCCACTATGTAATAATAGGCTCCATAATGTTAGTAAATCTTTTAAAGGGCAATGCATAAGCTTTTATAATAAACTCCCAAGTTTAAACTGTCAATGAATAAATTCAAAAACACAGTTAAAAGAAAACTTTATAAATAAAGCATACATACTATAAAATAACGGATTACTTAGATGATAAAAAAGCTTGGAAATGAACTTGCTCTAACTCTGTCTTAATAAAACCAAATATTATAATTTTAAGAATAATTATTTTTATAAACTACCAAATATTTAAAAAAAATGACTATTCAAAATTATCTATATTATTTCAATGAATAAATAATATGATTTTGACTTTGACTTTAGCTACGGCTAACGTTGTTTTTGTGAAAACGAGATAAAATACTTTAACTTTAATATTTCTGACAATTATATATATCATTTCCAGTTATATCTTAAGCTTTCTAATCAAAAAATAAATTCACAATTTGGTGGTAGGTTTGAGTTCGACGCCTAAATATCCAGATTTGAATACTTTATTTTTAATTTTTTTTTTGCTTGGTCTCAATATTTAAAAAAAATATTTGAATCGGCTTTTTTCTTATTCTTTCATAATCATCCAAAGTAGTATTATAAATATGAGGAAATTGCCACTGTCTGTTAAATTAGGCTTGCCTAACAACCGCCTCGCATCTGCATATAGCACCGGAGGTCTTGGGTGTGAATCCCTGGGAAACCAATGAATGTTTCGGTTGGGTTTGGGCACAGAAGGCTAATCAGTGAAACAGTTACAGAAATGTCTGCCCCATGCCCTTAGGGGTTACGGAAATTTAAGAACAAGATGCAATAAAATAAACTTTTTGACATTGTTGTTTCAGGTTGATGAATGTCGTAAGAAGAATTGTGTAATACTACTCTTTAAGTGTTATTTTGTTAAAAGGCAATATACTCGATATTTACTATGATTTGTTTTATTTGTGTTTCATTAGTAATGTTTTTGAAAGACTTCATTAGGCGCGATTAGCACTTTATGTGGGTACTGAATTGAACGGAGCCGTCACGCGTCACGCGTTACATAGCCGAGGCTATGTAACGCTCATTCGGTTTGCGCTCAGTCGAGACGGTCGGGTCGAGTCGAGGTTGCGGGACAAAGGGACAGACGTAATTATTTTAGTATTTAGAATTGTTAGCATATAGATTTAATAGAAATAGGCATATAAATGCAAGTGCAAAATGGCGCATAATTCACTGGAGTAATTTATACACAATTATAATTAAGTACATTGTAAAAGTTATTAATTTATTAATAACGCAAAAAACTTGTATTTCGTATTATTAATTTCGCCTTCTTGAAGTTTTCACTTGTCGTGTGGTCTTAAGCACACACAATTTTTTTTATATTTTAATTTATACTAAATCTAAACGGGATGAGATTTTGATTTGATATATCTTTTGATTCCATTTTGCACATTGATCGAGTTAGCGTGGATGCTTTACGACGCAATAAATATCACATTTGTGTCAATGAGTTTCGATGGTCTGAATTGCGAAATATTTTATTTGATATTCATAACTTATGGCCAGATGCATTTGCAATATATTTAAAATAAATGCAAGTTTAATGTTCCTGCTAAGGCACTTTATAAAGCGTTGCACCAAGGTAATTTCTATATTACATTACTTTCAGCATTCGTTTAATGTTTTCAGATACTTATTTTTAAAATCTTTCGATAAAAGTTATGCTCAAAATTTTTAACTAATAAAAATTGTTAATTAAATAGCAATATTAAATTTATAAAAATTAACTTGAAACGTCTCATTTGAATCATCCAAGATGAGACCCGCATACAATCTTAATATATCTGTATATAAATTACGTGTCACGTTGTTTGTCCGCGATGGATGTCCTAAACTACTTAACCGATTTTAATCAAATTTTCACAGCGTGTGCAGCTTGATCCAACTTGAAAGATAGGATAGCTTACATCTTAATTTATAGTCGCAATATTATTTTATTGCAAATTCGTTTCCTCATATATTTTCTATGGAATGACGTTTTAGGTGACACGTTATAATTCGGCACTCTGAAGCGATGCGAAGTTGGCGGGGTCCACTAGTTTATTATTATATTTTTAAATTAAATTACTTTAATATATTTATACATTTTTATTAGGTACAGCAACAAAAAGGCCAATGAGAATAAATTAGTTCCTTATTTCAAAGCAAAATTCACAGATAAATGAATGAAACCGGAATTGATCAGCATAAATTAAACCGGAACTACGCATTGTTCAATTCTGTTTGCACGAGTTTGGTAACCTTATTTGTTAACTATGCTTTGGTATTGGTATGTACCATAGACGCATTGACCTTTAATTTAAATAAATGGTTTTTGACAGATTTTTTTAATTTATTATATGCATCCCTTATCAACGTTGCTTAATTTAAAACAATGTCTCAAATTATTTATCATTTACTCGTTCGCGTGCAATCGTTGCTGGAAACGAACAAAAACATTTTATTTAAACATGTGTTGGTGTATGGTGTTCAATTTCTGGGTATACAAAATTATACTCGCGTATAAAGACCTTTTGAAACGGATATAGAAATATGTCAGCCCCATACTTAAGGCTTACTTACTTAAAGAATACTTTGAATTGTGAAAATACTGAAAATTTACCGTTTTTATCTAAAAATTTAATGATAGGTCTCAAGTTATTCACATTAAATTCCGTATTTCAATGTTTTTAACGTTGTGGCACTTTTTCAATATAATATTGAATGTATGAAGTGAAAGAGGGACACACAGATTCCAATTTCCGGGATTCACACCTGCCGAGGGAATATACCAATAGATAGGCGTTGCGTATCGGTGGGGTATCGATCTGTTCGGTAGAAATTCCTTTAGAGTCATAGGATCCTGGTATTTTCCAATACATTCTACGGTATTGGTGATCGCCAATTGATATTTCCGATCGGAACACAGGGAACACACACACACCTTAATGAAATAAATTAAATTCGATAAATTGTCAAAAGAATGATTTCATTAGAACCTAAATTATATAAAATTAAATTATATGATTAAAATTAAAACGAAAACTAAACATTAATTAACACTCGAATCAAAAACATAATTAATTTCATATTTTAATAACTTTAGAACTGTATATCATCTTATATTTTCCGTAGAATTGTAGAATTTAAGAATCGTAAATTTAATCAAAGAAAGTAATTAATTGAAAATCTTATTGAATTTTTAATCATGTACCTACTTTTTTATCAAGCATTTGATCTTATCCAATCATCGAGATATCTGCCAGAATTATACCGTCCTAGTAGCAACGAAGAAGTTTGTCTCTAAATTTCTCACGCTCCGCTCTAAATTCCTTTTAAAAATAAATTTTACTTCACATAAAAATCTTCCTTATATTATAGGCAAGTTGGTCTAAAATTCTCTAGCTTCGTTATATTCTCACGAATTTTTTATACCTACATACCAAATTAGGTTCAATCTACGTGTTAAATGACGAATAAGAACTCTATTCTCTTCGCGGTAAGGATTATACAAGTATGAAAGCGATACAGTTATCCCGTTTCTATCTCTGTCTAGTTCATTGATTAAAGAACAGCATAACGTATGCCTATCAGGGTCATATCGGAATGCGGATGCTATGAACTTCTACAATCCTAGTGGTTGTGGGGGCTCGAAATCATTGGAATGCTTTTTGCATTTTTTCTTGTGACAAAAACAATGGGTGCGGCGGCACTTTTGGATACTTGACGATGATATTATGGCAAGATGATTGTTGAGATTATATTTTCCATAAAAGAGATTTATTATGGATGGATACAAATTAAGTAACATTCAATATTATTTACCTAGATGTATTCAAATTTTTATATAAACTGCAATAAACACTGCTGTACAAATTAAATCAGCTGAAAAAGAAGTCTGAGGCGTTAGACGAGATCATGTGAGTAACTTACACGTCGTCGTGCCTTAGGCACCTTTGGAGCGAAATCTGCAACTACATGTAGTTCATTTAATTAGTTCATTCTAGGTTAAGACCTTATTATAAAACATGGACTAAAGATGTTGCAATATTGGTTGCTAGGATACAAGTCTGACGTTTATATAAACATGAGTTGTTATGGTTTTGTATCATAGCAACTAATACTGTAACATCTTTAGTCCATGTCTTGTAATAAGGCCATATTTATTTATAGACCTATTTTGGGTATTCGTAGAAAAGGATATTTTCAAGATCCCATGTACCATATAACTTTGACATTAAGTAGATAATGAAATTATGAAGATTAAAGTCAGATTCCAAAAGGTTGAAATAAAAATAATGATGTTTTCACTTAATTGGCTTGAGGGATAAATTGTATTAGTCAAAGTTTAATAAAATTATCTGCAAACTTTTCCTCTAACTTATATAATAAACTAGAGGCAAACTTTGCAGATAATTTTATGATAAGTGAGTTATGAGTTCAATTTCAAAATAAAAAAAATCTGTAGGAAAAAAAATGTATTTCAATATTATTTGTCTGATAAAAAAAATTAGAGGTAAAAATTTATATAATACTAGCTGACCCGGCAAACGATGTTTTGCTATATTAATTTTTGGGGTGGACTACCCTTATCACTTAGGGGTATGAAAAATAGATAATAGCCGATTCTCAGACCTACTGAATATGCATATAAAATTTGGTAAAACCCTTCCGGAGGAGTAAGGTAACTAACATTGTGACACGAGAATTTTATATATAAGATAGTCTGTCATTAAGGCGCGGTAAGAAGCTAGCTTTTACATATTTGAGGGGGGGAAGTCGTACGCAGTATTTTGCTTCTATTATGATTGAAAAGCCTTATTCCGATATAAAAATCTCCGTTATACATTTTACACTACGCATTACATTTATTTTGTCATATTTAGCTTGTTGTGTGTAATTTTTTCTTTAAAAAATATAAAAATAATTTATATCCCAAAGACGCTTGAAAACAACATTACATTTGCCAAACAAGAACACAACAAAAGCAGAGTTCAAAAAACTCAATAATTGAATTATTATATTAGACACCATAAAAAGTGATTCTAATTACCAGAAGTGTCATGTTGTCATTATAAATGAATTACCATTATTAATTGTTAAATTGATAGGTTGTTTAAATTCCAAGGGCAAGAAAGAACCTTCCCATCCCGTATCCCATCGATATTGGGATAGTATCGCCAATCATCAATAATAATAGACAACCGATCAGAAAGTACCAGGGAGCCATAGACCCGGAAGAGCGCTTCCGATCAATATTCGATAGGTCCACACAGGGACAGGTGCATCGCACGCACACATCAACACGTTTCCATAAATTGGGAATCCGGATGAATTCCACGTGTATCGTAAAACCGTCGTGAAACTTTCTTCAAATAGATCATATTTCAATAATTATTTATACTCTACAGTAAAAACTATTTATAAGTAATGATAAATCCGTGGTTATATTTAATAATAAAAAATACATATATACTTACCATTTATTTAGGTGCATAAAATATATATATCTTATTTTAATCGGTTATTACTTGAAGTTAATTATGCTATTTTTAATGTGCACATATAATATGTTATTTATTATCTAAGCCTAAAATATTAAAAAAAAACATAGTTTTTGTTATAATGATTACTAGATATTCGTTGCAGCCCCGGCTACCACCCTCAGTTTTGAGATATGATATTAGTTAAGAATATTCATTTATTTACAATTTAGATTACCCGGTTCATATAAATGGACTGGAATAATATGAAATGGAATGGATGGATGGATGGATTCATAAAAAGCTGGCTAGTGAGTTATTACATATGTCTAAAGTCCATTGTCCAGTTAATTTAAATTTGTTCAAATTACACGACAAAAAGGACGTAAATTGGACGTATGTTTCTGAAGTAGGTATATGTTGTTGTAAAGTTAATTTCTAGTAACAAAAATCCATACATATTTACTCACAAGTTCTAAATTAATAATTTAGACCACTCTTTTATCAAAATCGTTTCGTTCAAAAACAGTCCAACAAATCAGCAAATTTAACTCACGTTTAATAAAATAAACCTTTAGTTAAAGGTATTCCAATAATTACATGCAATTTGAAGTTAAAAGGTCACGCGGGAGGCTCAAGGGTCTACGCACTTTTAATTACCTTAGAGAGACGCCAACGACCTGTCGTCATTTCCAATATTGTGAAGCGATATTTGAATCATAAAAAAAGCATAGAATATTTAAATATTTTTTTTTAATTTATTCAAATATTCAATATCCTGAAAACTAGATTGTAAAAATTCCAAAAAAATGGGACTACTTCGTCGAGTTACTCTATCGTTTGACACCTCAATTCATCCAAATCGGTCTACGGATGGCGACGTAGGAGTGGTAACATCCAAAAAAAATACGCTTCGAATTGATAACCTTCTTTTTGGTTTTTTGAAGGGCGGTTAAAAATGGCTGAATGAAGCTCTATCTGAATAGTTACTATATATACAATGATTGTGATGTATTACATTTTGTATTAGAATAAATAAACTTGAAGTATTTTAAAGAGAGGCTAAATGTCAAGAGATGGCGCTAGTGTACTTTAAATCACAAATTCAATATTCCTATTATTGGAATATTGGAGTTTTTTAAAGTTTCTTTTAATATACCGAGTACGAACTATTTTATCGTTTGGTACGTCTATGAAAAATGATTTATTTATTTTATCTTGTATCTAGATGATGTAAGTTAGAAGAAAGAAAATGAAGAGAGAGAATGAGAAAGAGAATGTAAACATTCATGGATTAAAAAATCTTTTAAAATGTCTTTTTCGCGGCGTGTGGAATTTCTTCGTTTCCACGTTTTAAGTAAAAATTTCCCCGCGCCATGGCTTTCTTTAACAGGGTTGTAGAAATGACGAGGTGCTACTGGAATCGAATAGGTACTCTTCACATAAACCGTTGCGGAAACCCGTTGCTATGGCAACAGTAAAATGTAAGGAATAAAATTAATAATTAAAATGTACGAATAAAAATGGCTTCGATTAATAATTTTGCGTTAGCTTAAAAAAGAAATGATTCCTTTAAATAAAATAAATAAAATATTATTATAATTCAATAGAATGCGCTCAATTTATATGAACTAGAAATATTCGATTATGTATGGACATACTCGTACAGAGTTAAAATTACATAGACATTTACACAGACTTAGACTTTACCATACAAATAATAATAAAAATTTAGGGTTAAAAACGAACAAGTATTTGTTTGACCATATTAATAGACTGAAACAGTTTGTGAGGAAGTCGCCGAACCTGTGAAAGTTCTGAGGGCGGGTTACGGTGAAAAGATGCGTAGACTCCATCGCGCAACTACGCAGCCGAGTCCTCTTGATTCTACCTTCACCCTTTCTTAATATCCTAGTATAAATTATTTTGTTTTCAAGAATATTAGGGTATGCGCAATATTTAAGGGTGACATCCGATAAACAAGAAGAAACTCATTAAAGTGAATCTCGTTTTTTTCATAGAGTTACGTTCTTTTTCTCGAGGTTTATATATTTTTGACGGTGAATATTGTTAGAGAAAGATAAAGATAATTAGTGTTTGATAATAGTACATTATGATATTAGTGTGTAAAGTTGGTGATTACCGCTGAGGCGGTATTTAGAGAGCCGAGGGCGGTCATCGTCAATACTCAGGTGTATCATACGATATTTTCAACACACTTGCGAATAAAAAAATGAAAAATCAGTTTTATTAGTAACTAAAGTTTGACGCATTAAATTTGACTTATGCGCGCTCATCTGTAAAATATGACAACCACAAACTATCTAGACCGCTTTAATAAAAAAATCAGAATGAGGTTATAAAAAAATTAAAATTTTATTTGAATGTAACATTTATTAAACAAGTTAAAATTGTTTATTATAAAATTTAGTTAATAATACAAGTGAAAAGGTAATGATTACTTGTATATTATACTTAATACATCTAATTTATATACTTAGATTGTTGTATTTGGTTTTTTGATAAACATTTTATACTAGTTTCCAAATAAATAAAACCTACAATTTAGACTTACAACAAGTTCTAACTTGAAAAAGTTTAACGTTTAGTTAATTTTGTAATTAATGATTTATATAATCTCTTTTTGAAAACTGTTGATTCCTGAAAATTAATAGAAACAACTTTTAGATACATTAATTTTTCGCTACTACGTACTGAAGAATATTTATTTTGGTACCTATATACATTTGCCTGGTGTGTGTATGTTTATTTTTTATTATTTAACTAGCGACCCACCCCGGCTTCGCACGGGTATAAAACATATATAAAAACCTTCCTCTTTAATCACTCTATCTATTAAAAAACGTTTTAAAAACGTAGTTTTAAAGATTTAAGCATACAAAGGGATATAGGGGAAGAAAAAGCGACTTTGTTTTATACTATGTAGTGATATAACGGTTTACCTCTCTATTGTTTGTTCTATTGGTTTATAATTTAATAAAATGGTTATTTCTCCGGTATTCGTAGGCTAGCTCTTCGTGCCCCATGTAATCCTAGTACCGAATGTTTTGGTTTACCGGTTGTTACGTCATTTCCGTGACGAGGCGTTACTTTTATTTTGTTCTCTGCCTGAATAAATAATTATTAATACGATTAAAATATGACTATCATACAGATTTGTAATTGACGATAATCCAAAACTAAGTCAAAAAATATTCATTCATAATAGAAACTGAATAAACAGTCAATATTTTAAAGCTAGGATTATATCTAAATGACTATAATCTACTGCCGCTTTGGCTTCTGGGACTGGAGTTGTAGTGGAGAAGAAGCAGCGCAAGAAACTCTCCAGCAATTTAATCAAATAAGAGGATAATGAGTTCAGAAATAATTTTGAGCTTTTTTGTAGCAAAAATGTAAATATGTAAAAATCTCAAAGTAAAAATGTATAAATTATGATGAGAAATGTCACCTTCTTTTTTATATAAAATTGAAAAAATTTACATACTTTATTACATATACACATCAAAACCTTATATACATACATACAAGTAGACACAAATGATTATACTCATTGGGCCATGTGCATTATTGCTTTAATATACATATAGGTATATACGTTGGCCGAAAAAATCTTTCGAGTTCCCAGAATTAGTTTAACCTGTGTTATCATACTTTGGACTTCTTATTTAAAAATTACAAAAATAAGTAATCATTGCGATAGCAATTATAATTTTAGAAATAGGTTAAGCTATTAAATGAAACAGAAAAGTAGGTATGTTGAGTTCATTACAATGAATGAAGTAAGTCACGGGCTTGTCTGACGTGTACAAATATGCACTAAGTACACATCTAATCGATTCGTAGAAGGTTCTACTGTTGCGAGCTTTTCCACAAGCTGCTACGGTTATGTTACAGTGTGCTACGCCGTAGCTGTATTGTGTTAATAAATCAAAGTTAGTGTTTTTATATTTCCACCGAAATGAACTAATTAAATACTTGTTTAAATTTCGACATAAGGCTATTTAATCAATCTAAAAATATATTTAAAAATAATTTATATCCAAACTTAAGATATAGAATTGTTTTTGTGCCGATCTTGTCTCCGTATGAAATCTGTCTAAATCGACAAGAAAAAGGCTCATCACTCATTTTCACTGATCATTATCATGAATGACAAGTACCTATATGCTTCAACGTTTTGTGCTTACCCAACATTCATTTATTTCTTCGGCATTTAAGATATAAGAACTTCAGAGCAATAATGGTCACTCACATTCGCATACCTACAAGTGTAGGACGATATTTGCAAATGATTATACAAAGTTTTTACAGTTTTTGAAAGTAAATTATAGCGATTAAATACCGAACATGTAGCTTGCTACACATTCGTGACTAGTTGCACAGATAATTATTGGATACATATTGGAAAATAATAATAATATAGTTACAGAGGCATAATCAACAATACACGTTAAATTAGGCTTAGCGGAGATATTAATAAATTTAATTTTCCGATATGGTCAATGGAGACGTGCTCTGGTTAAATGATATTATCACATTGCTAGCTACTACAGATCACATGTACTGCCCAAGACTGTGTCAAGGACGCATAGACAGGTTTATTAAAGGGAGGGGCATCGTAACAAGAAACACTAGAATACCAAGAGATTTTTAAGAATTTTTCTTCTAAAATTACATAAAGTCATTGTTTTAACCTATTTCATGAAATGTTCAGTTTCTTAACAGTAATACAATGTATGAAATTGCTTCAGTAGTTTTTTAATTTAGAATAATATTTAGAATAAACTTTTTTCTTTACAATTTTTTTTTGTTTTTTATTTATATTATCACGCCAAAGGTAACGGACCCTAAACCCTGCATATCTCATGCGCTTCATTCATTTAATTAAACAATATAGTTACAATATTAGTCCTGAGAATATTCTTATCTTAATCTTGATCTTCTATTTTCAAAATAAATTTTTTCAATTGCTACAGATTATAAAACAAAGTCGTCCGCCGCGTTTTTCTGTCTGTCTGTTCGCATAAAACTTAAAAACCACTGAATGGATTATTAGATGTGTTTCATCAATAGATAGAGTAATTCATGAGGAAGGTTTAAGTATATAATTTGTCAAGGTTTTGTGTAATTGTTGCAAGTTTCGGAAAAAGTCAAGCCACTTGGCAGCTTTCATCGAAAACACTGCCTATCCCTTTGAGAAACAATAAAACAATGCATGTTGGGATATTCCTCTTTTATAGATATACAAAGGCTATAAATACTTTGTTGAATTTATCTAACTTTTAGAAATTACTATACTTATTTTATCTTTTATTGGCGGTACAATATTCTCCTGGTCAGCTAGTAGCTTAGATATAAAAGATACTTCAGTCGTCAGTAACTTAATAATGTGACGCAAAATTTACGTAAACACGTAAACAGTCAAACATGGCCTTAAGTAGTTATATAAAGACACGTGCGCAGTATGAATGGAAATTAACATCTGTATGTACAAATCATGTTGCCTTATTCAATTTTAGGTCGATTTATAATATGACGCTAAGCTTTTGAATAATATTCCTTGCGTTTTTATCAGGGGTAAACTCCCGATGAAAAAAGAGGGATATTAGAAGTTAAATGTGTCTGTGTGTCTGTATCGTATCTTCAAAATAAACAGACCGATTATGATACAGTTTTTGGTTTCGAAACTGATGTGTCCGAGATTGTTCGTAGCTGTCTTAGTTCTTGAATTTATGAATTCTGTTCATCCATTTATGAGGTATATTTAATTAAAATGTCGGGTTTTTTTTAAATATCTTTAATTTAATTTATAATGCAAGTATCTATAGATATTATATTCTGTATCGGCACAGATTAACTATAGTAGTAATAAAAGTATTTATTATAAATAAAATTTTATTTTAAATTTTATTAAAAAGCCTGAAAAGTAAAATTGCTATACAATTATTGTATGCAAAATTTGTCTGCGTAGATATGTATTTAAAATAATAATAATAATAAAATATTTATTGGTAATCAATTCAAAAAATAACAAAACAAAGTTTGTAATATGAGTTATGACAATAAACATAATGTATTTATAAATTTACAAAAGGCTAATCAAAGCCGTTGGGTTGCATACCCAAAATACTGGCTACATTACCGCGTTGTATTGCTATACTAACGTTGGCCGAAATATGAGCCAGCTTTCGGGTTTCCTGTGGTCTCAACTAAGCTCACCGAAGTCTCTATTCCAAAGTGAACGAAAATATAAGAATCTATGAGACTTTCATATCTTTGTCTATTAATTTATTATATCTTAGCTCCTACTTTACCTTCCTTCAAATCTCTTCTTTATAAACAATTTTCCATCTACTTTGACATTCCAATAACTCATAACTGTCGTAGTTTTAGTAATGTTTTTTAAATTTATCTATCCATATTTTATTTAAGTTCTTGGTGCCATCCTTGTATTTTATAATAATTCTTGTATTACCTTGTAAGTTTCGCACTTTTCCTTGAAAAACGGATGACCCGTTGAACTTCTTATTAATTATTTATGTTTTATTGCTGTATTGTTTTCTTTCTTTACATCTAAGTCTTAATAAATAGTTGTTAATAAAATGCGGTTCAAACTCCAATGTAAATATTGTCTGGTTGGCCAAAGATGATTACACTTGATGAATGGATACCATGTGCCTAGTACTTTGTACTCTCCGGAGTGGAAATTGGTCATAAATCTGCCAAAGCCGGCAGAACTCCCAACGTCTTTGTGCATTTTTCTTTATCCTATAATTTAATTTCATTAAACTGTCACGCGCGCTCTTTAGCTATAAATTAAACGGTTTGATACTAGCACATCGTGAATAAAATATACACACTTAAAAAAAAAAATTGGTATAAATTAACAAATTCTATATCTGTAAGTACCATATAACTCGTAAATTGACGATTCTAATTGTGTTTTAATAAAACTAAACTACTTGGATAAATATATCGAAAATTATCTTTATGTTAAGCCGATGCCTTATTTTATATAAGCAATCACATGTATTTGGAACTAAATTTCAATAACCCACTCAACATATTATTTGACAACAATGTTTAAACAGGAAGCTAGCTTTCTGTGAACAGGCACTAAATAAGGCGTAGTTAAACAACCTTTATTGTTAATAAAACTACGCCTTATTTTATACTAATAGACAATAGAGATATTTTGACTGCAAAATCTTGTGTTTAATACATTTGGAGACATTCAGTATTCACCTTGTCATTATCTTTATTAGAGAACGCATAGATAATAGAACTGTTGTAATTCTTAAGTCATTTGATACCCCGACCATATAACTATTGTATTAGTGAAGTCCCGTGTCCCCTAGTGGGGTATGGGGCAGATGCATTTCACATCTGTTTCACTGATCGATTTTTTCTTTAAGGGCAAGTAGGTGATCAGCCTTCTATGTCCTGCCAGACCGAGTTTTTTTTTTATCTCCGCCGGGAATCGAACCCAGGACCTCTCGGTTGTAACGCTTACGCGCTTACCACTAGACCAAGCAGGCGGTCGACTATTGTATTACTACTTATAAAATATATTAGTATATTTATATATAAAATTCTCGCGTCATAATGTTCGTTCCCATACTCCTCCGAAACGGCTTTACTGATTTTTACCAAATTTTATATGCATATTCAGTAGGTCTGAGAATCGGCTACTATCTATTTTTCATACCCCTAAGTGATAAGGGTAGCCCACACCAAAAATTAATATGGCAAAACAACGTTTTCCGGGTCAGCTAAGTAAGTATATTTTAGGGTTTCAAGTTTTTACTCTCTGGTAAAACGATGAAAAAATTACCAGAATGAGCGAATCTATTCTAGTCTTGGCTCATACATAATAAATTGTATTTTTATAGGTTCTGAATATCTGAAGATAACAATATTCCCTCAGGACATCCGCATATGATAAAAAGGATTTGTATAAACTTAAGATAAAGACGATAATAAAATTTATTACTTACCAATAAACAATGAGAATAAACTCTATTTTTGTTAAGTTCTAACGAAGTATGAAAATGAAATTTGTTAGACATTAGATATAGTTAGTCATTATTATTAATAATTGAAATATCTTATAACTTTTAGTGTGTAATTTTAGCGACATAAAGATTTAACAAATTAATAGACCATTTTTTGCTCAAATATCCGCCACAGGACACATTTTTTAATAATTTATAATTTTTAAGTTCAGATTTCTGAACGATTAATGCTAATGAAAGTGATATTTGACATTTGTCGTTACAAAAATTTACAGAGTTTTATTTCTTAATTCTTATTATGTGTTACAATTTTAATAAACTCTTTTAGTGTAATACCTAATAATTGTAATTACTTTGATTAAAACATGGAGTTGTCAATAAATCATTGTCGCGCGAGTCAAAGTATTTATAGAAAAAATTAAAGCTTTTAAGACAGACATTTTTTTTTAACCGTGGACTGACGCGTATCAAACAAAATAAAAGCTATTAATTAAATGTCTGAACTTATTTAAATACGTTTTCCATATTAATAAGTTAGGCTTAAAACTTCATCCGCGTCACTAATCGATTGAGAATTGCTACGGGAAAATTGCTCTAATAGATTAACGTAAACTGCATTTCCAGCGTTTTTCCGTTTCTGAGACTTTTCCCGATTATTTTATTATTATTAACGAAGATCTTGACATTATAACAATAATAAAGGCTATTACGGATATTAATATTCATAGAAACCCATAAGAGTAGGAGTTTTTCCTAGAATAGAAATCAACAAACTAATCATTCGCTACAAAGATGGTTGTCTAAATTATAATAATCCGTTTGAATCATTCGGTCAGTAGGTCACTACTCACTAGTAACAATAAACACATCATCATATTTTCATTTTTAGTTATGGGTTCCGTATTAAATTTTACAGTCTCAGGGGTGATTACAACAAGTAATAACGCACTTAAGATAGAGTTGTGTAAGTAAACCAAAATGTCTTACCTGTCTCATCACAATCACTGTCAACAATATCCAGGAGTTACATAGAAGTGGAAGATTTGATAAAAAATACTAGATTTGTTATTTTTACACACTTTATTGCACTGGAGTGCAACGGGCGGCTTATCGGTAATCAGCGATCTCTTCCAGGCAACCTTTTAGAAATTATTTTAGGAATAGAAAAATTACCTATTCAGTACTGACGAATTCAGTGAAAATGCTGGATGACGTTAATGCAACTGCACTTAAAATCTATTATGAGGTGGCTAAGGTAAATACAATACCGAATTTGGAAGTCATATTTTAGTAGTCAAATTTGTTTGTCCAGTATATTAACACCATTTATCCGCGAGTGAAATTTTCAAAAATTAACCCATCGAAATTGATCTAGCCTGAGAGTTGCCATAAATCAGATGTTGCTGTAACGGACTTCTAAAATAGCGTGTGTCATGCCTATTGTTATTCACGATCTTATAATACATAGATTGATTGAGTTAAGTTTTACACCAACGCAACATATTTTGACGCAATTATATACCGTAACTTTGTTTCATTAGAGTTAAAATTGCTTGCATAATTTTCTATTCTTCACAACAATTCCTAAAAATTAATTTTAAACAAAAAAATAACACCGACCTCAAAACGCACTGAAAAGTAAAAAATAAATTTTGTATTATAAATGTACTTACTATAAATAAGACATAAATAGTGTTGATAAATAAAATTCATGTAAAATTCAACAAGGGCATAAAACTGTCATGTTGCTCTTTGAAACGCGGCGCCAAGCCATTCAATTATTATTTTTTTATTAAAGTCCAGGTATATTCATTCAGTCTTTTTATTTATATATTTGGCACCGCCTTTCAAAAACAATATATAACAGCTTCACAATCCTCTTAAGAAATGAAAGGGAATTAAAAATCATTCCAATTCCGTCTGTAAAGTTATATAGCTGGTATTATGTAATATGGATTATGATGGTACTTAGGTACTATGTGCTATTATTATGTAAATGTATTATGTAGCTAAAGAACATTTACGTTTTACATAAATAGTAAATTTTTGTACCTTAGATGTACTTAGGTAAGTGATAACTTACATTTTGTACAAATTATTTGGATATTTTTTCTTAATAAATATTAAAAATATTAGAAATGTGTGTAAAGTTAGATAATGTTCACCTGCATTGTCTCTTTGCTATCCTGGTACCATGTTTTGACTTAAATTCATGTTTTATAAACAATGTTCGTTATTGAATATCCAGAGCGCTCGCTGGCTCAGCAATAATTAAACTATAATATGAGGAGAATAAAGTGTTTTTCGTGTCATGCTATCCTAGTAGCTGATGTTTTGGTTTGGGACAGGTTGTTTCACAATATTGCTTTGTTTTAAAAAAATAAAAGCCGAGAAATTGATTTTATTTATTGCCCCAAGGCCTTGGCCGTCGTAAAGGTCATTGTGGCGTCATCAGCTTAGGAGAACTAAACAATGAAAACCCGTTATATTTATCATCATCATTTTGATTTATTGAAGAAGGGACTTTGTTATAAAAGGTCGAGTTTTTAAGGAGTTTTAAAATAAAATGTCGATAAACATTGTTTTTAAATTTAACGAAAACAGTTAAATAAAAAAAATATTATTAAACACACAAACAACAAATTGAATGGTCCAAGTTCGTAATTTCAAGCTTTTTATCCTCAAACTTGGTGTCGGTAATTCCCTGGTAAGGGGAATCCTACGTAGAATGAATAACGTTAATCATAGGTAATCTAGATTGTAACTTATTATGCCATAAAACCTATACATATAATGTTCAAATTATTTTTAACATGGGTAACAATGAATTTCTTCTTTTGGGCGTAAAACTTAATGTTTTATGTGAGCTTGTGCAAAGGTTTTATCAGTAATAAACAATTTTAATATAATTAATTTAATTTCCTCAGTTTAGGCAAAACGTTAAAATAAAATATTTTATTGAGACTAGGAGTAGACTAACAAAGTAATGATTTCTGTCAGGTGCACATTATAGCAAAAATTTATTTTAAAGAGTTTTCGACCGTGACAAAACTCGAACCTGCATCTACATATATCCATTAGGCTATTAAAAAGTTAAAAAGAAATTTCCTCCGTGGGTAAATGATTTTCTCATGATGTTCAAATTCTGGGTAAACAAATAAATGTTCACAGAAGGTTTCCCGACTTAGATATAAATAAGCGGGAAAATAGGGATAATTTTTGATTTTAAGTAAATAAATACAACTTAGTGTGAACTCCCATGATGTTCTGAACTGAATGAAAACTAAAACATTCAGTACAAGGGAATAAGAAGGCTTAAAGATATTAAAATCAAAAATTTATATATCACCTTTGCGTTCCCTGTGGAATTATTAAAGTAACTTTTCAATAAATTAACTAATCAGTTTGATTTAAAACCAATGTCTTAATGAAAGCTTGCTCTTTGTATAAAATAATCTAATCACAACCAATATTCATATTCATACATTTTTCAATAACACAATTAATCTATAAAAAATTATGCATAAAAATAAAATGTAAGCGTGATGATAATACCTATAATAATTTAAATATTTCTTACTATTAACTGTTAGTCTTTAATGCTTAGTTTTTATTTTTAGTAAAATTTATAATAATGTAATAAAAATGTATTTATTTTATCTTACAAATATAAAGGCACTAGCTGTGCCCCGCGGTTTCACCAGAGTTAACTTCGTTTTAACGTGATGTTATATTGCCTAAAAGCTTTTAGCTCTAAAAATGACGATACTTTCATAGAACTTTTCATCTCCCTTTTCAACCCCTCACATTTCATAACCCTTTTTCGAATTAAAAAGTAGCCTATGTCTTTTCTCAGGCTCTAGACTATCTGTGTACCAAATTTAATTAAAATCAGTTCAGTAGTTTTGGCGATGAATTGCGACAGACAGAGTGACAGACTGAGTTGAGTTACTTTCGCATTTATAAGTAAGGATAATTGTAAAAGCAACTACAGTAGTTTGAACTCCTATGATTTTCTGAACTGAGTGAAAACTAAAACATTAAGTACAAGGGAATAAGAAGGCTTAAGGATATTAAAATCAGAAATTTTTATCACCTTTGCGTCCCCTCTGGAATTGTTAAAGTAACTTTTCAATAAATTAAGAAATCTGTTTTTAAACCAATGACTTAATGAAGTCTTTGAAGAAAATAATCTAATCACAAACAATACTAAAACTTTTAAATTTTGCAGTAAAACTATAATTAATTTTATCAATAAAAAAGTATGTATTCCAAAATTATTTGTTTCCCCGAATATCATACCACCGAAATAAAATCCTTTCCTTATTTTTTAATGAAAACTAAACAAAATATCTAACAATAACGGTCGAAAATTGTTACATTATTTAATTACATAGTTTCAAAAATCTATAAATATGCATTTCAATAAAAGCGTGATAATTAATAATTTTAATATTTCTTATTATTTAATGATATTTTTAAATGCTTAATTTTTTATTTTTAGTTAAATTTATTATTTAATGTTATAAAATAGTGTATTTTATCTTACAAATATGAAGGCAATTTTTAGGACCATTGATTGTGTTTCTGTATAAATTACGCATGTGATTTAACGAACTCCTCCAAAAGACTGAATTTAATAAAAACTAAAATACTGGGTACCAGGAGACACGGACATTCGAGGTTATTTAAATTGAGGACGCTTAATTTCTTGAGTTATTTAAAAAAATGGACACGTAGATCGCCTCTTTATGACAGCCAAATAAGCCAAACTCAAACTAAGTAGGTACATAATTATATCAAATTTTACGTAAGAAAAATAATTTAAAAAATCGAATTGCGAAATGTTTTTTATACCAAATTCAAATCTATACAGATAAATAAAATTGGAGTGTCTGTTTTTAATATTAAAATAACCGCTTTTTACTAAATGCATATGTATGTATACACGGTAGATAAACCAAAATAAATTATTTTAACAGAAACGGCTGGACTGATTTTGACAGGACTTTCTCAGGCAGAATTAATATAAATAAATAACAAACATATAACTATTCCGCGCGGACGAAGTACATAATTAATATCTATTATTATTTTGCTGTTCGCTAATTTACTCTGTTTCCTTTATAGGTTATTTAACATCACGTTACGACGAAATTAACGCGGGTGAAACCGCGGGGCACAGCTAGTTAATAATAAAATTATGTATAATGTAATTTTTTATTTAAAAAGACTATTTCTCTCAGGAGACTGTTTCATGTTACACCCATAACCACGTCACTGATCTAACTGCATTTTTCCAAACTAAATTGATCAATATCACAATCTCAAATTTAGTGCAAAAATAATTAAAATCAATTTGAATTTCATATCTTCGAGTCTCCTTGTTTCCGGGTACTTCATGTTTTAGTTTTTATTCATTGCAGCGCAGTAGAGGAGGTGTTGTTCATAAGTTTTTCCTATTTGGTAAAAAAAACATTTCACAATTCCATTTTTTAAATCATTTTTCTTACGTAAAATTTGATATAATTATGTTACTTAGTTTAAGTATGACTCATTTGGCTGTCGTAAAGAGGGGATCTACGTGTTCATTTTATTAAATATGTAACTCAAGAAATTAAGCGTCCTCAATTTTAATATCCTCGAATGTCCGTGTCTCCTGGTACTCAGTATTTTATTTTTTATTAAATTCAGGCCTTTGGAGGAGTTCGTTCATCGCGTGCGTTCAATTTACAGAAAATGGAAATGATTAAATAAGGTTCTAAAATTTTTTCCTTCATATTTATTTGTAAGATGAAATACACTTTTATTACATTACTATAAATTTTACTAAAATAAAAAAGTAAGCCGACATTTAAAAATAAGAAATATTTAATTTATTGCAGGTATTATCATCACGCATGCATTTTATTTATTTATATTATACTAGCTGACCCGGCAAACGCTGTTTTGCCATATTAATTTTTGAGGTGGGCTACCCTTATCACTTAGGGTTATGAAAAATTGATAGTAGCCGATTCTCAGACCTACTGAATATGCATATAAAATTTGGTAAAAATCAGTAAAGCCGTTTCGGATGAGTGAGGTAACTAACATTGTGACACGAGAATTTTATATAATAGATAAGATAATTGAACTAACTTGTCTGTATTTATTTACTTAAAATCAAAAATTATCCCTATAGCCAAATATATGTCTGTCGGGAACCTTTCTGTGGCTTCAGAAACATTTATTTGTTTTCCCAGAATTCAAACCCCAGACACATTCGAACACTCATATGGGTGGACCACTTAACCACGGAGGAAATTGCTTTTAATGAGGTTCTTAAAATTGACAAATTTAAAAAATTTCTTGTCTTTTTGACTTAAAAAGGGGCGTTTCAAAATTTCAATTTCATAACCTCAAAATAAAATCGGGTAGCCTTAATGGAGAAGGCGTCGGAATTCATAACATTGAGTACCAGGCAATACGAATTCACAAGAGGAAATTAAAGTTCAGCACAGCTGTATACACGAGTGGAAAAGGTTCGGAAGGGGCAACTTGCAATGCATCGGATGTGAAACTGCAATTTGGCAAGAAGTAATTTTTCTTAATCATTACAACAGAAGTCACATAAGAAAATATAATTTAGATTCGTCATCAAAACAGACGAACCAAATTTAATTATAAAAAACAATTTTTGATTTGTCAGTCTACGAATAAATAATATGTCAGGAAATGTAACTGCATTCAAAAAATGACCCAGCATAAGTCGTATCCAGCGCGTCATCAGTCAGTCATTGTTATTGCAAGCGAGCATATCTCAAATTTTCGCGACATTTTTATCTGAACTACAGCTGTGATACATCATAGCAACATGTTGTGAAGTGGTGCCGGAGCCATAGTAGAATAAAATGTCCAGGGATCACTTTTCACTAGCAAGTAGTAATAAAATTATAATTATATTCAAAGATTTTCAAATACGTTATCAAACCGAGATGGGCAATACTATGCAAGACAAAGTCAGTCAATTTTACAGACCTAATTTAGATGGCTTTTTTCATCTTCATGACATTGTAATGTAAATCGATAAAGTTTAGATATTTTTTATAAAAGAAATGTGTTTTGCTTCTTTTGTTTTCTTTAAGTTTCCCTGCAGATCCAATTCGGAAAAATAGGTGAATAGCTGCAGTTAAGTCAATAACGACCATTACATTGTTTCGATAAAATGTATAATCGTTGAATTTCTTAGAATCCGTCTTCACTACATTGCGAAGAAAGATTCTCTTTTAATGTCATCTAGATAAAAACTTAATAAATTAATCATATTTCGCGGGACATAGATTTCATTTAGTTGTAAAAAGTAATAATGGTAAATTACTAAATTATATTTAAAAAAACATTGTATAATAATATTGTTTTATTATTAAATTGGTCCGGTCCAAGACAAGAATTTTTTTAAATTTGTCAATTTTAAGAACCTCATTAAAAGCAATTTCCTCCGTGGTTAAGTGGTCCACCCATCTGAGTGTTCGAATGTGTCTGGGGTTTGAATTCTGGGAAAACAAATAAATGTTTCTGAAGCCACAGAAAGGTTCCCGACAGACATATATTTGGCTATAGGGATAATTTTTGATTTTAAGTAAATACAGACAAGTTAGTTCAATTATCTTATCTATTATATAAAATTCTCGTGTCACAATGTTAGTTACCTTACTCCTCCGAAACAGCTTTACTGATTTTACCAAATTTTATATGCATATTCAGTAGTTCTGAGAATCGGCTACTATCTATTTTTCATACCCCTAAGTGATAAGGGTAGCCCACCCCAAAAATTAATATGGCAAAACAACGTTTGCCGGGTCAGCTAAGTAGTACATTTTATGAATTAATAAAATGCAAGCAAATTTTCGAATATATCATTTATTATTGTAGAAAACCAAGATTCCATTAAATTATACGTACCCTCTGATGTTTTGAAATGAACGAAAACTTAAACATTGCGTACCCGGCCTTAAGAAACCTAAAGGATATTACAATTCAGAATTTAACAGTTTAAATTTTTGCACCTCTTTCATTCTCTGTAGAATTATTTAAATAGTAATTTTATTGAAATTTAATTTTGTTGGATTCTAGTAAATTCATCCTATGTACCTATACCAGGAAGTCACAGGCTCTCATTTGTTCAACATTTATACAGTAACTAGCGACCCGCCTCGGCTTTGCACGGGTATAAAACATGTATAAAAACCTTCCTCTTCAATCACTCTATCTATTAAAAAAAAAACCGTATCAATATCCGTTGCGTAGTCTTAAAGATTTAAGCATACAAAGGGATATAGGGAAAGAAAAAGCGACTTTGTTTTATATATTCTAAAATAATGTAGAAAAACCACAATTCCATTAAATCATACGTACCCCTCTGATGTTTTGAAATGAACGAAAACTAAAACATTGCGTACCCGGCTACAAGAAACCTGAAGGATATTACAATTCATAATTTAACAGTTTAAATTTTTGCACCTCTCTCTTCTTTGTAGAATTATTTAAAAAGTAAAAATTAAAATATTTAATTTAAACAATAATTTCTAAATGAACTGTTACAGTATCAGTAACTAATTTAATCAGTTTAATAATTAAATTATATTTAATATAATATTTAATTAATAATTTGAATCCAAAATGGCGGGCTTCCTAAGATGGGAGACCAGTTACTTTTGATGCACTCCATATATATGGACATACATGAATGGGATTGGTAATTTGACAGAAATTTTAGGAACTTTATTAACACAACATATTATTATAAACTATGTTTCCATGACTTCATCTGTATAACAAACTGAAATGAAAAAATTCCGCGTTCACTTGGAAAAGTTGAGATATTTTTTCTCGTATCAAAATATAATTAATAAACCCATTATTTATTGCTTTAACATTAAAAAAAACACATCATTTTAATATTAAATAAAAACACAAACGTAATATTTGTGTTTTTAAATATTTTAAGTAATAAAAAAATATTACACCTTTTTTTCGGTGAACGCGGAAATTGCCATAACATATGTGAATCTGTTGAGCCGTTTTTGAGATTAACCCGAACAAACGTACGTTATTTGATACGATCACAGATACTATCACTTTTCCATAAATTGTGAACTACTGTTATGTTCTGAAATAAATGAAAACTAAAACAATGAGTACCCGGCAACAAGAAACCTGAAGGATATGAAATTCAGAATTGATGTATTTATATCGCTTTGTTTCAATGTTGAATTATTTAACATTATTCCGATGTTGAATAAAGTATAAAATGTTTTTTAGAGAAAAATATAATCTGTTTTAGGACATGATAAGAATGAGGCATCATCAGTTTTTTGACAAGGAGATATGTATCTAAGTCGAATCTTTTAAGATTCTACCTAAAGGTTCCTTGAGAATCAGAAATGAACGTGAGGTATCTTTTAATTATTACCGTATCCTCTATAAAGTGGGGTATGGGGCAGACGCATTTCACATCTGTTACACTGATAAATTTTTCTTTAGGGGCAAGTAGGTGATCAGCCTTCTATGTCTTCCCAAACCAAGTTTTTTTTTATTTCCACCGAGAATCGAACACTTACGCGCTTACCACTAGACCAAGGAGGCGGTTTTACCTTAATACAAGTTATCTGCGCAGAGAATAAAGAGTTATGTACTTTCTTAGGTTTTAAATTATACTTATTACATGTTAAATAATATTGATACAGGTACAATGTACTTATTAAAGATAAATTAACTGTAATTAATATGTTATTTGTAGGGGAATGTTTACTTTGAAAAAATAATTTAAAACCAGCCCTTTGCAAATTTATTACAGAAAAAGAACTTTTGAAAATGACAATTGTTCTTTATCATTCCTATAATCATTTTATTATTAATCTGAAACGATATTTTAGATTTCTAGAAACGATTAAAAATATATTAATCGACCGTGACAGGACTCGAACCTGCAATCTTCGGATCCGAAGTCCGACGCCTTATCCATTAGGCCACACGGTCTACAAACACGCTTGTGAATTTTTAAATTGTATACCATGTAAATTAATTTTAAAAAATACCCTATAATAATAATACCAAAATACATTGGTCAAATTTATAGCTAGCTGACCCGACGAACTTTGTACCGCCAATAAAAGATAAAATGGGTATAGTAAGCTATCCTTGCCACCATTTTTTTTGTACATCTATAAAAGAGGAGTATCCCGGAATTGATTTGTTATATCTCAAAGAGATTAGGCAGCGTCTTCGATGAAAGCTCACAGATACGTTGTCCTGTTTTAACTATGAATATTGAATTCGATTTGGCATAATAATTTAAAATACCAAACGGAATGTGTACTAAGAAATGAGAAATTATGACAGTTAAACATTTAAAAACTGACAGTCATGTAACGCTATGATTACATTGAAAGTTTATATTGTTAAAAGCACTAAGAAGGTGACATTAGAAGAGTTGATATTGCCGTTAAGTTTTCTTAAATTTTCTAAATTTTCTTAATTATTTATTTCGTAAGAACTTTCTCCAGATAATAACAAATAACTAAAAAAAAATAATATCCAAATTGGTGCTGTCGTTCGGAAGTTATGCTCATACATACATTTCAGTGATTCATATTTATTTATAATAGATTCGAGATAAAAACATGGTTATCATTCTATGCCCATGTTCCCACTGCTTATTCTGAATAAAGCGTTTGCAATTTAAGTGAATTTTTATAATACTACCCACAACTTCAAAAATGCGATAACTAAAGATCACACTAATATATAATATATAACTTACTTTTTTCAATTTTATTATATTATGCATTCAAATATTTTTATTGAAATATACCTGGCAATAGTTTTCATATATCTAATCTTTAGATAATTTAAAACTATGTGATTATTTACTTTTATCACTGCTAGGAATCTTTTTATATACCAGTTGTGCTATATTTGTTTTTATTCTTAATTTTTCTTTACCATCTAATTTAAAAAGACTAATAAGTAACTTAATTTTAACCTAAATTAATAAAATGTATATTAAAATTTAGAATCCAATAATACTTTTATTATTAAGGGGAAGACACTTTGTTCACGTGTTCTTTATTATTCTTTAGCGCACTGCACTACTCTCTTTATCTTTGTTTACTTTCACAGCACTAAATCAAAAGATTTTGTCCTTTTGAGTCTCTTCTTGAAATAAATAAAGAAATTTTAAAACAAACAAACGAACAGGCTATTAGAGAACTCAATCTGATCTATATGTCAACATTGACTTGTACCTCTGGCTAAGCATTTTTTGATATACCGTCATTATACCGTCTGGCGGCATCAAATGGCTTGTTTAAGGCGCGGTAAGAAGCTAGCTTTTACATATTTGAGGGGGCGAAGCTAGGGGGGAAGTCGTACGCAGTATTTTGCTTCTATTATGATATTGAAAAGCCTTATTCCTATATAAAAATTTCCGTTATACATTTTACACTATGCATTACATTTATGTTATCATATTTAGCTTGTGTGTAATGATTTTTGAAAGATACGTGATTATAATTTATTATTTTTCTCGCGGGCGCAGCGTTGAAAGACACAAGCTCCCCGTCTGAACTCCGAAAGCCTAGCGGCGACTACCGCCCGTCGCACACGCAGAGCACTACGAACTTAGGTTCGCGCTGGGCAATGAATTATGCATTTTTTTTTCAAAAACTACATACTTGACTATAAAACGGGTCTGACGGAATTATAGTTTACACTATTGTCTACTAATGAAGATAGAATCATGTCTTTCCGACGCGCAATGACAGAACCTATATGGATTTTAGCAGGAGTAAAGAGGTTCAGGAAATTTCAGAAATCTCTTTATATATTTATCTTTTCGAAATTTCAAGAAGACGAAAGTAAAGAATAGATACTATTCTACAAAATATATCGTTTTCTGAGTTCAGGTACTATGTGTACACCTACTTTATAGGAGTTGAAAATAGCAAAATTCACCGTAGTCCCTTATGGTAGCCCCTTAAATATAAATAATTTCATCATTTAGAAAGAGACCGCCTCCTTGGTCTAGTGGTAAGCGCGTAAGCGTTACAACCGAGAGGTCCTCGGTTCGATTCCCAGTGGAGATAAAAAAAAAACTCGGTCTGGCAGGGTATAGAAGGCTGATCACCTACTTGCCCTTAAAGAAAAAAAAATTGATCAGTGAAACAGATGTGAAATGCATCTGCCCCATACCCCACTAGGGGCACGGGACTTCACCAACACTCAAATTCAAAACATAAAGAGAATCGTTTACTTTATAGGCAATAATTTTTAGTATTGTTTTCCTGCGATTCAAATGTTCTGACCTCCAGACAGTGGCGTGACAGGGTGGTAAGTCGGCAAAATGCCAAGGGCCCCCAGCCGGAAGGGGCCCCCGGTCAGAAGAGAATCCCAACTCCCAACATTTATTATTTATCATACATGTTTAGTGAAAAAAAGTTTTGTCTTTGATTTATTTTTGTTACCTACTCAGTTGCATACGCAAGTAAAAAAAAACTATATTTATTTTTTATTGAACTCTTACAAGTAAAAGTGTATAAATATTATAAAATAAAAAATATTATTATTGTTGGTTCAGCTTCTTTATATTGGGGGGAGGTGGCCCATCCGATGAATTTGTCAAGGGCCTCGAACGGTATAGTTACGCCACCTTAAGTGCTCCTGCCTTCTGCATCGAAATTTCCCGGGTTCGAATCCCGGTAGGTGCCTCTCGTCGTTGCTGATTAACATAACACAAGTGCTTCAGCTACTTACTTTGGGATCAGAGCAATGTATGTGAGTTGTCCCAATTATTATTAAAAATAATAATAATAATAATTGTTTAATACGAACAAATTTAAATGAATAAACCGATTACAAATTAGTCATTTTTTTCACGTTTCAAGACGTATGTGAATACAACCCTGACCAACGAAATAACTATTTATTAAATCTTGTGTAAGTAAATTTTTTATATAAATTTTAATAATAAGGATTCCGACAAAAACTTTTGATACGACCGTGACAGGACTCGAACCTGCAATCTTCGGATCCGAAGTCCGACGCCTTATCCATTAGGCCACACGGTCTGCATGAGCTAGGTTGAAATAGGGCATCGAATTTTCAAAACTCAAGCCTCCCGTGTTACGTCACGCATGACGTCATGAGGTCATTCACACGACCTTGCTATACGTTAAGTACCGCGACGGAACACCAATGATAGTACATTATCACACACACCCTTCCAACTTCCTATTGTCCTGGTAGCAAAAATATTATTCCTTTGTGTTATTCAATAGCTTTTTAAGTTACAAAATAAAAAACAGCTTAAGTAAAAAGAAACATGCATTCGGTAGGTAAAGCCCAGTACGGCTCGAATGAATTTAAGAAAAAGATTTTAAAAATCTGTAAAGTATTTCTCTGAAGTGTCTATCAAAAAAAAAAGAATCGTTATAAAATCGGTTCATAATTAATTGACTAGAATCGCGTAACAAATACACAAAAAAACTCTCATTGAGAACCTCCTTTTTGATGTCGGTTAAAAAAGAGAAACTGAGAAGATATCCTTCGTTGAGCAACTTTTAAAGCACGAGGAAATATAGATTATAATCGTCAACGAACTTCTCATTTATTTATCTTTTGAAACATGTTTAATCTATAGTTTGGAGTCATATTTTGTATATAGTTAATCGAGATTTTCCTTTCTTAATAAGACCAAGAAAGAACTGATCTGCTTAAGACAAATCTGTCAGAACTCAACCAGCTAGGGAAAAAGGCATAAAAATGTCGCACAGCTTGCTTGACTTGCACATCACTTTTTCTTCCGGTTTCCATAATCGCATTTCCGGCGTAACACGTGTGATTGAGTAATAAATTAATAATATCCATAAATAATTTAATGATTTGAAATTTAAAACAGTTTAAACTGTGTGTGTCATTATGAATCATCATCACTCTGATCAAATAATTCGATAGAAAAAAATATTTGTATAAAAAATTTAACAGCGCCCTTAGTGGTTACGAAAAAACTTAAATAGCTCGGAATTAGATTGTTAACTAGTAGTAGATAGTAACTAGTTAGTTAATCGAAAAATTCGAAAATATTCATTTGACGATCAGATTATTGAAACCGGGTCAAACAGTCCCATCCGAGTTCTAAGTAATACCAGGAACACATAAAGGTAAACCAGTTGTGTCTACATTTCATTCAATCGATTTTAAGATTTATACACTTTAATTTAAGGTCTATTATCGTCGTTCACAGATTAACCCTCCTTCTACTTTCGGTTACCATAGTAACTATGGGGTCCAAGGACCTTTAAGGATGCACTATTGCAAAGATATAAGGTTTATATTAGTACCTAATAATCGGGTCATTCCATTCGTTAGAGTAGGGCTCCCCTAAGTTCGTTTACCTTCTCGCTAGTTCAGATTCCCTGGTGAATTGGTTACGTCATCATTGCGTAATTGTACGGTTCTTAAAATATTTTTTTATTCTTGAACCAAACTCACGGATCTCTTTGGTAAAGTTGTATTATGTATTAGTTATCTGTTTTGTGTGTTCTGACAAAATCACTCAAAAAAATATAAAATAAACCGTTGATATTAAATTCAAACACAAAGCATCGGAACTAATTTAGAAGTATCCATTCTAAATTATGTAGTTTGTTTGTTCCGACTAATCTCTGAAACAGCTGGATCGATTTTGACGGAACTTTCACTGGCAGATAGCTGATATTAAGGAGTAACTTAGGCTACTTTTATTTCTGAAATAAATAATAAATAATAAGAAAATAACTATTCCGCGAAGACGAAATAGAACGAATACGACGAAGTACATATTATTATTATTTTGTTGTTCGCTATTTTACTCTGTTTATAGGCTATATAACATCACGTTACGACGAACGCGGGTAAAACCGCGGAGCACAGCTAATTGGAAATTTAAAAAAAAATAAGATCAATATGCGTCTGTTGATCTTAGAAGTTGAAGTAAACCTGAATTAATTTGATGAAATCATGCAATCAGGTCGATTGATCCTCACGATCCTCTCCAAATATTTGGCGATAAACATGCCAATCTTATTGGGAATTTAGTACGTGACAAATCGGGTACAGTACCCCATGATCTAAATATGAAGTACCCAGTCCCCAGAGCATAACACGAGTTTACGAACGAGTAGAAATTGCTGAATGTGTTGCTAAGCGCAAATCTCAAGAGCAGCTGAACCGATTTCGCTAATTCTTTTTTTATAATATTCCTTGAAGTACGAGGATGGTTCTTACGGAGAGAAAAATTTAAGAAATTGTCTGAAAAAGTCTAAAAACAACACTTTTCTATATCCCATACAAAAGATTCGTAGTAATACTTAAAAGTCAGTTTAAACTTCAATACCATATCATAAAGTATTAATGGAGGGGTTCCGGGAAGGCAAAACAATTGAGTGACGTTCATATCGTATAAATATTTAAAAAAAAAAAAATTAAAGAATCGACTGTTAGGTGGTACGAAGTTCGCCGGGTTAGCTAGTTGCTTATATGAAAGTGACTCGACTCAAAATTCCTGTAACACTCGATTTTACCATAAACTGACCTTATAAAGCATATTCTAAAACCTTGTAAAGTAAAAGTGACCCATATCTTAGTATAACAGGGGGTAACGCATACTTCGGTCTCTATATATTATTAAGATGTATTCAATACTATAATTTTTTGAAGACTTTAATGCTCATTTACCACAAATTGCATTTTTTGGATTAGGTCACTTTCATTCTAAGGGTGCGATATATTTGCTCGTAGATTTAAGTTTACAGGTAAGTAGAACTCCTGTGCCTAACCAACCGAAATTTTAATTGGTGTTAGGAATTCCAGCGCAACACGCAGATGCGTGCGTGAAACGTAAAAATGAAATAATATTAAAAAAATATTTAGTTAAGAAATACCAAATTCTCCTTCGAGCACGTTACAGCCAATTTCGTTTAATTATATATATGCAAAGTTTTTGCCTATAAATTATAAATTCTGTTAGGAGATTTATATTAAGATGATTTTACAAACAACTTATTCAACCGATTTTAAAAAGTGTAATTTCTCATTTATATATTTTATTAGTTACTGCAGAATTAGTTATACCGATTAGGAAAATTATGTTTTGTTCGGGAAAGTTAGTTTTTCTACTAGTAACTAGAAACTATTAATAAAATAGAAATAATAATTATTGCAAGATATTTATAATACATATTCTGTTCCAGTAAGGCAACAAATTGATTTCTGTTATATTTAATACCTATTTTTAAATGTATACGTAAAAGTCGATTTATACTTCTTTTTTTAATTTATTTTATTTTAAAAATATTTATTTTCAAAAGCGCGAAATAAATTGTTTACAAACATTTTAAATATTAATTTTTCCGAAATAATACCTTAATACTAGAGCCACCTTAGTTTTTATTGCATTAATCAAAAAGTGCCTAATTCAAAATATTTTTATCAAAAATGCTTTATTAACATTACATACTTACATTATCAATTATATTTTAATAATTGTTTTGCAATATTAAAATTTATTATACAGACCAACAATCATAAATTAGTAATACATATGTTAAAATAAGTTTGGATTCTATAGAATACGAAACTTACTTATAAGTTAAAAGAAAACATTTCGGCTGGATACCAATTTATTGACGTTTCGCATGCGTACTTTAACAAAAATGTCTTCAACTTTTATTTAAAAAGTAGTCTATGGTTCAAAAAATATGTGCAAGGCTATTCCTAATTTAGGGTAAAAGTTATCTAGGTCTATAGACCGATTGGATTTCTATCCAGCTACAATTTACTTGACTATAAAAAACCACCACCGCAACTCCACATGTTGTGGCGTAGATTTGAGTTCGAATTCCGGCAGACAAACAAATATTTCGGTCAGAAACAGAAGGCTTCCAACTTTTCTGTAAAAATGTAAAAAATAGTGATAAAGCTCCTTTAATAAACACGTGAGACATCACGTGGATTTCAGTTTGAATAGTTCTTATGATGGACCTGACGTCATTTGCTATTAATAATACTCATAATTTATGGTCTGAGAGTGTTGTTGATTGGAAAGGCAGTCGTACAGACACACTTTTTAGGGCACCTACTTACTTGACTTAAGATCCTAAGTCCTGGATCATCCCCTGGATAGGGCAAAGGCGTCCACAGTACGTCGCTTTTTTTAAACAAAGCAATTGAGTTTAATGGGCGGCCTTATCGCTAATCAGTGATCTCTTCAAGATAACCTAATTTTTGTTGGTTTGTGGAACCTCCGTGCCACTTATGACACCCCGTCCGGCAAGTGGCAGCCTTACCAGAGACCGAATACAAATTCAAATTAAATTATAAATTGTATTGCTTAGGTTGTAAAAACATTAATAATGATAAGGGGACGTCCATAAATCACTTTTTAGCAACTTTTTAACGGGAAGGGTTATGGTGATATGTGGTGAGGTTTTACCCTACCCTACCCCCAACCCAACATCACGTTTATTGGTACAAAGTATATTGAAATTTTCAGAATATATCTTTGAACAGGTAAAATCTGATTAAATAATGTAAAGTTAAGCATCGTGATAAAAATTCAGACAGACGTTAAAGTTGCAGGTTGTTTTGGCATAAAAATAATAAAAGAAGGTATAAAAAATGACTATGACTTGTTTAGCACAATATATTCTCACGTTTCTTGTTGCTTATTTATACATTTAATTATACAATTTATTTCTCTGTAACTGTATCAGTATGCCGAAGCCTTGGCGAATCTTTTCGTTTAGTAATAAATAAACAAAAACCCAAGTCAAATACGTTCAGAATGCTAATAACATGGAAGCAATAACATTTGATAGAGCTTAGCTGAAATAGACATGAAGGCCGAGGGTTACGAATTCTGTGGTCCTTGCGACCCCAATCCGTGATTGAGGGTTGTCGAGGTCACGAATAAATATCGGCAAGGACAGAGGAATGTATCTTGAGATGTTATAATTGAGTGATTATTCAACTGTTATGTTTGTTTTTTTGCAGCGCGTAAGCGTTGCAATCGAGACGTTCTGGGTTCTTTTCCTGGTGCAGATAAAAAAAAACACGTTATGGCAAGACGTAGAAGGCTGATCACCTACTTGCCCCTAAAAAAAAATCGATCAGTGAAACAGATGTGAAATACATCTGCCCCATATCTCCTTATACAAAGTCTAACAACTTGATCTCTGTTACATATAAAATAATTCGCTCCTTTATCAAATGTATGTGTGGGACACTACTTGCGTCGACTCACTGGCGTCTTCACATCTCCATGCTACTTCTGAAGCTGCTGGTGGCGCGGCATCGATTGCAGAACACAACAAAAGACGAAAATATGAAAGTTTGATGGATTCTTATATGATGACTTTGGGTCCATGGGGGCCATTGTTTATAGAGATATCGACGCGCTTAGTTGACACCACAGGACACCCGAAAGCTGGCTCATATTTCGGCCAACGCGTTAGTATAGCGATACAACGCGGTAATGTAGCCAGTATTTTGGGTACGCACCCCAGCGGATTCGATAAGCCTTTTGTATTTTTGTAAATATAATTAAGTACATAATTGTACATATTTAATAAACATATAATAACCTTCAATTTAGTATCGCAACTTATTTTCATCCCGTTTAAAGTTTATTTCGATTTATCAACTTCACTTTCATTTGTAGCATATTTAGCTTGTTAATCAGCTTTCTCGTTTCGAAGCTATCCATTATGGCTAGGAATCCAAATCAATTCAAAATTTAATTTATATTTATCATTAATTTCCATAAATATTGGTTCTATATTTTTGATGTTTTGTAAAGATGTATAATACTTTGAATCCGTATGTATATAATTTATCGTATATTATATATTATTTCAAATGTTAAAATGTATTGAAAGTCCAAAAGTATCTGTATATACAGATAAATAAAATTAGTGTGTTTGTAATATTAAAATAGCCACTTTTCACTGAATGCTAATGGATTTATATACACGGTACATATAATATCAAAGTAACGTTTTTTTTATAATTTTTGTCTGTCTCTATTTGTTCCGGCTAATCTCTGAAACGGCTAGACCGATTTTGACGGGACTTTCACTGGCAGATAGCAGTAGTTATAAGGAGTAACTTAGGCTAATAGACTTTATATAAATAATATAAAATAACTATTCCGCGCGGACGAAGTACATAATACATGTCTATTATTTTATTCTGTTTATAGGCTATATAACATAACATTACGACAAAATTAACGCGGATAAAACCGCGGGGCACAGCTACTTTATAATATAATGTTATGTTTGTCTTTGCATTGTATAATAATTTGACAAGATTTGTCTATATAACAATATTAGCGAGATAAATTTCCAAAGATAACTTTTATCCCAGTGTTTGAAAGTTAAAAACCGTCGTCTCCGAAATTAGAATGCTTTTAAATTAAATGGCTCCACGTCCTTGGAAGACATATTTCCAATCTCTATTAGTTACCTCAATAAATCATTCATTTTTCTATCTTTTATAACCTTGCTACAAACACTCATAAAACTGATTTATCGATAGATTTGAACACCTTGACATAATTGTCAGTTCAGAGTATGTCACAGTTGTTTACGCAGCCTATTTTAAAATAGGTCATGTCTAAGAAAGAAAGTTGTAAAGCTGGAAATTCAAATTTAATTTAAAAAACAAGTCTGAATGAAATATATGATTCCATAATGAGTAATTGAAGTTAGAAATTAATGATTAATTACTAAGGTTAAGTAAAAATTAATTAAAATAAGTCGGTTTGCTTAAAACATTGGTTAGAAAGTTGGTAGTGCTCCTGCCTTCTGTATCAAAGGATCCCGGGTTCGAATCCCGGTAGGTGCTTTTTGTGTGATGAGCACGAATGTTTATTTCCGAGTCTTGGTTGTATATAAACTTATATATGTATTTACTGTGGTACCCTCGTTGTTTCTCATTATTACAAGTGCTTCAGCTACTTACTTTGGAATCAGAGCAATGTATTTGAATTGTCCGAACTATAATTATTATTTAAAAAAGCTAGTCTGTATAAAATAGTATTATTTTATACGAGACATTAATTAAGTACAGTTATTGTAACGTAATACGAGTGAATAAAATGGTACTTAAAATTTTATACTGAAAAAATTTGACAAAAAAAATTCATAAAAATTACAAACAACAAAAACAAAAATTGACAAAAACATGGAATGAATTTGGATTGAATTGAATTTTGACAAAAATTTTATCAGTATAAAATTTTAAGTATCATTTTAATCTGTTGAAATATTTACGAGTATAAATTAAATTGTTTGATTTACTAAGAAAACATAGATTATCTGTTATGTAATTAGTATTATTTGTGGTCTATTACATCTATTTCTGATGATAAGGCGCATGTTGTTCCACTCACGTGTGTGTACATGCATTGTTGCAAGGGATCACATGGGTGATTGGAAAGATTATTTGCAGCGATATAAATAGAAATTAATACCTATTTTCTTTAGTGTGGACCCCCGAAAACCTCTGAACAAAATTTTCGACTGCGTCATTATAATGTACTAGCTATGCCCCGCGGTTTCACCCTCATTTACTTCGTCGTCAGGTCTAAAAGCTTTAGCTCTAAAAATAACGATACTTCCATACAACAAATCCTTTTATCGTATTAAAAAGCCTGTGTCCTTTCTCAGGCTCTAGACTAACTGTGTACCAAATTTCATTTAATTCGGTTCAGTAGTTTTAGCGTGAAACCGCAACAGACAGAGTTATTTCGCGTTTATAATATTAGTAAGGATTAAGTTCAAATATGATATCCCAACTTGTGTATTACATAATCACTTCTAGAATGGACTTCAAATGAAATAATTGTTGTAGCATTTCGCGTGTAACATAATTTAAATGGCCGTGTGCACTCATCAATAAAAGGACTGAATCAGCGCCTGTTTAAAGACGCAATGTCAGCGATGCGTTGGCGCCGGTTTTATTAAACTTCACTAATTATTTATTTTTTATTTTTTAAACACTTCGTTGCAATAGAGTGCAACGAGCTGACCTTATCGCTTATCAGCGATCTCTTCTTGGCAATCCAATTTTTGTTGTCCAATTTCTTCAGGCAAGCCTGTTGAAATTCAACCACACCTCCGTGCCACTTATGACACCCCACCCAGCAAGTGGCAGCTCTACCAGAGACTGAATACAAATACAAATTAAATTATACATTGTATTCGGGACCGGGGATTGAACTCGATACCTCAGGCTTTGCGGTACGCTTAGACCGCTTAGCCATGAGGCCTCTTTTTTAACATTAGTGTGTATTTTGTTTGTTGCCAGAATAAAATAAAGAATACCGTTCATTTTCCATTCCATTTTGACTATCGTTACAGTCCTGTTTAATTTATAATAGGAGAATCAGGAGTCTGGATCCTTAAAACAAAGGTTTTGATACTCTAAACCTGGATCTGACCAGAAACAGACCTTTAATTGAAGATAGAAACAAATAAATTGTATCAATGTCAGAGATTGCGTGCCTTTTAATGTGAATTTAGACGGAACGAATTCACTTTCACATAGTTCTCAGCTGTAGAGAAATATTTCGATAACTATTATTTTATTTCTGTATGACTGTTTTAGTATTATGTGAGATTTGATTGATTTTTATGGACCCAACGGGTAAAATATGATAAGAAATAAATTGGGTACAGAAACTAGGTTATGAAGCTGGAATAATTCAAGTTTATGGTAATTATGGTAAAGCTAATATTATTATATTTTAGAGTATTTTGTATTCCAAATTTTTATGTTATTAATATTACTTATTTTTAATTTAAGATTAAGTTTGATTGTTTTATATGTAAAAACTTATGTAAATATTATCTGTAATAGTTATACAGTTGTAAATAAATTTATTGATAGTTTATGGTTAAAATAATTAATTTAAAGTACTACTATACAAGGTAATATCGGGGAATGGGGCATATACATTTCTGAGCCGGTTTCGCTGACAATTTTGTGTAATTATGTCTTCAATACTAAATCGAACTATACAGTATACATACATCAAAAATAATAGTGTTAAAATTTTAACAAAAAACCGACTTCAAATTGTAACTCTAAAACTACTGAACAGATTTTGATGAAATTTATAAAATCATCGAAATCGATTCACCCAGTCGAAAGTTCTGAGGTAACAAACATTAAAAATCATAGCGTCGAATGGAGTACCTCCTCCTTTCTTGAAGTTCGTAAAGAAGTTTGCGTTCACTTGGAAAAGTTGAGATATAATTAATTAATTAATTATTCATTGGTTTTACATTTAATAACACATATTAATATGATTTTTTAAAATAAAGCATAATATTTAATCAATAAAAAAATATCACACCTTTTTTCCGTGAACGCGGAATTTTTCTGGTGTGTATATTTTCTCCCGGGTATCAAACACCCTTTTAACGCAGTCAAACGTACGTACGATGTTTGGTAGAAGTATGTCTTTACGCCTATCTAGAACAAGAATAAATTACAGAAAATAACTTATTGGACCAACGCAATAATATAATAGTATCAGTTTCAATTTTCAATCTTTATTAAATCATAATTAAATTTTTACAAGCACAATTTCCAGTGTTAATTTAATCCTAGAGCGTACAAACATAATATAATAGTATAATATAATACTTTTATATCCGTATCATTGTGTGTACTGATTAATAATTTTAATAATTTTAATTTTAATATACCTAGTGGAAAAGTTAAGGCGAAGTATTGAAGTTTAATTAAACTCAATATCAGGCATTCGGAAATCGAATTTACTTATTTTATAGGAATATTTAAACCACGCATAATTGATTCCAGTTTAATTACTAATAATCCTGCATTACATAACTCGTAATTATTGATTATACACCTTAGCCACATGTTATATATCTTAAAACTTAATCATCTCAATTCTGCAATTTTAACGTAAAGTCTTATAAAAACTGCTGACGATCGAATCTGTTACACGTGCGAGAGCTAGTCTTGAAAATTACAGTTGTTAATACTAGACTGAGCCAGCAGTTCCTCAGCTTCGGTTGCTAACTGCCATTTAAATAAAGGAGACTCTACACAATTATTATAGAAACTAATCTATTCAGATAACTGAAAAAGCACCCACAGCCGAAGAATTGAAAAATGTTTCTAAGATTTTTTTTTGTTATAGTTCTACGTCTATTGGCTTCGACTAATCTTTAAAGCTTTGGCTTTGAGTGTGTTCCTAACACAGCTCTTGTTTACCGAATCGTACATAAAATGTATTTATGGATACTTCACGAGCCACAGCGCTAAACTTTCGTAACTTGAAATATACTATACTATACTTACCTTACTTACTATACTTACTATATTTTCATTTATTATCAGTTAATCGGTCGTTTACAGCAATTGAAAACTCACCGACAGAAAAAAATAGTCGTCACTGAATTATAAGTAAGGTGTCGTACATTCTTAGATTTTTTTTTGTAAAAGAAAGTATAAAAAGGATAATTACTAAAATACTTCCTTTTTAAATAATTAATAAGTAAATGAATGCTATTATTTTTCATATAATTCGTAATATACAATTTAAATTCCACAAAAATATTAGTGTAAAGGGAACATAATCTATGAAATTCAAGATATATTTATATATTATTGTAAATAAGCAAAAATCCATTAATATATCGTACGTATACGTATCGTTTGCAAGAACCAACATTTTTTTGCTCAAAAATCAAGAAATTGAAAAAATACTGTCGTCATATCGTTGACGCACGCAACTAAAATATTTATTGAAGTTTTTTCTAGTGTATAAAGTGGCCATTATATCATAGATAATAGATATCATTATTAACTCAGCCATCTTGTGGTATATAGATACTATGATTTATTATTAGTACATTTATAAGGAGAAATACAAATTTTAAGTATAGATGCATTCTAGAATCTAGAGGTTAAGAGGATTGTGAAGCTGTACATTTTCATACAAAAAGCGATAACGTTTTTCCCCCCATGAACATAGTCTAATTTTCAAAATTTTTGTAAATGTTGTAGATAAAATGAAAAACTAGGTCCGTACGTTTTTATTTAAAAGAAATATTGCGTATGATAGAAGTCATTAGCATCGAAACATCTATATTTTTGACTTGAAATCTTCTTCGAGCGTTTTGTTTTTTAAGTAAACTAAACTGAATTACAAATAAAAACGTACAGACCTAGATTAAGGTGTACTGAATCTAGAGACCAAAATTATCTCATTTCGTAAATGTTTAGGAGGGTGAAAATATTATCTCCAAAACTATTTTAAAAAGGTAATGTAGGTAATTGCCTTAAGATTTGCAACTCTCTCTATCGCACGCCCGGAGTGAGGCAAAGTGGTATGAAAGAGATAGCATTTTTTTAAATACCTATTCGCGCTGCGTATCGGCACTTCACAATCCTCTTAAGATGGTTTCACATCTAAAAAGGATTAGAAAAGGTTATGATAATTTTGTTTACTACCTATCGACGATCTATATTACTGATCCTATACACCTTTCGAGTGTCAATTGTCAACACGCGATAGAAAAGGACCCTTTCTACTAATGTTGACAATTGACATGGGAACAATGACTGAGGTCAGGGCCGCCGTAAGCGGGCGTGCAAAGCGTGCACCGCACACGGGCGGCACGACCGGGGGGCGGCAAATCGAGCGACTCATACCTAATTTAAGTCATTGTAACCCTGGCCTGTCTACTCAGAGGGTGCGCATAGGATACCAACTTGGGGCGACCTAGAATCCTAGATCAAATAATGACTTCTAAAGGATAGATTCAACGAGTTAAAAACATTTACCGACGTATTTGGTTTTTTTAGCAATAACTTATTTAATTATTCCAATGATGAGTTAATGAAATATTGTAAAGATTTAAATCTGAAACTTAAAGATGATTCAAGTAGTGAATCAGACATTGACGGATTGATTTATTTAGGGCGATATAGGGCGGCACAATCGGTATTGCACGCGGGCGACAAAACAGCTAGCGGCGAGCCTGACTGAGGTAAACTATTTAGGACACGGAACAATGTTCTATTTATAAATTGAATAAAATTGTAATACTAATAAGTATAATACTCCGACATTAATATAATTAGGACACGGGTCGTTCACAGTTTCCGTCCATTTTCCTGAATTTATGTTTGAATTTAACTGAATACAGCGAAATAAACCATAATTATGTTTTTTATACAATGGCGGACAGCAGGGCAGGTGGGCAGGTTTTAAACGTTATAGTTTAAATAAAACTAATATCACTACATAGTACAAAACAAAGTCGCTTTTTCTTCCCCTATATCCCTTTGTATGCTTAAATCTTTAAAACTACGCAACGGATTTTGATGCGGTTTTTTTTAATAGATAGAGTGATTAAAGAGGAAGGTTTTTATATATGTTTATACCCGTGCAAAGCCGGGACGGGTCGCTAGTTTACAATAAGTTAATATTATAGATATGTATCTAAATTATTAACAATTTTCTCAATATCTTAAATAGGCAATTCTCGCTTTAATTACGGTCGTTCATTTTCAGCTTAGTTTAATTTACATTTTGTAGTTCAATGGCCCTGATTTGATGAATTCTCACAATTTCAGGGCAACGAACTAAGCACTTCATATCTTTAAGAAAAGCACATTTTTAGGCGGTCATTATTTTGAAGTTCACACGGTTTAAAAAAATTCATACTTACATTTAACACCAATTCTTAATTATCTATTTTAATACCTACGGCTATTTTATAATTATGACTTAATGCCATAATTTCTGTATACAAAATTAAAATTATTATGATTTAAAAGCTTTTAGCAGGTATAAACTTAAGCACTAACAGCGCCCAGATTTCTACAATGTCTCCTACTGCAATTTAAACCCTATTCAAACAGATTCTTGTAAAATCTTTTGATCAATAAATTTCAGACTTACGAGTTCATTAAACTTATTTAAAGTCTCCAGTTAAGTTACAGTTTGGTGATATCGGGTCTCAGCGGAAAGTGTTTTATTTGAAAAAAAAAAGCACCGTCTCTACATATACTGCATTCGGAGCTTCTAGACAAGAATGACATACCTATTTCTTGACACTGCTAACTTGTATAAAATGACGGTGAGGAAATCCTTACTAATATTATAAATATGAAAGTAACTCTTTCTGTCTCTCTGTCGTGGTTTCACGCCAAAACTACTCAACCGAATTAAATGAAATTTGTTACATAGATAGTTTAGAGCCTAAGAAAGGACACTACTACTACTACTTTTTAATGCGAAAAAACGGTCGTAAGGGGTTGAAATGGTGGGATGAAGAGTTCTATAGAAGTATCGTCATTTTTAGAGCTAAAAGCTTTTAGGCTATAAAACATCACGTTACGACGAAGTTAACGCAGGTGAAATCCCAGGGCACAGCTAGTGACGAATAAAAATTTTCTTTTTGACAGGCCTAATGCCGCTTCTGAGGTGTAATAAATACACCTATGATTGTGATGAACCTTTTGTTTACATGTTATTTTAATATAAATAACGACTCTAAAACACACAATAAACCGCCGAACTTAAGATTAGGCATAAAAATGACAAATTAAGTAGTTTTTATAATAAATTATTTATTAAATATTTACAATGATGTACTTAATTATATTTACAAAAATACAAAAGGCTCATCAAAGCCGTTAGGGTGCGTACCCAAAATACTCGCTACATTACCGTGTTGTATTGCTATACTAAATGTTTATTAAGTAAATTAATAACTGGTGACAATAAATTTAAATGAATGTATCAGTATTGTGTTTCTCATGTCATCATTTGAGTCTTATTACTTTCGATCACATTGCCCACCGACCGACTTTACTCAAATAACACTTTATGAGTAATCCACACTCAACGCTGTGTATCAAATTTTGATGCGATATCATATAATATGAGCTTTATAGCCTTCAGAAATAAACTGTTGCTAGGTTAAAAGTTTATAAGTTTAGTCAAATTAAAAATCGGTATAAATTTAGTCACTTTACTTAAACTTGACAATGTGTTTAGACTAGCTGTTGCCCGCGACTCCGTCCGCGTCAATTTCTGTTATTATGATCGTGATTAAGAAGTTTTTAAAATAATATATTTTAAAGTACTTCTGCGTAAATGATATTTTTAGTTTTATTTTCTTGTATAAGAAGAAAGTACTTACTGATTTTCTCCGCAACCCGATATTACCATAAAAAAGATTATAATGAGTCAATCTTATAAGATAGATATACACTGTCCCGGACATTTTTTTAGATAATTACAGAGTAATAATTCTTTCATTTTTATTTTTTGGGTAACTATAACCGTTTACGCAGCACACGCAACGGAAGCCCTCAAATATGGATAATTTTCCCCTTTTTGCAACATTTTTCACTGATGCTTCGATCCTATTGGTCGCAGCGTGATGTTTTATAGCCTAAAGCCTTCCTCGATAAATGGACTATCCATATAAAATTATTCAATTCAAACCAGTAGTTCCTGAGATGAGCGCGTTCAAACAAACAAACTCTTCAGCTTTATAATATTAGTATAGATAGGAAAACTTTACATTTCTGCAATCTGCCAATTGTACTGTGTGGTACTGGATAGGATAGAAGGGCAAGAACTCGCGGTAACCCATAAAGTAAATGATCACGTTAATGGAGTGTTTTTTTCAGAGCGTGTCTGATCTGATCATACCACTTCATGAGTCATGGGTGACCAAGGTCAAGAGACCCTTCGACCCTACCCTGCACTACAAGCCATGTGGTTAGGGAATTCTCATGATGATTCTTGTTTATGACCTCACACCCGCCGAGCTGATTCACTGATGTCAGTGACCGAAACGAATTTTCCAAACCCACAATACATATCGAGATTGTCCTTATAAGATACCAATATTTACAAAAATTAATGAATGGAAAATAACTCAAAGCTTTAATTAAAAACGTTGATTTCCTTTGTAAATTATAACAGTTTCTTTGTTAATAATAATGTAATAAAGATTAAGATTTCAGAGAATCTAAGCGGGATCAAAGTGTATTTATATATGATTCATTAATGAAATTCGCCCACCTAAGAGCCTTTACACATCATGTTTTTTATACGCTGACGACGCGTGTTTTTTTTTTTTTTTTGATTAGTGCGTCCTCTACGCGTTTAGCAGATTTTACACGTTTGTATCGATATAATCATAAATGAAACGCGCGTTTGAATCGATTCAAATGCGCGCTTACAGAGCGTTTGTGCCAATTGTGGTGTGAAGAAGTAGAAAAAGAATACTGTAGTTCCTAATGGTAGTGGCTTTCTGCGCAATGTATCAGCGCGTTTATAGCGAAACAAACGCAAGAATTATGTGCAATTAAGGTAACAACGCGACTTGTCTTGCGTTCTGCGCACGTCGTCAGCGCGTTAAAAAAAAACGTGGTGTGCGAGTCAGTCCACGTGGAATAAGAATGATCATTAAAACTCTTAGCTTTTCCATAACGAAGCAACAATAGAGCCGAGTCATTTCGACATAGATAATACATTGTATATTGAAGATAAGACACTACGCTGCATTTCGATATTAGAATGGTAAGCTGTTCTGGCCTTGGGAACCATTGCCGAGCTCTCTGATAAAATTCTAAATCCATATAAATATACATCGATAGAAACTTTCCATTAGAAAGTTATTGTCCTTGTCCTATTTCTTCAAAAAACTCCCAAATCGTAAGCAAATTCGAGTAGAAAGAACAACTTTGTGACATGATTTCTAACATAATTCGACGAATCTGAAATATATTTTCTGTCATGTTTTTATGATATTCTTTTCATTCAAATTTTGATTTGGTAAATTAAATTAAAAACCTAATATCCATTTCAAATGTATATTTTTTTCAAACCACTACACCACCCATATTTCCGGAATTTATTTTTGATTAGATTTTTTATATTAAATGTGATAATGAGGGTTATTATTATACATACGTCGCTTTTATATGTAAGCGTAATTAATATATTGAAAACTACAATATCAAATGTTATAGGTACCTACGAAATAGTAATTTATGTCTAATAATTTATCTTTTATTATTTATTAATAATCTATAATTTATATTAATAAACTAGTAATGATTGTACGCGCAATAAACCGGCGTTTCTTGTTGGTGTATTCCATCAAGCCATCTTTAACGCCACAGAACACATTGATTTAATTATAATTACAAACTTTTTTCTTAGTCATCAAAACAGGGCTCAAAATTGGAGTACCCAAAATACAATACGGTAAAGCACCCATATTACCACGTTAGCACAAGGTGAGCTAGTTTTGCGACGTTCATATGTTTCAATGTTTTCAATGGTCGATATAATATTATCTTGAAACAATCGACGCGCTTGGCCTCCATGGACCAAAAGTCTACATCAAAAAGAAGAAATATACGAATCTATTGCTGTTTGTGGATTTCTACGATCTTTATAAATTCTTATATATAAAAAAAAATACGCGTCGAATTGATAACCTCCTTTTTGGTTTTTTTGAAGGTCGGTTAAAAAGGAGTTATGGTTCATCACTCAAAAGCGACTGAGTCAATTTATAATCTTACAACTGCTGGTTTTGTTTATATGATTCTAAACCACAGAAGGATCACCTACTTGCCTATTAATAAAATTAGTTAAACCACGAGTTTACCATCGAAATTTTGCGTTGAACTGTTTACAACATGTCATATAAATTTGCGCGTATTCGCTATAATCAAAAAATACTTGATCAAAATAAACGCCGATCACTTAACATAGCGAAAATAAATATTCTATTCATTTGAAATTGCGGTACGTTTTCAATTAAATACCATGACACAGCGCTTCCATTGAAAAGGCATAATGATGTGCAGATGTATCAATTGTTAAATCATGTTTTGATTAAGAAAAAAGTTAAGTCCCTTAACCTTGTGGGGCATCACCGCATATTTTTGCGTCTATTTCTTTACTTTCTTTACTTATCCTATGTGCTTATCTGACGGAACATTTTTCCCCCTTTCAAGTCAATTCAGCGCAATGTGCATTGTCAGGTGCAAGGTTAGCGTAAACCAAACACAGAGATGGCCGGCTATCGGAAGTATCATTTAAATAAAATTATTTATTTATTTAAAAATATGAAGAACTTAAATATTTGGAGTGCAACGGGCGGCCATGTCGCTAATCAGCTTGGCAAATTATATTAAAAAAAAAATTTCGATATTAAAAAAAACTGATTTTTCATGTCATTTTCAGCAATTACGATTTTCTTAAGATTAATCACACGTTTCCCCATTACTTATTAACGTTGCTTAACTTGTGTCAGAACGAGACAAAACAGTAATATTAAATATTTAAAAATAAAGATTTTTGATTTAGTTCATATAACTGATAAAAATTTAACAAAATTTAAAAAGGGACGTTTATCTTTAGCAGTTAGCAATCCTTGAACTTCCTAATAAGTGTTAGAAATATTAATTCAGTTATATGAACTTAAATCTATCCATAGTATTGTAAAATGTAACCACAATCACGTGCCTGGATCGTAAAAATATTACAACGTAATTAAACGCATCAAGATTGCTGGTCAGACACAGTTATTTTATCGTAAAATATTTATAGGTTATGATAGACTATATAGACAAGTATGTAACCGTTTAAATAAATCTCTTTCGACTTATTTAAAAGGTAAATTTTTAAAAAGTAGTGAATTTCCGTAGCTCCTAGTGGGGCATGTGGCAGACTGTTTCCGACTTAAAAACCGACTTTAAATTGTAACTCTAAAACTACAGAACAGATTTTAATGAAAATGGAATCATACGGGAAGCACCAGTTTTCAACCAAAAAAAGAATCATCAAAATCGGTTCATCAAGTCAAAATTTCTAAGGTAACAAACATAAAAAAGCTCGAATTGAGAACCTCCTCGTTTTTTGAAGTCAGTTAACCTACTAAAATAGTTTAATCTGTATTTCGTAAATGTGTCAATAATCTACTATGTCATGTATCGAAGGCAATATCATTGCGAATGAAAAAATAAACGAACAAAAGCCTTGTTTTGATATTAAGAGCATTATTGTATTAATTGAGTAACCATGTTAGCGGACGAAATTGGGTCAAAAAATAAAACGGCAAAAAAATTCTTCATATCGCGAATCTAAGGAAGCAGGTACCTAAGTTGGCTATTTCTTCTTTATCACAGGAACTGTCGCATATAGTAATATAAAGGGGGAGTCAACGAACGCATAATTTTGGTATATGGCTGCAATTAAATAAAGCCTTACATTCTAAGCTTACATTTTGCATAAAATGGTCAATTTTGACGCTCTTATTCCCTGAAACTGAAAGCCTTTGACAAATTTGATTTATAGGATAATATAAAATAGTTATTATTATAGTCCATAACGGCCTCGGTTTTTGCAATATATTTCAATTTATTTAACTATATCCGAAAATCAGCAGTATGTTTTCGTAAAATATGCGACAAATGTTATTTGAGTTCGTGGATTGACTTTTGAAATATTTGTTAGTTCATAATAGCAATAATGCAAATTATTTATTAAAAATTTTAATTATAAATTATTTAATAAACAGTATTTAATAGAGCCAGTTTTGTAATAGCGTTTTTAACTAGTGAAAAATGTTTTATACGTATAAAATATAATTTATATAGGAAATTGACCTATTCAACCGTCTTCATAGTGGTTTACGTATCTGCCTGTTGCACCGGAGGTTCTGGGTTCGCGTCCCAGCGAAACCAATAAATGTTTCGGTTGTCTGCCCATACAAGATTTCCCTCATCCATATTTATAGTATAGAAATACTAGCTACACCCAGCGGTTTGACTTGCTCTAGACATAAAAAGAATGGGTGGGAGAGGAGGGCGAAATATACTTTAAAATCTATTCTCATACTTACCAAATATAAAAAAATTCATAAAAACCGGTCGAACCATTTCGGAGGAGTAGGTATGACATAGATACCGTGACACGAGATTTTTCTATACATAGAAGCCACGTGGGCGGTGTTGCATATAAGTGAAGTCCCGTGTCCCCTAGTGGGGTATGGGGCAGATGCATTTCACATCTGTTGCACTGATCGGTTTTTTCTTTTAGGGGCAAGTAGGTGATCAGCCTTCTATGTCCTGCCAGACCGAGTTTTTTTTTTATTATCTCCACCGGGAATCGAACCCAGGACCTCTCGGTTGTAACGCTTACGCGCTTACCACTAGACCAAGGAGGCAGTGTTGCATATAAAGCTAGTTATTATTATGAAGCATCAATTTGTCTAAATATATCGTATAAACTATAAAGTCTAAAATTCCTAGTATTATTGATTTTCAAAGCAGTATCTATACAGAAAAATAACATTGGAGTGTCTGTTTATAATATTAAAATAACTGCTTTTTTCTAAATGCATATATATACATTTTTTATAACTTTTGTCTGTCTGTCTGTCTGTCTGTCTGTATGTCTGTTAGTTCCAGCTATTCTCTAAAACGGCTGGGTCGATTTTGACGGGACTTTCACTGGCTGATGTAATGACTAACTTAGGCTTTTATTTTAGATATTAATATAAATAAATAATAAAAAATAACAATTCCGCGCGAACAAAGTACATAATACATATATATTATTATTTTGCTGTTCGCTATTTTACTCTGTTTATACTTTATAGGTTATTTAACATCACGTTACGACGAAATTAACGCGGGTGAAACCGCGGGACACAGCGGTTATAATAAAATAGTTTATAATATGATTTGATTTTTGAGATCGGAAAATTCCCCATGTTAATAACGATGCATAATGTAAACAAACACTCGCATTGCGTGTTTATATAGGAGTGTAGATTTTATATAAAGACATTATCTTTGATAAGTGTAGTTTATACTTTATAAAATCTGGCACAGTGTGTTATAATTCGACTGTATGATATTATTATCGTATATATTCTAATTGACTTACTTGACTAGGATTGTGAAGTGGCGATACGCGGTGCGAATAGGTATTTGAGAAAATGCTATCTCTTTCATACCGCTTTGCCTCACTCCGGGTGTGCGATAGAGAGAGTTGCAAATCTTAGAGGCAATTACCTAAATTTCCATTTTAAAATAGGTTTGGGCGATAATATTTTCAGTTTTCACCCCCCTAAACATTTACGAAATGAGATAATTTTGGTGTCTTTAGATTCAGTACACCTTAATCTAGGTCTGTACGTTTTTCTTTTTTAGTAATTCAGTTTAGTTTAATTTTAAAAAATAAAAACGCTAGAGGAAGATTTTAAGTCAAAAATATAGATATTTGGATGCTAATAACTTCTATCATACGCAATATTTCTTTAAATTAAAAACGTACAGACTTAGTTTTTCATTTTATCTACAACTTTCCAAAAATTTTGAAAATTAGACTATGTTCATAGGGGGTAAAAAATGTACAGCTTCACGATCCTCTTAAGAACCTGAGTCCTCTGGATGGGGAGAAGGCGTCCACCTCGGACCAATTATTCGTCACTTCGCGTCACTGTACGTCATACCAACTGCCCTCACCTCTGCAATGATCATCCGTTCCCAGGACTGTTTAGAGCGGCCAAGTTTCTACTTTTCTTAAGGATTCCGTATGTGTTCTGTTAGACTTATTAGTACCAATGTTATTGGCATGTGTTTAAACAGTTTTGCCTTTATGTTTTTTTAGTTTAAGGTTAGCATGTAGGATGTTTGGGTGCAAAATACATAAATAAATATATATTCTACTTAATTTTCATTATTTTCTCATTATAGATAAATTCAATCGAATAGTAATTGTAGTGTTAAAACCATAAATTTTATCGACATAAGTTTTACAGAAAAATAAATTGTACGTCAATGGGGTACAATCGAAATTAGATGTTTTTAAGACGCCATTGAAAAACAAACTTATAAAGATACGGAATAAGAAGTTTTTGATAAATTACTTCTTTCAACATGGTATTTTTGAAATCCCTTTATAGCCAGAGGAATTTAAAAATTTATTATCAGTTTGCCAACATAATCCATGGCAAACTTAAAACTAAACAAACTCGTCTCTGATCTAATGATGTAATGATTACATTGGTTGTTAAAAGATATAATATGAATATGTAAGTTGTTATTAAAATATATTAAACTGGCTGTGCCCCGCGGTTTCACCCGCGTTAACTTCGTCGTAACGTGATGTTATATTATAGCCTAAACTCTAAAAGCTTTTAGCTCTAAAATGACGATACTTCCATTGAACTTTTCAACCGGGGGGTTGAAAAGTTCTATGGAAGTAAAGGGGTTTCAACTCCTTACAACCCTTTTTTCTCATTAAACAATAGCCTATGTCCTTTCTCAGACTCTAAACTATCTGTGTACCAAATTACATTTAATTCGGTTGAGTAGTTTTGGCATTAAACCGCGACAGACAGAGAGGTAGACAGAGTTACTTTCGCATTTATAATATTAGTAAGGATAGGTTTCCTATATACCTAAACGCATAACAGTAGGACAATACACACAAACAAGTAAGAATCAGAATGATATTGTTAAACTAGATATAAAAAACTAAATAGGATAAATTATCAACTATTCTGTCCATCCAAGCGTAAAATATTTTATCTGTGTTCCACATATCAATATAGTAAACTCTTTTGATAACAAGGGGCACGGCACCGCGTCACTTCATTTATGAATGAGATTATAATAACAATATTAATTACTTTGTTGGTGACAGAAAATTGATCACGTCACACAATATAAGCCATAATTATGTTTTGTAATGAACAATAAACATAATCGATCATTAATATTATAAGACCTAAAAACAGCTGTTGTTACTTGTTAGCATTTTACTAAGAGTTTAATAGTTGTTTGATTGTGAACTAGATGGCGCTGGCAGGCACTGCAACGCGCTAGTAAAGTGTTTTTAAAACAGCATAAATAGTTTACGTACTTCAATTTCTTTATCGCTTCTCGGCCTTTTGGCTAAGATCAAAGTGTAGTATCTGTTCTTTTCAGCTTAATATCTGAAAGTTCCCGCATAGCGGGACCAGTATATTAAACTGATTTTTGGAAGTTGACGGGATGTTCGGGGCTCGCTCCACTCCTGTCACGGGTCGGCCCGGCATTGCAGTGCCGCCGGGATTGGCCCATATAATTCAAACCTTATTAACTAAGAGCTATATTGCTCTAAGCAATGAAATGATGTATATGGAATTTTGTATATTTACATATAAATGATTCACCGAAATATATGTACGCGTTTAACTGCCGAACGACAGTACCAGATTAGACAATTCTTTTTTTGTTGTGTTTGTCATTATCTGGAAAAGGTTCGAAATAATTCAGAAAATTGCGCGGAACATTAGAAAATTGAAAACAACGACTATATCAACTTTTCCAATGAAATCGTATAGCGTTTTACATAACTGTCAGTACTTAGTACACATTCCGTTTGGTATTTTAAATTATTATGCCAAATCGAATTCAGTATTCATAGTTGAGACAGGACAGCGTATCTGAGAGCTTTCATCGAAGACGCTACCTAATCCCTTTGAGATATAACAAAACAATGTATAAAACGGGATATTTCTTTTTAATAGATGTACAAAAAAGTCTGTTGCCATATATCCTACCCTACAAGGAAAGCTTACTATACCCATTCTATCTTTTATTGGCGGTATAAAGTTCACCGGGTCAGCTAGTATTTAATAAACATTTCTAATATAGATTATTAGATGTAGTAGATAGAGATTAGAGTATCCAAATACCCCAAAAACAATATAATATTTCTGAATTAGACAATCATGTGGTTGGATTATAATTTATATTTCCACTGCATGTATTTTTCTTCGGTAGTCAATAATCGTGTAAAAATGTGTTATGGCAAATAACTAATTTAAATTTACATGCAAATTTAATATGCGAAATTTGAAAACAACTGTTTACACTAAAATATTCCACTTGATATGCGTGGATATTTACTATCTCTTAGTTAATTACACAGTAATTATAACTTATCTTATGCAACGGAAATTATAATTAAACGGCCCACTAACACGAAGCGCCACTGATAACCTAAGGTATTTAATTACGCTTTTATATATTTTGCCTTAGGACATGATCTATAGAGAAATCTTGCGTGTTGCATGATAAACACGCCCAAATATCATGAATTTAGTATATTTTTAAGTTGCGGGAACACCAAGAATATTGTAATTTATTAGCTGGCGAGAAAAATATAACTTATTTCAACTTTTGGAAGAGTCCTTGTTTCCTATAACGGATAACCTATCACTTATCAATAAAAGAATTTTAATGCAAACAAAACTAAATCTTCTCTTGGTTTAAGTTTAGATTATTCACAGAAATTTAACAATGATAAAACAGGACTACTTTTTATTAGTATTACTAAAAATCTTTTTATTTTACATATTGTAGTCTATGGTCAATTCAGATGAATCGAACTGCTTCTATATTGTTATGGTTTCCTGGTATTATTATTCTCAATTTCATAGTCAAATCGTGAATCGTGTTGGTTCGTCGTGGTGTGAATAAATAATATATATTCTTTTATACGCTCGGAAAATACGTCATAGCTTATTAAAATGAGGTAGCACCGATATCATTTACCATCGTTGCTGAGAGCGGGTCACCAATTTGTTTGAAAGTTCATTGTAAACTTGATGAGAGGGTTACAAAGTAGTAGTAAAATTCATTGTTAACGTGGTATTTTTGGGTGACATCATAGTCGAAATGAGCAATTAAATTTAACATTATAATTATGAAAAACTAATGAAAATGGTGCGTGCGGATTGCATTTTTTATAAGCTTTTATTTAACTTGCAATGTTCGTTTGTTTGCATGTTCGGGTCAAATCTTGCAAATTATATTTGAACCACTTCCCGGTTTTCAATTAAGCTTCAATTTTGCTTAACTAAATCAGATGACAGTGCATTTAAATGATGCATAAGCTGATACGATAATGCGGTTCTTGACAAATACTTTGACCATAATCCAACTTCTGAAGCCAGGAGGTGGCCATGGTTACTCTGTACATTGCAACTGTCAACTTTAGACACGGTTAATTTGTCTCAAGAAGTAGACACTTACTAGCCAATATGAAAAAGCTTGTCGTCTAAAATGTTTTTAACATAAACTTTATCTGAGCGTACTTTTTCTGTCTGAATCGAAATTTACGGTTTAATTAATTGTATTGTATTTAATGTATAATTTAAGCATTGTTTACAACAGAACGGCATTTCTCATTATAATTTTCAATGAAATTCTGACATAATTACAAAAGTATTTATTAACGAAATAATTTATTTAATATAGTTTTTTTCAGTACTGGATGCAAGACATGTGGGATGCTTAATTTTTTTAATTCTTTGCCGTCGTTTTACAATAAAAGCCCAAGTAGCATGATATTTATTCATATGTATTATAGACATAAAGAGTTATTTTATTTATATTGGTTCGAATTGAAACATTATTTCTGTTGGATGGTTCATTTATCGAAAGGCGAAACATCACTCCACGACCAAGAGGACCAGCAGAGGATCAATGAAAAACTGGCTTAACTTACTGATTTCCGTATACTATATTATATATTTGTTTTTGTATCTTATAATTTTGTTGTTATTTGACTGTTTTATTAGCATAATTCTAAAACAACATAAAACTTGTTTAATAATGTTTTTTATTAATTAATTGAACTGTATATATTAGCTGATACAAATGCTATATTACGCGGAAGCCAAGTTATATAGAAATAGTATGGCAACTAGTTCAATTAAAATAATTGCTTAACAAGACTATTATAAAATTAATAAAAGACCTAGACCTTATTGCAAAACATGGACTAAAGATGTTACAGTATTAGTTGCTATGATACTAAGGGTCTGTTTCACAATGTATGGATAAAGTACCAAATAGATATGCAACACATAAATTATTTGGAAGATAAAAGTTCCGAATAAGAAACTTCGCGTTTCAAAATCATATTTTATCCGGCACACAATTGTCCGAAACATAAAGGAGATTGCGGTGGCAAAACCAAATTCGCACGTTCCGTTTTTGTTAGTCTTTTTTTTACTTATAGTTACTAAAATCTATTGTTAAGTGGATCCGTTAGGATCCAGCAGGGCTCTACAGGTAGCTAAACCAAAAATTGCGGGTTGTATGTATGTATCTAGGTAGGTAACTTTCTGTAGGGGCAGAAATTGTTTCTTCGATCATTGAATAAACAAACATCACGGCTTTTTTAGTAAGTCCGTTAAGAACCGTGTCCTTGAGTCCGTTTCGTCCAATATCTCCATATACCTAGTTAGTTCTATTCTGAAATACAGGATTCCTGCGCGGTGTTGTGATGCGATCAAAATATTCATCAAACTCCTCTTCAAGAGTTTTAAAAACGTCCATCATATTATTGAAACACGTTTTCTTGTCACATACAAATCTCTTCCTTAGATTATACACTTATGTTTCAGATAATTTGTGCTATTTGCCACTTCATCCGACTCATAACTTATGATGGACTTTATGTGACAAATAGCGCTATCTGACAGTCGTGAATAAGTTTATCCTACCAATAAGTAATTGGTAGGATAAACACTATTGTTTTATTTGGAACTTATCCGTACATTGTGAAATAGACCCTAAAACAAGTCATGTTTATATGAACGTCAGACTTGTATCCTAGCAACCAATACTGAAACATCTTTAGTCCATGTTTTGCAATAAAATTCTGAGTGTCAAGAATGGAATTTAGTTTTTCTAAGTATGAGATATCGTGCTATTGTACTGTCTTCTGTTCTTTTATAATATATGTGTGATGAGCACGAATGTTTGTTTCCGAGTCTTGGTTGTTTATAAACTTATATAAGTATTTATTGTGGTTCCCACGTTGTTTCTGATTTCCATAACACAAGTGCTTCAGCTACTTACTTTGGGATCAGAGCAATGTATGTGAGTTGCCACTATTATTATTATGATAAAATTATCTTTATTTTTAATCGACTTCCAAAAAAATGAGGAAGTTCTCCAGTCGAGGCGATTTAAGTTTGTTACCTCAGAACTTTCGAATGGGTGAACCGATTTGATTCTTTTTTTGTTTGAAAGCTGATGCTTCCTGATAGTCCCATTTAAATTTCATCAATATCTATTCAGTAGTTTTAGTTACAATTTCAAGTCTGTTTTTTTTTGTTAAAATTTTAACACTATTATTAAATATAAACAAGTGAAATCCATAGTCAATTAAAATTATGATAATCGATATCTCATGAAAATATGAATAGGTTTTCGTGAATTGTAACTAACATCTCGATCAGATCAGCTTACAAACGAAAAACCGCATCAAATTCAGTCTATTTAGAAGCTACAATGCCACAGACAGACACAACCTCTCTGTTTTCGGGGTATAAAAATGTATTAATTGGTAGATATCTCGCTTAGTCAGATAAATTTTGTACAATTCAATAGAAGTTTTTATCCAACTACTGTTTAATCACTTTCGTAAATTAACCATAAAGTATTCTTAAAACATTATTAGTTATTTGACATTGTTATTTTTCTATATTTGTTTGAAATACTTATATTTGGCAAAGAAGCTTTATTTTATCGAGTGAGGCTAATCCGATCCTATTACAACGCATGCCTTGACAACAATGCGCATTGTTCTGACTTTTGTGTCAAATGTTTACATAACACAACGAAAGTGTTCTAGAAAATTGTATAATTTCTTGTCTCATCGTGATTCGTGTCATATTTAAATAGAATCATATTTAGATCTAGAATCATCTAGAATTTATTCTGATTATTATTATTCATTTTTAAACATGTGTTTTACATAAAAAAAATTAATAAAAATATATAAACGTATAAAAATAATTTTAAAAATGTGAGCGCTGCCATAACGCAGCATTCCTTCGCTGGATCAGTGCTAACTGCTAATGCGTTTAGCGAGGAACATTATTTTTTGTTTCCCCGACATTCGAATGCAGGACCTCGGTGACATTCGAACACACAATAAGTCAGACGCGTGAAACAGAGAGTTTTATGTATACCTGTAATTGGGATCGTAGAGACAAGCAGATGATCAGCCGCCTACCCAATAACTGTTGTTAAACAGTTAAGGATATGTCTTTATTGTTTTCTATGTTTTCTTTGATGTATCCGTTTTGTTTCTTATAGTAAATAAATACAATTGAATCTAGCAATATGCCCTTTCTTATAACGTGCAATTAAGACCTTTACTAAATCTATTCTCTTTTTTCCAACAAAAATAATTGTCTGCGAGAAAGTGACAGAGCATTTGAGACATCGTTTCAAGTAAACCAACAGCAGGCGATAGATTTAATGATATTTCTCTTATCTTGTTTCTGTAATACTTACATAACAGTTAATCTCGACAAAACGCCATAAATTATTTACAGGCACGTTTATTCCTTGGTGTTGTAACTTAGGGTTTGGACTTCGATAAAATTATACTATTTAGTACTTAATGTCTGTTTATTATTTCATATATTTTTTACTATTTATTGTATCACATAGGTGTGAGCAGAAGTATATAATACATCTAAGATGATGAGCTTTATTTCTGACTCTTGCCTTGCAATAATTTGTTTTGTGCCTACCTAACTGAAACATTTATTGCTTTCCTTGGGATTTGAACCCAAGACCTTCGGCGTAACACGCAGATGTTTGAACCACTTGCCATTGAAGCAGTTTAATCCGATTAATATGATCTTACTATATAAGGTTTTATTAAAATTCAAAATATTTTTAAATCGTTATCTTTTTCCTGAATTCTAACATGTGATGCTTTACCTTCAAGAGTACTGTGAGCGTAATGGAGTAACTTAGGATTCATGTGCAATCATGAAATGGCAGTTTTCGCAAGATGTTAGAGTTTTATTGTCAACCTTCACTATTTCTGGTTGGATATGAAGTTCTGCGGTTTATATTGAAAATGGGTCGGTAAATGAAACCACGGAACGTCATTTCAAAACGAATTTATTTTTTCTACATTTATCGTCAGGTAATAAAATGCTCCGCTCAGCGGAAAGGTACATGGACACATTAATAAATAATCTTACGCTAAATCAGTCTAACGGTCGCGCCGAGTGCAGGGCGCCTTATCCTAGTATCACAGATGTGTAGAGCGGTGGGGCGGGGGGTAAATCGAACCCGCGATGTTTGGGCCGGAGAGGGCCCGCGGGGCGGCTGCGGCCCCGAAGCCACCGGTCACTCGTCCGACGCGGAGGAAAGCTGCGTGCTGCCTCCAGAGCTGAAGGAACTGCGTCCAGCCCCCTCTGCCCCGTTTCCCGACACTGATGTGCGGTTCTCTCCACTCTCTCTCCTCTCACTGTCCGGGGTCAGTGTTCGCAGCAATTCGAGAGCGGCACGCGCCCGCTGCCCATCTGCCGCCGCCGCGGACGCAGACGTTCTGTCCCACGCACTCTTCCCAGGCAGTAAAAGCCTCCGCGCTTCACGCTGCACCCGACGCGAGCGCAACGCAAATAGGAACGGTGACACCGCTGAAGCGAGCAACAATAATACTATTGCAGGAGTTCGTACACAAGACGCTAATCCCGGCGCGATGGCCGACACAACTGCCGCGCCCGCGTGTGGCACGTGCAACATCACTAATGCGCCCGTTAATAGTCCTACACGGGCTGCGCGAGATTCTTCCCTATATCTAAATAATGATGCGTTTGATATCCGGTACCGAATGGACGTTATCTTCGAGCCATTATTTGAAGGCGCAGAAGTACGCGGTTGCACTGCCAACAGAGGTGCGGCAAGTAACGGCGCTGAACTCACTGCTGGCAGACCTTTCATCAAATCTTCATGCGATTTTCCCTCTCTTCGCGAGTTCCTTAAGCTTGCGATAGAGGGACAGCGAAGTGGTCGTTCTGGAGGAAGAAGAAACGGTCCGAACTTGCGGTCAACTTCAACGTCTATCTTTAGAGTCAATCCTTCACCTTCCTCAATAACATCTGGCAAATTTATTTGCGGCTCATGCAATTGAAGTGCGCTGGCACCTTGTGCTCTGGCACGGAGGCCGGAAGACTTGGCGGCGCGGTAGATTCGCGCGTACATGATGCAAACGACGGCCACTGGGGTAAGGATTCCAGCTATTAGATAGACGATGTAATACACTTGTTCTGCTGTTTGGACAGCCGGTTCGGGATAGAAGTGTCGCACGACTGCGATGGCAGCGCGAGAGGAAGCCGCAAGAGCTGCAATCAGCCAGGTCGCGGCACATAGGGCAGCGGGGCGGCGCTGCAGCAGCCGCATGTGGCAACGGAGAGGGTCGGTGACTGCGTGGTGCTGGTCCACGGCGATAAGCATAACAGCGAGCAGCGCTGCCAAGCTGTAGGCCGCGGCGGCTGCGTCCCCGGCCTCGATCCAACCCTCCTTCTCCCGTGCGGTGTGCTCGCCGAACAGTGCGGGCGCGAGCAGGGATGTCGTTACCAAATTCGTAGCTAAGAGATTGATGACAAATCTGTAACAACAGGAAAATCATTTGAGTAAATTCATAACAAACTGAACATTAGTAAGGAAAACAAAAAGTGGTTTCAAAACATTCCCCTCCCTGCGAACCAAGAATAGGCGCTGACGTAATGAATGCTTGTCCTTCAACGCGGAGGGCGTCCATTGTTTTTAGTAAATGGATATTACAGTTACAACATTGTCTTGTGTTGAAATAATGCAAGTCGATTAATGTTTATATATTTCGTTAAACAATGTGATATCGGACACGTTGAGTCTTGTTCGCGGAAGCTTTTAGAATAGATTAAAATCTATTGGGGATAAACGGTTATAGATATTATCAAGAAATTTATCTACAATTACATTAATTTGCTTCTAAGTACAAATTGTATAATCATCTCCCATTTTTTCTAAGTGTAAGGTTGCGCAATTAACTGTGATATTAAGATGTTACCATTTATCACAAATTCAAGGGCATCACTAATATTGCGACATATTTGAATTTGAATAAATTAAATAACATATTTTTATATTTTAAGATATCATAGAAAAATATCTATTTTTAAACTTTCTTAAATATATACAAGGTAAGGTCAGTCGTGATTTATTGACAAATAAATAAAAATAATATTTCTTCGTTATCTACAAATAATTAATTTTACGTTATAAGGATAATCGTATTTTTATAGATGACGTCATCTTTAATTTAAACTTGGGTAATAATAAAGATATTATTTTATAGTTATCATCATGACATGAAATATTTTATAAACTTTTTTATTTCATCATCTTTTATATTAGTTTGCGAGGTATATAATAGGCTTATTAGATTCCAGAATGTTCCCATTTACATAATATGCAAGAATGACCTACTATGACATTGGTTCTAGGACCTTCATCACGATTAATTTGAAAAACAAATATATTCCTGGAATATATCATAGCAAGCGGAATAATTTTTAATGAATCTGTTACCACTTTAACAATGCTATTCCGTTTTTATTTGTGTCATGTCCTCAGCTTTTTATCGTCAAGGCCTTTTAACAATAAAGTATTTTATAAATTTTATTTTCAACACATTTACTCATAAAGTGACCCTTATCTAAATATATACAGGATGGATTTTTAACTCGGGACAATAAGGGCAAGTACCTTAACCGTTATAGTTAAAGGGTCACCTTATATCTTTAACATCCCATTTCATGTAACGATTAAAATAGACGGAATCATTTGAGGTATAAGTACTAGAAATTACAGAAAAAAATGAACACCGTCTCGGCGGAAATAACCAACTTTACACACTAACAATTTACTATTACATACCTATAAATTTTTTAAATATATTCAAGCGATTAAATTGACACCTTTAACGAAAAATTTGTCATTATAGATGAGTGAAAACCGCTGTTAAACGGTTGAGTGTTTTCTGATGTTACTGTTATAATGTAAGGTTTTTAGGCAGCGTTATCGATAAGTTTGCTCGTTGGCCCATTTTTTATTTGCACCACTAATTGGGGCAAACACAAAACATGCACGCACAACTTCGATCAATAAAAAATACGACACGACTTTAAGTTTGACATAATTTTACTTCTAATTGAGGAAGAATGCTGATTGAGATCTAGTGCCAAATAATTTTGCAATCTGTCGAGGCTACTTCGACCTATTAATATATATTTCTAAAATAAATGACGAAGTTTAATTCTTTGAAGTAGTCTCTGACAGTAAACAATATTAAGGTAATAAAAACTTAAAACTAGGTCTGTAATAAAATAAAGCTTATAAATTTTATACAATTATAATTATGATTAAGCATTGTACGATTTCGTAAGAATTAACCGCTTAAATAAATTAAATAAATAATCAACCGACTAAAAAAGATCTCTTTTATATTATGTGTGTTGGATAAGCGATTGTGAACATTCATAAATGTTTCACAAAAAGCATAAAATAAAATGCCGTCGGCTTAGGATTAACGATATTTGATGATTTTCTTGCTACACTTTGGCATGAAATCCAAATGTTTGCCTTGTAAAATTATATGTTTTATTTATAACATTTTAGTGTGTTATATAGCTTTTAATTATTTTTTTAGTTAATAATCTAAAAATGACTATATTACTTACTTTATATTTATTATAATAAATAAATAAATACTCATGTATAGAGAACATACAATTTAGGTAAGACAATATTCGTCTTAAAACAAGATGATGAATTATGTCGAGGTCAGCAAATAACTTGTACGTGATTTAATTATGTAAAATATTTTATAACTACATAACGTGAATTTTACGATCTTAGAAAAATACGTATTCAGTATCTAACACGAGATTATTCTCACGACCTTTCCTGGTATTTCATTTTGTATTCCATTTAATTAGGTTTTACTATATTGTTGGACACAAATAATTAATGATACTAATAAACAAAAATAATTATTAAAGGTATTTTTAATTTTGTGCCTTTGTGAATTTAAATTTTCATAGATTACAGTAGATTTGCTTCAAAACGTATACTGATCCATATAATAATTAAAATAATTTAAAATCTTAATTCAATATTTTATTTATCACATGATAAGCTTGTTTTGTAATCAACTTTTTCCTTATAAAATTTAATGAATGTTGTCAAACCAAATTAATAAGTTACCAAATTAAAAAGTCAAAATTGTATAGCGTTATAAATTATAATCGTATTTTCAGAGTTCTTCTAAATAACTGTAAATTAAATAAGTAAGTTAAGTAAGTAAGTTTAGTATTGTAACAAACTGTATGTTGACTGAAACCAAATCCATGGATAACCACTTACAAGTTCAGTACTGGGCAAGAAATAATGCACATCGACCTCTAGAAAGAGACATTCGGCTTTGTAGAGCATTGTCCCTATCGCACCCTTCCTTTTCTCTTAGTGGAAAAGGGACAACGCTCTGCAAAGCAGAAATTAGCCGATTGTCTCTTTCTAGAGGTCGATGTGCATTATTTCTTGCCTAGTACTTACTGTACGTGATTTATCATTAATCATTTTGGTACGTGTGTTATTATGGTGTGACTCGGGTTCTAATCCTGGGGAAACAAGAATATTTCGGTTGGGTAGGCAAGAAGATTTTCTTGGTTATAACGAAACCGATAAATACAACACGCAGAAAGCGTCCCATATACTTTAGAATTTCAATACTTAAAATAATTCGATCTAAATTTCAATTTCCTATTATTATTGCTCATCGTTAGTCGATCACTAAAATAATTCTAGACTTTCTAGATCTTCAATTATTCACAACTGTGAAAATATTGTGTCGACACATCTGAATCGTTCGTTTTTTTATATATTTTTATAACCGTTCATGGACACTTCAATGCCGTCTCTAGCTGTTATAATAAAAATAGATATGATTTTAACAACTTACCTAATGATAGAAAATATCTCTTTTAATAAAATATTTGACTTATATAAATAAAATAAAAGTAATACGTGAAGATAAACTTGTTTATTTTTAAGAAAATTGCGCGAACAGATCGTGAAATTTGCTTTTTTCTATATAATAACATTAGAAATACATTAAATTAAAATAAACATTACGCACACTACTGCTTGGATGACACACAACATACACACACATACATACCTTACTCTTGAATTGTGGTCGAATTTTCCAATGGCGACCACTTATATAAGTATTTATACTTAAAGATAATGATATATGTATTATATATAAATATTATAAAACGAAAAGATTTATATATTTGTGTCTAAAATGATAAATCAATTTTAAAAATTATTTAAATTATTCTTCCACTGTGACATTTCTTATATTATGCCTACGCGGACGATGTCAAGGTAAAATCTAGTTGTATATAATAATGATCTGCCAAAAAGGTTGCCTTTTAAAGAGAAATCTCATATTATATACTCATATAAACACGTTTGGACAATATTGTTTTTAAAAATTCCTTTCAACTTTGGCGAAATGTTTTGCAACATTCCAAATTTGATATCAATAACTAATGTTACCAAAACATAAAAAATGTTTATAAACAATATCAGATTTTTAGTGTTACAAGGACCGGTATATCCGACACCGCATTATAATTATACAATATAAATTAATTAATACTTCTTGGAATCGCCCAGTGAAGTTGGTACTATTTATAATAAATATTTCATTAAAACTTTACTGAAGAAAAAAAAATCTATGAGTCTGCTGTGAGATTTAGTTTTTGTTGAATTTTTAAAACTAAAATACTAGCGGTTCCCAGCGGTTTCACCCTTTGTAACGTGATGTTATATAGCTAAACAGAGTTAAAAAGCGAACAGCAAAATAATAATACATAAAATGTATTATGTACTTCGTCAGCGCGGAATAGTTATTTTTTTATTATTTATATTAATTTCTAAAATAAAAGTAGCCTAAGTTACTCTATATGCATTTTAGTAAAAAGCGGTTATTTAAATACTACAAATACACTCCAATTTTATTTATCTGTATTAATCATTAATCATAATTTGTTATGTTAAAATTCTCACTAAAATGATAACGTAAGTGTGACAAATAAAATTTTTGTACTAAAAGATTATGTAGACTCATGTCCTTGTGTCCATGTGGGAATCCCCACTGCGCACTATTCTAAGTTAGATGTCAACAGGTATTGGCCAAACTAAATTATATTATATAATGATAAAGAATCTGCCAAAATGAAAACCCAATTTTAAGTAAGTTTTCCATAGGAATACGATTTTAATGCGTGATTTACTCTGGGGTTATTTTAAAATGAAACCGTAAAAATTTCTTAGATGAAGTAATGCGATAAGGTTATAATATAAATAGAATTTATGTTTAAAAATAGAAAAACAATTCTGTAATTTTGATAAAATATCGTCACGAGTACCAGGAGCATAGACGCGAGTGAGATATTCTAACACCGTTATTTTTTACTTAGAAATCCTTAATTTCGGGTAACTAACAACATAAAAGATAAAAGTGCCATTACATTTAAAAGCTTTCCAAATTCCAATGCATCGTATCATTGTCCAACTACATATTATCGTGTGTTGTAATAACTCTTCACTTTTTAATTTTTGCCATAAACAACTTCCCGCCAAAAGAGCCAAGGCAAAACAACAGCCTCTAAAAAGGCCGCGTCCAAATTCGATGGATGTCCGATTTTGTATTCTCTATGGCTTAATGAGTCATTAAAGTAATTTATGAGAATTCGCCGAACTCGGGTCGGACCATTGTGAACACTTAATCACAAAGTAAATAAATCATAGATAATCGCTATTCCTTTTGAGTGTGACATGGGTCTATGACAAACAATTTTTTTAGATAGAAGAACGTCTATGGCACTCTATGGATGCTAAGTGTCACAGTTCACAGATGATAATATAAATTCCTATTTGACATTGATAAAATGTTTTTGATTCTGGAGTTTTTAATTATTTTTTTATTTTAGCCAAACGCTGGTGCAGAATAGTAAAAGTCGTTTAACCGGTTGATCCTACAAAGGAAAGGATCCGCTCTCTAACATGCCATTCAAAACTCACTAGGTTATAGGTATTTTCAGAAAGTTTGCCTTGATTTTTGTGATATGCTGTTTTTTAGAATGCATCTAGATAAGATATTAGAATATATTATGTAGGTACAGAAACGACAAACGTTATATTTTTGTTTGAAGGACTTTTTATTACTCTTTGAACCAAATCCTATCTAAGTTACTTTTTCTCCTTCTTGCAAGCGTAATAAATAATTAATTCGAAAGAGAAAGACAAAACATTTTTTAACTATAACAGGAACACTAGGCATTTCAATCGTTTTATGAATAAGCAAGTAAATTCTAGATACGTATAATTATTTATTTATTGTGTATTATTTGTAAAAAAGCTAAAATGCTTTATCTGTTTTTTTTTACAAAAAGCATAAAATTTTATATAGTTAACTGACATTTTCAAAAGATGTAAGTAATTGTTTGCCCATTATAGACATATATATAATAAATTTGGTCAGGAACTGACGTAAAATGAAAAGGTGAAGGTTGGGAAAGGCAAGGAAGTTTGAACGACAAAGCCTGCGCGTGAGTTTCTTTTCGCTTTCCGGTTTCCGCGTCAACGACAATACAATTTAGTCCAATTAATAATTTATGTAATCAATGGGAATCCGATAAAAACATCCACTCATCTATACAGATAAATAAATTGGAGTGTCTGTTTGTAATATTAAAATAACCGCTTTTTACTCAATGCATATGTACGTATACACGGTACATACAATACCTACTACCAAATAACATCTTTTTAAATTTTTGTTCCAGCTAATCTCTACAACGGCTAGACTGGATTTTGACGGGACTTTCACTGGCAGATGGTTGATGTAATAACTTTGGTGGTGTAACTATTTTAGTAGGTAGGCTATTTTAGTTTTATTTAATTTTTTAAATTAAGGCAGGTGAAACCGCGAGGCATAGCTAGACTATAATAATATTATAAAGAGAAAAGGTTAACTTAATATTAACCCTCGTATCGAAATGTTTCTCTTTTTTAACCGGCCTTAAAAAAAACCAAAAAGGTTATCAATTCGACGTGTATTTTTTTTTTTACAAAAACAATTGCACGTGAGCGAGAAAGTGACAGAGCATTTGAGACATTGTATAAATTGAAGTAACGTTTATAAGTAAGAGTTAAAACTACTGGACAGATTAATAAAAATTCGTTGACTATATCCTTCCCATAAATTTTACTTACACTTGTAAAGATATACAGGCCTACTTAAATTTATTAAAATCGACTAAACACAAACATAAAATACTTTTTATTTAAAAATCATTTTCAAAAAATTTAATGATATAAGTATATTTAAATACAGTATTTGAAGGAATTTAAATGTTTCTTATCGATTTTTTTTGCAATTATTGAGGAGGAGTCAAATTGTATTTTAGACGTCAATACCGAATTAATTTACTAAATAATTTTAATTGGAGTTGTTCAAGGAAATTAAAAAACTGATACTGTGACAATAATGTTATTTCGAACTTAACGTTTTTTGTTCTTTTATAATTTCTATCTTTACTAAAATTATATGTAAATGCGAAAGTAACTCTGTTTCTCTGTCGCGGTTTCACGATAAAACTACTGAATCGAATTAAATGAAATTTGGTACACAGATAGTCTAGAGCCTGAGAAAGGACAAAGGCTACTTTTTAATGCCAAAAAAGGATTGTAAAGGGTTGAAAGGAGGGCATGAAAGGTTCTATTACATAGATATTCTGGTATCGTCATTTTTAGAGCTAAAAGCTTTTAGGCTATATAACATCACGTTACGACGAAGTTAATGCGGGTAACACCGCAGGATACAGCTAGTAGTTCTATAATTACTATAACATAGTATTCTATAATTACTATAACTATAACATAGTAATTATATTCGTCTTAAACTCGAAAATGAGTACCTACAATTTTTAATACATTTTGTTTAATATTAATAAAAAAATATATTTTTTATATTTATTCTACATAGAAGACACGGAAGTTGGTTAATATTTAACAAGTTTTTATAGCTTTGTTTATTTAGTTATTATTATTATTATTATAATGTTTGTTTAAATATTGTTTTTCTTGAGATCTATATTTTCGGTTTCCTGACAAAGTATGTACAAAATTACATAATGATTGATTAAGTAGTTTAAACTGAAAGAACCAGTCGCATTTATAAAATTAGAATAATGCTATGTTTCTCATATATTACTTTAATAAGTAATTACACAGTCCTAAAAGTACAATGAACTCTCCAAAAGTACGAAAAAATAATTCTACTTTTATTCTGTTCCTAGAGACATAATGAGTACCTTCACCTTGCTCCTAAGAGCTATGTGGGTAATATCGTGTCGTTGACACGTTAATTAAGAATACCTTTATCCCTTTTATTACTATATAGATAGATAGAGACAATTTATCCCACATTTCAGAAATTATCACAATCGTAATATTCCTAATAGTTAAGAGCCATAATGTTATAAAATCATTGAAATATATGAGTAATGCTAAATTTATAATAATATTTTTATACACATTGGATGGTTATAAACCAAAAATGCTATACCAATTAAATTAATTCATTTTTAGCACCAAAGATGTTTGCGGATTTTTTAAATAACAGTTGCTTAGAAAGAGAAGGCCACCCATATCAGTGCAATTTTTTTCAATTTTTGCAATTCACCATGAGACCATAGCTATAGACTATATAAGTACCCCATTGTAATATAATCAGCTAGATGTTTTGTTATCTATATCGAATACAAACCAAGGAATGGCCTTCTACCACGATGAACACTGAATAATGGAACGTCTTTAAACCGACATAATATTTGATATTATAAATACCTCAGGTAGGCATAACGACCCTTGAATAAGATGAATTTTAATTGTATTTCATTTAAATTTTAATGACTATTGCCAAAAAGGCATATTGTTCAAATTGAAAAAAATAATACTTTTTTTATGTCGTCTCTGGTCTCTGGTCCAGTGTTACGTTACGACTAATGTATTCTTTATTTAATTATTGACAGAATAGTCCATAGACAATAATTGAGGCGCATATCAGAAAGTACCACAGAAATTGATCCTTTCTATGATCTGAGGAAAGTACAGAGACTACAGACAATTTGAGCATACAAAAATAATGTTACAAGATTCGAGTGATATACCTAATGGTTTTTTAAAAGTATCTGTGACCTGCTTATTAATTTAACATGTGCACTATGATTTTTTTAAAAAAGATGAATTTGAAAAAGGTGTCGAAATTCTTGCGGCTTTTGAAATCTATTTGATTCATAATTCAGAACCAAACTTTAGTGCATCATCGTGTTTGCTCCAAAAATAACAGAGATGTGTCTGAAACATAAGATTAAACGCATCTTATGTTTAAGACAGTTCGTTTTTACATATATATACGTATAAACTGAAAATATATACAACAGATTCTGACTCATCAGTCTGAAGAAGATGCTTAATTCCAGAGAAATTCTACAAAATACTGAATCGCATAATGACCAATATTGCATAGTCTGTTAGTTCTAAATATAAAACACTTCATTTTGGTATCGAGTAGGCAACAACCTATATAATAAGACAAAGATTTATCGTTTTCAACGGCGAATACCTGCTGACATTCAATTTTTCTTAAGAATCAACAATCCGTTTTTAAAATAAAAAATATAGTGTCAAAGTTTAATAACTTGAAAAAATAAAGAGATTTTATGAAAAAAGATTTAAAAAAAGAACCAAAAGCGATAGTCAATGGAAAACCATAAGCAAAACAAACAACCGACTTGTGTTACAAAATGTCATTGTTGTACAGAATAATTTGCATTGTCCATGGTTGTCGTTAAACAAGGTCCCAAAGACAAAAGACCAGTCTATAGTTTACGTTTTGTTGGAAGAAAGTAAAAGTTTTCAAAGAAATTGAAGCATGACGCCTTTAACTTACTGTACTTCCAAAAGTTATCGTAACTATTGTTTCGATTATATACGAACGTTATTAAGATGTCAGCGTTTTCTATTTTTGCCTTAAGTAGTCAATAGTACCTAGTACCTACAGTCTCAAGTTTGAACTCACATTTAAAACATTTCTATATCAAAGCTTATCTTTTCATATATTTCTTTATTATATTATAATATTTCTTTGATAGTAGTGGAAAACTTCTAGAGCTTAATTGAAAATTCAATTGCGCGCTTGAGCCAAAAACTTGTTCGCTCCTTTGCACTTATAAAATCTATGTATTCTGAGGTTGCGTCAATGGCAGGTAATTAGGTACTAAAAAAGATGGCCGCTTGCCAAATCGGCTTCCTATAATATAACAATTATTGTATTACAATGAATTTTAAAGGGACGTTAGTTAGTAATATGTAACTTTTCATATTTATTTATTTAATTTATTAATTAGTAAATCCATTGTAATAAATGATATATTTTCAAATTTTATTTTGATTAAAACAAAGGGATTACAGTGGATAAAATATAATGATGAATAGGTTTCCATGAAAAATTCGTTGAACTAATAAATGAATACAATTTATGACCAATTAGCGACACGCTAAATTGTACATTTCACGGTCAAGGTTTCGTCGGAATATCAGTTTTTTTTTGGATTTCCTTTTTGATTATAATGTTTAATATCCACGTGGATTTATAATTTTTATTATTTATTTTAGTTATAAGAAAAATTAGGTAAGATTATATTTTGTTGTTGCCCACGACTTCTTCGCTCTGCTTTCGTTGCTGAATTTGTCGAACATCGAACTTTGAAAGATACATTTTGATAGTCTGAGTATATTCCTGTAGAAAGAAATGTTAAACTTTTGAAGCATTTGAAAAGCCGTATACAATAACATTATAAAGAGAAAAAATTTGATTGTTTGTATTTTTATTTATAATGAATGAACTCAAAACTAAGACGGCCTGGATGCCAGTCCCTTTTTGATTGACTTAGGTTATATTGTATACGCCACGCGGGTGGAACCGCGAGTAAAAACTATTGAATGATAAACAGTGACGGAAACGTGAGAATTAATTATTTCTTATATATATTGCGAAATCAATTACGATTTTATTGAATTTGTAATATGATTAATTTATTACGATACGCATGAGTTTGCGTATAAAAGAAATGTACGCTGAATAACCTCCCGAACGGCCTTACCTTCAGAACAAATCAATGTAAGACAAATTATATTTGAATAGTTAACCAATTTGCTGCCTAATTGCCGCCACGAAACCGTTACTTATTGTTTTTAAACAGGAAGTTATAAACTGCATTAGATTCAATTCATCACAGAGTATATAAGGTACCTAAGTTTTTAAATGTTCCAGTTTTTATATGTATTCATTACAAAAATAAATAATAAACGCTGAGTTTAGCGATATAACGCTGTAAATGAAGCTGGAAATTTGGGTAGTCACCCAACAGTTAGGGTGAGCCTTTTGTAGTATTTTAAAATATATTTTTTTATGTCTATGTAAAGTTTTAATCTACTCTTCATTATATCAGTAGATATTTGAACTGAATTCCTAGTACAACACACTTTTACGATATCTGTATTTACTTTTAACTTCTGACTCAGCCTGTAATGTATCTGTTGATATAAATTTTACAGCAACGGCACTTTTTCTCTTTTTGTCCATTAATTATCGTTACATAGATGTATGTTTTGTTTGTTGTAACTATTGCTTCCGTCATATTATGTTGCATTTCTATTATCTTACAACATTATTGTTCTCCATTATGGAAAATTTTTCGAATTCTACGGGATGATGACATTCACGAGTTTTGAAGGACTCTGAGGGTAAGACCTCGGAAAAACTTTTTAATCCCCGACGCAAAAGAAAAGTATCATGTTTGACGTGTCTATGTGTTTTTGGCTCTGTGGCATCGCAGGTCCTAAAGGAATGGAATTCGATGCATTTTATTTTTCTAATGTGATGGTATTTGAGCTACAATTTATGAAGATCAGTTGATCCATTCGTGAGATTATTTGTAATCACTTGTAGTCAGACAGTCCCGGGCATTAGACATTACACAAGTAGAAACTGGTGTGAGCCTTTTTTAGAACGATATTTCCAAATGTTCATAAAAACTACTTTATTATAATTTTTCTAAAAATACAAAAGTTCTGAGACCAGCGTCATGACCCCCACTAATTAATTGTAAAATCTACCATTTGTCTATTCGTTTAGACACCTTTTATAAAAAATAATGATGTAATTTATCCATTGTCTTGTTCATGAAACAATGGCTGTAACACCTGTAGAATGAATTAATGAATTACAAATAACTTACAACTTTTATGGTTGACATTGTAAACTAGGAATATTAAATTGTACAGATGTCTGGTGGTAACTTATAAAGAGTTAAGGCAATTATTTACTATCAAGAGAGGCTTTTAAACACATACACTCATATTATAAAGTGAAAATATTTGTGGTTTTGTTTGTAATAAACAAACTCAACTGCTGGAGCCATTTCTTTCATAGCTTTCATAATGACATGGTATGCTATATTGAATATGCCATCAGAGTCGCGAACAGTGCCTAAGTTAAGTTATAATTTATTAAATTCAAAATAATAGATCGTTTAGCAAGAGACACCGAAAACAGACTGTAATGAAATAGACATTGTCGAAATCGGTTCTTAAATAAATTATAAGCAGTGTAAAATTGGACCAGTTTCCTATTAAGATTATGAGTCATTTAAGGAATGGTTTGTTGCTAAGCGATTAAAACAACCAACACAGATTAATTAAAGCAATTCAAGAACCTAAGTGACCTTCAAAGTGACATCTGAACGAAACATGATTGTCTGTGGTACAATCTTGAATTTACCAAAGAGGAAAAAGGTTATTGTACAAATGATTTCAACTCAAATTAAGTCACGCATACGACTCAACCGAAATAGCACTTTGGCTTTGAATGAAAGATCGTCTAACAAGTTTCCGGTTATATTCAAATGCAAATTGCAGTCAAGTCCCAAAAATACGCGCAAAAATTGACAGGAACAAAGATAAGTCGACCTTTATCGAACCCATGCATTGTTACCACAGATACAAAATCTGTGAGTAGCTATTGCAGTGTGTTTAAAGCGACATACCTAATATTATTAACAAGGCGTAACAATAGAAACATTTATTTATAAATTATAATTCTTGTATCGCATTTTAAGAGCGTGAAATCAATCGGAGTTTTATTTGATATGCAATAGTATAGTAAATTAGTAACAACGCAAATAGTAAAAACATTACAATAGTCTATGGTAAATTACTTAATAGCTTCTGTTAAAAAGTGGTTGGTAATTGGTATATTTGGATATAGGAAACTTATACAACTTACCTAACATCGGCATGTGAACAGTAAAAATATATTTTATTGACCTACAAGCTAATTATAAGGCTTACGTGGAAACATAGACAATCGATGAGCATGGAAAGTGGCATTTGAAACAAAGAAAGTTACATCAGTCAACGTGAACTAGTTTTAAGCGGATATGTTACTATTTATGTTAAGTTTACAGTCAACGTAATACGTATTAAATGGAAACAGGTCATGTAACTAGTCTGTAACCAAAGATTTTCAGTTTGGTTATTCAAAATCATTCGATATCGGTTCTTAAAGAACAACATTCAAAACTGTGAATTAAATATTGAGAATTCACATTATAAAGATGTCATTTCCGACACGAACGGTTTCCGAATTATTGTTTATTCACCTAAGCTGTGTTTTCACAATGACTATACCTAACTAGGTGGTTTATAATCTATCAAATACTTCAATAAGTGGTTCGTTTTAAAGAAAGATTTCATTACAAATTAAAATTTTATAAGCTTTAAGGATGAGAAACTAAGTTTTCTGCGAAAAATGTTTTATTGAAAATTCCGTGGATGAACATTCGATTTATGGAATTACTATACTACACTCTTAACTATATTGCAAAAGTGCATTCGAATCGATTGATTGATTTATATCACAACAAAATCAATTTATGGTGGCCTCTAAAACATGAAGTTTTAAAACAAAGATATAGTTTCATAACGACAATGTTACGTGATTTTCTATTCTTATTCAATCCGTATTGTTTACGAAATAAGTATAATTGCAATAATTGTAATTACAACTGATTTATTCCGTTTAACCTTGTTCACAACATTACATTTTTCCTTTCTATCATACATTTCAGAGCCACACCGCAAACCGACAAAGTTTGTCTAAAAGGCTAGTCCATCCTACGGCGAAAAAAATTTTATATGACGATTTAATTAAAGTGCTAATGGTAAATAAAAAAAGAGAAGATATATGTACTGATTAATTGTTAATTTAATTAGAAATGATTCTTTATAAGCATAATAATGAAAAGAACAATTGTTCCATCCATACGATTTAATATGCAATCATAAATATTTAATTATCTATACAATGTATCTAAAAGGTAGCATTATGTTAGAATACACGTGTAATTTAAGCATTGTATTGATTTAATTTTATTAACTTGTGATGATTGGTAATCCTTTACAATGTAAGATACCAAAATTACGTGGCTAAACTTATTTTAGCCAATAGATTCAAGTAGCTTGTCGTTATTTACTTTTAATAAAACTTATGAAGAGAATAAAGAAACCAGCAGCATTATTTACAAAAAATATTAATTCTAACTTTCAAAAAGTTAACTTCACATTTCTAGTAATAGGAACTGAATTAACTTTTATTTAAATCTTAAATAATCACAAATTCTTCTGAAATTTAAGTATTGCGAATGTAAAGTTGACAATGTAATATGAAATGGAACGAGTCAAGAATTTTTTTTATAATATATGCGTTGACTATCTAATTAAAACTTCTTTACTTCGGAAGACTAAGTAAATGTCACTGAACATAGACAATTAATGTTGTTGTACTTGTTGCTGCAAACTGTCACAGCTCATTGGATTTAATAATAGAACATTTTAAACACCGACAATTCTTTGAAATTTTTATCTCTTTCTAATTTAAATAAGAAAATCCCTGAAAAGCTATAATACTTATTGTTTTATGAAGTGAGGGAGACAGCACTTCCCATTTAATAAGTTAGTGTTTTTCAAAATACATACCTATTATAATATTTTACTCTTGACTGAAATTAAATCGTGTCTAATAATCGTTTATAAAATATACACGGTAGGTACTATGTTGATGATATGAAATATTAAATAAGTTAAAATACAAATTGGACTGTTCTCAATTTTGAAATAAATTAAAAAAAAGAAGTGTCAATTCAGCTTTATTCAGCAAATTCTTATATAATTTAAAGTATAATTATATTAAACAAAAGACCAATAATTTTACCTCATTAGAAACTTAATTATAGTCACACGTCACAATTGTCGTCGGTTTTCGCATTTTATAATTGAAACAAAGTTTCCGACTATCAACTAAATATAATAATATTTATTTGTGTCATAGGTACTTGTTGAAAAAACCTTCATTGTGCTATTAACTAAACAGAACCACAGAATAAAATTCCAACAATCTCAGTAGTTCTTGACACAGTTTAAATCAATAGATAATATTCGACGTTCTGCACAATGTCTTTGTCAAGGAGTTGTATGTGTTTTATAGTCTGAAGTCTATGTTATGATTGATTTTTAATCTGTCGACCTAATTTCGAGCGTGACCAAGGTATGTTTTTACTATTTATTTACGATAACACATTATTTACTACGTACAAACATTAAATTTATATTAGAAGTTAAAGGTTGAAGTCCATGTTTAAATTTCAAGAAATTTAAACATGGACGAGCTAATTATACAAATGCGTGATAAATAAAATAGAATCGTAGGGCTGCCACTAGTGATCTCAAGAAAGTAATGTTCGATATATGTATATGTACATAATTAATACCGAAAAACTGAAAAAAAAACTGAAGTGTGACCACTAGAAAAAATATAGCCACTTAAAATCTCCAAATTATTTCTTTAAAACATTTTTATTTTACTTAATTTAAAAAAAAAATTAAAAACACAAATTAACATTAAAATACTTGATTCATTATATATATAAAGATTCCATCGAAAATCTTATTAAATACAAATTAATTGTTTTAAACTTTAATGTATGTATGTTTAACAGTTTACACAATAACTTAAATCTCAATTAAGATAATTCAGAGGTTAATTGATAAGAAATTGCACCGGCAATTAATTTTAAACGATGACCTACAACTATTAATATGTTAATAGCGCATTAGATACGTAGAACTCTATTTTTTAAATACAGATAATAAAACGTCAATAGACAATAGACTTTGGCGCCATTCTTTTATAGAGGAAGGAAATTCCTTTTACGTATCCTATGATGTATGTGGTTCTATTTATATTATCGTATGTTAACCACCATCGTACTCTCCGTTCCTCAAAGAGCATCGACCCAACAGCATCGGCTCAGCAGTCGTCAACATATTGTTTATTATACCCAAGTACCTTTAAAGTTAAATTTTCTGCTCAAACCTAGGAAACCTTTAAAAATTCTTGTATAAGTTATTCTTTTGCATCTTCCTTTGCAAATGCATCGCATATGAAATGAATATTTGTATTGTGAATCTAGAATAATCTATCATTATTTTTTAGTATTGGCCAAGGCTCTTATAGCAAGGTTTTCCGTTTTCTAGGAATCAAGTTACCTTTACTGACATTCAATATTAATTGCACAAAACAATACTTTTAAATTTAATTTCATTTATTGTAGCTATTATACTTACTAAAATTAATAGCACCTAACAATTGACGAAGGAATGTCAATGAATGTCAATGAGGTTACAATTGTTTCTTTTTACTCAAAAAATAATTTAATCTTCTCTTAATGATGCCCATGGCGCTAATAGTAAAAACTATTTTTTACTTTTAAAATTCTTTCATCGGATAGCTAAACTTCGGATATGCAGACGAAGTCGCAAGTAAAGGCTAGTATACATTGCAGACATTTAAAATATTAAAGTACTCTAATTTCATAAGTCGCTGACAGTGTTTGTCATAGATAATATAAGTAAATCCTCTTTGGATTAAACAAGAATCGATGACGCCATATGAAGCGGTTTCTATCTACCATAGAAAATTGTAATTGATTATAAATTAAAGCAATTTCCTCTAACAATGCGATTTTGCATTAAAATTATCATTAAATATTACATAATTCGTCATTACAACCGGTTACCAAAAACAAGTGTTAATTTTCTTTGACAGATGATGTCTTATTATTTTCCATTTTCCTTGAGAACTAAAGATTTTATACAAAGATGTGTTTGTTTCGAGACAAATTTGAAAATATATTTACTTATGTATAAAAGAATCTTTGGGGTTCAAACTTCAATGCAACATCTTGCTAAGGTATAAAACGTAAAGCGGCTATGTCAGCCTTAAAGGCAAGACAAGAAATATCTTCCGTGTCTCGCTCATCATAAGTTCTTTTCCATTTAGATTAGATATTATATTTTCATGTGACGTTAGCGAGAAATGACCGGTAATTACCCTGATTTTACGGTCAGTGATAATAAAGAATTATTAATGAAACCAATTTATCATGGAAAAAAACATAATAGCTTGGATTTTTTGCTTATAAGTAGATACCTCCTACATAATAAAAGCAACGTTTAGTTATTATAAACGTTTTTTGTAAGAAAAGCACGATAAATTTTCGATTGTAACATAAAAATAATTTGATACAATATGATCTGTTTCAAATGAGTTATTGATAGTGGGCGGCCCACTAATGTTGTAATTACGAGCAACGTAAAACCCAGAATTGATATAACAAACAATATTTTATAATTTATAGTCTTTATCAAGTTCTAAAGAGTGTACCTATCTACAAAGAGTTCATGGTGGGTTTTTCTCCATCTGTATCAGCGATCATTTACTTTGCAGGCGAGGATGTAATCAGGTTTCTGAGCCTACCTAACCGAACATAAGTATTTACGGAATTCAAACCTATGGCTTCCAGCACAACTTTTCATATAAATATTATAAGACGGAAGCGAATAACTGTTAATTAATAAGCTAGAATACCGCAAGAAATTTTGAAATATTGAAATTTTGAAATATTGAAATTTTGAAAGAAGGAATTAAACATGATATGCTCAATAACAAATAACGTGCAGTGAGAGAGAGCATTTGACTCATTGTTTAAAGTTGAGCAGTTTATAAGGGTGTGTAGCATAGCTAAAATCGACATATTGAGGCCTTAAATTCTTTATTAATTACGATGGACGATAAACCATAGCTCAAAGTACAAAGATATCGAAATAGGTGTATGAAATTGCCAAAATTCAATGATTCATCGATAAGATTTAAAATGCTATTTTGATATTTACCGCTATTAAACGGATATATTACTTGTATCAATAATTGAAAACTTGTGTAGGGTCAATTCATGACTCACTGCCATGTGGAAACTTATCGCCGGGTAGTTCAAAGACCGCGTAGAAAGCGTGCATCTTAAATATTATGTCACTAGAACTCTTATTACCGCTCTAAGTTATTTAGGTAATCATGCAATATATTCCTGTGTCACTTGAGTCTAACTTCGAATGAAACAAGGTTTACTTTTGAAGTGAAAATTAGGATTTTTCTGTCACGAAAAGCGTTACGGCCGCGTGATCCATTGCGATTCGTTTTGCCACTTCTATGTCCCAGCACACATTTAGTTTATTTTTTCTATTAAGTATATATTTAAGTATTAATTTTGTATATTTAACTTGGTTAAAGTTGGTCTATGTAACGCAATTTATCAGAGCCATTATCCATTGAGGTCCGCGGACTCTTGCCTTCCTAACACTTGAAGCAAATTTGTGTTCTCGGTTCTCATTTATTTATGTTTTTTCTTCTCTTTTGCCTATTTTTTACTATTACTTTGTTCTAGATTTTTCCATTTGGCGATATGGTCGTCCAGTCCATAAAATTAAATATTAAAGAAATGGTTAATGTTGTGGCGACTTTTGACATTTTTAATGTATTGAATTGAATTCTTTTTTCACAATTGGAGCAAAACAATAATCTTTGCGGATGTAGAACTGAAGACGACTATAGGTTTTATTAATGGAACGAATCATTGTAAAAACACATTAAAATAATGTTCAATAATTCAATGTTACTTCGAGCATTCTCTACCATTTTTTTTTATTCATTACCATTACATACATTAATTACCTACTATTGTCTATACCACAGAACAGTTAAAAGTCACCTACTATTATCTATAGATATTTATTGCAAAAATGATATAGATAATTATTACGTATATTTAAACCTGCTTATCTTATTATAATCTAAAGAATTTTAAATTCATCATAATTTCTCTCCTTATATTTTGTATTTCCTTCAACTAAATAATTCAGGTACCTACCTACTTCCCCTTTCATTTTGAATCATTAACTATATGTATAATATATGTCTGGTGTGCGGGTGTATGTGTAGTGTATATGTATATTTATGTACTGTAGTATTTTATGTGTATGTACCTATATTCATTGTAGTTTATACTGAAATATTTTTTAATATATATTATTGTGTGTTTATGTATATTATGTGTGAAAAGATAATTAGATGTAATACCTGAAATTTACAAAATGTCTATAAAAAGTATATAGCCCTGTAAAATTATGAATAAGCTCTCTTGACAATTGTAACAATTAATATTGGGAGAAGCCACTGACTCCTGAGATACGGGCTTTATAGCCTAGTTTGGGTGTCAGAGTCTTCATAGGATTTCTGTAATTACAAAGATGTCAATAAAGATTATTATTATTATTATTATTATTTCACGATACGAAGCAATTTTGTTCGTGGTTTTCTATCATTTTTTATCCTTAAACAGATGAGCTGGTAGATTTAAAAGTTTTTAAATCTGGCGCTTTAAAAACTATAATAAAAAATAATCTGATAATTAAATTTTTGACACTTTTTTTAAATTTCGTATTAACTTCTATACTGTTCTACTTAGATTTATTTTAAACATATACAATTAATATGGAATGCTACAAGTGAAGCTACATTTGAAGAAATCTCCGACATGATTACTAATAAAAATATCTCATTCCTTCATTACATTACTTTGTTTGGGAGCTAAGATGCTGACAGACACATCCACAGACACACAATACACCTCTTTTACCGTCGGAGGTTAAAAGCTACGATATTGAACGATCCGCTTCGTTCTTGCCAAATACATTTGCAATGAGATATTGTAGCATTGACTTAAACTGTGTACAGTAGATACCTACATAGTTACAACTTACAACACTGTAATTGTTTTATACGATCGGCTTATGATAATATTATGTTTTGTTAGAATTTTGTACGCTAACTAAACAGTTTAATAAGGTTTCTCAATAACATTTCTTTGAGATAGGTATAAAATATTTTAATAGTACCTACATACCTACTCTACATAACATTCAGAAGTGGTATAAAGTATAAACAATACTGTAGTCTTAAAAACATATATAAATATTAAATACGAATTAATAAGTTTACTAAAGTTTGTAAAATTTAATCATTTTGTATAGGTATAAATTTTGTTTTTATATTAATAGTGTGTGTGTAATTGTATATTAATAGTGTGAATCTATTTGTAATATCCGTGAAATATTTTAACCACGAATTCTTTTTCATGAATGGTAACTAACTACCTACATTTCTCGGAACTAATATTTCAACCACTATCGCGAAGTTAAAAAACCTTGATCGCTTTTCGCAGTTGATACTCGAATGCGTAATTAGGTTAATTTATTTGAGAATATCAATGACTATTGAAACAGTATGTAGAAATCATATAGTTATACTAAAAAAATCATTAATGTTCCACTGTCTACAACACAACCAGTAGTTCCTGGTATTGACAACCAAAGAAACTTCAGCTTTATAATTTTAGTATAGATCGGAAATATTAAGAATAGTATAAAATTGCGTTTGGCTGTTGTGATATTAAAAAATAAAAATGTAAAAATATTTCCGTGAAAGGTCAGTTTTTTCAAACGAATTGTTATTTTCCAAGCGAGAAAAATAAAACAAATAGGTATTTCACAATATTTTTACATGATTGAATAAAATTACAGATCCATGAAAGCAATCAGGGGAAAAAGTGGAATGTTTCTATGATGATCGTTAGACCTTCCTCTCTTTAAATTAGGATACACAGGTAGGTACCTACCTACTACCATTTTTTGCTATTTACCTCAGTTTTGATAAAAGTATTCGTATTGTTATTCTTCCGTTAATTTCGCGATCAAATAATGGCTCTAGGTTTTTTCTTTAAAATAAACGAATGCTTTATGATAAATTACAATCGTTGAAATTATTTATTTTCAACAAGTCGACGGAGGTGCAACCTTATTAAAATACCAACGACACGAGACCTCTTACGTTGGTAAGAAATCTCTTATTTTTTAACGCAGAATAGAATTTATAAAAATATCTTGCATAAATTCTATTCTATACAAAAAAGTAACTACTACTATAAACTCGAAAAAAGTAGTTACAAATATTTACAGCTAGGTATTATTAGGGTATTACGCGTGAGATTCATTAAAAAACATTCTACAAAAGGTAACTTTTTTTCTTTTTAAATAGACGTTGATGATTAACTTTTAAATTTCAAAGTTTAGTGCTTAGTACACGGTGACCTTCTCGGTTTTGAAATATATTGCAGCACCAGTGTTTTGCATTTTTTTCTTAACTCGGATTTCTTTGTTAATTGTTAGCTAGTCTCCAGGTAGACTCATCTAATAATAATACCTACTAGGTTTGGCAAAGTCCCAACTAAGCCCGAGTTTGACAAAAAGAAATAAGACTTGGTACTGTTAATATACACTATTTTGTATTTATAATCATGTCAGCTGGTATTTTGAAAGTGAGGCAAATTTTGAGAAAGTTCGACACAACTTTGAACAATGCAATTTCGTTTAAATTTTAATTTTAGTTAGGTACTACTGGCTAATAGAATAGTCTGAGGTAATTCTAGTCGTGGGAATTACGATATTAAATAACCCAGTGCATTTTAGAAACCGGTCCACCTTGAGTCTTGTCAATATCCTGCAAGTATAATTTAGAAACTTACCGATTTGAAATCGTCCTCAATCCTGGTCTTCGACAGAAAACCAACAAGGATAGCGAGTTGCCCGCGGTTGAAACCAAAAACAGGGCGAGGAGTAACACCTCCTCAACCAGCTGGTCCTTCGGTTCCATCCCCTCAGTCAACGCTCGTCTACTAGACAAGAGTTTAAATTGTTCCATATAGTCATCACTAACACTGACACGCTACACTCTCAGTTTAACTGCAGTAATCGCGCTAAGTTTTGAGAACACGCTAAACCATTCGGCAGCGTCTTTCTCCTTTCGCTGTCCGTTGACAACTGAACTAAACGTTGGTCGTTCGTTGCCACTTGCCAGTCGGCTAACCGACTCTTCCAAGTTCCAAGAGCTGATTTGACCAAAAAGCGATAAAAGCGCTGAATTCGATCGAGCTGTACTAGATTTACAAATATTATTTTATTGTTTTTTTGAGGCGAAAAATCTTCATTAAGTGACCAGATAGAAATTAGAACTGTTTCAGTAATGAAATTTAACGAAAATCCCTTAGTATTTTCTAATCGAGGAATAGACTAGAGCAGAATAACTAACAATTATTAAAATTGCACTGGAATTGCATTCTAACAAGCTTCTATCCAAACTGCAAAAACTTAGAGAAAAATACTATGTAAAATACCAATTTCATATTGTCGTAAAATATAAATACAGAGTGACACTTAAACCTAGTTGATTAATGCTTATTAATATTTTTGCTTATTTCATAAAATTCAAAAAGTTAAAGCGCTTCATTTGGCACACAAAATCTCGTATTTCTATACTACACATCTGCAGCGCTAAAAACGACATTTTGGTTATTTTTCTGGCATCATATCCCCACGCTTCATGCCACTTGTGGAATACAAACATTCATTCCATTCCATACTTTTAAGAAATAAGAACCGTTAAAATGTAAAAATATAACAACCCTTCGATCTGAATCTAAAATATTTTTTTTAAATGCTACTCTGTATTAATCAGAGAATCTAATTTTCTAGAGCTTTGTTTTTAACTGACATAAATTAAAAAGAGGAGGTTCTTAACGTTTTTTATAGTCGTATCCAAAATCAATAATCGATTTCGGATTTATCTTTCGTTTTGTTCCGTTTTAAGTGACGTATTGTCATGTCACTAAAATCGGTTCTTTATTGTTTCTAAACATTGTTTACGCGTTGTGCGTGCTTTGCGTAAGAATTATTTACGTAGAATTAGGACGAAATGACGAAATCTCTTTACCACGCGTATAAAATTATTATGGCTTCATTCCCCTATATGGGGTAAGACGGTAAGGTTATATGTATTTAACTGTTATGTATAAATTATATAGTATACACAAGTATCGAAAATATTATATTATATTCGATCGTAAGAAAGCTTTCACCTCAGCCTCTTAGATTAAGTTACCAGTTACCATCTCTTTTTGAAACATTGCTTCCATATTAGTAAACTAAAAACTAAACTGCTACCTAAGACTTAGGGTTGCCAACCGCAAATTTAAAAAACTAAGATTTTAAGTCGGAAAAACCAGGACAATTCAGTTTAAAAACAGGACGCAGTAATAGAGTTGCTATACAGAGTGAAAATAGATGAAATGACATTCGAGTAATGTTTCAAATCATTATTTTTATAGCAAAAGTATTCGAATAACCGCTTAAAAAGCCACTAAAACTATTCAGGACTTAAACTTAAAACAGGACGGTTGGCAACTCTAACCTAAGTATATAATAATTATGATTGTATAATGAATAAGATTGTTATAGTGAGGCAATGTATTTTTTATAACACAAACTATAAAATAATTTTAATAATATAGTTAAGATACAAAAAGCAGGTTAATTAAGTGATCATGGGCGACGGCAGAAATAATTTCCAGGTGGTGCAGATTTTAGTTTTCTTACAATCTTCGCCGTATATTTAATAAAATTATTTATATTAAAAATTTTAATATTAATAAAAAATTGAAATTTTAGTCGGAAACATCTGAAGCCCGGTTTATTTTATGTTCGAGACATTTACAAATTTCTGACTATTCATTATGAATTTATTTTATAGGTACGGCTTTTTATTTCAATAATTCCTCTTGATCCCGAGATTCCCATGGGGTGCAAGTGCACCCCCTGACACCGTCCTGCCAGCGCCCGTGTAAGTTTCTTTGGAACATGCTTGTAAGTATTTCAAATTTTAATATCCGCGATCTCATTTTTTTCCCAGGGTTGCCTGGAACAGATCGCTTGTAATGCCGCCTGTTGCACGCTTATTTATTTATTTTTGCTGTAAGTATTGTTTTTTCTAGTGCAACTAAGTGTTAATAAATAAATAAATAATATGCCTACCTACTAGTGGATCCCTCGCTTCAAAGTTCCGAATAATATTCGGAACTTTTTCCATAGAAAATGAAAATTGGGCGAAGTGTATATTTTATATTTAATGTAGTTTCTATATTTTTTTTAAATAGTAAATTGCTTGAAATATATCGATTTCATAACTTGAGTGTTGTTCGTATTAAGTACAAGATTTGTATAATGTTAATAATGGCTTCCGTTTTTCGGTTTAACACCATTTGTCTGCTAAGTGCAATGTTTATTTTTAGGTTTACTACCAACATATTATGTTCACAATATCTAATTTATATTAATATACTAGCGACCCGCCCCGGCTTTGCACGGGTATAAAACATATATAAAAACCTTCCTCTTCAATTAATCTATCTACTAAAAAAACCGCATCAAAATCCGTTGCGTAGTCTTAAAGATTTAAGCATACAAAGGGATATATGGACAGAGAAAGCGACTTTGTTTTATATATGTAGTGATTACAGAGAAACTATTTATATTATATTAAGGGTACCATACCACAGGAAATATTTTTTTAAATATTTTTAATTTTTAACTTATTATTATTTTAGAGTATTTTGTATTCCAAATTTTAAGTTATAATATATTCTTAGTTGTTTATTAATTTAAACTATTTTAGGATATATAAATCATTAATTTTCTCTTAAAGATTAAGCTTGTAGTTTCATTTTATCTTGTTTATATTTATATTTTTGTAATGAATAAGTTAAAAACTACTGGAACTTTGAAAACTGATGAGAAGCTATACTTTCTGAGTGACTAATATATTGTGTACGCCTTCATAGTCGTTTCATAGATTAAAAGCTAGTGAAATCTCTTCACCCGTATGTTGGGTCTTTTCGCTGATCATTTCCTTTACAGGCAAGGCGATCCTTCTGCACCAACCCAAATTAATTAATAAGTTCGTTTATCCAGCAAGGACCGCCGGTAACCGCAACATGCAGATGCAGAACCACGTCACCACGCAGTTTTAGTTACATTTGTCAAAGAAGCTACTATTATGAAATGTAAACATTTTTTCAACGCCGATAAATCTCAGACAAGTCATTAATTTGAATTTGTGGCATTTGGTGGAATTATATAATGATAATTGTCGTGAGATCGAAATCATTTCCACATTTCCGCGGAAAACGATTCGTCGTTTTGCTCTTGGAACCCTTCCAATTGGTCGTAATGCATACAGCTATTGAAAATTGTGAATGAAACGCAATATTAATAAATTTGTATAACTTTTCATGAACGGGTGAGTTTTACATTTGTTATTTTTAACAAAAATTTTAACTTGCGTCATGTTTGAGATCACAATATTTTAATTCCTGAACGAAGGTTGTTTTTTCCGCTTGAGCCGCAGAAATTTTCATGGATTTAAATATACTTATGCAAGCGTATGCTTTTCATCCTGATGTGAAGTTCCGTAACCGTATGTTCGATTGGTTCTTTACTATAAAGTAGGTGAGTTTTCTGTGTCTTTGAAACATATTATTTTAATTTTCGAGATAATATCAGGATTCAATAATTGACACGCATCAAACGGAGACAGCACAGTGATTTCTCCTAAACTAGAGTTAACAGTCTGTCCAGCGATGAACCAGAAATGATAAACTCTATCACAAGTATCATTATAAACTTACATGGCTAATATAGGATAGGCTGTCAACAGTTAAAACCATCCCAAGATTTCTATAGATAATTTTAACAAAAAAAAAAACGACTTTAAATTGTGACTCTAAAACTACTGAACAGATTTTGATGAAATTTAAATGGAGACCACCAGTTTTCAAATAAAAGAATCATCAAAATCGGTTCACCCAGTCGATAGTTCTGAAGTAGCAAACATTTTTTTTTTAATCAGTCGAATTAAGAACCTCCTCCTTCTGTCTGTCGCGCTTTCACTCCAAAACTACTGCCCCGAATTAAATGATATTTGGTACACAGTTTAGAGCCTGAGAAAGGACATATGCTTTTTAATGCAAAAAAGGGTTGTATAAGGGAAGGGGATGAAAAGTTATATGGAAGTATCGTCATTTTTAGAGCTTAAGAGGATTGTGAAGTGCCGATACGCGGCGTGAGTAGGTATTTAAAAAAATGCTATCTCTTTCATACCGCTTTGCCTCACTCCGGGCGTGCGATAGAGAGAGTTGCAAATCTTAGAGGCAATTACCTATATTTCCTTTTTAAAATAGTTTTGGGCGATAACGTTTTTACCCCCCTTAACATTTACGAAATGAGATATCTCTTTAGATTCAGTACACCTTAATATAGGTCTGTACGTTTTTATTTTTTAGTAATTCAGTTTAGTTTAATTTTAAAAAATAAAAACGCTAGAGGAAGATTTTAAGTCAAAAATATAGATGTTTGGATGCTAATAATTTCTATCATACGTAAAATTACTTTAAAATAAAAACGTATGGACCTAGTTTTTCATTTTATCTACAACATTTTCAAAAATTATGAAAATTAGACTATGTTAATGGGGGGAAAACGTTATCGCTTTTTGTATGAAAATGTCACACAATCTAACAGCTTCACAATCCTCTTAAAGCCTTTAGGCTATATTACATCACGAAGTTAACGCAGGTGAACACGCAGGGCATAGCTAGTTTATAATAAATTTTGTAGAATGTTCTTTTAATCGATTGGTTCTATGATTCCATAGCAACGCCCTTCAATACCCCGCGGGACTTAAATTGCATGTAGGTATAAATGTCAGTCTAACAAGCACACGTTCTGAATTAATTTAGGCATTATATAGACACAGGTAGGTGCAGTGTGGGCATCACTCATTCTCATCACGTTGATTGACTTTAAAATATATTTAAAAAGCGTTAATTAAAAGAACAACAAAATATTGAGCAGAAGCGTAACAAACTCACATTCGCATTTATAATTGTATAAAATTATAATTTTATTATTGATTATTTGTAATTATTTATTTAATAAGAAGTGCTTTTTACTAAATGCATATGGATGTATGTAAATATACCTAAATAACGTTTTTTACAATTTTTATCAGTCTGTTCGTTCCGGCTAATCTCCGAAACGGCTTTACCAATTTTGACGGGAATTTCACTGGCAGACAGCTGATGTAATAAGGAGTTACTTAGGCTTTTATTTTAAAAATTAATATACATAAATAAATAATTTTAAAAATACTATTCTAAATATATCTACATATTATTATTTTGCTGTTCGCTATTTTACTCTTTATAGGCTATAAAACATCACGTTACGACCAAATTAAAGCGGGTAAAACCACGAGGCACGCCGATAATATACGAAATACAATCTCTTCTTCTCTTAAATTTACAAATACAGCAAAACAGAACAAACAAGAGAAGCAAGAGTAAATTATACGCTTTGTAATTACATATTTATTATACATATATTACCAATTTCAATTGATATTTTAGCGTACTGATCACAGTACCCACGCCTCCCACACATGACGTCATTGGGCTCACTGACCAAAAAACTTTTAAAAAGGCATTCTCCGTGTACGGTATTGGCTTTGACCCAAACAGCCGTTCATTGTTCTATGACTCTTCAAATGAGCGACAGATCGCATGATTTGCCAAATCAAAGCTTGGAATATAGTATGTCCAATTTTCTTCAGATTTATTACTCTATACCGCGAATTAAATGATGTTACATCGACTTGACCAATAGTCAAATTTGACAAGAAGTTAAAAATTTTAAACTCTAGTGGAACATTGGGTAACACATTCCCGAATCTGTTTCATTGATCATTTAATTTGCAGATAAGTATATGATCAATCTTTGCCTGCTTGAACGAAACATTTTTTCGTAATTTTCATAGTTTTTAAATTTGAAACACCATGTATACCATTTGTATGAGTCATTTCCTGGCAGCATCTCTGATTGTGGCCATTACAATGTCACCTGAACCTTAACGAATTTAGGTCACAGGTAGCTAAATTGAATATTATTAACAATCTCTGAATATAGAAACAATATGAAAATTCTCTAAAAGTTATATACATTTTATATTTGCACTGGGAGCAAATTAAGCATTTTCTGTACTATTTTCTAAATCTTTTCAAGAATCACGTTGCTAAGCATTTAAATGTATTTTTTTCTTAAATTGGGTAACTAGTAACTATCATGTTTAGAAAATAAGATAACGAGAAGCGAAAAAGCGTATCGAAAGAGTTCTAATGTGTCGACGCGCTTAGTTTAAACCACAGGAAACCCGAAAGCTGGCTCATATTTCGGCCAACGCGTTAGTATAGCAATACAACGCGGTCATGTAGCCAGTATTTTGGGTGCGCACCCTAACGACTTTGATGAGCCTTTTGTATTTTTGTACATACATTTAAGAGGATTGTGAAGCTGTTAGATTGTGTGACATTTTCATACAAAAAGCGATAACGTTTTTCCCCCATGAAAATAGTCTAATTTTGAAAAAAATTGGAAATGTTGTAGATAAAATAAAAAACTAGGTCCGTAAGTTTTTATTTTAAAGAAATATTGCGTATGATAGAAGTTATTAGCATCCAAACATCTATATTTTTGACTTAAAATCTTCCTCTAGCGTTTTTATTTTTTAAAATCAAACTAAACTGAAGTACTAAAAAAGAAAAACGTACAGACCTAGATTAAGGTGTACTGAATCTGAAGAGACCAAAATTATCTCATTTCGTAAATGTTTAGGGGAGTGAAAACGTTATCTCCAAAACTATTTTAAAAAGGAAATGTAGGTAATTGCCTCTAAGATTTGCAACTCTCTCTATCTCACGCCCGGAGTGAGGCAAAGTGGTATGAAAGAGATAGCATTTTTTTAAATACCTACTCACGCCGCGTATCGGCACTTCACAATCCTCATACACATTATTGCAAATAGATAAAATAAAAATTTGAGTTTGTAATTAAAATTAAAATCATACATAAACAATATTTTTAGATACGGCCACGTATCAGGCGCCAATAGGTATGAATCAACTCATTCATGCAAATTATATTTACGTTCATATGTTACTAGCGTTGATACGCGGAGGACATTTTCAATATAAAGTTAATAATACATTTCATTCATATCGCGAAAGCAAGCTGGCACATGGGACAACACAAAAACAAATTAATAAATGTTTTGATTAAAACAACCTCAAAACGCAGTGAAAAATAAATTTTGTATTATAAATTAACTTACAATTAATAAAAAGACACGTCTGATAACCTCCTTTTTGGTTTTTTTTGAAGGTCGGTTAAAAAACTTAACGAAAACGGTCCATTCGTTATGCCACAGAGATCAGATTCACACAGAACATCAAATTTGTAACACCCTATTTTTCCTTGGGGGGTTTCGATGACTCGGACTTCATTTTTTATAAATCCTTCTTTAACCTAGCTATTAAAATTTAAATTCTTATCATAGCTCCCTTAAAGAGTTTGCTAATCTCGGCATAAGTATCGTTTCAGACTAGCCTATTGTTAAACAGATAAAGATACTTACAATATGACGCGCAGATAAGATGGTCCAGGCGCAAATTCTTTACTAATCCCTTACATAGGCGTAATGCGTCATACCACTTTGGTTGATTATACCAATTATTTCGTTACTAACCTACATTGCTTGTTATATTTTCTGAGTCAGTCTAGTAACCCCGTTGTTACTTCCACTTCTGAGTCTACTGTGTTTGTAGATATTTTATTCCTTAAAATATATAAGGCCTCATGGCTAAGCGGTTTATAGGCCTGCCGCGAAGCCTGAGGTATCGGGTTCGATCCCCGAATACAATTTATAATTTAATTTGTATTTGTATTCGGTCTCTGGTAGGGCTGCCACTTGCCGGACGGGGTGTCATAAGTGGCAGGGAGGAGTGGTTTAATTTTTACAGGCTTGCCTGCAGAAATGTAGTCTACTCCAAAGGGAACGAAAATACAAAGAATGCATTAATTTTAACATCACAAATAGATTCAAATTTTCATATCAGCATTAGGTACTCTTCTGTGACTTCATTTCGTTTCTGGATGGATAATTGAATTTTTTAACGAAGTGAACAGACAGTGTTACCAGTAAAATAAAATTCAGATTAAAGATACACTCATCACTGGTTTCTTAAAACCTTTAATTAAAATTAAAAATTTATTATATATTTTTTTTTGATGTTATGTATTACATAAGAAAATAGGAATAGTATCTATTATACATCCGGCTAAGACCATTTACACGTTATTACATAATTGGCATGGCAACATAATTTACAATAAATCATGATAATGTATAAAACATGGGCATTAAATGCGTAGGGCTAAAATTTACATAAACGACTCATTTATGAACCATTCAATTACAATTATCTACCTACTAGTAAAATTAAACAATGTCAATTGTCATGTATAGATAAATGTATTTATTTAACAATTTTTTGATTATTATTTATTGATCGTTTGGTTTTTAAAAGTACTGATATATTTCTTTACAGTCAACGGGCCTTATTACAAAACATAGACTAAAGATATGTATATACAATATTACAGTATTAGTTGCTATGGATACTAAACCAAAACAAGTCATTTTTGTATGAACATTAGACTTGTATCCTAGCAACCAATACTGAAACATCTTTAGTCCATGTTTTGTAATAACGCTCCCAAGGGTTGGAAAAAATACTATAAAGTGATAATTGAACTTACATTTCTTTGTTACAGTACAATCTTCTTGGACTTGCTAATCTTGAAACATGTCTAAACTGCTGCGTCATTTTCTAACTACGTAAAACTTCGCAAAGATCTTTATTTATTTATAATTTAGATTGCTCACAGGGGCTACATTAAACACGCAAGAAAAACACAAAAACAAAGTTAAATGCCCCCTATTCGTAAATTAACTACAGGCAATCGGTCCTTTGAGATTATACGATAAATAAAAACAAAATAATACAAACAAACAAAAAATATCAATCACAAAACCAAGAAAAGAACTAATTTTTTTAAAACTTATTATAGGCTAAATCTCAATGTAGCAACGTTTATAAATAAGAACCTATAGTTTTAACTTAAAATAAAATGCCGTATAAAAAATACTATCGAGTAGTTATCCTTACTAATATTATAAATGCGAAAGTAGTTCTGTCTGTCGTGGTTTAACGCCAAAACTACTGAACCGAATTAAATGAAATTTGGTATAAAGATAGTCTAGAGACAGAGGGATAAAGCACCAGGACCCCACAGCCCAAGTGTTTCCACACCAAATGCTGCACACTGATCATCCTAGGGTTGAATATTTGCGAAACTTGGCCTGTTCTGCTGCAGAAGCCGCCTCACCAGCACTAACCATGGTTCCGGGAATATGGGATGGAGCGGTGGTATCGGCACATGTTGCGACCCATCTCTTAATTCAGCTGTTTGTTTTTAGCTATTATTCAATGAGTATATATTTTTGAACTTGGAAAACTCATTTCTTTTGATGAGAACTTTTCTGCAATTCTTGTCTATAAAAGATACTACCTGTATGGATGTAAATTATTTTACCATTCGCGCCAATTTACTGTTACATTCATATAAGCGCCTGGTACATTGTTTTGGATATCGACTGGTTTTGTAAACAAACAGCGCGCCGCCCAAACCTCTACTCAGCTTTTTTTTAAATTTTAAATATACGATGATAAACTTACTCTTGTTGAAATTATATCAACGTGGAAAAAACTAAGATAAAATTTTTCCCTAATTTTCCTTACGTCTATGCTCATCAAGTACTGAAATAAATTGCTCATAAAACTGAAGTTAAATAATTATTAAAGGCTTCATTAAAGTTAATTACGTTGAGTGATGCCAATTCGCGTACCAGTGATTATGAGTTGTACATTTCCACTTAGCGTTGGAATCATATGAATTTCTAAGAGTTCTAAATTAATGATTGAGTTGTTACTGTACCTAAATTAAACAATTATTTAACTTAATTTGCACATAATTTACATCTATTTTAGGGTAAAGAATTGGTACTTTTTATATCAATCTACTTATACACAAATTTTGAACACTGAGTCAAATTCAAAGTATACTTTGATTGAAGTTAGGAATCCTTTATTAATATAATAGTAAAGTCTTTCAAAATAAATAATACTGTAATATAATATATATATTACAGTACTATAATAAAACTTCATTAGTAAGTTTTCTGTATCAGATTATTTTTTCGGAGATGGATAATTGTTGATTTTTAAACCCCGATGCAAAAACTCATCTCCTAAACCAATGGACTAATTTCGATCGGTTTTTTCGTTTGTAAACTGACGTCATTGAAACGGATTTTAGGGCAAGCCAATCTTAAAAAAAGATTTATAAAGCTATTCATGTCGGGGTTTTTTTCATGTTTTATCAATGTAATATACCTATTTACTAGGAATGCAAGATTGTGCAACAGTTGATAACAATTAAAACAATTACTTTACACGTGTTTATCACATTTAAATCATACTTTGTGGTATAACAAATTTATAATAATAACAGCGGAGTAAAACTGTATTTAAATAAATAGTCATAAAATAGTAGTATCTATTTTGAAAAAATGTATTATTTTTGGAATTTTACGTACAACTTGTAAGTTACGCACTTCTTGCTTTCATATCATGTTTGTCTAGAAGAGATCTCATGTTAGCAGTAAGTAACTCTATCTCATCAATTTTACATAACACGTTTCAATATTATATTTAAGTTCCATAGCGAGAATTGTGGAGAAATATATTTGTAGGTTTTGTTATAATAATATTCACTTTCCTTTAAAATAACACACGCCTTTCCATTCATAAACGCCTGGTACTATGTTTTGGGTATCCGACTGTTTTTAATAAACAACAGATCCCAATCAGGCAAAGAAAATTTTAATAATATTCGTAGATGCACCCAAATTATTTATTTTTAATAATCTTATTTTCGAAATGTGTGTTTGTTTATTTGTTACATCTTCACTTACACAGGTTATGAATGAGACTTTAAGCTTTAAATTTGTTTTTTTTTTAGTTTCGAACTTTGATGTCGTACGAGAATGGTCTGGAAACATTTTTTTTTTCTATTCAAACAGCGAATATTTTTAGTAAGACAATTCATTGTGTTGCGCAGAAGTTTAGGCTCAAAAACAAAAAATGTTTCGGTTGTGTAGGTAGAAGGAGAATAGATCTCTTTTTCTGCTCCTTTTTCTCCTGTCAACCCCACAGTTACAGCTTAAATGTGCTTCTCATAGAAAAAATCAACAGCCCTGCCGCCTTTGAACTTTTGTTGTACCTACTTCAAACACGGAATTTTAATGCAACAGGATGTTACATTTGAAACATTAATACTGATTAAATGATATAATATACGAAATAAACTAGCACTAACCAGAACCAAACTTCATAAATAAATGTTTTTCGTTGAGAAGTATTTCAAAATTAGTTTTAGCAAGTCACTTAAATACACAAGGACTTTCGCAAATATGTATTTTCAGTCAGTCCTCACTCAGTCCAGTACATTTCAAACAGTTATGACTTATGAGATAATATTGTTTGTAAGTTATTACAATACCTACTATTAATAGAAACATTATTTACGTAATTATTCGATGTCATAATTTTATTTAATGTCTGCTTAAATGTAGGTAATATTAATTTTTATTGGTGTATAATCTCACGTTCGATATAATATGGGTAACATAGAGTTCTGTAACTTTCGATTCTTCCATCTAAGGAAGTCGCCAGCTGATGACCCAGGAGATGGCAACTCGATTATCGAAGCCCAAGTATATACCCAGTTTTTTTGTTACAGTGTTTATAACAGATTTTACCTAGAGACTATATAACTGCGGATAGATTAGAACAAATGTCGCAACAGATAAGTAGTGTGACGCCAACTATATTTTATAGTGTGACAAAAATTAAATCACTTTTTATTATGCGTGTATTTGTATCTTGATAACTGAAACAATAAAAATTGCTAGATTTGGCGAAATGTTTATCTTCTATATATAATAGACGTGAAGCAAAACTTTGTAAACCTTTTACAAAAATTGCGTGAACGGATAAACGTGAAATTTAGTACAGTTAAAGTTTATATGGAGACGAAGTGCATAAAGCTATTTTTTAACCGACCTTCAAAAAAAACTAAAAGGATTAATTCGACGCTTATTTTTCGTTGTAACGTGAACAGCTATAGAAAACTCGGTATCTCTAAATTTATTAAACAAAACACAAATTACAATAGTGTTTTTTAAATTCTTTATTTTATGTGCAACGTAATATCCGAACAATTAAGTTGAATAATAGAATAGTCGGTTCTCTAATTACCCTACAGGAACACACTATCAGTATATAAACTATATGTTAATCCAGAGCATATTTGCGTGCCTAATTTCATTTAAATCCATTCAGTCGTTTAAGCGTGATTAAGTGAACACCCAAACATCCTCACAAACTTTCTCATTAAAAAAAATTAAGTTGGACGAATTGAATTAAAATTATAAAAGCATTTCTTTAAAATATAATAAATCACCTTCGTTTTATAAAATCCTAGTACGATGTTTTGGATTTCGGGCTTGTTTTATAAACAACGCCACGCCCATTTGCGCTGCGTATACATTTATGAGCTGTGAGTGGACTATTATGGCAATACTATGCAGTATGCACACATTCGCAAAACTACCCCTGTATAACCAACCAACTCTTCTTAGTTATGTAATCCTGGTAGCTGTTGTTTTGGTTTTGAAGGCTGTTTGCCATACCTTCATAGGAATATTTATTACTAGCGAACCGTCGCGGCTTCGTCCCTTACGAAGATTAATTATGTAGCATAATTAATACGTACATAATAATAATAATTTTTAGAAGACAATGAGTTAGTAAGCTAAATAGGACGGGGAACATCAGACGGGAGGAAATCTGAAAGAGGCTTACGAAATCTTACAGTTTACAGACGTCAGTCGTCTACAGACGAAAAATATGATCAGTGCTACCTTCCTCGAAACCACATTCCTGAAAGCTTTTTTAATTTCAGTGAAATTATACCTACAACAATAATTAATTTACGAAAAATATTTAAAAAAACCAAATTACTGATTTTTGCATTGCAGTGTCATCTTTTTGATTATTAATAGTAGAAAGGCACTAAATAAGGCATGAGACGTCCTCCATCAGTTTGAAGTAGGATAAGCTAGTTTATAACTTATACGGTAATATAAAAACTACCACCTTCAAGACGATAATTATAGTATAAAATATGTGTTTGTTTATGAAATGAAGCATTTTGTAACCACGCGTAACCTCCAGGTATTTAACCGAATTAAATAAATAAGAAACAAAGAAATAGCGTGCACTGAATGTTTATTCAATTGAATAACATTTAACTTATATGGGAGGTCTTTGTGTGGAAATCTTTGTAAATATTTACAGTTTTCCTTCAAGTTTACATTACTATCCAAATTATTTGTTTGCTTGATAGACTATGATTATTAAAAATGTCGGCTGAATTGAGAAAACTATGGACTAAGAGCTTTGTGAGCAGTGCCGCTAAAAGACGGTATACCTTGAAATATTTATCAGTTCTATAAATTATTTAATAAACGAAATTACAAGTGCTAAATTATTACATTTAGCCTATGTTAATTGTTGCCAATGTTAATTGTTGATGTTGCGATAAACATACTAGTTGCATTATTACAAACAAAAATGTGTCTATTCAAGTTTCACTTTATAAAAAATACAGGTTTTTCATATTATATACCAGATTTTACTACAACCTTGTATTTAATGTCAAAAAGATAACGTAACATGGATTTTCCATACTACCACAATTATTCTAATTATCGTTGAAAAAATCTTAGTTTTTAATAGTGTAGTTTTAAAGAGTGGTGTTTCTAAAAACACAAAACTTAATAAATGATAAATAACAGATTACCAATGACGCCTTAGCCTCCTCTATTGAAACAGATGCAGAATATAATGTACAAATATATATTTTTTTAATTATTTGCAATATTTCTCTGTTATGATCTAACAAATATTTATGTATAAATTTTACGTAAAAATACCTATGTAATAAAGAGAAATTGTCAGTTAAATTTGAGCGTTTTTGGTTATTTTATGGTTATGATTGGGATTATATTTCAAAATTTGTATGCCGCTATAGACTAGACACTATTAAATGAACATTATAACATATAAGTATTTTATTTTGTTTATTTACTCCACTAATTTCAAAAAACAGTTGTCACGCATTTTATGAAATATCACCTACTGCCCAATTTCAGATATATATATTTAAATAAATTGTTACAAAAAGCGAACCATCACTACATAGTATAAAACAAAATCGCTTTCTCTGTCCCTATATCCCTTTGTATGCTTAAATCTTTAAAACTACGCAACGGATTTTGATGCGGTTTTTTTTAATAGATAGAGCGATTGAAGAGGAAGGATTTTATATATGTTTTATACTCGTGCAAAGCCGGGGCGGTAGCATAATAATAACTATTTTATAAGTCAAATTTGTCAAAAGCTTTAAAGCAAGAATAAGAGTCAAAATTGACCATTTTATGCAAAAAATAATATGTATTATGCAATAAATACATAAACTTAATCTCATGGTTGACGTACTTTACTTTGACATTGACGTCATTGACTTTTGACGTTTCAAAAAAAGATGACTTAAAAAGATAACAATTAAATTAATAAAAATAATTTGTCTTACCAAATACGACTAGTTAATTGCAGTATGCATAAAACTAATTTAAGATGCAAATTAATTATTTTGTCATCCGATAATTTCTTAAGAAACGGGAAGACATTTCTTCGAGTGATATATGATCTTGTATAGAGAATTATTACTAAGACTGCTGCTGACTGCTCCTTGTTCACTGGGCTTTGTTCGTATACTTAGTAATATTTTTTATAGACATTCTAGAATTTTCGATCGTTTTTTTACTATTCGGAAACACCAAAACTGTTTACCCACGTTTTTAACCAATTTTAGAGTTAAAAATAGGTTTAAATATACATAAACCATATTTAAAAGCGATATGAAAATTAAACACTGTAATAAAAATATAACATTAACTTTTTACTTTTTTAAATTGAAGTAGGTAAGTACTTCTCGAATCTTAATAAATGGTGAGGGAGTAATTTTTTATCTGATTTAATTCAGCAATTAATTCAGACACGTAAATATTTTTAATCCTCTCGGTACAAAGAACTTTAAAAGTTCAATGTATCGCATTTATATTTTTAAAAAGCTTAATTTTATTAACAAGACTTTAATTTTTTTTAGGTGTCTAGTACTTTCTGTACTGCGTAATTTATTACCGTCTAGATTATAGACTGAAAATTGATAAAACTCTAGATAATGAATTGTTATTAAAATTTGGGCTTCCGTCACATCAAGGTCTTTTAACAATACAAGTCAATCACCGGTAACAAAATACAATTACTTCACAATTACATATATCAAGATTAGGTACAATGGAGCTCATTACATATTTCGCTTGGAAATAAGTATGGGAAGGTACCTACACTTTGCCGGTATGAGATATCAACTAAGATTAAACTAAATTAAAATTTTAATGATTCATTTATTAAATTGAATATAAATGGTATATATGGTAATAACTTATTTTATTAATACAGACTTATAGAGTAGGTTTATTAATAACAAAATATTTTTTTTATAAAATTAGAGAAATATCTTAATTGTGTTTACTAACTAAAACCAAATAACAGTAAACAAACAAGGTACAAGATGGACGGTAATTGGTATTACAATTAACAAAATCTTTAGCTTTTTATCACACTGACAATTGACTTCTATAATGTCACATTTGACAGATAATGTACACAGTAGTCAAAACAAATTTTGATTGTTATTTAATTTCTTTCATTCCATAATTATTAAGGGCCCAGAACATGAAAATCACCTAAAAGTGTTACGATTTTTCATATTTAACCTATTTATATATGATTGATAACAGTGATAATTTGTATATATTAAAATAAAAGACCATACATTATTTTCCTACTCATTTAACTCTTAAAACCTTATAGTAATTATATAATAAACGTCAACAAACGCACAAAATTGAGAAAAAAATGCAAGAACATGCCTTCCTATTGTTCAGATTTAACCCAGCAAATCAATACAAATTGATAAAACAAAACATTTTTTGAACACAGAAGAAACCAATTAATATAGCTATGTACTTTTTTGTACCTTTAAAAACAATGCTAATCTTTATTGTGTCATAAAGACGGAAATAAAAGCCAGGTTCCTAGGAGTACATAGGATTGTAAGTTAAGTGATAATAATTATATAGTTTTCTCAACTTTACCATTATCACTGAATTTTCAGTCCTGTCACCAATAGTTAATCCGGTAAAACTGTATTTTTTCTTTTAAAAGTCCAAATCATGTTAATTTAACTTTTTCCTTAAAACATCGACAGATGATTATGTGTGTAACTATATGTGTAGGTATGTATTACGTGTTACCTCTTTAGCATATCAATAAGGGCTCAGGTGGTTAAGGAAAACTCATTATAATGGCATTAGCTGGCTTCTGAGAATAATGTCTACCAAAAGATGTAAAGGAATGTATTAGGGCTTTGCCTCAACTACATCCACGAACCACCCACGGAAAAATAAAACTGACTTTCCTAACATTGTTATCGGTGTTTAGAAAAAATTAAAAACGATTTAAAAATTTATTACTTTTTTATCGACTTCAAAAAAGGAGATTCTTAATTCGTAAGTATTTTTTTATAAATTGTAACGCGACTGTAAAGCCAGTTATGAATATCCAATTATTATTTTTTTATTTGAAGGGTCATACTTCAGAGATTCATATAAATTTTATAAATTCATTGACGAGTAATTTTTAAAAAAATCAACAAAAATTAAAAAAAAAATTTACCTAGATGATGATAATTTCAATTTCTGTTCATTGTAAATATTGGTTTTGAAAATATCGCACTCATAATTCTATAAATCGAATTCGAAATAAACGTATAAAAAAATCGGAAAAATTCGAAACATGTACTACGAAATAGTGAGATAATTTCCTTCTTATTTCTATCTCTTTAATATATCTATTTCATATAATATTAGTTTTAATCTGAAACCCTAAAGGCTTTATATCATTACACTTTTAATTAATAATTTGTTACGGAAGTTGGTCGAGGTCAATCCTGTCTATTTGCTACTCATAATAGGTATATCCTTTTACTTGGTCTTTTCATTGCAATGCGAGTAATGTTTTCAATACATTTAATAAATTTAAGAACACTATAGGCTTCTATTCTCAACAATATGCAATGATAGAAATTGGGAAGTGTCAAAAATATTTAAAAGAAAATATAATTTTGATACTTATAAAAGGTAGAAGTTTGGTTATATGCCCCAACAAAATGGTGGAGCGTTTATAATTTATTTATTTGTACTGGCGATTTCTTCGATATTAGATTATCAGAAAGAATTAATAATTCGGATTCTAGCAGAAATGCAGAAATACACACCTATTTATTAATAAAATTGTGACTGATACAAAGAGATATGGCAAAGACGAATAAGTTTTGCTGTCAAAGTTCTGTGTGAATTTATTCCTCATAAGCAGAAAAATATAAAAATGTAAAATGTATTTCAACCTTGATTCGTATCATGGAAATACATTTTGAACGCACACCTGGGTACGTAAGACTTACACGTTATCATGTTTTCATGTCTTCAACATCGATTCTTAAGATTTTCTTTCTAGATACACCGTTGCTTAATTCAATGAAATATAATTGTTCTTTCTTTTTTTAAACCCAAGAGGTAAGTGGTTTATGCATCTGCGTGTTACGCTGGAGGCCTTGGGTTCGAATCTAGGGGAGTCTCAGTTAGGTAGATACGGAAGACCACCTTCTTGCCTATAAAGCCATCAGTAAAGCCGACCTTTAAATATGTCTACCCGCGCAGAGAATACAGAAAGATTATTTAAAAAATTGTAGTTATTAGTTAATAAGGCGACTCCATGCCGTTCACACTTTATTCAAAAGCCAATGTGTACGCGTTACGCCGGAGTCTGAGTTCGACTTTCCGAAAGAATATTTTTATAACGAACCATAAAACACCAACCAAAATCTCTCTTAAATGTTTCTTCTGAATAATGAAAATTAACTGGAATAACAACATATCTATTGTTTTGGTACAAAACACAATTTTTATCGATTAAACTTAATTTAATTTCTTGCTTTTATATCTTTAGACATATCTCAAGAGATTTCACAATGTAAATATTAATATTTATCAATGATTCATTATAATTGAAAATATTTGACCGTGACCATGAATTTTTTGTTAAACGCGCTATCAATTGTCAAAGATTTATGTGAACTCATTACAATACCAAAGAAAGTATCAGATCAGTAACCTATAGACTTGTTAAAATTATTTTGACCTGGCAACACTACGTAATAACAAAACATTTTAAAATTCGGTATTCAAAATTTTAGTTTAAACTCGTACGGTTGGTTTTAATTTACATATTAATTTGAATTAGGAATTTATGAATTGATTTTTTATCCCCATAATTTTAGTATTAAAAGCTGTTTCTATCTTTTTATCTGTATAAAGTATGCTTAAATAGATAAATAAATATGTATTGCCTAAACCTCGTATCATAACCGCCTCCGTTGCTAAGTAGTTTACGCGTCAACGTGTTGCGCCGGAGGTCCTGAGTTTGAATCCTGGGGGGAATAATGAATATTTCTGTTGAGTAGGCACAGAAGGCGGATCTCCTACTTGCCTGTAAAAATGATCAGTAAAACAGATATAGAAATATGTCTGCCCCATGTCCCACTAGGGGTTGCGGGAAGTCACTTTTTATGTATAGATGTAACCAATTGGGTTAACCGGTTCTAATACTAGCTGCTTCAAATCGGTCAAAATTCTTTTAAAATAAAGGAAATACCTTCTGTGAAATCTCAATCCAACATCAATATTTTTGTAAAATGTCGCCTTAAATTTGGATAATATAAGAAAATGCTGTCAAAATTATTGCCTATTTCAGAATCCGGGTGGCAATTCGCACAAAAACAGATATTTTCGGCGTAATAAAAATAACAACGATTTATTAAAATTTCTTCATATAAGTTTTTGCCTTCCAACTTTTCGTATCCGGCTCATACTGGGCCATGATGTTATGACGTGATAGTACGGTATATTTTAATATTATTTTATTAATTAATAGCAACAATGGACGAAAATAATATAAAAGTCATCAGTCAAAATCATAGATTCTAATATTTTCGTTCCTTTTGAAGTAGAACCTTTGGGTCCATGGGGGCCAGAAGTGCGTCGATTGTTTAAACTTTAAAGAGATATCGACGCGCTTAGTTGAGATCACAGGAAACCCAAAATCTTGCCCATATTTCGGTCAACGCGTTAGTATAGCGATACAAGCGGTAATGTAGCCAGTATTTTGGGTACTCACCTCAACGGCTTTGAAGAGCCTTTTGTATATATATTTAAGTAGATTATTGTAAAAAATAAAAGTCGTAATTTTTTTAATAATGTCAAAAATTCCTTAATTATTTTGACATAAGAAGCTCACCTCATGTGCTTATTATTATTAAGTTACTAGTGGACCCCGCGAACTTCGTATCGCGTCAAAGTTCCGAATAATAAGTGTCACCTATAACGTCATTCCATAGAAAATGTATGATGAAAATGAAAATGAATGAATCTTTTATTTTATTTTTTCGAAAACTTTCCAAATTTTTCTCTCCGTAAGAACCATCCTTGTACTACAAGGAATATTATAAAAAAAGAATTGGCCAAATTTGTCCAGACGTTGTTGAGTTATGCGCTTACCAACACATTTTGCGATTCATTTTTATATTATAGATTTCATACAAGTAGGCATGGGCAGATGTATGATTTTCTTGACAGACAATATTTTTATGTGCCTTCCAAAGAGTCTTTAATCAACACGAAAACAACTTTATCACATATAGTACTGTACTTTGATGAGAAAACTCATTCAGAGAACAATATCTCTATTTCCACTAACCTACTAACATAGTTAAGCATTTTTGAATCGTTGCTATGTAGCTTGAAATATTGAATTATTGACATTTTTTTAGCACAAACAGTCATCATGAATAAAAATAAAGATGAAAAAATTTGACAACTACGGACACCTAACCTAATAAAAATATAACATCAGTTCATCAAAATAGATTATTAAAAAGATAATTTATTTTTATAAGATTCGTCCAATACAATTTATTTTAATAAATATTTAAAGGTTTTATAAAAACACTATGCTTACACATGTTTTACAAGTAAAAACATAATTATCCTATCTAGAACGAATAAGTGAAATCCTTTGACTCTTGTTGGACATGGGGCAGATACATTTCTACTTCTATTTAAGTAGGTGATCAGCCTTCTATGTCTACACGACCGAACACATTTTATTTCCACGGGATTCGCACTCTGGACTTGCGCACGCAGATGCATAAACCACTAAGCGATTAATATACCTGTCATTTACTCAAACTCATCCAGAACATCGTGCCAGAAATCATCATCAACACGAACTGCCAGACGAAACATTTAACAAACACAACAAAAATATTATGTTCCACCCAAAAGGCTTCAATAACACAGCAAAACATTGTTCAATAAATAATTAATCACACCATAGTATATAAATAAGTATCTGTATTTTGTATCATGCTTAGTAAACTTACGTAATCGGGGGACGACTGGTGATAAATTGTATCAATTTGCAAAACCACCCAGCGTCCCCTACAAAGAATAAATATATATACTGTTATATACCAAGTGTCTGAAAGAATGACTATTTTTAATCATTTAAAAAACCATTAAGTCACGGTTATATTCCAACGATAAATCTAAAACGAAGTTAGGTTATATAAGCTATCTTAAACTTCTACGTCTCAACAATAATAATAGCAACCCTTGTTTTCTCACAGTGCTATGTTTGTTAAGTAAACAAACAGCACAGTAAGCAGGCGGCAGTGCACCAATTACTGCACACGTGTATCCTAACCACGTGCAGGTCGAAGACCCTTGGGCTATTGAGGGAATTTCCACTGTATCGGTGCACAGGACTGGATTCAGCGGCTATTTGAGGCTTTATGGGCTTAGAGCCCTTACTTAATACATTAATCAATTGTTATTAACATTCACAGGAGGAGGCCTTTGCCAATAAGGGCAAATAGACGGGTCCGTTAGGGGAGGATAGCAAGGGTTAATATTGTTTTCAATTCAATATTAATGTCTGTATAAAAGGCTGTTATTATTATTATTATTATTAACATTTGCATAATGATTTTCTTAATTTTGCAACAGACTTATTTGTGACAATTTGGCTTTGCACTTTGAGGGATTGTTGATCGAATCGCCAGCTTCGTGAGGAGTGTTGGTAGTTGATAACTAGCACGTAGCACCTCTTTGTTTATAATATACTGTATTGTCTATACCTACTTAAAATAATATATTTGTATATGTATTGACATTATGACCGCCTCCTTAGTCTAGTGGTAAGCGCGTAAGCGTTACAATCAAGAGGTCCTGGGTTCGATTCCCGGCGGAGATAAAAAAAACTCGGTCTGGCAGGACATAGAAGGCTGATCACCTACTTGCCCCTAAAAGAATAAATCGATCAGTGAAACAGATGTGAAATACATCTGCCCCATACCCCACTAGGGGACACGGGACTTCACTTATATGTATTGACATTATATTATACTTGAAATAAAAACTAATTTTGTGTTAATTGATTTATTTTCAAAAATATAATAAATTAATTCTAACAATAAAACACGAGGCGAAATAAATGCAACCTAATATCAAGCTGTCAAAGATATCAATTACTAGAAATAGAAAATCAAGTTTTTCTGAATTCTAAATTTCTTATAAAATCGTCAATAAGAAAGCGTAATATGATATTTTTGGATCATGATTGAATCTTACAATCAATTTTTTTTAACCAATTGTACAAAATACACCTTGGTTTCAATTTATTTCTTTATATTAATTATTATTTCAATGTTGTTTGCTTTTTTAAATTGCGATTTTAAATAGTGTTGTGAATTGCGTGAGGCCTCTTTGGTGAGAAATCTCTTTGCCACACGCTTTATTAGAGAATATGAATTCAAAATTCAAATAATATAGATATTTTTTTCTCATATCTTCGCATTATTATACATTTAGCTTCATGTCCGGACTAACAGTATAATTTTCTTAGTGTTTTATATTTATAATATTTTACAATGTTATTTATTATTCTTCTTATTAGTCTCTAGAATAATTGTCACTTTTTCGGAATGTCATTGGAAATAAAAGAGTAAAAAGAGGAAAATGTTTTTTACTTATATTAGCAAATAAATTAGAGAAGTTCTTAGAGTTTCATAAATTATAGGCATCAACGAATCTGTTCAAGGAAGTATATTTCCACAATAAATAGGTACATCAGCGTCATCTCTTGTTTTTAATCGTAATATTAAACTCTTATTAAACCAGGCAGTGATCAAGACGACGTATGTAAACCCTGCGAAGGGGTTTGGGTCTATTCTAAAAAGCAAGATTTGTTTTTTTTTCATCAAGTAATATACCTATTCAAAAAGTAGGATGAGTATTTAAACAATTATTTTACATTAAAGCTGGACCTCTTACGATATATTTTGTATGCCCATGCGGATGTCGCCTTTTAAAGTTAACTAAGAAATAATAATATTTATTTCAAATCACATACATATTACATAGAATATTTTATATTATACCTATTCAAATATTTATACAGCGTATATACAGGTAACACACCTGGCGGGGGCGCGTCCTCATAATTAGCTTAGGGCGGTCAGTAGCGGTCAGTACTCTTGATCAGTCGCTGTGTACAAGTATGAATCACAGCTCCCAACGTCTTCCACTCTTCTCTGTATATACCAAGAGTACTGGAAAAGTACGCCAAAATTATTTCCCAAAAATCCAAACTATATATTTTTTGAATTATAACTCTTCGTTAAATTTTTCTACTACTATGTTGTGTGTTTAAACATTATGTTGTTAATCACTGACAACATTTGTCTTCATTTCCCCAACTCTCACTTAACCCAGTCTGATAAAGAAAATGTCGACACATTAAAAAACTTTAAATAGCACATACCTTTGATAAAAACCAAACACGAGTATATAGCTCTGTTTGGCTATATATTATTTCGGTCTCTGCGATATTCTAGCTTGTGTGTAATACTGATGTGTAATCACTATTGTAGATTAAATGAGAGACCCAAAACACTGTTGATAATTTATTATAGATATGAAAATACGATTACGTTATAAACACATTACTGAGAGAATATATAGGAAAGACTTCAGATGGTATGGCGATGAAACGGAGGAATCAGATAGAATGAATATAATTTTGTCATGACACAGTTCCTTTCTGGATTCTGCAAGATTTGAAATTTTGAATTATTACTTTTCATTTTAAATTTTTAACGCACAGCATAGAGTTACATTGGTAAGGAGGCCGCACGCAATTCGCCACAAGTACATAAGAAAAACTCTTTTATTTATTTTAGTCCATGACTTCTACGTTAATTTAAGATTTTCCGATTTTCCATAGAAACTGATGTACCGGGATAAAAAATAACCTGACCCAAATATGTAGTTGTTTTTCCGTGATAACCGAACATAACACATTGAACATATAAAAATTCATCTGTATATATCCTGGATGTGACATGTGACATTTGTCAAAATCGTAAATTATACAGATCACTATTTAACGAAACATTATTAAATTATAATCAATCTGCCAAATATTTTTTCTTATTATTTTTATTGAAATAATTCAATACGAATTAATAAGAACTCAAACAAGACGAAACATTTTGACGGTAAAACACGGTTTTAAAGCGTGATGATAATTGATAAAGAATATCAGTTTATTAGATAATATATTTTTTACTGCCTTAGAGACAGATTTATGAACGAACTATGAAAATAAAACCTTCACGGAGTATAATTTACTTTAATAACCTTACAGCACAAGCAGTTAGGTATTTGTATTAATTTTGTAGTTTGTTGGTAGTGTAAAAATTATTAAATAAATACTTATTTGCTGATATTTTTATTTCTAGACAAAGAAGATATTGATTTAATACGAAAGAGAGCAGTATGAAATCGGAAAAGCGATTTTTCTTGGCTCTGGGTCACGTAGTTCAAGATATGTCAACGATCTCGTAATGGAAACAGCCTTTCTCGATGGCGTGGTAAATTTCACGGTTCATGTCTCTTGATTATGAAAGTGAAATACAGTAGTGAGGCATGGGGCAGATACATGTGTTATAGTGCTTCATTTGTTACATTGGTACTTATTTACAGTTTAATAGTATATTGTGTAACCCTAAAAAGTTTTTCTTATGGAATATAATATAATGTATAAGTATTATAGTATGTATATAGTAACGCAAATGCATAAAAAGCGACACAATATCTTAATTACCTTGTTATTTAAAAAAATTAAAAGAATTACCAAGCTAGTATTATTTTTCTTGCAGTAAATAAATAACTGTAAAATGTAATAGTAATCTATGAATGTAAAAACTTATTTTAATCTTCTTTTGAATATTTCAAGTCTGTTGATAATGGCCGCCATTTTGTTTGTCATTTGTCAAAAATATAGACGGTCTTCAAGATGGTTGGATTTTAATATTTTAAGTGTATTTAACAAATGTATATATAATTAATATACACGATACTATTTTCGATAATTATTTAAATACTCTTATATTATAATCCTTTCTTGTATAATATTTGCATAATGATTAATGCTACTTTACAATTCTTTTAGCCCCTCAGTCTTTTTTTTTGTGATCATTATTACGCTAAATGTGCTATAAATATGTGGCCTGTCGCCACTACTACAGTGACGTCTGTCTGTCTTGTTGTGACAAACTCAAACTCAATTGAACGGTCTTTATGTGGTTTTTACCGATAGACTGAGTGATTCCAGGAAAAGGCCTAATGTATAAATTTATAAAAAAACATAATTATATAAGATACACGACATATTATGGGTCGAGTCAGTGATTTCTGGAAAGGATTGAGATATATAAATGTATAATAAAAAATAAACACAGATCGTGACTAAAATATACCATTGAGGTGACGGGTCGTTAAATGTGAACATGGGTTAAGTCTATTAGTAAACCATTATTGAGCACTTTCGATTCCCCATTTGACAAGTGACGTTCAAAACTAATTTCTTCGGGAATGTCGCAACATTACCGATTACATTATTTGACAATTCTGATTTACAGAAACGTGAAATATGCTCACGTGGACAATCTATTTTAGTCTGTGACGATAGTGTTTTATGATCGGTTTATTTGGTCTATACTCTATGGTTATAGTAGTGGATCAAATTATGTTGAATCAAAATTTTTAATTTTAAATGATTGGCCACTTTTTGAAATAAAAATAGAATACCTAGTCGACGAATTAGTTTGAATCTCTAATCATTATTAATATCTATTGGTTTGGGGATGTTTCATTAAAAATCATCAAATATTATTAATATTAATTAATTAATATTTCTTCTTTAATCAAACTATTATGTATTTATCTTATCGTTAAATAATCCATTGAATAAAGCGTCATAACTATTAAAATGATGACGGATTATTACGGGCTTATTATGGCATCATTATGTTGATTAAATCAATTCAGAACTATTATTAGAAGTTTTTTTCATAAAATTAAAAATAATTGTAGAAGAAAACCGGATCTAGAAGTTGTGGAATGTACAAATGCATGAAACTTAATTCAAAGTAAAAACATTTGACGGAACAAAAGCGATGGAAATATGTATATGAATAAAATATACACAATTTAATTTCTTTTATAGATAACAATATATTATTATAAAAAAATCATAGGTATTGTAAATAACACATATTTTTTGAAGATTTTTAAAATAGTTGTGTATAGAAAAACAGTTTCAAAGCATCGCATTTTCGATGAAATTCGAAATTCACTCAATTCCTAGCAATATACGTAGGTATATTGTATTCTGACAAAAATATCGCTGCAACATGCTGAAAGATTTCCTCCGCATGTATCAATGCAATTCTACATTATCCTCTTCGCGAATACTTATTCTGTATATGAATCAGATAAAATTTATTTTTGATTATAAACCTACATCAAAATACAATGAAAAGTATTTATAAACAAAAATAATAATTTTATAAGGCAAATCACTACATAGTATAAAACAATCGCTTTCTCTGTCCCTATATCCCTTTGTATGCTTAAATCTTTAAAACTACGCAACGGATTTTGATGCGGTTTTTAATAGATAGAGTGATTGAAGAGAAAGGTTTATATGTTTTATACCCGTGCGAAGCCGGGGCGGGTCGCTAGTATTTCATACATCATAACCAGTGCTTTTGATATTTATGTTTTTCTGATTCGTTTGGTATCTTCTAAGTTATTTTATTTCAATATAGTAAAAAAATGTCTATGGTAGTTCCTTGAAATAAAACTTAATATATTTTTGTTGAAAGTAGCGTTAATTTATGGTTTCAGGTCGATCCATTACCTAAGTGAGTGCATTATTGAGTCTTGTTCTCGCGCCTTTGTTAGCGCGTGAGTATTTTTTGTTATAATTATTTGGTTGATTTAAGATTTTCATGCTGGATCATAATGTCGTTTGTATGTAGTACACCGTGATTAAATGAACAGTGAATTAGGTTTAGTGAGAATCGCGATTTAATGCGTGTCATGTGTTTAATATCCTCCAAAGAGCGGGACCTCCATTATTATTTAGTTTCTGCTCAACTGGCTCAACATTTAAAGAATTATTTCACGCCATTGCAGAGTTGAGTACCTAGAATAAGCTTAAATAGTGTTTGAACCTTTGTCTGAACTAGAATTGTATGGCGGTCACCCTTTGTGATACGGTTATGGTAGTCGCTTTCATTAAATTAAAGTCATACGGTCTAAGGATTTGAGGATTTAGGGGAAATTTATAGATCGCTATTCAACTTTGCTTCGATAAAAATTCATGTCAATTAAAAGTACCTACTATTTAACTTTGAATGCAATTCAGCCTCGTATGATAATTCCTGAACCTAATTTCTATAGCAATGTGTTAAAAAACCTAAACAGTTTATAAAAACGTACGTCGATGTATTTTGTACCTTGTTATTTCTACACGGGCATTTCCGGCTTCAAATCGAGACAGTTAATTTGTACCAGAATAGGTGTTCAAGTAATCTGGAACGGCTGGAGCACTCGAAAAGCAGGGCCGCGCTATCGTCTTTAGTAATGGTGCTTTTATCGGTTTAGAGTTGTTTATACATCGGCTACATGTCGATAAAATCCTATTGAATTCATAAATCATACATTAGTGGAACCAGCTTCAGCTTAAATGACCGAAACTTGGAATATATGATGATTATGTCAGATAAAGCTTCAATATAAGACTCACAAGTCAAAGTTATAGTTAAACTGATCTCATCACCGTATACATTTGTCATAAATAAGCATTTACTGAACAAACACTAATAGTACACAGTAAACTTTTTATGTTTACTTTAATCTCTGCCATATTTAGTCAGGCGATTTGAGGAATTACATTATATTTAAGCTGTATATTTACGCTTTTTATAAGCACGCAATATATATGTGTTTTTTATACTGAGTAATGAATGTAATGGAATGTAGCTGAACGGAACGAATCTTTTTTTCGAATGGATTTTCGTTATTGTGCCTCAGTCTTTGAATCTTAAAGTAGGCTGACTAGGACTTCGCCAACATTGTGGAATCCCGTAGCCCTTAATTGCGCATAGGGTCATTTTATTATTTTCTGGGACTGACAAACAAAAACATCTATTTTTTAACAATTCGTTGCACAATGGAGTGCAATGGGCGGCCTCGTTAATCAGCGATCTCTTCTAGGCAACACAATTTTTGTTGGTTTCAAGCCTGAAGAAATTCAACCACACCTCCGTGCCACTTATGACACCCCGTCCAGCAAGTAGCAGCCCTACTAGATACCGATTATATATTAAATTATAAATTGTATTCAGGACCAGTATCGAACCCGAAATCTCAGGCTTCGATATCTTTTGTAATGCTCTTGGTAAATATAACTTGCACCACGTAACCTCAAAGCGGTTCTACCGATTAAATAAATCGATTTTTTTAACGGAAACACATCGACACTGATCATCACTAGCACTAATCCCACAGCACTTGTGTCGAGGTTGTGCACAAGGCTCTTCCAGTGTTGTTTAACATCAGTTCTAACAATTATCCAGTGTTTCCTTACATTTCAAGATCTTATTTACTAAGAAATAGGTCATAACTGTTTTCTATCTACGTTTGATATATTTAGTATTTCACAATGACTATAATAATCTTATAATATATAATAAATGTGAGTACAAAATATTAAAATATATGAATTACTCGTGGTTATATGAAAAAATTGATGTAAAAGGATATAAATATCGGAATTTGATTGCCTCTTAAGTATTTGTAAAATATATCGTATTTATACGTTTCCATCAACACGATCTCTTGATGTGTAGCCACAACTTTCAAGCTGATATAATTTTTCTTATATTTTTTAATAACAATATATATGTACATTTAAGCAATCAAAATCTCATCAAAGTTGGTTGGGGTGCGTATCCAAAATAAAATAAAAAGTATATTTATTAATCATATCGGTCGTCAAATACAATTTGACGACCGATTTGTAGTGCTTCTGCCTTCTGCATCAAAAAGTCCCAGGTTTGAATCCCGGTAGGTGCATTAATTTGTATGATGAGCACGAATGTTTGTTTCCGAATCTTTCTTTTTAAATAGAATTTTTTACCCTCATGGTTTCTGATTACCATAACACAAATGCTTTAGCTACTTAATTTGGGATCAGGGCAATGCATGTGAGTTGTCCCAATTATTATTATTACATTTAGCACTTAGCCCCTTATCAATATGCATATTAGGGGTTTTTAATCATCTTCAATTTAACGATACACAAGTATTTAAAAATATAAAAAATGACGTATGACGAATATTTTCTTTAAAGTGCGTCATCAGTTGATTAATATTCAACTGAACAAATAATTACAATTGTCTTTGATACGATACTTCTGACAAAGCGTTCAAAACTTCGGTCACTACTCAAAATAGATTGTAACATTTATCTAAGAATGTATAATATAAACAATTATGGTATTACATAAATCATAGAAATGTAATTGACGTTATTTCAAATCCCCATGAGTCATCATCTTTTTCTTGTTTAGAATTAGAATTTTAAATCAGTATTCTGTAAAGTTCAGCTAATTTACCACGAGGCCATCTCGTTTCGCTGCGACTGGATAACGAATCGAACAAGAACAGTGAATTCTTCTATAGAGGTAATGTATAAAATACAAGAACTGCTACTTATAATTTATTAATGACAATTATCACTTTTTTTTAAAACCAATATTGGTAAGGAAAAACAATGGTAGTCAATGCACACATACAGATACGCCACAATAATCGTCTACCTCCGAAGGAGACGGATATAAAAAAGAACTTTATATACCTTTATTAGGAAATTTAATAATTACATAATGTATGTACTTATCAATACATATTTCCTTATATACATACTTTCAATTATTTCTTCATTCGGCTTAAAATTTAAAGAATATAGAGAAAAGAGTATGTTTTATATACGAATTCCGGCGTGGAACTAACAAAGATATGTATGACGGTCGACGACCGAGGGCGTTGGTAGTGCAGAAAAAGGTTGCATTTGCAATTGGCAAATGCAGCCTTTTCCTGCACCAATTGCATCAAAAGGTCCCGGGTTCGAATTCCGGTAGGTGCATTTATTTGTGTGATTAACACGAATGGAAACAAGTCTTGGTTGTATATAAACTTATATATGTATTTATTGTGGTACCCTCGTTGTTTCCATTACCTTAACACAAGTGCTTCCACAAGCATCCAGAGTTGTCCCAATTATTATTATTATTTCATTCCAATATATAATACATGATACACATTGGAATGCATTGGTAAGGTAACTATTGCAGCCTTTTAGCTTAAATTTATTTAATTGACAGTCTGTAGATTAAATTATCCATAAATAATTTGGAGGCTGCACCAACAGCTACCTATTTAAAGTATGGAAACAGATCTACGATAAACATTACAAATGAATTAATTCACACAAACTATACAGCATTGACATTATTTTACTAATCTCAACGATGTTAGTGCCCTGAAATATAAAGGTATAGGCGCGTGCAAAAGTCTAACCATGTTATTGATAAATTTTAAAACATCTAAAAAAAATCCACTTGTATATTCTATATAATGTTTTCTATTGAGTTTGAAATAAGATAAAAATATTCATTAAATAGCTAAAATATGACTTCATAAAGGAGGCTATTGTTTCGGGTTCAAGTTTCTTTACATGTCTGTTTTAGTTATAAAATGTTTGGTATCGTTTTAATGAGTGTAATAAAACTTTCTATAACAAAAATTGTTTATTATTTTTTGGCGTTCTTATAGCATTTAAATCTTTATGAATAACAAAATTTCATCACGCAGTGTATGTAGATGCATTCAAAAGCGCTTTTGTTGCTAAGAGTTTTTCTCCGAAGAGGTCGCTGGTCTCGTGTCAAACCGAGGCCGAATTATAAAATTGCCACACGTGACTTTCCTGCGTGTCGTACACTGCTGTTGTATCAAGGATCACAAAATTGGATCACACCTGTTTCATTTGTAAGCGAGTAATGTATTGTGATATTGAGATTTTCGGATAACTGCTCTTTTAGCGAATGTAGCGGTAAAACTGAAGCATATTTTAGAATAATTTTCTTGTGTTTAGAGACTCAGTGCTAAGACAGTAGATTAAGTATTACATAATGCTTGTATGACTAAAAAATAAATACTTTTTTGCGTTAATTTTTTTTTCTTTTTTGTCAAGTCAATTACTATATGTCTTAAAATTAACCAGCTAGAATAAACAACGAAACTCGTACAACGAAACTAAACTCTTCTGTCCCTAACAATTTCTTTAATTTGCTGTTTTATTTGTTTTGTTTTGTTAATGTTAATTACAGAAAAAGGCTCTTCATAACAAATGAAACCTAGCTAAGTTTCCTGTCTTATTCTTCTCAAACCAGGGCGTTTTTGGACATGCATATAAACTTATAACTGACGTCTACAATTAATCATATAAATTATATAAAATGAAAAAAAAATTGTGGTCTCCTCACAAAATTTTTCTTTGGTTCACACGAGATTTCTGCCATAACTTCGACGAAAACAACATATGCTTGTTGTTGTGAGAGGTATCTGGGTTTGCTTTCGCACTGTATCACCATCAACCCTAGATTTTCAAATGCTCTACAGAATTCATAAATAAAATCACGTTTCATACAAGGCTATATGAGGGATGATCTTGCGTCATTTCTTGAACATTTTTATGTTTGTGACTCGATTATACATTCAATTAAGGGAGATATTCTCTTATTAGACCATACACATTCTTAGATAATAGTACTTGATTATGCGTCTTAAGTATTTCTGTAAGTTAAATGTTACAAGATTAAATAAATAGTAACTTAAAATGTTGACTTATGATGTAGGTACTTTTTATCGCCTTATCAAACCCCCGAGTAATTCATAGCATTCTTTGCTTTTTTCTGTATGACAACTTTGACTTTGTTAAAGTATTTCCTATTGCCTCTGCCTTAAACATTTGGATGAAATGCACACACCCGTAGCAATACATGGTCACTATGCGATTGACAGTTTGTAATAGTAACGTTTTGAAAATTTCTTTTTTTCTTTTTCGTATTTAACTACATTGTTTAGGGATTTCTTCGTTCGGTATTTAAGGCTTTCCGTCGATTAGATATTAAGGCTGGTATCACACAGCATTTGACCGCCTCCTTGGTGTAGTGGTAAGCCCGTAAGCCTTACAACCGAGAGGTCCTGGGTTCGATTCCCGGTGGAGATAAAAAAAAAACTCGGCCTGGCTGGACATAGAAGGCTGATCACCTACTTGTCCCTAAAGAAAAAATTGATCAGTGAAACAGATGTGAAATGCATCTGCCCCATACCCCAGAAGGGGACACGGGACTTCACTTTATCACACAGCTGGAATGTCTCTTGGAATTCATAATCTGAAAAAATCAGAACGTGGAGCATTATAATATTGTATAGAATTCTGGGCTTTCTGAATAAAGGATATGAATTCAGATGCTGAATTCAGAGAGATAATTTCGGCGGTATAAGGCGAGCCTTATTCCGTCAGCAGAAAGAGTTACTTCTGAAACTAAAGCAATGAAGATAAAATAGACTGAATAAATGCAGAATGTTTAATGTTATTTGACAGCGTTGTCTTTGACCCATTTATCTGTTTAACTTGAAGGGAAGGGATTAAAGTACTCGTTGGGCTGACACAAAAATATCAATACTAACAATAAAATAAAGAAACTGTGTTAATTCGGACTTAGCTCATAAGCGGCTTAAGCGATAAAGTTACTAATTTTTAAAAACAAGACATACCATACCTTTGAAATAGGATATACATAATTCATTTATTCGGCACAGCTAAAGTACTATTAAATTAAAACAAGTATTACAAGTCCGTCTATATCATGATCCCAACTTAGTCAAAATATCATAATTATATTTTTTTTCGTAAAAGAACCAATTAAAAACCATAATATTGTATGTAGGTAGCCTTACTTATAAACGTTAGGTATTTAATTTGAAGTGCAATTTTTGTTTGAAAAACGAGACAAAATATTAAGCCAAGTAAAGAAACGTCAATGTCAGAGGATTTATGTCAACATTACATACACATAAACAAGGATAATATATACTATAATGTTGTATTTACTACAAAAACTGTTTGATTATGAATCAGTCAACGCAAACGTGGTTTATTTCACATGAAATACATACAATTATTTTTGTATTACCTTGATTAGCTAATAATGTTCCATTATAAACAACGTGTCAATAACATTCCTGTGTTCATTACAGCACAACTGACCTCTGTCATGAGTAAGGAAACAATATGGCCGCCATAGATTCCAAAAGCAACAAACAACGGTGTGAAAAGCCCTTCACAATCATTCTAATAATAGCTCGATTGCAGAATTATTCGAGGATTTAATTAAAAATACTTTAAATTAAAAGGAATAAAATATATCTAATTATTGTAAGCTATAAATACTCTAGTACCGAATACAAATGCATACAGTTTAGTTTATTTAAAAACGCCCATAATTTAAAAAATGAAAATGTGAATTTTTAGTTTTTCTTCCAATTTTCATATATATACTTCGATATTAATTTGATTTCAAAAAAACATATTTTGCCTTATAATAGCGTAACAAATATACATACAATGAATTGTCAACTTCTCCTTTTTTGAAGTCGGCTGAAAATGCTATTAATTTAATATTATAAACAAACCTTTACTTTGTAGTATATAACTTTATAGTACCTAAATATATGAAGTTATTCATCCTATAGTATTTTTTTTAGTATTGCTATTTCATATTTCTTATGATAAAACATATTTTTGTCCAATTAAGTTCCAATTAAACAAAAATGTGTCTTTTCTCTTCGGAATTAATATTATCTCAAAAGTGGCTCAGAATGTGAATCAGAATTCAAGCGACCCTATTATTTAAATAGGATAATGAAAGTATGTCATCGTCATCAAAAGAGCTTTTTGAACGTGTTTTAAAGGACAATATTTTGAAAAAGATTTAGCTTTTAATGAGTCCTAGTTAAGAATGAGACCAGCTCAAAAATAAACTTACTTTCGGAATGTTTTGAACGAACTTAAATTTCATATGGCAACGATTTAAAACTCTTAGTTTAAGTTAAAAGATATTTATTCTCATGTTTACATCTTTTGCATGTGGACATAATTAAAAAGAAGACATGTACATATAAAATCGTAAGGAAATAAAATACACAAATAAACAAACAAATACCTTCTTTACTAATCCACTACTAATGCATTAATTTTTTAATTATTGTTTTTAGTTGATTAATAAATATTATGTAAATATGGTATTATTGTGTTATTTCCACATGTTACATTTTTATCTTTGCGGTCTATTGAATCTCTTAGTTCTTTAGCCTAATTTTTAGCCATTTATTTCAATTTTCGTCTATTTTAAAGGGTTTCATAAATAATATTACCTAAAAATTATTTATATTGCAAACTAGCTATGCCCCACGGGTGAAACCGCGTTAATTTCGTCGTAACGTGATGTTATATAGCCTGTAAATATAGTAAAATAGCGAACAGCAAAATAATAATAGATAAGCATTATGTACTTTGTTCGCGCGGAATAGTTATTTTTTATTATTTATTTATATTAATATCTAAAATACAAGTAGCCTTAGTTACTCCTTTTGACATCAGCTATCTGCCAGTGAAAGTCCCGTCAAAATCGGTGCAGCCGTTTCAGAGATTAGTCAGAACAAAAAAGACGGACAAACATTGTAAACAATGTTATTTTGGTATTTGTACCGTGTATACATCCATTTAGTAAAAAATGGCTATTTTAATATTACAAACAGACAATCCAATTTTATTTTTCTGTATAATGTTCATAATATTACAGTAATTTATAGTGAGATTTTCCTGTATCGTAATTCGTATGCAGGTAAATAAACCGTTTGGTTTTTGAATTCGGGTCAGGAAGCGTGGCGCGAGCCAAAAGCCGCTTAATATGTTACGGTCACCTTCTGAACGAAATCACATTATTTTAGTCTGTAAGGAATTATATCAATTGAATATTATAACACAATTACCAAGTCAAATATTAAACAATATCTGAGTATTGTGGTAAGTAACTACATCTAAAAAAACTTTTGCTTTATTTAAAAAAACAGTTGTTTTTCACGCTTCAAAAAAACATTGTTTACAGAACAATTTGCTTGATAAAAACCCAAGGTAGTTACGGTTCAGTCATCTAATTAACTGATGATCGAGACAAAAACTTTATTGTCAGTTTAATTTATGCGATTCTGTTTAAATTGAAAAAATTGAAAACCTTACGCAATGAGGAAATTGCGGTAGACTGCATTTCTTAGCATTTGGATACTCCTTTTTTTATAAAGATGTATTTGTTCCTTGTTCGTGAAAAATATAGCCTTTGTTCTGATTACCTTAATCTTTTTTAAAATACTATTTATCTATTAGTTACTTATAGATAATCTATCCTGAAACATTACATTGTATTCATTCGTTGATAAATAATTCACTTAGGTAGGTGTAGGCCACAGATTTTATTGAAATTCTCTCATAAAATAAATAATAGCTATACTTATTAGTATTGCTAGACATAATAATTAGCGCGTATTTGCTAATGTTAATTTATCATAGACAATAGAAAACTAACATAATATAAATTAAAATGGAGTCAGCAATTGGATTGGATTTTTCTGTAGCCATACCTTACGTATCAATGAGAAAATAAAATTATTTTATGGAGAATTTAATGTTTTGAATAACTATTTTCGGCACTTACATAATTCTATTTATTTTTTATTATGTTTTATAACATGTCACATTCTAAAAATTAAGCAATAATCGACAACAGAAACATACACTATTTCGGGTAAACATTATAATGACTGCAAAATAATTATTTAAATTGGTTGAGCCATTCTCGAGAAACGGAGAAATGAATGACTATTTTAAACTAGCCTTTTCTTCGTCCGCGCTATACAATATAGCCTATGTCACTCACTAAAAGTCTAGCTTTTCATTAGTGTAAGAATTTTTAAAATCAGTCCAGCAGTTTTTGTTTTCACTTGTTATAAACACACAAAAATACAAATCTTTCCTCTTTATAAAACTAGTATAGATAATTAGAAATTATCTATTATTATATGGGATAACGTATTAACAATTTTTGCGAAGCTGACATGGAGCTACCCAGAGAGCTACAAATACAAACATTATTTACCGAAAATTTTCAGATATAAGTGCTTTTCTCTTAATAAAAGTGTAGACTATTTTCTCGAGTATTGTTTGAGTTTTATGCAACTGGTAACATTGTTCACTGACGTCATCGTGAACGTGGCAGTGATGGAAAATAATTCAACGTTATGGTTGTCATAACTATTTGTAAACCTCTGAAGCGTACAACTCGCGTGCAAAATTGCGTAGTAGGGCATAACTTGTCCATAAAAGGCCGGGAATGTCTGTTCTTAACGTGGACGGCAATTAATCTCGCAATCACTTCTGGGATGCTCATCTTATTACTAAGGTTTCATTAAATAAATAATGAAATTAATAACACGTTTATGTTCTTTTCAATTGATGAAATAAAATTTAATTAATTAAAAAAAACTAAAGGATTGGTTTGAGAAGCCTACATCCTTTTCAGGCAAGTTGGAGATCATCATTCTGTGCCTATACACCTTAAATATTTATTGATTTTTCCGGAAATACGCAGATGCGTAATCCATTTAACCATGAAGGCAAGTTGAGTGACGGCTGCCACTAATTCATTTAAGTACTTGAATCCCCGATGAAAAGAAAGAGAAGTTTGACGTTTGTCTGTTTGTGACATAATTGCTCATAAACAAGGCTTGTAGCTCTTTTTTTGTTTAAATACTGACGTAATTATGAAGATCTATTTATCATTCATGAGATAATCTTAATTATATTTTAACATGCCAGGGGTTTTTTTAATTTTCTTCAATGTAATTTGTTGCCACTGTATACTAATATATTCCCGCCATTTCTCTATTGTCTATATTTCAAATTTCAATATGACGCGCAAATTAGCTTGAAACAATATGACGTCTACTGCGCATGTATAGTCTTGAATGAGTCTTAAGTCTAAAGTGTCAGTATTAAGTTCATTTACACCTCCTCGCACCCAGCACTCCTAATTTAACCTAAAATTAGCTTCTGCGCCCTTTTAAGTTATACAATTAGCATTAGTTATGCAATTGACAATTGACATCCGTCTACAATCGCAAATGATTCCACAGGTGAGGGACCTTGGTGTCACAATATATTCCATAGCCATCTGGAGCAAAACAATTCAGTACCACATGTCTGGCACCGAACTGAAGGTTAACTATTTGTCATCTCTCATCAGTTCATCACTCATGGTTAAATAAAATAAACATCGCTTTTAGCATCTGTTTTTATTTATTTTTGCCACAATAAATAAAACCGTTTGAACCAAAGGTTTGAACGGATTAATGAGCATAACACTTAAAATTGTTTTACTTATATTTAGTTTTATATTTACCTTCATATAACTTATGTACCTACTATTAATAAACTTTGATTTAATTACTATTAACTATTAAGCTACGTGGTAGAGCGGAGTCTCTCTCGAGGTATACTTAAATGGAGATTCTAATCATAGTTAAAATGTTGTATATTAAGTTTCAATAAAGTTAAAAAATATATATTTAGCATAATTTTATGATCATTTAACTTTATTTAAATCAACTAAAGTTTCCCGACGTTTTGCATTAATATGTATTTTATTTTCTATTAGAGAGTCAAGTTCTATAGGTGGTAGGTATTTCTACGTCTTTTTTGCAGATAAGTATGATCCTAGTTATGAATCTACGTTGTAAAGAATTATATATTAGTATGAACGAATAGAATTTATTTACAATAACGTATTTAAATATATTTACAAATATACAAAGAGCTCATCAAAGCCGTTGGGGTGCGTACCCAAAATACTGGCTACATTACCGCGTTGTATTGCTATACTCACGCGTTGGCCGAAATATGAGCCAGCTTTCGGGTTTCCTGTGGTCTCAACTAAAACGATGCCTCTTTAAACAATCGACGCGCTTCTGGCCCCCATGGACCCAAAGTCTCTACTCCAAAAGGATCGAAAATATAAGAATCTATGAGACTTTCATACGTTCGTCTTTTGTTGCTTTCTGCAATCGATGCCGCGCCACCAGCAGCTACAGAAGTAGCATGGAGATCCGAAGACACCAGTGAGTCGTCGCAAGTAGCGTCCAACACAAGCACCTTACCACGGCTCCAAGCAACTAGTGTCATGTACGGTTCGGTTCGGTTCTAAAATGGCCGCCACATTAACGGAGACAAAGGCCCTACGGATAACATCGTTGATACTGGAGTGGCGAGAAAAATGACCAGCGCTCTTGAAACCTAAGATACCATGACGCCCAAGTGAATCGCCTAACGCTCCACGACACTGATGAGGTACATTTTAAACCTAGGCGAAGCGATACTGCTCAACATCGTTCGACAAAGATAAATTGTCAAGTAAATTTCAGGTTCAAAAACCAATTATAGGCTTTAGTGGAATGGAAAAGTATGCCGTTGGAATACACAAATTCTTGAAACTTTTCCTTAGCTTAGCAATAGCTGGGAATACGGAGCCATAAAAATTGGCGAGCCTCGGTCATCAGCCTACATTGCCTATAACTGTTGTACGATCTACGAGGTGTAATTATTGATTGAGCTTATTTCTGCGACTAGAAATTACTAACTCACATATAGATGGTGAAGTGTTTTAAAACTTATTTTAAGCAATTACATTTTTGAAATCCTTAATACTTCTAAGATAAACGAAGCTATGGATTTATTTGGCAAAATCTTCTTAATTTTACACACTAGTGTTCTAATAATTTTAATATTACTCTATTTCTATCCATCCATTCGACAGGAAATTATAATCAGTATTTAAAATAAAATAGGTATTGAGGTTAATTATTCTAAAATAAGCGTAACTCAATTTAAATGGATTTTTTATTTTTAAAACTTTATGCCTCGCGTGCTTTGAAGGCGGCTTAGCATAAGCTAATATAAAGTAGTGAATATAAATTCATACACTCGACTTTACGTTCATCTTGTAAATTAGTCATGCTTTGATTGATATACATTTCAATTATTTTTGGGTCACTGAGCTGATAGGAGTGGGTCTGTAAATGGATTAACAAAAAAAATTCTACAGAAAATATCAATTTCAGTGTTAAACAAAAGAAAAATATAACTAAGGTGCAAAGATAGATTTTTATCGTATTTTTAGGTTTCATCAAAGTAAAGCGTTGTTTATGACCATCAACCATAAACCACTCAGACGAAGTGGGTCGCAAGCCACAGGTAATATTCTAGTAAGATCATAAGCGATATTCAAAGGAAACTCATAAACAATGAAATACATCTGTTCGCCGCGAGGATGTCAAACTTTTCTTAATTGTTATGGCATGTTTGTGCGTACTTGAACTTTGCTTTTAATTGCCTGATGGTTTGTGTTTGTACCGATACTGACCAGTCAATGAACTGTTTCTTTAGTATCCTTTTTAAGGTAATTAGTACATTACAATGCATCTATATGTATTTCTTTATTTTTATTAATTTAATACAAAATACAATAGAAGTATGACAATAATAATAATGTATAAAGGTACAAAAAACAGTAATAATACTTTATTACTACCAAGCGACCTTCCAGTCAACCTAGACTAAAGAACGGACACTAGAATTAAGAAAGGCAGTATTAACAAACAGTATCAAATGTGAAGGATAGAAAATTGAGAAGCTAAGCTAGAGAGTTGAAAAAGGAAAGGGCAAGGCAAGGTCTTGGGAATGGCATTTCACAGCTATTTGCGAGCAGAGATTGTAAGATTGTAAGAAAACTAAAAACGTGCAGATTTGGAAATTAATTCTGCCGGCGCCCATGGCTAGTATCCTCCTCCTCCGGTCTCTTGCTCACTGCTGAGCATCGTCATGTTCCCGACTAATCACTTTATGCACAATTCGCCGCCATTTATGCCGAACAGTGGCTTCAAAGATGGCTACACTAGCTTTAGAGCCAAGGTGTTCAGCCACTTGATCAGACCATCTCTTCGGTGTATATGGGTAGGGCCAGTAAATAAAACCAGTTAATGTAATCTTTTTATGTCAATTTCAATCTCTTTACCCATCACTTGATTTAAAAATGAGCTCAATTCATAAATATCATCTGATTTGTTCCGTTATCAACACTTCAAAAAGAGCAAATCTTTGATGCTTTCATCAATCATATCATTCCACTTTTTGTGCTTTTTAAATTGTGAATCACGAAAAAACGATAAAATTATAAAATGTTTGCATTAAAGATTTTTAAAGTCACTGACTTATGTTTTTTATAAAATCTATGCAAAAGTGGGGAGACCATTTTAATATTAAAAACTTTTCTTTTTAGATGCAATATGAGTACTCATATAGAAATCTAAATAAATCTAAGATCTACATAACAAACTGTAATGATTGTATATAAATAAGTGAAAAATTGGTTGATTATAATTTTAACAAAAAAATCAAATTGTACCTCTAAATTCTAAAGCAAAAGCACCAGCTTTCATACAAAAAAGAATCATCAAAATCGGTTCACCCAGTCGAAAGTTCTGAGCTAACAAACATAAAAAATTCGACACGCGTCGAATTGAGAACCTCCTACTTTTTTGAAGTCGGTTAAAAACACGTACCTATGATGTAAGCATTTAGGTTATTTTTATAAAGATTGATTCATTAATTAAGTACTCTGTTTCTTAGAACAATTTACTGATTAGTTTTACGCCTGACCATGACTGAGGCAATTAATAAAATGGTTTTATCCATTAAGCCGTTTCAGTTTTTCTCGTTGCCATCCACTGCTACCAACGCGAAGGCGGGAAAGACTTCTTCCAACAATAATAATTCATTCTATTATATCTCATTTGATATATCTATAAATATATAAATATATAAATAATATATATAAATCCAATTTAATATTAATGCGGAAATCATTTAAAACTGCATAAAAGTATACAAAGACAGTTTAATTCTATTTTCTTATTTAAAAAGAACTATACATATACGAGTATGTAAGTCTTTTTTTAAGGCACATTTTAATTCGATATTGCAAACCATACTTAAGTATATATATTTATTTAAATTATAAATATTAAATTTAATATTAAATTTTTTAAAGAATAAATGGTTTTGATACTGAATTTGCTAAACAAGATCCTTTCTTTCAATACTGTTTCCATAATAAAAAAAATCTGCCTTTTAAATCATCGAATTAAGGTTATTATCACTTTTTGTTGAGTATCTCTTATTAGGGCAGAGTGGATTTATCCGAGTTTGAAGTTAAGCGACACAATTGTCCCTGACAGTAACAGGGCAAGAAGAGACTAAATGAAAAAACAAAGAATTATACCATTTGAGATCCGTTACAAAAATATGTATTTAAAAGAAAAATTACAAGCTGTCTACTATTTGTAAAAAAATAATAGATACCTTACGATACGATACATTCTTTTAATGATACTAATAAACCGTATCTGTGTTTAACTCGTATAAATAGTAGGCAAAGATCAATTAAAGATAAAACTAACTACACGTTAAGATCTTCTTGTGCTCACGGCCTTTCTGACCTTTGCCGCCTTTACACATTATTTTTACGAAAAATTTGTATTTTTGTTTGTTATAAGCTCAAAAACCACTGAACCTGTCTAAAAAGTTCTTATATGAAGCTAAACTTATTTTAAATATATTTTTGTATGTTGTTGGTCTCTAATACGATTGTTATTGGTTATATATAGTAATTTTCTAGTTTTCATCATACATACATCAAGAAGATATAGAATCACTCAGCACATAGCGGTGCCGTCTCGACGGCCTATTTCGGTTTTATCTAAATTTACAATTTCAATCGAAAACCGTTTTTGTGCTAAATATTCAATCCGAGAATCCATTTGCGTTGTTCTTTAATGCAGGAGATGCAAAATTGTTTTCTGCTCTGTTTATATCCTCTGAATCCATATAAAAATGTGTGAGGTCCCGCAATGGCGGGGCATTAAAAACTAATTTCTATACTTACTTCACTGACCATTTATTTAAAAAAAGTAGGTAACGGAAACCGAAACTTTTTCTTTCGAATCCACGACTTTTCGCTCAACACTTGTTGAAAGTTTGACACTGATTATCTTAGCTATAGTGAATTCCCGAAACCCCCTAGCATGGGACACACACATTTCCGTTACTGTTTCACTGATCATTTTCTTTAAAGCCAAGTAGGTGATCAGCCTTCAGTGCCTAACTAACCGAAATAATCATTTGTTTGCCCGGAATCCGAACCCAGGACCTCGGGCGCAACACGCAAATGCGTAAAACACTTAGCCACGGATTAACTATAGAGATGTTATTAAATTATTAATTGTAATTAATTACAATTCTAATCACAATTTAGTTAGATATTCACTTAAATTCACTTCACTTTTTTCACTTTTTTTCACTTTTTTTGGGACAACTCACATACATTGCTCTGATTCCAAAGTGAGTAAGCTGAAGCACTTGTGTTGTTATATGGTAATCAGAAACAACGAGGGTACCACAATAAATACATAAGTATGTATATAAGTTTATAAACAATCAAGACTCGGAAACAAACGTTCGTTGTTCATCACACAAATTAATGCACCTACCGGGATTCGAACCCGGGACCTTTCGATGCAGAAGGCAGGCGCACTACCAATTGCGCCAATCGGTCGTCGATATGATTTCAAAAAAAGAATAATATAGGAAGGTAGGTACTTTTTATGAATAAAATTAATTCATATAATAAAGGACGCATATATTATGTTTTTGTTGCGTTTCATACAAACGCAATGTTGCCTTATTGAAGCTACTGTTCTAATAAATAGGCGTAGATAAAAAAAATCGTAAATGTAATCGGGTCGAAACAACTCGAAAACATTTCATGGACGAAAATTAGAATAATGGACCGTTGACATGTTTGCCTGAAAGTTGTGATTTGAAATTCTATTAACCGTTACCCAAGTAAATATATTCCAGTGTAAGCTTACGTAATTTCACCAACTTCTTCTAGTATCTAGTAGTAAATTCACAGGTTTTATGTTTTTTAATTACGTTCAAACGAGTTTTCAAAGATGATGCAAAAAGACAAGAAAGTCAAATATACCAATGTTTAGGACATGGGGCTTGACACAATTCTGTATCTGGTTAACTGATTATTTATCTTCTGTGCACTGACTTAAACATTTGTTTTTACGGTTCGAACCTAGGACCTAACCGAAATACACAACCCTTTAGCAATAAAATAGGTTAGGAAGGTGGAATACTGTTAAAGGATTACAGATTTCATGTATGTATTTCAGCCACAGTTTCAAATAAAAAAGGATCATACAAAGAAAAAAACAAAGTTGAATTGTTAATTTTTAAAAGCCACTTAAAAATTAAAAAGTATACTTATAAACTTATAAAGACGAGAGTCTTTTCGAAGTTGCGTTCGATTAATAATAAATAAATATAAAAACATTCGTATAAAGACATTTTTTTACATCTAAAAATTATTTCATAATTACCTTCTACTACACCCCGCGGTTTCACCCGCTACAATTGATTGTAGCTTGATTGTATATAGCCTATAGATATTGTAGAGATTTTTTCAATATGAACCAGTATTTTCTGAGATTAGCGCATTCAAACAAATAAAAAAGCTCCTGACGAATCTTCACACTAAATGCTAAATTATATTTTTCTTTTGGTCCACGTGCCGAAGCCTCCGATTTCTATTCAATCAGAAAATGTATCAGATTGAATTTGACGAAAATTGACTACGGACCACCGTCTGAGATAATGTAAGTAATATCCAAGTGAGTTATTGAAACACGTGTATCTGTGATATTTTTAATTTGATTCAAAAACCCGTGTACGCCTACATTGTAAACTAGGTGATATTCCACACTTCGTAAACAAAACACTGAACTAAATAAACAATCATTAATTACCCATAGTATAATCTATAATATTATATAACAAAGTCGGGTTTGTTCGAACACTTATAATTCGAGAACGGCTGGAGCAATTTTCATGGTTTTTAATTTGTTGTATTTGCCTCCGTCCCGAACAGCAGAATAACTATTAAAAATATTGGAAAATAACGAAAAAATAAAATGAAATTAAAAATCCAAAACAAAATGTAATGACGTTTTAGGTGACACAATATTATTCGGAACTCTGGCGGGATACAAAGTTCGCGAGGTCCACTACTAACTATTATAATAATTATATCATCGAACGGTCTTTTTATATTATATATGTACCTACCACAAATTCTTTTAATGTCAATGTTTATATTTAATGCACATTAAATATTATTAAAATATTTACCGATTCAAAATTGTTAATCGATGACCCAATTAGTAAATTTATTTATAGGTAAATAAAATAATAATTAATATACTTAATTTTAATTTAAAATTTAACTCCTTTAATATTTTATTCGATAAAATCGATCCACTCATTAAGGAGATAGGAATACACACTAAACAGACACGTAAAACTTTTAACAGCCCTTTTTGCATTGTGGGGTAAAAATATAGCAGAGTTATGTTGTCTTGGAAGCAAAAAATTAGTGTTGTAGAAGACACAATTAGTTTAAGCACTTTAAAACTTACTAATTTTCAACCGATGAAGCATAGTCTATATTATTATTAAAATCTTTATTATGTACTGAATAATCATTGTCAGTTTCCCTATGTATTAATGACTTATCCTGTGGTACTCGAGGGAACGTCATGATACCTCCAGAAAATCCAGGTTTAAACCTGCCATATCCCGCTAAAACGTCTAATGGAATCAAATATGTCCTATCTGAATTGGTAACAATTTTCTCTTTTATTTTATCAATTTCTTGTTCATTATCAAACTCTTCTTTACTTACTTGTTGACTATCTGCTAGTAAATTATAATTTGTATCACTTTGGTAAACGTTTGAATTCCTTTCTAGGCTATCTGGGTTATTTTTGTAGGAGTTACCTTCGTTCGTGTTTGTATTAACTTCATCTTCATTTGAATCCTCTTCAATTTCATTATCTCCATCTTGGCTTTCTAAACTTTCATTTTCTTCGTAAGCAATGCTATCTGATTGTGTTATTTCAGCGCTTATTTTGTTACTGTACATTCTATTATAAGGTTCTTCTAATTCTTCGGCACTATCATTAGAATCTTCCTGCACTTTATAACCGTCAGATATACTTTTGACTTGTTGAGTATCTTCGTCTAATGTTTGTATGGTGACCACAGAGTCGTATTGCTTTCCTGGCGCACCCATGAGAACTATAACAACGTATCTGTAACCAGGTCCACCTTCAACAATACTCGCTTTCAGATCGATGCCGAAATCAATTCCTGTCACTCGTATATGACCTATAACAGGACCATCAGATACCGCTGGATATTTGAGAGCTAATACGCCTCCCGGTACCGAAACCTTAATCTGTTCTGTATTAGCTTTACCAAGCTCTTCATTACCAACGTCCAGGAGAAACACGAACGGATATTTATGAAATGGAGTTGCTGAACAAAGAGTAAATGAACAAATTAAAAGTGCCGGTAACATCGTTGGTTCGCAGGTTATAGTACACCAAAGAACAATATCAGATCTTTTATAATCGATTACTTCACGGTCGGAGAATTCTGTTTTTGTTTAGCCTTTAATCAATGCCAGCTTACTGGATCAGGAAGATAGTTTTTTGTGTAAATAAATAGTCTTTTTTAAATCAGCTTTATTATGTTCTGCGTATTAAAATGATTAACAGACCTCACAATGCAATGAAACCTAGCGATATTTTATAAACTTACATTATATATAAAACTTTATTTAATACTTATTTCAATTATTGGGAAGGAAATTTTTGATGCCATGAATTTTTTTATAAAATGACTTGATGCTGTATTGTTATATTTTAGTAAATGCTTACTAATGTATTTATAATTATTGCTTAAATTGAAAAAATATTATTCATCAAACATTTTCTCTCAATAACTTTTTACGTACATTTTGCACGTAATGTAGTAAGTACTAAGTATACAGGATGAATTTTGAGACGGGACAGTAAGGGCACCTACCTTTACCGATATAGTTACAGGAAAATGTTCCAATTTTCCAAAATCTCTTAATGCAGTTCAGAATATATTTAAAAGTTTCGGATGTTGTCCTTGGAACATTTTCGTGAAACTATAACGGTAAAGCGGTAAAGGTGTCCTTACTGTCCCGACTGAAAAATCCAGTCCGTATAACTTTAGTTCATATAATATCATAAGATTTTTTAGGTTTCAACGTCACTGTTTCTTCAAATTTCGTAATTTTTTTATCTGAATAATTAATTTACAAATATTTCAAACAAGCATTTTAATAAATTATCGTAATAAATAAATATCTTTTAATTGCTAATAAATCACAGACTTATCTAACATTAGAGATTATAAAATTAACAATGCTTAAAATAAATTTTATTCTATTTTTTATCAGAAATAACAGTAGGTACACACAATAACACAATAAAATTTTATTTTTAAGTATTTAATTTATTAGCTGCAATAAACATTTGCATTTTATTCTAATATCATAAGAATAATATTAAAAATGCAAAAATGCCAAGCGTTAATGTAGGTTAATCGTTTTTAGATAAAGATCTCTCAAAAAGTTAATGTTTTTTAAAGCATACGGAAAAGACGACAGTTTAAAATAGAATACAATAAATAGAAAGAATTTTAAACTAGATCCCATTCTTTACAATACAATCCTTTTTTTGTATTGACCATAGATATTGCAAAGTTAGTGTGCAGTCGCAATTGCAAGTCAATGTCATTGCCATAGTCTTTTACAGCGTGTTTTAACCGACGGTGTACTTTGTACAACTAAAGTTCTGTGGTTATTTACAACTTCGGATGCGGTTTTAGACAACTCTGTGGTGACACTTCCAAAATTACAATGTATGTAATCAATTGTATGTGTTGTTGTGTAAGAAAGTAGTGTGTGTGAGTGTGTAGTTTTGATAAGAAATAAGGCGTTTAATCGTAAAAGTAGAAGATTTAAAAAAATGTAGTTCAGATACGATTGTAATTCTAGAATTCACGTAGCATATTCTTTTCGCTCTGAAAGTGCTCCATAAAAGCAAATAAGTTTACAACAAGAAATTAGAAATATAACCGTACTTGCTTTACAATATTTTATACTTACTACCCCGATTTATACAACCATTTTAAGCTTTAAGCATCGTTAATAACAAAATAAATATATAGCTATAAAAATTTAAATATCTTTACTGCAGCAAACCACCCAAGGAAAAACTTTTTTCCCCTTTCTCTATTTGTTCTAATTCTTTTAAAGCAGAATTGATGTCGCCGCCATTTTGTCTTTTTCCCGCTCTCGGAGTCATCTCATTATCTCTGGGCCCTAAATCAGTGTTCACAGGTGGAAATTTTAAATTTGCCGGTAGGACGAAATCTTTGTCATAATTAGTTTGGCCAATGTAACTTGGTTCACTGGAATATGATAAATCTTTAGATGCTAATTTGACTCGGAAAAAATTCGTCACCGTACCACATACGCCCTGTGAAAAAAAGTATAAACTTAAATCTCAATTAAACCAGTAGTAAATAAGGGAAATCTTTTTTGAAATATAAATGGCAATATTTTGATGGATGGATGTTATTGATCAATCAGGCAAGGCCGGCTGAATTGATTAAAATAAAATTCGGCACAATCCTATTAAATAAAACGATGTTACTGCTAGTAAAAACCATATACGGTAAGGTATATAACGTAAAAGAGAGTTTTATGTATACAAATTGGAAACATATTTTAAAGTTTCTTATTAAGATTTTGTAATGAAACTATAGCAAGAAATATAAATAATACTCTGCTAATTGCGTAACTTTGTATTATTGCATTTGTAAGTTATCCAATGAATTCGTTCATAACAGTGGCGTTAAGTGTGAAAAATAATTGTTAATGTAAACAACGGTTTATATTAGTTTAACCGTCTTCGTAGATATCTATCGGCACGACGTTTAATGTTAGACGAAAGATTCGATTCCAGAGGAAACACATTAAATGATACCGATGATGGATGACATAAGTCCCTGAATTGAGTCTGACCTATGCCCCACATAGGTCCAATGTTTTTTATTACGTATAAGAACTTCGCGTATTACGTTTACTTCAATAGTTTCAGTATAATCCCAAGAACTGCATTATATTAGCTGCGGATTTATGTTAGCAATATATAAACATTATAAAATTAAATACCTTTAGGCGATTCAATTTATTATGCGTAGAGTTGAGTATAGGCCCTAAGTCTCCTAAGCCCCGGGCCGTTCCTTGAAGTCCTTCATTTAAGATAGCTGTTTCCTATAAATATAAAAGTTTATTTAAAAAATAAATCCCTAAGATTTGGTGATTTTAAATATGCCGATAATAATCCTGTGGAAGTTTCAGCTAACAACTTTTAATATTATAACAAATATTACCTCTGTTGTTTTAATGTCAACTTCCTCAAATTCGTTCACATCCAAATATTTGTGTTTTTCTAAAAACTCTTCTCTGTCAGGTTTTGGTTGATTGAATAATTCCGCTCGCATACATGCATCTTCATAGGCTTTCAAAGACATTTTTAAATCTACTATTAAATAGGCACTACAGTTTTTAACGGGAAGTTTCTTTATTAAGGCATTATTGAAGCACAAAGTGATCTTAGTGCCAAATATAGTGTTTCTTTTTCCCTACTTCACACTACACAATATTGATTTTTCGTTTAGAAACGCTTCTAATGTTTATGGAATTTTTTCTTATAAAATTATTCCAATATCATTCATTTAGTAATTCACGAGTGATATAATCTAAATAAATTAAATAATTTGGTTTTTAGCATGCTTTTGGTATACCAGATATTACAGATATAGGTACATAATATCTTCATTCTACAAAAGAAAAATTCAAATTTTAATGCTGTTTCAGTTTAATTTTGAATTTCCCGCTTCATTATTTTACTTATGAATGGACTTTGTTGCTAGTGTGAAAATAGTTCAGAAAAAATTCGTTACAGCTATATATTTTAACATTTCCATTTGATAATAATAATTGGAGTATATTTAATTTAAAAATGTTATTAAATTAATGTAAAACAAATACTCAGAACATTGAAATTTTGTTGCAGCTATTTCAAGTTCAACGAACAACTTTACGTACAAAACATTCGACTTGTCATTTTCCATATTTCTGCCCATTCATCGTATTGCTATCTCCTTTTTACGTGATGACTGTACTTTGTAAATTGTTTAACGTCTTTTTTATTGGCTATTCATTTATATTATTATTGAGTGCATGTAAATAATTGAAATAATATTATATTTATTTTGCTTCATTAATTGTTTGTTAAACACAAAAGGCTATCGCTATCAGAATTATACATAAAGTTGGTGCAGTGTGCACTGTGCACTCAGTTGAACTCAGCTGAAACAGCTGATAGTTACACCGCGGGAGGGGCAGTATTCCAAATAAAGAAAGTACTAGTAGAAACGTTCCGTCCGAGTAAATGATAATAATAAATTCTGTTGCACGGAAGAGAAGTTATCAGTTTTTCAATTTTTACAAGAACAAGGGTCAAATTAACCGAACAATGTCATCACGTAAGAACTTTTTTCTTTTCTTTTTTTAAACTTCAAATTACCTATTTAATTTTGTAAACTGTCAAAATATTAATTTAATATAATCGGGATTCGTTTTCTGTGTTGCATTTTAAAATATAACAAATAAATATTACGTTTTTGGTTACTTTACAATGAAATGAATTTTACAAAATTGTTGTTATGCAAAACTTGTTTCACACAACTGAAAAGATCGTTTCAGAGCAGAAGTGAGTTACTTTCTAAGCCAAGTACCTACTTTATTTGACTGCTTACTGTTTTAAATAGGTAATCAAACTGGAGATTCACCAGAATGGAGACAACTCAAAAAGTCAAATGGCTGGTTTGTATTTTATAAAAATGTTTATCTAAAAAGGCAAAACTAGAGGTAAAATGGCTTGTTTGACCTAATTTTACTTTATTTTTTCCCATTTCAGAACCATTGACTTTAGAGAATATTAAACAACTAAGAGATGACTTCTACAAATGCCCAAAGAATGAACTTGCACAAAATGTATGCACACGGTTCGATCCGTTTGAAGTTGCCATCAGTAAAAGGAAGACGGACACACAATTACATGTGTACAACATTAAGGTATTTTTTGACCATAAAATAAAACTATATTTAATGTTTTATTCATAAAAATTTAAAACACCAATAAGCTCATTGTTTATTTTTGCTCATGTTTTGTCACTCTTTCAATATACAAAAGGAAAGAGAAGGAGACAAGACTAACTGAAAATGGCTTATAAACTTTTATAAAATTGTAATTTCATTAATTAAGGCACACAACAATTTCTTCTATATTATTTTACTTAAGAAAAGTTGGTTCAGATGCAAGGTATAAAAATTAGACCATGGAATTGCTGGAAATGTGCTGTTCTATGCTCCCTTGGACTCTTGGGGCATATTTTGAAATTGGTTTTAGTATATTTACTAATATGGTAAAGAGCTAAAATTGTTATAGGTAGAGTTTGATCTGTGGATGTTTCTAGACTTTCTGACCACCTATGTGATTCTAGTCTTTTTTAGTCACAAAAGCTTATTTTATTGAACTACTTGGATGAAGTCATAAGTTAAATAATATTTATCAACTAGCTTTTTATTGCGAATTAGGAACAGTTCAACTTCCTATCAATAAAAGATTTTTGAGTTAATTTTGTTTAAAGTAAATTAATTTCTTTTCTTTGTAATAAAAGTAAAGTTATGATATTATCAATTATGCATTTGTGGTATTGTCTTGCAGTTAACAGATGTATACTCAAGATAATTACTTTATGGCTAGTTAATGAGTAATTTCTTAACATGGCTCTTGTTAGTATTTTATTAAAATTTTATTATATCTATGTTTATGGTGATTTTCACATGAAATTAAGTGAATGATGCACTGCATGTAAGATATGTTTTAGTATTTAATAGTGTAAATATATGTTATATATCAGAGATTTTAAATAAATTTAAAAAATATTCATTTAGTTTATAATTTTAGGTTGAAAGTGAAGGGAAACCGGTGACAAATCAAGAGAATTCTGGTCGGTGCTGGCTGTTTGCTGCGCTCAATGTGATGCGGTTGCCTTTTATGAAGAAATATGGCCTGGAGGAGTTTGAGTTTTCCCAGGCGTATGTTTACTTACTTATCTTTTAACCGTCGACGAAAAAAGGGATGTTTTAAGTTCGACGTGTCTTTGAGTGTCTGTCTGTGCCGTCATATGTCCTAAACGAATGGACATTGTTTTTTGTTTTATAGGTAAAATGCCTACAATTTTTTTACATGTAAAAAAATCAGTGAATATAGAAAGTATTGTGTAGAATTATGATTACATTTTAGCATTGTGACACTGATAAAGTTTCAATTGTTTGATTACAATTGCATAGCTGTCTACATATGTTATAATAATATTTTATTTTAATAACCTTTACTATTATAAAATGTCGATGATGAAATTGATTTTAACTACAAAATGCGCCATTTATTTCGATAAAATTTTCTGTAATACATAAAAGTACTCTCTTTAAAATACAATTACAGTTTTTATAATAATAAAAATAATGGTTGAGAAATGATTGCTTTTCCCCAATATTTCAGCCCCCTTAAGGAATTGAATGAAGGCAAACTTGAGACAGTCTCGATCTCACAGATACCTCCATGCTCCATATAATGTAATTTGGTTCACTTACTAGTGTCAATAGATAACAGACATATACAAAGATAATTTTCTTATTGTCAATATTTGTTTTAGTTATTTGTTTTTCTGGGACAAGATAGAGCGTTCTTACTACTGGCTCAACAACATTGTGTCAACTGCAAAGCAGGGAGAGGCGTTAGATGGAAGATTGGTTAACTTCTTACTTAAGGTATCAATCCTTATAGATAACTAGCTATGCCTAGCGGTTTCACTCGCTGTCGCCAATAAAAAATTGAGTGAGAGTGTGTGAATTCCCGTAACCCCTAGTGGGGCATGGGGACACATTTCTGTATCTGTTTCACTGATCATTTTCTTTACTGGCAAGTAGGTGATTAGCCTTCTGTGCTTACCCAACCGAAACATTCATGTGTTTCCCCACGATTCGAACCTAGGACTTCCGGTGCAACGCAGACGCGTAAACCACTTAGCCACGGAGGAGGTGAAATATAGGTAGGAGGGTGAAATATACTTTACAACTTATTTCTCATTCCTACCAATACACATAAAAAAAATCATGAAAATCGATCGAAACGTTTCGGAGTACGAACACAAACACCGTGACACGAGATTTTTTATATGTATATAGATATTAATTTTAACATTCTAAAACACAGTTCCGTAAATGTAAATTAACTAAGGTTTGTTAATGTTAAATGTAAAATTATTTTAGTAAAGACGAAAGTAAATTATTTTGTTGAGGCGTTTTTGGTATGATAATTCATGATGTATGTACAATATACATATTTACAATTTTTTTGCAACTTCATCAAGTTCTTTATTAATACAGACAGGATTCTACGATGCTATCTTGATGCCAATGAGTCTGTCTTCATCCGTCAGATGGCCATCTCAGAGAAACAAAATATGCTTAGACTGGACCTTGGCTTTTCGAGTCTTTTGCAACAAATTTAGGATTGTAATATTATTTTGGCTCGATTCGGATGAAACAAAAGTTTTTGTATGGCATTTAGATCTGTCTGATTTGAGACTCTTTTGAAAATATTTACAGCTGTTACAGATCATTCTAATTATTTTAATTGAAAATTATTATTTGAATGAGTTTTACATCATAGACAACATACAAAACAACAGATTTTTTTTTTACTTAACATATGTTTAGCATTTATTTCTATAATTTCACCCCTTTGCCCCAAGGACCCAATAAACGACGGAGGCCAATGGGACATGATTGTGAATCTTGTGAACAAGTACGGCCTCATGCCAAAGAAATGCTTCCCGGAGTCGTTCAGTTCCAGGAAGAGTATGCATATGAATGCCATCATCAAAACCAAGGTAATGACAATCTATTTAATAGACCATCCTTTTATACCACTATACTTTCAATACATAGACAATAGTCTATTGTTCACTTAGGGGAGATTGAAGGGGAGAAAGCGATAGATTACCTACGAGATTAAGTTTAATTTAATACGCACTGGGTAGTTCATATTATGCACAAAAAAAGAAAATGTATTTAATTGTTTTTGTTTATATTGTTTCGAACATTTCATGTTTCATTAGTAACTTATTAACTTTCATATTTTACTTAATAAACTTCGAAATAATAATTTCTAATTTGTATGCGTGTTAGGTAACTTCGTTTAATTATTCGTTTGAAAATTGTACATATATATTTAATTATTATTTTATTTTCATAAATTTCTATCTATATGTTAATCTGATTCAATATGTTTTTTTAAACATTACAGTTACGCGAATTCGCGAAGGAGTTACGTGAGAAGGTGTCAAATAAGGCCTCCGATGAGGAATTACAGGGCACGATGGACAAACAGATCGCTGTCATATACCATATTGTCTGTACATGTCTTGGTGAGGCATCTTTTATTTACAAATAAAACTATTCATATATGAAAATCAAAAATCCACAAACTGCGTTCTAAATTCATCTACCTCACAAGCAACTTGAAATACTTGTAAAATCACTGAAATCAATAAAACACTTTCGTGTTTGTATGAAGCAATTTATAATATTGATATTTAAATTAAGTCAACGCCATCTCTTGACATTTTACGAACAAATTTAAAGATCTTTTTTTTTCTAATAATATCAAATAATTTCTTATAATAGAGAGGATTTTAAATATGTATAAATACGACTTGTGAAGCCTAGTATTACAATATGTGAATAAAAAACACTTTCTGGTTTTTATGGAGGATTTTACAAAAAATTAGGGTTGCCTGGAAGAGATCGCTGATTAGCAAAAAGGCAGTCCGTTACACTATTGCAACGAAGTGTATAAAAAAAAATATTTCAGGAACACCACCAGAGAAGTTCACATACGAATTCTACAACAAAGAGAAAGCTTACAAGACCTTCGGGTTACTCACCCCACAAGAATTTTATAACCAGCACGTTCGACCCTTGTATGATGTTGACGATAAGGTATTAAACTACTTTTTACCGACTGCGGCGATTACCACATAACTTGTTCCTGTTTCCTTCAACGACTTGACCGATTTTGATAAATGATTAATTGGATTCATCATTATCATTAACAAACCTTTGATTATCGAAAAGATTTTTTAATACGCGTTTACATGTATGATAATGAAATTTTGCATATTGTCAGATGACAGATTTTTTTCCTCATTTTTTACTACTTTTGCACATTGTCAGGGGTCGAAGAGACCAGGAAGACAGAAACAAAGAGACATAGGCTTTTATCGGAAGTATTAACCTTTAAAATAATATTTGAGGAAATCAACGAAGTGGCGGATATTAGCTAGTGCTTCATAATTTTTCTTCCAGGTGTGCCTTGTCAACGATCCCCGGGAATCGAACCCGTTCGGGGGCTTATACACGCTCCAGTGTCTGGGAAATGTTGTCGGAGGTCGACAAACCGCGTATAACAACCAGCCAATCGAGACTCTTATGAAGTTAGTATTTTAATGTATTAAAAAAAACATAAAAAAGGAAATAAAAAATAAAAAGGAATTAAACATTATACAACTCCAGGGCTTGTATTATATATATCTAAATTTATTCAGCTTCTAAAATTCAATAGACAAAAATTCATATATTATCTCGATGACATTTTGGTGTCAATGACTCATTGGTATTTAGTAATTCATTATTAATTAAATCAATAAATAGTCGAGCGGCAATTTAATTTAATTTTTTACCCACAAATTTCAAAATGTGACAATAACTTAAGATTGCATATTAACTTTTACATTACATGATATAAATTTTTTATAGATCTAATCTTTAGTAACACAAGTCAACAAAAAAAATATTTTTTGTGTCTGTTTTTAATGACCGTTGTCTGAATGTTTACATTGAAAAATAACCAAAAACTCAATTTATAAAAAAGTGCTTTTGTACTTTATACAATGATAGAAAAAATATACGATTTTTGACAAATGCTTAGAGGTTACCACTCTTAAAAGCGAACTTTATGAGATAAAAATATTATTTCTTTCATCAATTAGGTATAAGAAATCAAAATCAGTATCAGGTATACAGAACTCAGGCACTAAATTCGCGTTGACTTGTGTAATTTAAAACTATATTATTTTCTATCACTACTAGGAATTTTTTATGTATTTTTTGTGTTATATTTTAAAAGAATTATCGTTTCAGATTGGTGAAAGACAGCATATCGGGCGGTGAAGCGGTCTGGTTTGGATGCGAGGTGTCCAAACGATTTGAGAGGAAGAACGCCCTGGAAGACCTGGACGCGTAAGTCCTCGTGTATCCGATATTTTTTTTTACTCAAGGCAGACATTTGTGCAATTTTTTCATCGACTTCAAAAAGGAGGAGGTAGTCAATTCGACGGTGTTTTTTTTATTACCACAGAACTATCGACTGGATGAACCGATTTTGATGATTCTTTTTTTGTTTGAAAGTTGGTGCTTCCCGTATGGTCCCATTTAGAGTTACAATTTGGATTCGATTTTTTTTTGTTAAAATTTTAATTTTTTAATTAATGTTGGTCAAAATCATTTGGATACCTAATTTCCAGTCATGACTACAAGTTGGTGTTCAACACAGAGGTGCAAATCGGCTTGGACAAAGCTGATAGACTTTTGTACGGAGACTCTTGTATGACTCACGCTATGGTGTTCACTGCTGTCGGAACTGATGTTAGTACCATTTTACATGTTTAACAATTTTTTTATTTTTTTATTCGCCCAAAGGGCAGGCAGGAAGTTTTTGTCTTTTTCTTTGTATTTTTGTACTTTTTTCTTTTTAAAAAAGAAAATGTATTTATTGTTGTGTTCTAATCTAATTGCCATCCATATAATAACTATTTATTTTATGACAAATCAATTACAACATTTATTTACAATAATATACTTAAATCTATCTATATCCTAGGAAAAATACTTAATTAGATCTAAAATTAAAATAATAAGAACTATTATAACATAATAGGTCATATATTTACTTATTTACTTTTCTTTATTTCTGTATATATAATGTGTAAAGGATGGCTAATGTTTTGGAACCGATAAATAAAAGAGGGAGGGGTTTTTTGAGATCCCCTTTATTTTTTTATTGAGGTAAAATTGTATTTTTAACGCACAACGCAAAAAATCGATATTCGAATTATATTTTATACTGGCAACTCCGCCCCATATGAATAGTTTAGCCAAATTTTATCAAAAAGGATGTAAGCGTTTCTGAGAAATTGTAATTTAAAATTAGTCGGGTATTTTTTTTAATTTTGAGAAATATCGTTTTTTAATACATTTTCAGTTTAATAACATTTATGAAAAATAATATTTTTTAAAAATTATTTTCAGGAGGCTGGCAATCCTCGCAAGTTTCGGGTAGAGAACTCGAATAGCGATAAGGACTATGACAAAGGATATTTGCTACTCACCGAGCAATGGTTCAGGGAATTCGTGTTTGAGGTTGGTGTTTTTGCGATTTTCGGGATCGGGAACAAAGTTTTATTTATTCATTTTACAGTTATTGTTATGATTAAGCTTAATGGATGTGTGAATTCCCTTAGCTCCTAGTGGGGCATGGGGCAGACACATTGCTGTATCTGAAACAGATTGATCACTTTCTTTACAGGTAAGTAGGTGATCATCCTTCTGTGCTAACCCAACCGGAACATTCATTAGTCCATCCGGGATTGGAACCCAGGACCTCTGGCGCAACATGCAGACGCGAAAACGTCTTAGTCACGAATCTTAATGATTATTATATATTTAAACATAATTAGAGCTAGTAACGACTCGGGGAGCTTCAAGAAAAAAGTGACGTCTCTTTAAAAGGCCGGCAACGTATCCGTGGCCCAACAGTCGTTGAGGATGTTCATGGGCGGCGGACTGCTTCTCGTAAGTGAGCATCCTGCCTATTTGCCTCCTATCTTATAAAAAAAGCGATCGGCGTTCCGTACTACCCAAAAATTTCCGTGGGACCCAGGACCTCCTTGCAACACCTAAATGCATAAATCATTTGGACCACGAAGGAATACTTAAATTATTGGCCTATTTCAGGTGGTAGTAGACAAGAAATATGTACCGAGTGAAGTGTTGGAAGTGTTCAAGAAGAAAGCGGTGGTGCTGCCAGCCTGGGATCCTATGGGCACACTCGCCTGCCCACTTTGCATGCAATAATTCTATACAATTATTATTTTATATTAATTAATAATTCAACATAATAAAAATTTGTGTAATAATAAAATCACAAGTATATAACCATGCCTTTTATTATTACCTAATGTGAAAATGTATGGGATCATTAGACATTTTAATACAAAATACATCCGTATCTGAATTAGCACTTGTTTGTTTGACTGCTGACGGGAAATGGTTTTTAGCTACAATTTATGAATACCTGTTCTCATCCATTTAATATGAGTTATTCTTATTTGTAATAAACTGTCGTGTCGATTTTAAATTCTTTTAATTCGTTAAAAGATCTTTAGGTTGATTATAGACAAGATATTATACTGTATATCTGCCTAAACAGTGGTAACAATATCTCATATCTTTAACAGTTAAACAGATAGTCAATACAGGATTTTATCAAAACCGATTCAGCTTATCGCTATTTACCGCTTCGAGACGGCGTCAGTAATGGTCAATGGATATATACAGTGGACAAGAGCTTCCCAACGACGACGCAGATGCGAAAGAATTTACACTTATGAATATCTATGTTATATATATATATATATAAAGATCGTCCAGAATTATGGGACTCGAAGAGCAAAACATACATGGATAAAAACAAGAAAAATATTTCATTAAACAAAATAATCAACTGTTTGAAATAATTATAAATTAGTATTTTTTGTTGCGTATAGGTATCAACACCTATAGGATAGGGATACTCACAGAGCAAAGAATCGCTCGCGCTGCGCCCTACTAGAGACGAAACTAATAATAATACCGCGTGTCTCGCCGGGTCGGCTCTGTAGGCGAAAGTCACATACTTGCAAGTCGATCGTTGTAGGGTAAACACACGCTGAATATGCTTTAAAAAACGTAAAAATGCCCCAGTGTGCCACTGCACACTGATATGGTGCCATAATTACAGTAAAAAGATTAATAAACAAAATTCTGATGTAACATATCACAAGTAAAAATTTGTAGATTTTAGAATTATTTTGAAATCCAAAACCTCAACGTAAACAGTGCTGCCCGCTGACACGTTGTTTTGTATGAAATGTGTTGAGAAAGGCGCCTCTAGTAGCGCGCGAGCGACTGAAATTCGTTGCTCTGTGGGTATACTCATGTAGGTATAAATAATAATAATAGCACAGAGTAGTAGTGAGTACAAAAAAAAATATATCTGCCTTTGACAATTCCATAATATCAGCACTTCCTCTTCGCTATACTATTCAGGCTAAAATGCGATAAATGATGTGCAAAAAATAAAGTCCTTCATGCTGCTTGATCAATCACGTAATGCTTGTCAAGCCACTTGATCGTTTATGGACCGCATTAGGATTTATCATCTAAATTAAACGCCATGTTGATGAAACATTTATTTGCATGAAGATACATAAGTTTACAAAATCAGTAACATTTGGGTACATTCTATTGCAAATCTCATTAACCTAAAACATAATATACTAAATACTTATGAAGGTAAGTTTAGCTTTGTTAATATTAAATATCCCGTCCTACAAAAAATCAATTTTCTTTGACACATTTTAAGTGGTAAGATTGTTAGTATACCCAAAGCATTATTAGAGCCCAGTTAATTGATTCGTAGTTCAAAAATCTAATTTATTAGGATTGGCGTTATCATTTTAAATACAGGCTTCTTAACGGCTGATGATGATCATGAACATCGAGTTCAATAACCGCCGACTTGTAATCAGTTAATGTTTTCATCTTAAACGTACACTAACATTATAGAGAAAGCATTTGTATTTTGGTTATTAATTCGAAAACTACCATAAAAAGTAAAAACTGGTCGCTGAAAATTGTTTCCAGTTTTTAAAATAAAAGGATAACACTTTAAAGTATTTAATAAACTCTTATTAATGGCTAACATAGTTTAAATTAAGAGAATTGAAAAAAGAAATCCACAGATTAGACGCAAAATAAAGATGGCGATTGTAACTGATTAGCATAGACGAAAAATGTCCAAAAATCTATAGAAATAGTTTTTGCAAGAATCTCTTAGTATTTTTTTAATTACATATTTAAATAAAATTTTAGTTTAAAAAGCGTGAAAGCGCTTACTATAATCATAGTCATGTGTTGTCCAATTCTTCCAATTATAATAGTCTATATTTTATCGATTGGCGGCATTTAGAAACAACTACGAATCAAAAAACTGACCCTTAAAAAAACCAGCAATATATAAGCATACATTTTAATCCCGCTATATGAAAGTGCATATGGCTCGATACAAATTGATAATGTTATCAAAATACTAAACTTCACTAATAGTTAAATTTCATTCTATTTCCTACAGAACAGTCTGAGATAAGGCTATTGCGCATATTATTAACAACTTAAGGCTCTAAACCCTGCTATTTTAACCGACAATGGCGAAACCCAAAAGGTCAATGTATTTTATCTTTTACAGTTTATGAGACTCAAATGGCCATAACACAACACAGTTGGTTTAAAAAATTGAAATATATCCAATACATTTAAATCTGAATATGGCCAAGAAATAGATTGACAAAATTAAGTAGTATGTACCAGAATACATACTGTTCGTTATAGACAATATGCCATTCTTTGAATAACATTCAATATTTTTGTCCTAGATATTGAATTAATATTAAAATAGCAGTGTTTGGGCGTTAGAAACATAAACGGCGCAAATTTGTAATCAGAAAATTATATAATATTTAGTTGTATATTTAAAACACGAAAGTGATTATTATGAAATTAAATGAATATTGAAGTTCCGTCGTCTTAACGTTTTGTGACTTGTTGCCATGAATCAGCATCTCGAGCTGAAAAAAAATATTTTATTTAAATTAATATTTTAATATTATTTAATAAATATAGACACCATTCAGAAGAACATTAAACGACATTCCATACAAAAAAAACGAACGGATCATGCATATATATAAGCATATATGTATTGGTATTTATTTTATATATCTAGCTATCAATTTTGTTTTTCAGGAAGAGCGGGGTCTCCTATTACAAGTAAACCTAATTACTTAAAAGGAGATTCTATTATATTGTAAATGCTAGAATTAGTTAAACGAAATAGAATATTTTTAAAAATACATATACAAAATATACGAGAAAAAGGAATTTTATAAATACTCACGTTTCTCTTCGCGTCGTGGTGGCGGGCGCGAGTCGCGGTCGTCGCGGCGCGGTCCGTCGCGATCCATGCGCCTTGGACCATCGCTGTTGTAGAAAATTTTATTTATAATAAACACAACATGACATAAACAAACCAACACTTAGATATCGAGTTATTTATATTGTAAACTGCAAAGATGAAAGTAATATAAACGCGGATATTTAGATGTAAATATATACCATGCCATACACGGCAAAAAAGGTAGTCATGCATAAGATAATACAAAATATATAATACAAAAAAGAAATTCTCGGCTGTAAATAATTAAAGAAAAAAAAAATCTTAATAAAATTAAAAAGATGATTTTTTTTTAATATGATGAAGCTAATATATAACTTTTTATTTGTTATTTATTTGTGCTTTTTCGCATTTAAAGGGAAACTCTTACCGATCATCCCTTCTGAGTGGTTCTCTGTCGTCGCGCCTGGGCGGGTACCGATCACGGTCATCCCGTCGTGGCCCGTCACGGTCACGGTCATCGCGACGCGGTCCGTCACGATCACGGAAGCCGTCACGGTCACGTGGAGGATAACGATCGTCACGGGCGGAGTCCTTGGACCGCCACGTTGTTGAACGCTCCTGAAACATTAATTTAAAAAAAAAATGATTATTATATATAACAACATACCAATATAACTAGGAGATTAAAATTGTTGCTTTTTAGAAACAGCATCGAAATTATACTGAAGCATGCTTTAGTAAAATTATGAGTGTGGATAAAATTTTACTATGCCAGAAAATCCCGACTAATATGTCTATAGTGATATAGAAACAGCAGAAGATACTTGAAGAAGACTCAACTTAAAAGGTTGTCATGTCAACAAACCTATTAGGTTTTCTGAAGACGGTACTTTACAATATTCATGTAACTACAAACATCTTTTAATATTTTTGCGCGATAAGTGTACAAACATTACATAAATAAAAATCTTAAACTTAATATTTTATCGATGGTTTGATCTTTCACTTTTGAATTACAATTATGGTTTTAAGATCACATCTTACAATTGGCTGGCCATATCATGAAATGCCACGGCATAGTAGACAAAAGCGTGATAATGCTTCAACAATACTCACAGAGGTTGGCGGTGGTTCAGCTGGCCCACGACGCCAACTGCTTCCGTCTGCTGCTGGAGGACCACTCGACCGACCTGTGTATCGGGGTCTGGAAAATGGAAATCGATTGTTAATTTATTGAAGTGAAAACTTCTTTAGGCGCGTTTAGCACTTTTTGTGGGTACTGAATTGAAGTGAGCCATCACGCTCGGCTATGTAACGCTCATTCGGGTGAAGTCGGCTCGAGTCGACTAATGAAAGGAATAGTCAGCAGAGCGAGAGAGAAAGATAGATTAATTTCGCCTTGTTGAAGTTTTCACTCTGTTGTGTGGTCTTAAGCACACACACATTTTTTTTTAATTCTCAGGGTCGATATTGCGTCATTTGGTCGGTTCTTTGCTGGTTATGAATAACGCCTATTTTAAGAATTACATTGTAAAGTAATCCTTTCTGACCAGACATCACTTTCGAATCATTGTTAATGAACTAAGTCATACAAATGTTGATATAATATGATGTATATATACTTTTCCCTCTCCGGCTCCCGGTTAACGGACCTCCACGCGCCTTCATCTCTGGGTTTCTCCTCCCGCGGTCTGTCATCCCTCGGAGGACGTTCGTCACGGGCTCTGTCATCGCGACGGCTGTTCATAAGTTCATTTTTTAAACCAATTTTATATTATACAAACATCTACATTAGCCAAAGAAGTAATTAACGAATGTATCTATATTTCATTGCATAAAGTCAATATGATTAAAAAAAATCAAATCAACCAATGTGTAGGCAGTAGGTATTAAAATAAACGTAATGCTTGGTCTTAATCATTATATAAAATAAATCAGTAGGGGCATGCATATAAATCATAGTAATAATCTGCATTAGCTGCTCATGAAAGAGTTGGGAATAAAATTATTTACTTGCTGTTTAAAAATATTCATATACAATTTTACCTGTCATCTCTTGGCGCGCGCTCGTCTCTGGCGTCTTGGCGTCGGTCAGGCGAACGGGCCGCAGCGTCGCGGGTACGAGCTGAAATTTATTAAATCTTAGATCAAAAATTTAAAAAACTAATATTATCTTGTCAATATCTATCTTGTAAAATCTTGATAATTCAGCGCTTTATCTGAACTTAAACATTGCAGAGTAATAAAGTAACTCACAAGGTCTCCAAGGTTCCTTCTTCTCAGCAGGTGGTTCTCCAGGCTTGTTGCGCCTCCAAGTTGACTGGGTGGCAGCCTTTTGCTCTTCCAACTTGCGAGTGATCTCTTCTTCCTTCGCGCGAGCCTTGGCTTGGACGCGGGCGAGCATTTCCGCGTGTTCGCTGAAATGTAATAATAATAATAATAATTGGGACAACTCACATACATTGCTCTGAAGCACTTGTGTTATGGTAATCAGAAACGACGAGGGTAACACAATAACTACATGGATTTAAGATTCTGAATCGCATTAGAATTCGAGGGAAACAATAAATATATTTGGATTCAAACTGATAAGGCCAACCATAAAGGTTTCATAATCGGCTCCATTGTATGTATTAAGAAAGTATTACCGTTCTTCCCGCTCCTTCTTCTCCCTAAGCGCAGCGAGGTCCTCTTGCCTTTTTCTCTCCTTTTCCTCTCTTTCCCGCCTCTCTTCTTCTTCTTTCTGTTTTCGTGCTTCTTCCGCAGCCGCTTCCTCCAAACGCTTCTTCTCAGCTAACCACTGAGAAAATTTATGTTTAAATTAACGTTGAGCACTATTATTTCAATTATACCATATTATTCATAAAATAACCTTAGTCCTCAAAGCTTTTAGTAAAAATTATAACATTGCTTCGACTATCACAAATGCTCTAATACTTTCAATTTGTATCAAATGACAACTAATTTTTATTCTTTTTGATGCAGTTGTTATGAATTTTATTTTATTTGTCCTCGTTTTCTATTCTCACAGTAACTAAATACTAATACAAAAGAAAAGCAATAAATCCCATACCAATCTAAACAAAATAAAAATCCTAAAACTAAGATATTTTCTAAATTCAATCTGCGGACAGTATAATTTCTTTGTATTCAAGACTATTTATATCGTGTGTTTGAATTAAAATACAACGTTTACCTCCTGTCGCCTCTCCTCAACACGTTGCTTGCGTCTCTTCTCAAGACGCACTTCCTTCTGCGCTGCGAGATGCGCTTGGAACTGCGCGAGCCGATTGGTGTAGGCCGCACCGCGCTCGCTTCGGAGACGGGACATGAATTCGTCTCGGTGGGAATGCATACGTGCCATACGGGCTTGGGTCGTTACGTCACGGGCACGTGCCTCTGTGTAAAGACATCTAGATATATAGCAACACCCCTAGCTTCGCACGGTCATAGTACTTAATTATAATAAAAACCGTATTACTAAGTAATAAATCGCATAATTATTATAAAGTACACATTAAAGTATCATTATTATGTATTTATTTATTAGAGCAAAATTTTACACGAAAATGATAAGCTGTTTATTATGTAGCTATAAATATATTAGGTAGTACACTTGATATGAGGTGATGGTTCATCTCGAAAAATTATATGTATTTGTTAGAATTGCAGTAGTTGAGAATGTCTTAAATTTAGATATTTTTTAATATATAAATTTAATAAGCAGTTCTCACCAATGAGTTGTTGAATGCGTTCCTTCTCCTGTTGTTCCCAGAAAGCTTTGTCTTGGACTTGCTTCTCTTCTAAGCTCTTCTGCAGCAGCGGAATCTCTTCCAGGCGCTTCGCACGCTCGAAGTAATCAACCTATTTATAAAATAAAGGAATTAAAAATTAATATACTATATTATTGTTATTTTTAATTAAATAATATACGCATAAAATGACTGGTGGTACATACTTTCTTCTCCTGAGACTTGAGTCTGGCCTGCAGCTCTCGTTTCTCCTTCATCAGTTCCTCGGCTTCACGCTGAGCGATCGCCTCAGCGTCCATCTTCTTTAGATCCTGTAATACCAAAATATTATAAACTTTCTCGCTTTAACAATGATTGAGCTTGGGTTGCTGATTTTCAAACCTATTTTTTTCTAGTAAATTTTATGAATCCAGTGTAACTCGGGTGGTAATATTCAATGTCTCTATTGATATATACAACTAATTGACCCGTTCAAATACATAACACAGGAACACATTTACATACAGTTCATAAACTACAAAACGTTATCTTTTAGTATCTTTACCTCCTCATCCAGCTTCTGCAGCACCTTCTTGCCGTGCATGGTCTGCGAAATATGTGCGATACGTTCTCGCAAATGCCTCTCCTTCATGGCGGCCAATTCTGATGCGTGACGCTTTCGCTCCCTCTCTTCTCGTTCATGCTCTTGACGTTTGGCTTCAGCTGCAGCTGCTGCGCGTAGTTGTTCTTCTTGACGACTGGAATATTTTAAATTAAAATTTGTCATTTTAACTTTTATCTACCCGTTGTGAGTAGTGAAGTGAAGTCCCGTGTCCCCTAGTGGGGTATGGGGCAGATGCATTTCACATCTGTTTCACTGATCGATTGTTTCTTTAGGGGCAAGTAGGTGATCAGCCTTCTATGCCCTGCCAGACCAAGTTTTTTTTATCTCCACCGGGAATCGAACCCAGTACCTCTCGGTTGTAACGCTTACGTGCTTACCACTAGACCAAAGAGGCGGTCAATCTCACCTCACTCTCTGATAAGTCAACTATCTACCCGTTGGAGCATCTAAATTCAACTGAGTGTTTTTTAAATATTAGAAAACATAATAACTTTTAATATGCTTGTCTCATCAATTGAACCATCTTATTGTATAGCTATACAATATCTCTGGTATCAAATGTGTGAGCCACATCTAGTCTAGCCAGAATCTCACTTTACTAATTTTATTAGTTATTCTTTACTGTCAATATTAAATTTGTGCGAGTGCGAGCGAGATATCGCACCCTTAGAATGAAAGTCACCTAATCCAAAAAATGCAATATGTGGTAAATGAGCATTAAAGTCTTCAAAAAATTATAGTATTGAATACATTTTAATAATATATAGAGACCGAAGTATGCGCTGTCCCCTGTTATACTCAGATTTAGGTCACTTCTACTTAACAAAGTTTTAGAATATGCTTTATAAGGTCAGTTTATAGTAAAATCGTGTGTTACAGGAATTTTAAGTCGAGTCACTTTCATTCTAAGGGTGCGATATCTATTCATACCGGAGTTCCTCCTCCTCGCGGACAGTATTCAACCTCTCGATGTACTCTTTCCGTTCCTCGATAATCTTGTGTCGTTGCAAAACGCGATGGTGTTCTGCGTGTTTGTTCTCGTGGTAGTGTTGTACCATGGCCTGGCGGGCTCTTTCACGTTCAGCGCGACGTCGTTGAGGGTAAAGCACTTGCACTGCGCGCGTTAGGACTTCAGCCGCGCGAACTAGCTGTTCACGGACCTACAAGGAAATATAAAATATGTAAACCTTGTTTATAGCTTTCAGACTAAGAGTAATTGAGTTTTTGAAATGGAATCTGTTTTAATTGCAGTTACGTATTTCAAATATATAAAATAATATTATATATTATGTTTAAATCATAAGTGATGCTGACGTGTAATATACCAAAATATTGGAAGTACATTCATAAATAAGTAATAAATCATTTAAATATAAAACATCATAATGGAACTGGTCAAAGGTACTCATAACAAGTTAATTTGTATAATGAATGAAGAAACGAGTGAGTGAAGCAAAAGATGTATGTTAGGACCTCATATTCTAAAGGTAAGTTACTAACCTGTTCAGCCGGCGTGGCCTGCAAGATGGCGCCGCCGCAAGCTTCATCCGCGGCTGAGCACCACTCATTGCCACCGGCTTCAACGCCAAAGTGAACGCATCTAAAAATAACATTACTATTTAGAATTAAGTAAAAAAAAGTGAAGACATATTACTAATTGATCATTTTGCAAAAACTCTCGACTCCCGGGACGTGGACAGTGTTGGGTGGACGTACCATAGTATCAGAAGCGAGGACAGTTGGAAAAATCTAAAATAAATATATTATGGTGTGGCATTCGCCCAGGATGACCACCTCCTTGGTTTAGTGGTAAGCACATGTGTTATAACCGGGAGGTCTTGGGTTCGATTCCCGATGGAGATAAAAGAACTCGATCTGGAAGGGCATAGAAGGTCAAATTCTCTCTCTATTGTCGGTCCCTCATGTCTGAGGATCTTGGTCAGCGTCGGGGCAGCATCTGGAGCGGATGATCTGCCTCCATCGGTCTCGATTCTGTGCGTCTTTCACGACCACGTAAAATTTGGAGGACGATGAGTCCTTCACTTGATCGGTCCATCTGGTTGGTGAACGCGATCGTTTGCCTTCGGTGTTCCCAACGACAATCAGTTTTTCCAGGTTCTCATCGCCTCTGCGCACTGTGTGGTCGAAATAGGACAGGATGCGTTGTTGGCATATGGTCGACAAACGGGTTTTTATTTTGAGCTGACCCAGGATATATTTGTGTGGCTTTTACACCAGATATGGCACGTAGGACCATAAATCAATGTGGTATTTACAAGACTTACTTGTTAGCGTGATCAACACGTATCTGCATGTCGTTGTGCCGGACACAGTCAACAAGCAGTCGCTCTATATGGAACAGGTTGTCCGTCCCAGTGAGTTCCAGGAGCCGGGCGAACTGAATACAATCGTAGCACTGAGCCAATTGGCGTATTAGACGTACTAACGCCACGTCCGTTACTGCCACTGTATACTGGGCCAGTGGAGAATCTGTAAAAGAAATAAAGCCTCATTAAAATTGTGTCTGTTTGTAATATATAAAGAGGAAATTATTTTCAACAAGCTTTTTACAACAGTTACAGTACGTTTAAGAAAAATACTATTATTAATTCATTCTTCTGCGTATGTGTTCAAAGTTTAGTGAATTAACTATTGATAACTTAAGGTGGTTCGATTCGGTCCCACAAAACTCAAAGCTCGCCAGATGACGCTACTTTTGCAAATTTCTAGTTTTTATTTTTTTGTGAAATTATCATTGTATTTGTATACATTAAAATACGTTTCGCGTACTCTTTATATAAATATTGTTATATCAAAACAAACATTGAACAATTCATTGTACAAAAACAATCCCTAAATGTCGAGAGAGTGGTCCTTGTTTTAAAATAGTGTTAAAGACCACTCTGTCGACATTTTTAACGCTAAGCGGGCAAGCTGCTACTGTTTGATTTTTTTTGCAATCTAATTAATTTTTAATCGAATTCAAAAAAGTAGAGAGATTTTCAATTCGACGCGTATGTTTTTTCTTTGTTTTTATATTTGTTACCTCAGAACTTTCGACTAGGTGCACCGATTTAGATGATTATTTTTTGTTTGAAAGGTGGTGTTTCACGTGTGGTCTCATTTAGATTTCATCAAAACGTGTTCAGTAGTTTAAGAGTTCCGATTTGAAGTCGATTTTTTTTTTGTCAAAATTGTTATTATCATCAGAAATTTAAAGAAATATGTCCATCTTATTTGGGATCCTTATAAGTAAATTATACTCACTAGCATCTTCCTGCAGAGCCTTAACGACTCCTTGTACATTATGGCAGATGGTGAGAGGGTTAAATTCCACCTCCAGCCACGAGTAAAGCTGCTGCAGTTGTGGTGACGCCAGCGACACCACGTTCATACGGACCACATCTGATGAGAACATAGAACAAATTAAAATGTACATTATTTGGATTCATATACCTAAACCTCAAACAATTATATAGTAATTTTAAACAATTCTTTCATCTTCAATTCACTTTATGACATCTATAATATCTTACATAAAACTATTGGTGAACTAAAACACAGACAACAATATCATCAATGTACTTTACCTAAGTGTATTATTTGATTTTTGATAGATTTTCAGAAAGTTATAATTAAAAACACAACATCAACATATTTTAGATCGTTAAAAGAATAACTAATTTCGATCCTCACCCCTTTTTCAACATCTCAACATCTATACAGGATAGTTCATCAATACAGGACCACTACTCAATAAAAACGGTGGAGAAATAAACTTTAAACTCAATAAAAACTAACTAAATTTATAGTTTTTTTTTTTCAAATTGTATAGGTGTTAAAATAACACAAACAATGCAATACACACTGTCTGTCGCGTCACACCGACTTAATAATCTACCTCTGAGACCTACCACATCAGAATTATTTATTAATCAGAAATGGGATTTGTTTCAGAGGTTTTTAAATATCTTGTGCTATTTTACTATTAATATTACAGTCAAAGCACTTGAGACACTAATAAAACAATGTTTATGAGTTAGGAAACTCTTTATTGAATGATCAAGGTGAATGTGTGTGAAAGTATTAAATTGTATGATATTTATTTGAATATAATATTATCTTTGTATGTAAATACTTGTGTATGAATATTTTCTTTACCTTTCAGCAAGCTGGCTCTTGTCGGTGGTTGAGACAAACCAAGCAGCACAGCCAACCGCTGAGCTTTTTCCACAGGGCTCTTGTCAGTTTCAACAAAACGGTCAAACTCTGGATGCAGAGAAGGTAAGGGCACAGATAATACTGCCACTAAGACCCGGCAAGCCATTCTGGAAAAAAATCCCGTCATCAATTGTGATATTTTCATGGTCATATTAACACAAGGAATTTTTTTTTCATATTATTATTATATTATATTCATATTATAATATATTAAAAGAATTTTACCATATACATACTTGTTTAAAAACATCTGTTTTTTCTAAAAAAAAACTTTCCACATGAACATGGAAACCATAAAAAGACATTTGAAAAAGAAAAAAACAAAGATTTGTAATGATACAATAAATAATATTATATCAAAAGGTTTTTTCTAAAAGCAGCTTCCGGTGGTAAGAAAAATAAACTAGGCCTTACTTTTGCAACTCCTCCTGGGTAATATTCTTCTTCATTTCCCTAGACAGCTGGAAGAGTTTCAAAAGTGCTGCAGCATGGAAAAGACAGTGTCCAGCCTTCCAGAAAACTAGAGCCAGCTTTCCGTAGTAATTGGCCATTGTCTTAGCAACTGGTGCCTTCTTTGACATGTTCATCAGGTTGTGGATGTCCTCTATTGCTTTGTAAGCTTCCTGTAATATAACATATATAACAACATATTTAATCATTGTAAGATTATAATTATAAACTCAAAATTTTCAAATTGACTAAAATTGCTTCATGAATCGGAAAAAAAATTGAAAAAGTTAGATTTATTTTTATTTATTTATAATTATAAATATTTAAATCATGAATCAAAAATACATTATGCATAATATACTTTGAATTAAAAATACTCAATTAACATTGATCAGTGTGCTAAATGTATGGTGTCTAAGATTTTGTAACAACTATGTCATGTTATGAAAGAAGTCACGGTATTTGATACATTGACTAATTAATGTTTAGAGACATATCAAATTATTGAAATATATATTTCAAGAAATAATTATGTTATAATATTGTGCAGGCAATAATTTTAACACACACAGTGAAATTTTCACTGTCTGTCGCGTCACACCCACTTTTATATTCTACCTCTGAGGCCTACCACTTCACAATTATTTAGTAATTAGAAATGGGATTTATTTCAGAGGCATATTAAACTTCTCAAGTTTATACCTAGCTAGCCAATTTTATATTTCATCAACCAACCTCAAAAAAAAGAAAGGAATTACATTTATAAGGTCAATTACGAACATGTCCCACTTAAGCAAATATTTGGAAGTTAATGCAAAATCAACAGAAAATCATAAAATAAATGACGTGGAGACAGTTCCGTTAGATTACAACGATTATAATTAATCTATAATGAAAATTAAATTCTAATTTTTGTAAGTAAATAATGACATGTTATAAAATTAAGTGCTACAAACCTGCCATAACTCCATCTGTATAGCACTGTCAAGTTGGAAAAGACGAGTCTCCAAATTCAATTGCTGCGTTTCAGGCTTTGAGATGCTGACATTACCAGTTTGCACCTGTTGAAATAATATGATAGTTATTCATTAAAGCTAAACACTAATTTTAAAATATGTATTTTAATAATTAAAAAATGTAGTATTTTGAATAACATAATTGAATAAATGGCACATAAATCACCTCAAACAATGTCTAAAGTTTTTTTATTTGAAGTTTGCCCAATTGTGCAAAAGGTGTTGAATGGTGCACAAAACAATGCCAAATACTTACATTAGGTTTGCATATATCTTCAAGATGCTTGCGCAACTTATCGCAAAGCTTTCTAAACTCAGTTTTGCGAGAGTATTTTAAGCAAAACTGGAATGCCATACGAGCAATGTCATGATACAGAGTCTCCACATGTGCATTGGTACGAAGAAGTTCAAGACACTGGCAGTATGACTCCCAAAGGAATTTTACCTGAAATTCAAAGCTATGTTTTATATTTATTTAACCTCTTCAAATTTATATTTTTTTAAAGTATCACAAACCTTAAAATAAATAAGTTAAAAATAAACAGTGGTCAATAAGTATTGTGCAAGCAATAATTAACAAAAATTGTGCAATGTAAATAATCTTTCTCTGAGGCCTATCACTTCACACTTATTTTCAGAAATGGGATTAATTTCATAGGCTAATTACTTAAATAAGTTTATAAACAGCCAAGACTCAGAAACAAACATTCATGTTCATCACACAAATAAATGAAACTACTGGGATTCAAACTGTTTGTCTTGTATCTTATAATATATTTAAATTTTACTTTACTAACCCATGGGGTAAGTATAGTTCTATCAGAACGGTCCTGGGCATCTTCTCCTGAAACAGCTCTAAGTAATATACTCTCAGGCGTGGCCAAATTATCCAGATCATCTGTATCTATGACAGCTTGAGTTGACTGCTCTCGGGCAGCTTCTGTGCGCTCCTCTGCCATACGTAAGTAACCCCTGCAATATAAAATGTGTAGGAAATATATTTTGATATGCCACATATTCATAAAAGTGTGGTTTAAGAATGGAGGGTTTACTAGTAAAGTGCCTTCTGTACTCAGATGACCTAGTGTTACTTTCAATGTTCACACAACAGCTACAGGAAATACAATAGCAAATAAATCTTTTAACGAAAGTTGAATGAAAATAAACGTAGAGAAGTCAAAATGTATGGTTATTGATAGAGGTGCAAGTACTATGTGATAAGATTGGTGGAGAGAAAGTTGAAAAATTCTTTGAGAACTTAGTTTTTATGTTTACATGAGATGGAAAGAATATAATAGATAGGCAGTCAAGTGATACCTAAGGACGTGTGATTGGTTGTGCATTGGGGAGTGCTCCTACCTACGCTGTACCTACGCTGCACTCCCCAATGAGAAAGTAAAGAAAAGATAAAGTAGAGGAAAGATAAAAGTAAAATAAATGCTGTTGAAATACAAGCGTTAAGCATGTGGGGTTACTCTGGTTGATAAAGAAACATTGTGATACATTAATGGTGTGGTATGGAAGAGAATGTAGTGACAAATACATAAGGAGATGTTGAGATAGTTAGGGCACTTTTAGAGAATGAACGAAGAGACTGATAAGTATGATGTTATATAGGGCTAAGCCCATATAGAGTGAATGGTGAGGTAGGTGCTGGTAGACCTAATCATACTTTTCTGGACTAAATACAGGACATACTGGTAAAGGGCCAGGTCAAAAGCACCCACAATCGGCGAGCATGCATGATGGGTATTTTAAAAGTGGATGAGGTGAAGGAGGTATGTGGGGATTGTAGCAGCTGGTCTGTGGTCTCTGCCTTCCCTTTACATTTAGAAAACCTAATAAATTTATTATAACATTTAAGAACTGTGTAAGAGAGCCATTCAACAAAAGGTCAGCAATTATCCTCTTATGTATACCACCTTCTAGCATAATATATTATATTTGTTATGTTCGAGTCTCCACATAAAAATAAAATCTATGGAATCAATTCATAACAAAATAACTGCTAATTTTGAATATGTATCTCAGGTCATAACATCCTCATCTTACATAATAAAACTTAATATACTGACCTTATCACCTGCTCTAAGGATCCAACATTCACGGATTGAAACATATTACGATACTGGAAAAGACCTTCTTTAGCTATGTGTGATTTCCGAAGATCAACACATAGTTCGAGATATTTAAACATTATCGGCTCCAAAACGGATTCTGACCAATTGTAAGCCCATTTTTTGTTCCTAAATACTTCTTGTAAAGTGTCGAGAGCCCTAGCGGGCTTGTCCAAGTCCATAAATTCTGAAAAATGACACATGATAACCTAATCTGCATTTTGGTTAATTTCATAATATGCGAAAGTCAATAAGTTATATTAATATAACAATTCTCAAAAATCGCCAACTATAATATTAATACAATATAATATGTAATGTGTGAAAATTAGGGAATATGTTACGAAACAGAGGTCATTTAATATTCGTGCAACGTGGTAAGATAACATAATATTATTAACACACCATTTGCCCGTTTGAGGGCATTCTCCGGTCTTTGACCATATCTCGCCATGATATTCGAGCACTGATCACTTCATTAACTTAATTTGTTCACAAAATTCTGCTCTGCTTTTGTTCGAGGAAATAATAAAATTTATTCCTCTCACCGGCAACCTGCCACAATGTGAACTGTGAAGCTGACCAAAATGGCCGATGACTACGTATTTTTTTTTTTAGCCAAACTGCGACAACGCCAACAATATATTTAAGTAGTCTGTTAAGCAAAGGCAGACGTCACAATATAGAGTTCAATGACGGCTACAGAGAGAATTCCTGTGGAATGTGGATATTTTGTAAATTTGACAACACTTGACAACCGACAAGTTGATAATTTTATAGAAAATATACTTTCTGAATTCTGCTTGAATAGTACTAAAATTTAATTTAATTTATTATTTACAAAATAAATATAAAAGTGATAAAACTTACTTATTACTAGTCATTACTCAGTAGTCACTGCTTAGCTACAATTTTTAACTGTTTGCGTTTTTGACAAGAATTATGAAGCTGATTATCAACAAAGTATTCACCATTCATTACTAAAGATTCTTAGATTGTATAAAAATATGCAGATTGAAACAAAAGTACAGCTCTTTAGGAGAACTTTTATAAAATTTTATACTACCGAAGATTATATTATTATTGCTGAAGAAAATCATAATTTAAGGTTAATTATATCTGATGGCTTGAAAATTGATAAAAACTTCATTATAGAAGACAAAAGAATAAATTGTAAAAGAGTAAAGCTTTGTGTATCTGCTTTATTTCTAAAACCTTTTCTAGAAGTATGTACACAATCTAAAGTTTTTAGGAGGAATATTATTAGTAATATACTTCAATTAAGCACCATAAAATGTGACACTGCTATTTTTAAGCTAATACTTGTACCACCTGATAAAGAAATTCTAGATTATGCATGGTAAGTATAATTAAGTTTAAATTTATAACTTTACTCAAAGTATAATTTTTATTAACTTATCATATTTTTATTTCAGGAATGAAAAAATTTTGTTATTGGTATGGAGTAGAATTGAAATAGAAAATGCATTTGCTTGGTTATCAACATTAGGAGGTGCTTACTCTGCATTAGGTGACTATTTTGAACATTGTGTAAGTGTATTAATGCATAATAAAAAAAGCATATTAACAAATTACTTAATAATATAATAATCTCATAATAATGTGTAAATGTTTTCAGGCTGAAGAAGCAGGCAGAATTTCAATAAGGCAATACAGGCTATCGCAAATGCTTGGAGATGACAGTCTTGCTGCTAGAAGTAAGCTCTATTCAGCACTGGCATTTTCTCAAAAGGGTTACCTAAAGTTGTCAAGGCGAATTGTAAGAGAAGTTGCGAAATTTGCCAGATCTACTAATGATAAACGTCTAAATAGAATGTGTCAAGGTGTATGGGCCAAATTGAAGTATCTACGACAATTAAAAGAGGGGAATGGCAAATGTAAGATTTCAAGTGTAAATAAATAATTTATTTAATTTCTTATTAGTTTTACTATTTATTGAGGTTCATATAACCACCTAATGCCACCTATAGAAGAGAATGGGGTTTTTGATTTGGATTCTTACCTTATTGTATATGCACCAAAAATACATTTTCAAACTGTCTATCTAAGACAATTACTACATTTATTTGTCTAATTGCCTTCATGACAAGTTCATGCAGACTCATATTTCTGGATGTGAAAATGATCAATATAGATGCAGTAATGTATCTGCCCACCAGAGGCTATGGAAATTCATTTTTTTTAATGACATGTAGGTATTAAAATAAAAATGTTCCTTTTTAATTTTAACATTTTTTCGGTCGTTTAAACCGAACTGACCGTTTGACTAGAAACAATAGATTTTAGCAACAGAACGTAGGAATTAACCATCACGTTTGGACATACGTGAGCATCATTTTAATACCGCGGAACTAGGAAGCGGATACTAAGGAAAACTGCTTTAGGACATTGGTTCATTAAATGCGAACAAAGGAAGGTTTCTTTGGATCACTATTCTATGGTAAAACTATCGAACATACAAAAGCTACTAAAAGATGTCACCACGTAGTGTATGATAAATTTTTGTGGGATAGATTACATATAATTTTCTTTTATTTAAAAAAAAGTTTCTTATTTCGCTGGACTATCTAGTCTACGGTTGTCATTTTAAGATGCGCGCGCATAAGTCAAACTTTTTATTCACTAAATAATACTAATTTTTCATTTATTTTTATTCGCAAGTGTGTTGAGTCGTATAATACACGTGAGTATTAAACGTCGACTTAACTTTACACATACTTATAAATCATAATGTAATATGTGACATAAATACACCAAACGTCATTTTCGTGTCTTGTCTACGCGGCATTTCGAATAATAAATCGTGAAAGAATACGTCTGTACTGATACATTGTTTAATAATTTATCGGAATAATATGAGAATGTAAACATCCAGAAAACAATGGATGAAATACCTACCTTGTACAGTGAGTTCACCTTTGCACTGAAAATTTATTATTGTTCATAATTCATGGGAAAGACATTGAATCATTGATACCTTAATGAGAAATATTTTTGAAGTTTGATTTTCTTTATACTCAAATATCAAACCAGAAATAGTAACATAATATTATTTGAATTTATAAACAAACTAGCGACCCGCCCCGGCTTTGCACGGGTATAAAACATATATAAAACTCCTCTTCAATCACGTTGCGTAGTTTTAAAGATTTAAGCATACAAAGGGATATAGGGGAAGAAAAAGCGACTTTGTTTTATACTATGTAGTGATACACAATTATTAAGATTTGTATAATCACTCCAGTTTCATTGTCAAGGGACACATATCTCATCTCTCATCTAAATGGATGAACGGTTGTTCAAAAATTGTAGCTAAGATTATTTCTATCACGTCAGGTATCAAACAAGAAAGCACATTATAATCAGTTTATGAGCTCCGATGCCACAGACACGTCAAATTTTAATACCGCTATTTTGCGTCGGGATTTAAAAGTACCTAAATAGTAGTAGGTATATTGTAAATGTTGCGTGTCGTAATAAGGTAGAAATTTTGTAATGAATATTGTATCGAGGTTTTAATAGATCAGCCACTCGAAAATATTTATACAGTCCAGCGGTTCTCGAGTAGTGTAACATAAGGCACCCTTAGAATGAAAGTGACTCGACTCAAAATTCCTATAACACTCGATTTTACTATAAACTGACCTTATAAAGCATATTCTAAAACTGTAGAGTAAAAGTGACCCATATCTGAGTATAACAGGGGACAGCGCATACTTTGGTCTCTCTTTATTATTAATATGTATTCAATACTATAATTTTTTGAAGACTTTATTGCTCATTTACCATTTACAAATTGCATTTTTTGGGTTAGGTCACTTTCATTCTAAGGGTGCGATATATAAATTGTTAGGAAGATGCCTTCACCTTAGATGTTAGAACCTAGCGAAGTTTACCTAGTAGGTTAACAGCTGTCTATTCAAGGACAACTTGTTCCCTTTGTTCAGTCCGACTTAAATAATACTCGAATGCATCGATTTATAAAACGTATACGTAGAAAATGCGAAAGTAATTTGCATTTATTTTTCTATGCTGTTAAACAGTTCTAGGTGACAAACAATAAAGAAAATTATTAAGTAGGTACCTACTTAAAATATTATTTAAAATATATAAGATATGGGTTCGATTCTTAAATAATAATAAAAGAACAAACAAAAAAACTTATTTTCCTAAAAGGTGGTAATATACTTACTTGTTCCACAAAATAGGAAAATAAGAATTGATGTTTTAATTTTAACATTTTTTCAAAATTACGACGGAAATCATTAATTAAGATTTTATTGAAGTCGAACCAGCTACTGCAATATTATTGATGACAAAAATTGCAATTAGATAGACCATTATCATTAGTATTATTAGTATATTATTAGTATCATTGTATGTTGTCTGGCACACCAACTCCATTCATAAATTAATTAATTTTCAATAACCACGTGACAATTTGGACAACATTTGGCTCCTTTTGGAAAAGCAAAAGTGAAAGGACAAATCATTATTAAGGTGATATCAGACGGTTCACTCGAGTGAACATTCACACGAATGAATGCTTCTTTTTTCTTTCATTCCATGTTCACACGAATGACAAAGAACATTCATCTGTTATTAACTTTAAATATGTCATCGGGTGAAGTCGTGCGCCTCGGAATCCGTTTAATTTGTGATCATTATTAATTTGTTAATTTAGTTGTTTGATGTCTTCTTCAGTAACCTCAAAGTTTAAATAATTAATTAGGGATTTTATAGCGTTTGAACGTAATGTTCTATCCTTGTATTCGTCAAGTTTGTGATTCCATAAACATTGATAATTCTTAAAAGGTTCCAAAAACAGCAGCGTAGTTTCCTCATTCCACTTGAACACCATTTTGCTGCCAATTTTCCGTGACGCAACGGGACGTGCATCTGCTACCGAGCTCGAGACAAAATGGCCGAATCCGAGTGAACGTTCTCTCTGTGTGCAGACCGTTCATTTTTAGTTCATTCGCAGTTCGAGTGAAAGATGTCGAATGAAAAAATCTAACATCGGCGAATCGGTTCATTAATGAATTCATTCGGCACTCTTGTTTCATTTAGGGTTCAGACTAATCATTTCGAGTGAAAGATGCGAATGAAAGACAAAAATGAACGAAAAGTGAACCGTCTGATACCGCCTTTATACTCGTTCATGCACAGCAAAGGTTTACGCTGCCTTGGAAATAAATCTAGTGCCCTAGATTTATAATTGTTATATTATCAGCACGGAATTACCTACGCAATGAAAACCCGGTGATTTGTAATTTGTGAACCATAGACTAATAAAGAGTATTAATATTATTTTGTAAAATGTAAAGTGACAGTTTAAAAAACGCGGTCGTTTGAGAAAGTTATTTACGTTAATTTCAAGTTTCAACAGTTGATTGGTGGCCGTCGTAGAAGTAAGACGTGTACGCTGTCAAACAAGAAAACCAGTTCCGTGTTGTGATTAAATTGAATTCCTAAAAAGAAAGTGGTGTGGCAATTTTTATGATAGTGGATACGAGAAAGCCTAAATATGAAAGTAAGTTAATTTTATTGTTTCTTTATAATTAGTACATTGACTTAACGAATGTCGTGGCATTGAAGTAAATTGATTTTATTGAGAACAAGTTTTAATTTAGTTTTAGGAGAAATAGATTAACAAGTGGTTTATGATTAATTTATAAAGAACTAATGTAAGTGATAAATTTATTGCTGTATTAAAAATTTATAATAATGTTGTATACATTAGGGTAACTTAGTTAAAATAAATGTTAACTGACCCCTACTTAATAAATTGATACAAATATTATAAAGAGACTGACCGAAAAGTTCGCATTTTGATTTGTAGAACTATTGAACCTAAGTATTTTAAAAATTATTTCACTGATAGGAAACTCGCAGTGAAAGAAACACTCCTTCCGAGTGATATTGACTATAATTTATTATATTTTATTTAATCATGTAAAATCTGATACTTATCAACAAATAATAATAATTGGGATACTCACATACATTGCTCTGGTCCCAAAGTAAGTAGCTGAAGCACTTGTGTTATGGTAATCAAAAACGAGTTTATATACAACCGGAAAGACTCGGAAACAAACGTTCGTGCTCATCACACAAATAAATGCACCTACCGGGTTCGAAGTCAGGACCTCCTGGCGCAGAAGAAAGGAGCACTACCAATTGCGCTAACCGGTCGTCAAATGTATTAATCTAAAAAAATTTCGAAATTCACAATTAAATCTCAAACAAGTACCTAGTAGGTACTTAGGTACTAACTGATTTCGAAATTCACAATTAAATTAAGTAGGTACCTACATACTGTTTACTGCGTAAAAATTAATAATATAGCATCAAAATTTGTGAAAAACCATTAAAAACGCATTATTTAAACTGTTTTTAACTAAAACACTATGAAATATTATTTTACACAATCCATAGATGATTGATCTTAATATACCTACCTACTATAAATTTCAATAGATTAGTTAGGTATTAGTGGTTAGGTAACCTGAAAGAAAAAAATAAGAATGACGACGAGATCCATGTATAATTTTTATTTACATGTACAATTACAAGTCCTACTTTTCATAAGTACTATAATAACAATTTTATTTTGTAGAGCTTAAGATGCTTTGGAGTTACATACTTCTAGAAATCATGCTGAACCGTAAATGGCAATGAAACTGACACAACCGTTATTGCTACAAAGTGATAGCCTAGGTGCGAACCTAGATAGTAATCTGAGAATATCAATAGATATTGTTAAGATCTATAACTGAGTACTGACGCATACATATATATACAACATATAATAATATAGCCTTTATTTACTGACCAAGTTAGTTTATTGGTCAGGTTGTTTCTCAACATAGGCCTCCTCTAGTCCCCTCCATTCATCTCTGTCTTGAGCCAGCCTTTCGTTTCTAATTCCGTTTTAATGTTCTCCTATGGTAGTCTTCAGTTTTTTCCCTACTGGTCCATTAAAAAAAAGTAAAAAAGAGCCACAGCACTTAGCTCAGATTAAATAACACCCCTAGGGTTAAAAATTTATTCACAATCGTAATTATACATTACGAGATATGAAGTTTAAGATTAAAGTATCTAAATGTCGTTCGTGTTAACAACCTCGTCGGTATGTGGAAAAGTGCCTTAAAACGTTGGAGACGAAAGGACTTCGTGATTTTGAACTCGTTATTGCAATTCTTAAATACCTACGTAGGTACCTATGGCGTTAAATTTAGTTATTATTTCCATACTTTGTTTTAGACAATTGTTAAGCATGTTCAAGGTGGCTTTATTATGTGTTAGTCGTATTTAAAATCTTTTACTCTAAATAAAATACTTAATATAATTTGAACAAAAAAAATTGAATTCTAATTTAAATGGGACCACACTGGAAGCACCAGCTTTCAAAGGAAAAAAGAATCATCACAATCGGTTCACCCAGTCGAAAGTTCTGAGATAACTAACAAAAAAATACAGTCGAATTGAGAACCTCCTCCTATTTGAAGTCGGTTAAAAATCGACTTATTAATCGATCATTTAGAAAGTATATAAAGGCTTCCATTTAAATATCAAGGAAAAAAACGTGTTTAAAACGAAACAATATATTCTCGTGTGAAGTCTTATATTCATTGTGATAAGACAATAACCTAACAATAACAAAGAAAGCGTTTCAACAACGGCCTTGGACTAACATTGCACCAGACTCAGAGCAAATAACACATATTTTCAGGAATTTCGAAATACTATTGGTACTTAGTACGAACTACAAACCATGACTGGTTAGCTATAGACTATATGTATATGCATAAATATGCAAAAACATCGTTAGGCTGAGGAGGGAGACAGCTTGATTTATAAAGAACCAGACCAGTCAGATTGGGTAGTGGTTGTGTGTTTTGAGTAAATGGGAAAGTCATTAGATAAAGTGTATTAATGTTTGGTATGGCTTCCATTATTTTAATATAATACATATTTCGTAAAAGTTTATTGCAGACACAGGTCTTAGGACTGTTTTTTTATTGGCTAAAATATTGTTGCACCTCTAGGGGAGGGCGGAGAGAGATCGCTGCCTCTTGGCTCCCAACCCTCTATACTGGCAAGAATTTTCTACGTCACCTGGTAGGCTAACTTCCATCGTATCGAAGGGAATCGTATATTGGCTTGGGATAAAGTAGATAAAGCATCATACGTTCTTACTCTTGGGGATACGAGATTGATAATACACGTTAGTGAAAAGATTTTGGCTTAGACACGGGTAAATTATACAAAATCCTTAGTCCCTACATACCCAGATGGATATGCTTTAACAAGCCTAGAGAAATTGAAGACGATTTAAAAAGCAATAACATAACAAATCTCAAACAAACGTCAGTCAAAACCCCACATTGAAATCGGCCATCCGTTTAAGAAACATCAAACTTATAAGTGATATAACAAAACTTAAGCTGATAAAAACTTGGTACATAGTAGGTTCACTTACTGCCTTTATTAAGATATTATTAATAAATTTAATTCACGTTGAACTTTGAATAGATTGTTGAGTAAATGACTATCAAAACACGTTTAATTTATTTTAATTGCGAAACTTATATTACTGTGGGATTATTTTTTGCTTTATACTACGTAATATAGGCATAACAATATACTATAAAAAATATAAAAACAAATCAATGAGGATTATTACATGCTTCCCAAAGATTTTAAAACACTAATTAGACAATTAATTTAAAACTTCAGTATCCATCCGAGATATTAATAAAACTTTATTTTTTATAGAGTTGTTTGTTGTACCAAGTATTCTATGGATGATGTATAAAACAATAAAAATTATAAAAATATTAATTTCGACCTTATATGGTGTTTCTGACTGAAGCGGCGAGCTTATGATAAATTATTATAAAATTAAATCAAAACTAGTCAGCAAATCCAATGGAGCGAGGACCCGATCATTGTATTGAGATCTGTGGGCCTGACAGATTTTTCATCTTTTTACCGACTTGAAAAAAAAGGAAGAAGTACTCAATTCGACTGTTTTTTTTTATGTTTGTTACCTCAGAACTTTTGACTGGGTAAACCGATTTCGATACTTAATTTAATCAGTCCATCTGTTCTTTAGTTATAAATCGTGTAAATAACCCTACTTTGTTTTGTATATATAGGTAGATTTAAATTTTATGTTACTCCAACAAAAATATAGACATAAATGATAAGAGTCCCTCGTCACATCTCACATTCGCAGTTTGCGCCAATCTCAAAATTTACCGATGAGATTTCTAAATAGTTAAATTCTCCAATATTATTGTGCACTCATACTTAGTCTTTAGTAGGTATAACGTCAAAAAATAAAAATAATTACTAATTCCCTACACTTATCTCCAAGTATTGCATTAATTTGCGAGTAGGTAAAACTTAACTTGGTCTAACGAAGTAGGTACAAAATTACTGGTGGTTACGACTAATAGTGGTTAAACGTTTAGAAAGGATTTTAACTCCGTAATAATTGTTTATATTTAAGTAGACCGGAAACGTATCTATAAGTTAATATTAATTATAAATACCGCTATGATTAAATAACATTCTATTATTTCCGATTTATATAACAACATTTAAGCTACGGATTTAATAATGTAAAAATAATTTTTTTTTATACATTTTATTTACAATAATGTACATATATATTTACAAAAATACAAAAGGCGTAGGTACCCAAAATACTGGCTACATTACCGCGGTCCTGTGGTCTCAACTAAGCCGATATCTCTTAAAACAATCGACGCGCTTCTGCCCCCGTGGACCCAAACTTTCAAAAGGAACGAAAATATAAGAATCACATAGACTTTCGCATATCTATGGAATTACTTTGGTATTAAAGTCATAATTATTCATAATTTTAAGTCGAACTTTAAAGTTTAATAGATAGGGACCGTTATTTAATTAATTTCAAATAACAAAACTCAGTTTGGCCGATCACATTGAACTAGGTTTTTAAAAATATTTGAAAATTGGTGCAAACTGCAAACAGTAAATCTATATAGTATATACCCTACCTATATATAAATGAATCGCTGAATGTGTTGCTAAGCGCTAATCTCGAGAGCCACTGAACCGATTTCGCTAATTCTTTTTTTACAATACAACACTACAACACTTTTCTATATTCCCATATAAAAGATTCGTAATAATACTGAAAAGTCAATTTGAACTTTAATACCATACCATAAAGCTTAAGTGTTAGTGGAGGGGTTCCGGGAAGGCAAAACAATGGAATATTCGGACGAAGTTCGCGGGGTCTACTAGTCATAAAATATTTCTCAAACAGACGAATTGAGAACTTCTTTGAAGACGGTCAAAGCTACAAATAGATGAAATAGAAGTTACTTATTTTAAAATCATTTTAAACATAACCTTCAATGTTACATATTATATTGAACTTTCCGTTGCGAAGTTTACTTCCTTAATAGTTGAGTCATTATTTCAGTTTTAAGAAAATCACAAGATAAATATTCAATACATTAGGTAACTACCGATTCATACCCTAATCTCGAGTCTGTGGCCTTTTGATTTTGACTCATCCTCATGACTCTGTGACCCAAAATAATGTTTATATGTGTACTATAGAAAAACGTCAATTAAGACTAAATTAAAAACAAAAAAAAAGTTTGGGCATTTTTATTCAGAATAGTGTAATTTTAAACCATAGTCATCTTTATTAAAATCAACATTGTTGACAGCGATACTGCCATTGATGACTTCAATTGAAAATTGATACTTTCTATTCAAGTGTCAATGAGAAAACAGTACACGAATTAAGTAAATAAAAACCTATTCTTGAGAACTGTAACAAATATATGTAAAGTATCGTGTATATAATTCTAAAAAATTCTAAAATATATGTTACTAGTGAACCCCGCGAACTTCGTATCGCTTCAGACTTCCGGACAAATAATTTGCAATAAAATAATATTGCGACTATAAATTAAGATGTAAGCTATCCTATCTTTCAAGTTGGATCAAACTGCACACAGTGTGCAAATTTGATTAAAATCGGTTTAGTAGTTTAGGAGTCCATCGCGGACAAACAACGTGACACGTAATTTAGATTTTAGACAAAGATTTTAGTATGCGAAAACTAGAATTAACATCACACTAATGTAATGAGCCGATGCAATACGATCGTGTCATAAATCAACAGTTATTGAAACTGCCGTTCTATATTTTCTAATTCTGAAAAAACGTTTTAAACTCATGCAATTTGTCTGTAATACGTTGCATCGAATATAGATTACTTTTACAGTTATATAACGTCGATAAAAACCGCTGAAAGAAATCTATAATGGCACGTACTGCACGATATATCCTTAACTACGAGATGCTAATTTGCTGTGGATTTCTTTTTTTTTTTACACACACTTGCAGTGGAGTGCAACGGGCGGCCTTATCGCTAATCAGCGATCTCTTTCAGGCAACCCACAATTTTTCTTGGTTTGAGGCTTCGCGGTATGCTTATAAGACCGCTTCGCCATGCCTATTATTTATTCCAACTTAAAATCACTTACTTATAAACGTTGCTTAACTTGAAACAGTCTCAAATGGCCACGTTTTTGCTACATTGGACTTGTTACAAAACGAGACAAAATACTTTGATAATAAAATTTGATTGTTATATTGTGTAGTCCTCATAAACGTCGCTCAGCTGTGCTATACACATCAGAAGATATAAAATTTTTTAGTTATCCAAACTCAAAATGAATGTATCATAACCAATTCATCTGTTATAATTGACCTATAGGTCATCGTTTCTCAAGCGGAAGGTCGCAACCCTTGGGGGGGTCAAGTTTGTTTTTAAGCCGGCGACTACGTGGAATTAAGATAGATTAGTTCATTTTTTTAAAATACGTGCCAGTAGTGTTTTCATGTTGCCCGACATAGGCACCCTATATACCTACATAAAAATGGGCTAAAGTTATAAAATCTTTAATTTTGTAAAAAGCTTAATAAGCTTAATAATTTCTCTAAAAATAATTGTATTTAAGACTATAATATTCAAATATATACCATAAATAAATACCATAGATAGATACCTAGCCGTCAGTCTATAGTTTTGGCACAGATTATACCTACAATCTGTGCTAAGACTGTGCAAGATCCCAGTTTTTTTAATTTTATTTATTTACACTTAGTTAAACACAATAATAAAAGTTATGCATTTATTTCCTCGATTATGCACATTCCATTTATATTATCTGTTACAATTTTTATGTAATCTAAAGGCCTTGTTTAGTTATTACAAGTACATAGCATGCTATCCATTTATAATTGCTTATATTTGACGCTTCCGCGAACTTGTTCCGGTGTCTTAACTACCACGTGATATAATAAACATTAGCTTACCCAACATTACGGTACTTTATTTCCCTTAGCAATTGAATTTCCCACGATTAAAATGTCGTTTTGCAAATTCGCTTTCACTCATTTACCTACAAGATTCAAGTAAAGTGTCTGTAGGAAAATATATCTGAAATTCCGTAACCTCTGATACGATACACAATATATTGTTTCACTGATCATTTTATTTACAGGCAAGTAGATGATGAGCGGTAAAAATTAATTATTTTTTATGAAATATAGTTCCCTTAAAAAGGTAAATGTATCGTGAGAAAAAAATGTGTTTTACCTAAAAATTAAGTTGCTTTGACGCTTTAAAAGGCCTATTTCTGAATTTCTATTCACAGCAACAAGTCAGTTCTGCATTACATCTTTATTCTAACTAAATTTACTAAGTTTATCTTAATATTATCTTTCTAATGTCGACAATTTGCATTTGTTTCACAATTGCTACCTTTCTTCTCGAGAAACTTAAATAACACGTTTTCTACAAAATACTAGGCTTTGTGGATTATAATATAAATAATAATCATTTTTAGTTTTGTTTCAAAGCTATTTACAATCTTTTTTTTATTAATTATAGTAGTTATTAAGAGGATTGTAAAGCTGTTAGATTGTGTGACATTTTCATACAAAAAGCGATTACGTTTTCCCCCCCATTAACATAGTCTAATTTTCATATTATTTGGAAATGTTGTAGATAAAATGAAAAACTAGGTCCGTACGTTTTTTATTTTATTTATATTTTAAAGAAATATTGCGTATGATAGAAGTTATTAGCATCCAAACAAACAGCATTTTTGACTTAAAATCTTCCTCTAGCGTTTTTATTTTTTAAAATTAAACTAAATTTAATTACTAAAAAATAAAAACGTACAGACCTAGATTAAGGTGTACTGAATCTAAAGAGACCAAAATTATCTCATTTCGTAAATGTTTAGGGGGGTAAAAACGTTATCGCCCAAAACTATTTTAAAAAGGAAATGTAGGTAATTGCCTCTAAGATTTGCAACTCTCTCTATCGCACGCCCGGAGTGAGGCAAAGCGGTATAAAAGAGATAGCATTTTTTTAAATACCTACTCACGCCGCGTATCGGCACTTCACAATCCTCTTAAGTTAATGTAAGTTTCTTAATTTTACTTTGACGTAGGTACTTAACCTATATCTATATTTATATTTATTTATGTGTACCCACATAAATAAATATAATAAAATATAGATTGGACGTTACATATAGGTACCTATATGTCGATACAATATAATTTATATTATATAACAACTTATAATAAATGCATAGATGAAAGCCAAGAGTGATGAAAAATCGAACCACCTTAAACTTTCTTATTTTAATACTTTTGGTTACTTTCACTGTACGTTTTCCATGTTTATTTAATTAATAAAAATAATAAAAACGATAACAATAAGTACGAAATTTCATGATGTTAGTATGTTTAATGAACTTTTAAATTGACAAGTAAAGAGAGGACATGTACATATATAAGTACACATATGGAAACTGTAACAAAACTTTGCCGTAATAAATAAAAAAAGCAACGATTCATTGCTTTCATAGTCGCGTAATAAAAAAACATTGTCAAACTGCTAACTCCCTTTTGAAGTTGGTAGATATATCTTCTTCCTTGTTAATTTCCATATAGCCATAACATGAAGTACTTAATAGCAAACTGGTTTAATTGACTAAATTATTAATGAGTATTTTTTATCTATGCGTCATTATATCACCCACATTAAAGCCCATCACAGACTTAGCTATAATCTTAAATTCTCGTGTCACAATGTTAATTACCTTACTCCTCCGAAACGGCTTTACTGATTTTTACCAAAGTTTATATGCATATTCAGTAGGTCTGAGAATCGGCTACTATCCATTTTTCATACCCCTAAGTGATAAGGGTAGTCCACCTCAAAAATTAATATGGCAAAACAACGTTTGCCGGGTCAGCTAGTTATATAGCTAGTAGACGGTCGTCCTAGTGCCATAATATATAGTATACATGCATTAATTTATATTACGGTATAGCTTGGGGACGTCACAGAAATATATATTATAGCTAAGTGTGCGGTCACTCGAAAATTAGTATAGAAAATGTATAGTAATATGCCTAGCTATAAAAATATTAATATATATTATAGCTCAGTCTGTGATGGGCTTAATACTTGAATTAAAAATGAGAATCTTCACCCTGTTATTTTGGACAAATCAAACAAGTTTTCTGATACATTTAATGTTAATTAAATAAATGTTAATTAAAACGGAGATCAGGATTGTTCCAAAAATCTGTATCATAATAAACTGCGCGGCTATGAAGAAAAAAATATTTCGAGTTTAAGTTTGAACTTATCTAAAAAGGAATTTTTTTAGGAGTCCTTTGAATATTTTTACTGGCTTATTAGCTCGTGCGCTTATGATACGAATCTTACGTGTCTTATTAAAACTATAAAATGTACTATATAATGATTATATAACTATATAATAATACTGTAGACTCTGTACATGAAATAGGCAAAAAATGGTTCCTTCAGGTCAGGTTATCTTTGAAGTATTTGGCAGAAAAATGAACGTTAGTATAAAATTCAAAATAAGTCTGCAACAAATTCGGTTTTTTAACTTTAACTTTGCAACATGAATTTTTAAATTCTATGCTTTACCGCAAGCCTGACAATTGACACACCTGCTGAATTAAATTTTCTGGTATGCCTTCTATTTTTTTTTTTAAATTCTTTACAAATTTTCAATATTAAGAATTCTCATCACAATATTGTCGATCACACAAATTATTTTTTGATTAATATAAATACTATTAAAGGTCTCGTTGACCGTTAAAATAAGAATGGACGATGGGCTATTTGGTGATAAGTGAACCTCGTCTGTAATTACAAGCAATTGAAGAATATATTTCGGCCGAGGTTGTTTTCACTTTCATTTACGATTCTCACCACGAAAGCAGCATTTCACGCATACAAATTTTTTAATATACCGTCAAGCGTGCTTATGACATATACAGGGTGGATTTTTGAGTTATAGTTACAGGAAAACCTCCCAGGAGACTATCCTTAAGATATTCTGAACTGATTTAAAAGATTTAATAAATGCTAAAATACAAAAAAAAAATTATGCCTTTCGATCCGATTTCATGTTTCATCACTACAAAATCCACTCTGTATAATAATGGTAGACTATCAGCTATAAATGCTAATATTTCGACAAATTATGGAATTAAAATATTATGGACACTCCAAAAAAATAAAATGCTTCTATCTATACCTAATCTTTATAGTTTATAGGGCATATTTACCATATAATTAATATAATTTATCCCTACTTGTCATTGTAAATGGGAAAATAGGTGTACCTATATGTCTATCTGTCTGTTAAATCATAACTTTTTTTAAATCAAGTATTCAAATCTATAACGATACCTACTAAGAGTTATTTTAAGGGGACTTTATTCACAATTCCAGAACGACTTTAAAATCACGGTGTATAACTATCTGCTACTTCATTCGGCTAGCTTAGCTACGAGCTTCAAATTTCTATATCAAAATTACTCATCGAAGGTTCTATTATTTATTGAAATCATAAATCATGCTTTCAATGTACGTCACGTACTGACCGCCCGCTTGCCAAACACCAATTGTTTTGAAGTGTGGCAACTCTGTCTGGCGGCGAAATTTATCACGTCCGATTTAGCAGTGCGAATTTTTTCACATCATTGTTTTGTTTTTCATTTAGATTACATGCTTTATGTCTTCTTTTTTGAATTTTCTCATCTTCTATCTATTTTGGCTCTACTGTTTTGGGTAACAGCGAAATTACCGGATACATCGACTACACTGATGTTTATTACAAATAAGAAATTCTCCTAAACAGTTGAATCGATTTTCATTAATTTTAGTTGAGATCCATCTCGATCAAGTCCGCTTACAAACAAAAAACCGCATCGAAATCAATCTATTCCTTTAGGAGCTACGATGCCACAAACAGACACACACACCCATATACACAGACACTTTAAACTCATAACACTTCTTTTTTTTGTCGGAGGTTAAAAAAGAAACGGATTCGCTAGGTAATAAGATGATATCTAAAGTATAAATATCAGAGTGAAAAGTATAACCTGTTTTTACTCCGTAATTTATAATACCGTGCATTAATTTTAAAAAAATATTATTTTTTAAATTTAATATTTTTAAATACTTATTTAGGTCAATAATTTTTTTTAATGAAATAAATGTTTGTGTACGATTCTATATCGATGAGGTATGATCAAGGAAGGGTATGATGCTATCAAATGACAATGACATTATGAAAATGCAGTGGTCTGTGGTGTAAATTGATATTGTAGATAACCACAACAATAGCTTTCCGCTTGGGCCTTTCGTTGCGAAATTTATGACAAAACAATGCAAATGACCTGTGACGTCATCGAGTCAGTATTACGCAAAGCCAGGTAAGCATTTTCAAACGGTCCGTATCAAATTTGAAAACAACCAGTTTATGGGGTCTGCGGACTGCAAGCAAGTAAAAAACGGTATTTGAAAACGTGCAAGGTTATTCCCGCCGCAAATAGACAATTAATAATTAAGGCAAAATGTCAAACATCTGTCAAAACAATGTACTTTTTGTGATGTCTTTTTTTATTGAAAATTTAATAGTAATTAAAATGTTTCTTTTTTCGCAAAGATTTTAAGTAGCATATCTTCTTTATGATTAGGGTTTGCGTCCAATCTATTTAAGTTTAAGGTAGTCATAAATTGCCAAGACAAATGACTGACTTTGACATGGCCAGCTTAAAATGTATGTAATATTGCGTTTGCGGTGCGTTTGCAAATGTGCATTCCATTATTATAACGACGTCTGACTTTCTACAATAGTATGCTATCGGAAAGGAAATAGGAATTGCTAAACAAAAACAGATATACATATTAACATTTGTATATGTTGTGCACAAGTGATATGTTGTAAATTTTTGCCATTTTTTGGGATAAAATGGGAAAAAGTAAGATTAGAGCCTAATATTTTCATTTTAAAGATTTAATACAAGTAATCAAGCTAATAATGAAGTGTCTACAGATAATAACGGGGATTCAAATCGGTTGGCGTAGATGTTAATCGTGGCTACGGTTTTTAAGACTGAATAGTAATGCTGAGTGAACATGGTGAAACCAGAGATCGTGGAATATTTTAGCACTTGTTTAGCTCGTGTCGATGACTCCTTACACGCAATTTCATTTGCTGTTTACGTAGACTTTATTTTTTAACCGACCTTCAAAACAACCTCAAGGAGGTTATCAATTCGACGTTTATTTTTTTTCTCGGCTCTGTTCCTTTTCCGAAGTTGACTTATAAACTTTCGAACTGGTTTTAACTCGCATCTTCGTCTGCTTGAGCGTATACAATATAACATGTGCCAATGACAGGGAGTCTAGCACTGCACCAGTGAAAGAATTTTTTTTAATCGGTCCATTAGTTTTGTATTTATTTATGAACAAACAAAAATACAAATATTTTCGTATTGTATTATTAATGTACTTAGATGTTGAGTCTCGTGGCTACATTTCTAGAATAATTAATTGGAAATGAGAGTTTGAAATGCTTTCATAAAGTACTCAGCCCATAAATAGGAAATTTTCTTCACATCTAGGTATTCGGTTACTGAAAATTATGGATTACATAAGGGACACTAAGAAATACAATATCTATCTAGCTAAAGACGTCAACGTGAGCGAAGCGCAAATTAAAGCTAATAGGTAGGAAGTACCTATTTAATATAATACCTATAGATTCTACTCTTGAAAAATATATTTTATTTTTAATTTATTATGTGTCCTTATAACAAAGTGAGTTTTTGATGCTTGCACAATGACTGACATTATACGAAATAAACAATAAAAAAGAATTTACTAAATAGCCTTATGATCGAATGGCTTGTATTTAATGTTATGCTTGAGTTCAAACTTAAAAAAAGATAAATAAAGAACGTCCGTAAAGTAAGCTAAGTATATTATAATACAATAAGTTTCTCAAGATTATATACCCTGGGAAATTGACGTAATTGTAGCGAAAGTAAGTTATAAATTAGGATGTTTACATAATCTTAAATACCGTGTAAATTAGGCCAGTTTAATGGCAATTTTGCGGATTACATTAAAACAAGCCATGTCAATGTTAAAATAAATTGTGATTTAGATTATATTATATACTTCAATCTTCTGTTAAGAGGTCAAACTGTAAATAATATTTCACTATTTTGTGGAAATACTTCCATGTTGTAATTTGGCGTTATGAGCGATGCCCACAGATATAAAAAGACTTCACGGATTTATATAATATATTTATTGCTAGACAAGTAATTATGTATTTTATATTGGTATCAATGGAAGGTTGCTGTTTAAATATAATTTTAATGTTGTTTAATGATTCCTTACAAAATAATACTCCACAATCCACTCTCCTAACACTACGGTGGCTTAACTTATATCAAAGATCATTTCTTATATTATGTATAATGATGAGCATATAGTTATACTAACTGCTAATATCACTGAAATATGAGTACTTTAGTGACGTGTTTTATAATTTCATCTATTCGTGAAGTCGTGTCAAAAATTCTGAAGAGAAAAATAAACAATACGTAGATATTATTTAATCGGTTACATCCCAAGGCTGCATAGCTCACGCAATTTTAAATGTACTTTTTACGAAGCTTGCAATTTCTTAAGTAGTTTTTTCTTCTTTACAGATAATATGGTCTGGATTGGCAGTGGTCTTCATCTTGATGTTAGAAGTGAGGGGACACGGTAGATTGATTGAACCGCCTTCACGTGCCTCCGCTTGGCGGTTTGGCTTCGACACACCACATAATTACAACGATCACGAGCTATACTGCGGCGGCTTCACCAGACAATGGAATAGAAACAACGGAAAATGCGGTGTCTGCGGTGACGCTTGGGACGCCCCCAAACCTCGTGCTCACGAATTAGGCGGACGCTTTGGCCAAGGTGTCATCGTCCGTAAATATGCTCCCAGAGACGTCATCACCCTAAAAGTTGAATTGACAGCAAGTCACAATGGATTCTTTGAGTTCCGTGTTTGCGAAGACCCTCGAGGGGAACAAGATTGCCTGGACAAGCATCTACTGTTACTCGTCGGGAAAGATGACTCAAAATACTACCCCAGAGAAGGTAATAAAGTTTACGAAATGAAATACCAGTTGCCTGAAGGCTTCGAATGTTCGCATTGCGTTCTGCAATGGAGGTATATTGCTGGTAACAATTGGGGTACATGTGCAAATGGTACAGGAGCAGTTGGATGTGGTCCACAAGAGGAATTCAGAGCATGTGCAGATATTGCCATCGGCGATAAGTTTACCACAACGACGAAGCGACCAAGGCCAACCTACGTGCCGCCCAGCAGACGCCCAACAGTGCCAACTCCAGAAGAAACGTCTGGAAGTTCTTGGTACGGCGTCCTTGTCGCGGTCATCACGCTTCTCATCGCTCTCGTATTGCTGGCGGGAGTGTACTTGTACTTCTATGGAGGTGGTGTGAGAATAAAGAGCTTGTTGAAGTCAAAGGCTGCCCCGCCCGCACCAGTACCCCCTCCAAGACACAAAAAGCTGTCGCTATCTAGAGAAAACCCGCCAATAATCTCTTCGCCAAAATTAATTACGGAATCAGGTTTTGAAACGGTAGATTTACGAAAGTAATAAAGACTAATTTCCAACCACCACTGCCGTTACTAGTGATACGTGAGCATTTTGTTTTGGTCAGATAACATATACATCTAAACTCATTTTCAAAGCCATTAATTACTTGTTCTAAGTTGGATTTCATATGACTGGACCAAATTGCTCGACAATTTTAATTTAAACTGTGAAATATTGTGATTGACTTATTAAGTATATATATGTATGTACTTTTAAAACTTTCTCTAGCAAGACCACTTAAGTATTTATTTAATGGTAGAAGTTATTAGATTTGATCCTTTCTAGTTTCTACTAAATAGTAGACATAGATTTTTTGGAATAAATTATTAATTAAAACAAAATTTAACATTTATTGATTAATATTAACGTAACTTATTTTGCTGGAAAGTTTTAATTGTATGTAAAAGAATGCGTGGACGAAATATTTTAGATTTAAGTTCGATCGTTTTTAGTATTTATAAAAATAAACAAAATTTGATTTATTTGTTTTATTTCTTAAACACATGAAGCCCGAAAGGGGAGGGGTTCAGAAAAAAATCTCGAAATATCAAAATAATGGGATATAATAATTTTATCACGACGCTTAATTTTCAAACATTTAATCAGATTATACCTGTATTTAAAGATAATATACCCAAAATTTCAATATACTTTGTATAGAAAAAATACACATGATTTTGGGTAGGGGCGAGGGCCTACAACCTCACCAGAGGGATTAAAAAGTTGCTAAAAACATCATGATTTATGGACGACCCCTTAAGTGATATTTAGGTCAATTTAAAAACCCCCGACATGGTAATTAATAATAGATAATTTTAACAAAAAAACGACTTCAAATTGTAACTAAAACTATTGATTAGATTATAAACACCAGATTTCAAACAAAAAAAGAATCATTAAAATCGGTGCACCAAGTCGAAAGTTCCGAGGTAACAAACATAAAAAAAACATACGCGTCGAATTGAGAACATGAAACATCCTCATTTTTTAAAGTTTGTTAAAAATACATAGAATAATAATAATTGATGTACATATTCCTTTTTGTTTTTTTTGAAAGTTGGTTAAAATAAGTGGAATGCCGTAACCCTTATATGAGGCAGACACATTTCTGCGTCTGTTTTAATGTAATAATGTAAGTAAATGGTTAGAATTGAATTAACGGACAAGAAGGTGATTAGCCTTCTGTGCCTACACAACCGAAACATTTATTTGTTCCCTCGGCATTCGAACCTAGGACCGCCGTATACCACTTATCCATGGTGCACTATACAAATATTATATTATGTAATAAATGTAAACATTATTTTTTTTAATTGTCAACAGATTATACTTAGGTACTACCTACTGAAGTCTGTAGCCCAAAAAAAGTGAGATTGTACACGCTAATCATATAAACATTTTAATCGATTTCAATACAATTTTTAATATATTATAATGAGACACATTTATTATGATATTTCATTCCCTTCAAAAAGATCAGGTGAAGTGGTGGGCATAGCTTGTGGTACAAAATAAGATAACGGATCATTTATATTTCGAAAGAAAACAAGGTCTGTAAATTAACTCAATTTAATAATGGAAAATGTTCACATTTTTAGCTCACCGCATTCTCTAATGGAAAAATGGCAAAATCATGTGAAAAAAAACTATTTGATACGTCAATTTATTCCCAAGATACAGAATTTTAAAAGTAGAACGACGTGACGTCATTTTACAACAGCTCGCGCAATCCGTTGCGTCGGTGCTCGAGAAGAGAGAGAGAGAGAGGTGTTGTACCTACTATGACGTCACGCTGCTGACACGACTTGACGAACTTTAAATGCATAATATAAAATGGAAACTACTTACTCTTTTTGAATAAAACAAAAACTTGTGTATTTGTATACATAAAAAAAACTCTACTGTAACAAAGTTTCAAGCGATTTTGCGTACCTAGTAACGTTCTCCATTAATTAAACTACTTGTAAACATACTACTTATTAATCTGTGAACGTAATATGTATAACAATGATCTGTTTGACTTCTGTCAGCTGTCAGTTGTATGATCATTTATGGCTGCTGTATTATAATAATTTATAGGTACTAGGTACTAGGTAGTAGGTTCCTAGTACCTACTCCTCATTGCTGTAGTGTAGACATTCACAAAACAAACGTGCCTGAAAAGTTGAAAAGTTAATTAAACGAAGGCTTAATTTAATTAAAATAAGAGTTTAATAAAAAATGGCTGTGCGACCGCAACGCATACAGGATAGTGTGGTCGAAAGGCGGCTGCGTCCAATTTACGGTAATAAAATAACCTCCATCTCTTCCTATTAGTTCACAACGGGTAATAATTAAATTTGCTGTTTCTTAATAGATTGGTTAGACAATGGGAATAATAAAAAAGCTTTACAAGAAGCGGAGAAAGTGCTTAAAAAGAGCCCTACATTGCAGGCGGCCCGAGCAATAAAAGCTCTCGCGTTGCTAAGGTTAGGTAAAACTCAGGAATCTCATGCCGTGCTTGATAGCCTTGTAGAAGAGAAACCCAGCGATGATACTACTTTACAAGCAATGACGATATCATATCGAGAGTCTAATAAACGTAAGTACAGCTTATATTTTCATGCTCCTGTAATAATCTTTATTAGCAGACTATAACTCTTCCGAGTGCTAAAAATATATTTAACATAATATAAAAAATAATATTATTTTCAACCCCAAATATTTATTTGCAGACATAAGTTTATGCTTTTTAAATTTTGTGAATTCTTAAGGAATTATTTTTACCTTTCTAGTTCACAAAGTATGTGAGATCTATGAAGCTGCAGTGAAAATTGACCCTGTTAATGAGGAGCTTTATTCACATCTGTTTATGTCCTATGTTAGAATTGGAGATCACAAATCGCAGCAGAGGGTTGCTATGGCATTGTATAAGTTTTCACCCAAAAATCCTTATTACTTTTGGGCTGTGATGAGTATAGTTCTACAGGTAAGTGCTTTATCTTCTTATGATTCTTTTCTAGTAGAATTAAACTACATTGAATAAACTAGTAATCAACTGATCTAAAAGTTTAATTCCTAAAACATTATTCTAATTTACCTAATCATAATTTCCTAAAGTTAAGACTACTTGTTTATAAGTGAAATATAGGCATTATAATTCTTTCTATTTATGAATACATACATAAACAGTAATTGTGTTGAAGGCAGATCTAATTTTAAAAGATCTACAAATCACATTTTAAATTTTCAGGCAAAAACAGCAGATGATAACACAAAAAGAGTTATACTTCTCTCTCTGGCTCAAAGAATGATTGAAAATTTTATATCAGATGATAAAATGGAGGCAGAGCAGGAGGCACGTTTGTACATTATGATATTGGACTTGCAGGAAAAATGGAATGATATAGTCAAGTTCATAGAAAGTCCTCTTTATGCCCTACTTGTTCCAGGGTCAACAGCCCAAGCCTGTCTATGTTACTATATAAAAATTGGTGAGTGGAAAAAGCTGAATTTATTATCCAAAGATCTACTCTGGGATAATCAAGACCGCTGGGATTTCTACATGCCATATTTTGATTCCGTATTCCAATTAATGAATAAACCAGATAATAATGACAGCTCTTTTGATGATACACCAGAGAAGTGCCATGAATTTATATGTTCTATAATAGAGAGTGTATCTGGGAGGGCATGGAGAGGTCCCTATTTAGCTAGGTTAGAATTATGGAAGCGTCTTGCTAAAGATGGTGATCCAACTACATTGTTAGGGAGTGGTGTGGCCTTATGTATTCAATATTTACGGGTGTTTGCTAATAAGCCCTGTGCTGTGCCTGATTTGAAAACCTATTTATCAATGTTAACACAAAAGGAGAGAGAAAACCATAGCAGAGATTTTCTGACATGTCTTGGATTTGATGAAACCAGTGAACCAGAGACTGTAAGTACTAAATATAAAAAGTTAAATAGTGAGGCAGATGGCAAACACGTTTCTGCATGTTTCACTGATCATTTTCTTTAAGCAATTAAGTGATACGTCTTCTGTGTCGATACGATACACTTATTTGTGTCCCCAAATTGGGGCCTAGGACCTCTGTCGCAAACCGTTAACCACTTAGTCATGGACGTGATTGAGTATTATATAGCAAAATATACACAATATAAAACAAAAATAAAATAAAATTGTAATAATAATAATATTGTCACACCTTTAAAGCTTTTGTTGTATTTAATCAATTTTTAAAGAAACATTGACAATAACTTTCAGGTGAATGACATCCAACGGCATGTATCCTGCCTATGTGCTTGGAGACTGACGGCTCCTATTGGATGTTCTGAAGAGAATCTTTCTGTAGCCGAACTGCTAAGACGGCATTACATTAGATCCTTGAGACAAGGACTGGTTACCTCGACTGCCACAGAATTTTGTGCTGCTGATAGTTATGGTATATTAGCGGCTCATCACTATTTCTATGCGGGTAAGTGTTTAAATAATATAGTGAAATTCCATAACCCCTAGTGAGGTTTTTCAGGGTCAGCGTTCTGCGACTACCTAACCATAACTTATTAATTCTCTAGGATAAGAATGTAGGACTACATGCATTGAATTTCAAAAACTTCAGACACCTGAACCAGTTATTCATTTATTATATTCTTAATGTGTCTGGTTATATCATTGGCTTCATATCTAGTAAATGAGTGGACCTATTTTGATGCGGTTTTTTTTTTGATTGATATGGATCTTACCTATTATGAAGATCTGTTGATCAGTTCATGAGTATTTTTATTTGTAATTAACATGTCAGGTTTCTTTATATTTCTCTTCAATTGCACTCGTTATAATTTCAGCTATGGCAGAGGAAAACCCATCTCCAATTATTGAAGCCTTGCACCTCTTGGAGCTCGTGCTACATCATTCTCCAGCCAACTTCCATGCTAAGCTCTTGCTCATATCTCTTTACCATATATTGGGTGAGTTATAATTATTTTTAGCATCATTTGTAGCAGTAATAAAGATTGTTGTCTTAATTTTTTTTTTTTTCAATTTTAATACAGATGACAACAATTTGTTAAGAGTTACAAAACGTTTCTCATCCAGTTCAGTTTGGCTGAATTTTCTTAGTCTGTATTATTTTCTCTTAAATCATCTCTCATCTATAGCCATCGATATGGAATACCTAAGATACATAATCAACGCTCAAAATATGGCACTACCAACTAGAATTTATATTTAGCACAGTTGCTCTCATAGTCGCACGCTGACGATCGCATGACGTAATGTCATAACCGCCTCACTCTCACCAGTAAATCAATATAAATTGATAAAACAAAACACTTTTTGAACATATAAGAAACCAGTGAAGTGAAGTCCCGTGTCCCCTAGTGGGGTATGGGGCAGATGTGTTTAACATCTGTTTCAATTATCGATTTTTTCATTAGGGGCAAGTAGGTGATGAGCCTTCTATGCCCTCCCGGGCCGAGTTCTTTTTTATCTCCACCGGGAATCGAACCCAGGACCGCTTACGCGCATACTACTAGCCCAAAGAAGCTGTCTACCTGTTATGTTTGTTGCTGTAGAGAAATTATTTTGTACAGTATTATTACGAAGTGGATACTAAATGGCCTAATATTACGAGCTTCTTATTACAGGTAACGCGATAGCAGCTGACTCGATATACGCGAAGTTGGAAGCGAAGCACATTCAATTGGTGTCGTTGGGGTGGCTTCACGCAGCAAGACTTGCGCCTGCCCTGGCCTCGCCACGAGCTCTGAGATTACTGGCTGATACTATTATGTTTCATAAGCATCATGCTAAGGACGTAAGTTCCTCTTCATAGAATTTATTAACTAGCTGTGCCCCACGGTTTCACCCGCGTTAATTTCGTCGTAACGTGATGTTATATAGCATATAAACAGACTAAAATAGCGAATAACAAAATAATAATATGTAGATAATGATATGTATTTCGCGCTCAATAGATGTTTTATTATTTATTTATATTAGTTTCTTAAATAAAAGTAGCCTAATTACTCCTTATTACATCAGCTATCTGCCAGTGAAAGTCTCGTCAAAATCGGTCCAGCCGTTTCAGAGATTAACAGGAACTAACAGACAAAATTTGTAAAAAATGTTATTTTGGTATATGCATCGTGTTCACATCTGTATGCATTTAGTAAAAAGCGGTTATTTTAATATAACAAACAGACACTCCAATTTTATTTATCTGTATAGATGAACTTGAGATCGCTTAACTAGATTTAGAGCGGTAAGAAACCTTTATACTTTTTCTTGCAAAGTTAGCTTTCAACGCCAAAGATTTGTTTTCTTTGAATTCATAGACATTTCTGAAACTTTACAACCGAAAATAGGTAATTTTAAGGTAAAGTTAGCAAAATAATAAAGGTCCAAAGTTAAGTTGTTTAAGCAAATTTTTTGGTTAATAATAAATTCATCAAAACTCAAACTCAAAAAAATCCATAATATGGTATACTAAATTAAAACCTCGACAGAGTGTTCCTTCACGATATTTTAAAACAAGGAACAATCTATCGAGATTAAGGGATGGTTTTTGTACAATGAATTGTTCAATTTTTGTTTTGATAGTACAATATTTATATAAAGAATGCGTAAAACATATTTTAATGCATACAAATACAAAGATAATTTCGCAAAAAAATAAAAACTAGAAATTTGCATAAGAAGCGCCATCTAGCGTGCTTTGAGTTTTGTGGGACCTGATCGAACCACCTTAATTGTAGAACTGGTTAACAGTTACTCAATGCTAGGATTATGATCTTAATTTTGAGTAAAATATCCTAACTACATGTGAAAAATTAACTTTAACCAACATTTTAATAAATTTTCAGAGCGTAGAGCAAGTAACGTATGCATACAAATTCGGCACGTTCGAGAAAGTGGTGGAGGTGTGGGAGTGGGGCAGGCGAATCGAGGCGTGCGCCTGGTGCGGCCTGTGTTCGCGAGAGAGGCCGTTGCTGGCGTTGCTTGCCGGACCACCGCAAGTGCCTCAACATACAAACCAATTGCCACTAACGCCGACGTAAGTGCTTCAAATAGTTTATTTTTTTATTTTAAAAAATATTGTTTAAATAAGAAAAAATACTTTTTTTTTCTAAAGCAGTTTATAAAGCAAGTTTCTCGAGTATATATAGCTGAAGAAAGAAAATGTAGGGTAATTTAATTCACTATGAGCGAACATTAATTTTTTTCGCATGCGTTTGGACGCCAAAATAAGTTTAGTCATTTTCAAATATTAAAATAATAATATTTTAAGCAATTTAACATTAAATAAATAATAGAAGTTCGGCTGTCAACTTTTGTCAGAAGCACTAGTGCTCTCCAATAATTTCGTGATTTGCTAAGAAAAACTGTGATTTAAGTACTAACAATACTACCAAAGTGCAGCTAAAGTGTCCATCTCGTGGTGATAGTGTTATCCAGCGCTGAAAATCGTTATTAAGCCTGGAAAATAGCGATCAAAAACTGGAAATCGATTAGTGAAAACAATTCTACCTCCATAAAATTCACTAATCATCAACTGACAAACAATCGCTATTTGACATTTGACAGTGACAATAGCTGTCAGTGTCACGTCACGCCGAGATAGTGTTGCCAGAGTTCAGAAAAACTAGACCAAAAAAAAAATAATTCTACAAAAAAGGGAAAAATGGACAAACAGATGGAATTATTTCTACTAAAAATAGATAAGAAGATTGACACGATGATGCATGAATTAAAAGAAGATCTGACCAGTTCAATAACGGCAAGTATTATAGCATCAATAGAAGAAAAGCTGAACCCACTGGTTAAAGAGAACCTTAAACTTAACAGCGAAGTGTCGACACTGAAAATGAAAGTCAATAAGTTAGAAAGGGAAGCTAAGAAAAATAATATACTACTGCATGGCGTAGAAGAAACCGAAGAACATAACAAGGAACTTATGAGTTTGGTCGTGGATTTTATAAACAAAATAGTAACTGAGAAAGGAATACGAGAATTTGATATGTGGGAAATCAGTGAGGTTCAAAGATTGGGGAAAAAAGAGGACAAAAAAAGGAGACCGATATTGGTAAAACTTACTTTGGCTTGGAGAAAACTTGAAATACTTAGAAATAACAAATATTTTCCAGCATCTACATATGCCACTGAAGATTTTCCCAAAGAAGTCTTGGAAATAAGAAAAGAGCTAAAACTGCAACAACAACAAGAAAGGAAAAATGGAAACTTAGCAATCATCCGTTATGATAAATTAATAATTAAAGGGAAAATAAACCAAGACAAAGGAATTGAAAAGAGGAAACGGGCCCCGTCAAACTCACCACCTCAGTCTAACAGCGATAATAGCCCGCAACCAAAAGCTCCAAGTAAAATAAACAAAACAAACGCTTTTGAATATATGAACCGCTCCAGAAACAACTCACAAACTGGAAACAACAAGCAATAGCAATCAATCAAAAACTACCTACAACAGCCGAAGAAAGGTAAACACAATAAAACAAACAACAACAAAAAACCACATTCCCCAAGCCGGCTGGTCCCCGTGGGGAATTATGACCACTACCCTCCATCCATTACAAGGAAGACAAAGAATAAATTTTTACAAATAGGCACATATAATGTGAGATCCCTGTCCTCAATTGAAAGATATCTTCAACTTACGAATGCTCTTGGATATATCAACTTCGACATATTGGGTCTTTGTGAAGTCAGAAGAACAGGTTGCAATATAGAAGAATACAAAGACTACATTCTAAGCTACATGGGAGAAACCAAGGGGAGACACGGGGTGGGCTTTTTATTGAAGAAAAAATTTAAAAGTAAAATAAACAACTTCATAGGACTGTCAGAAAGGGTGGCTTTGCTGCAATTAGAACTAGAAGACTTGCATCTCTCACTTATACAAGTCTATGCACCCACAGAAAAAGCGGGCGAAGAAGAGATACAGAAATTCTACACTACCATCACAGAAGCACTCTCCAAATCTGACGACAAAGTGATACTAATGGGCGATTTTAACGCTAAAATAGGACACCCCAAAGAAGGCGAGAACTTAATAATGGGTCAGCACGGATATGGCGAACGAAACGACCGGGGCGACTTACTGATAGACTTTGCTTACGAACACAAGCTTTCTATAATGAACACATATTTCAAGAAAAGAAAAACCAAACGATGGACCTGGATTTCACCGGATCAGAAAATAACAAATGAAATAGATTTCATACTAACAAGCGACCCCCAACTTATCACAAACACGGAAGTACTCAATAATATAAAATTCCCTTCCGACCATAGACTTCTAAGAGCCTCCCTCGATTTAAAACAGCCAAAGAAAAATAGGAAAACCTATAAACCCTCAGCTACAATTCTAAAAACTGACAACGAAATTAAAAGTTACGTGAATAGCCTACGATCACATCTAGAAACAAATTGTAAAGAGACCCTGAGCATCCAAAACTACTACAATACCTTAGAAGAATCCGTGTTGCACAGTTTACGCACAAGTAACCAAAAGAAAATACAACAAAAAATATTTAGTAAAGAAACTGAAGAACTAATAAAGAAACGCACTGAACTAATAAAAACAAAACCCAAAGATAAAATCATAAGAAAGGAGCTAAGCGAAGTATTCAAAGCAACCAACAAATCTATTAGCCAAGACTACAATAAGCATAGACAGGAGATAATCACAAGAAACCTTAAGAATCATAGAAGTACAAAAAGGGCCTTTAAGGACCTGAAACTACAAAAAACATGGATACAGAAGTTAGAAGGCAATACAGGGGAAACAAAAACGAGAAAAGATATTATTAGCCATGCTACAAATTTTTACAGAGAAATGTACAAGAGAAAGATACACAATGAAACCCCGCTAACACAAGATCATAGTGTTTCTAGAACAACAGTAAACCCAATAACTGAAAGAGAAGTATATGACCACATAAGAAAGCTAATAGATGAGAAAAGCCCAGGACCCGACGGTATAACCAACGAAGCCATCAAATTAGGGGCACATGTTCTACTCCACCATTTCACCAAGCTATTCAACATGGTATTAGATGCTGAGATAATGCCACAACAATGGTGCACTTCAGAAATCACACTAATTTATAAAAAAGGAAATCCATTAGACATAGGCAACTACAGGCCTATTAGTCTAATGGCAAGCGCATACAAATTGTTCGCATCTATCATCCTAAGCAGAATAGCACCTACAATTGATGACTCACAACCAATAGAACAAGCAGGTTTCCGTTCGGGTTTCAGTACAACTGATCACCTACAGGTACTGGAACAAACAATGGAGAAATACAAAGAATTTAACAAGCCGCTATACCTAGCATACATTGATTACAGTAAGGCTTTCGATACAATCAGTCACAACTCAATCTGGGAAGCACTGAAACTCTCCAACATCGATGGAAAATACATAAACATTCTGAAGAACATATATGTTAACAGCACTAGTAAGGTAAAACTAGAAACAAGAGGGGACCCAATCAAGATTGAAAGAGGAGTGAGACAAGGAGACCCCATCTCACCAAAACTCTTCATAGCTGTTTTAGAAACTATCTTTAAGAAGCTGGACTGGACTCACAAAGGTATTAAAATAGGCACAAGATACCTTAACCATCTAAGGTTCGCAGACGATATTGTCATACTGGCTGAAACACCACACACTCTAGAGGAAATGATAGGTTCATTGGCCACGGAAAGCTCCAAGGTAGGTCTGGAAATGAATACAAATAAGACTAGAGTAATGACAAATAGCCATGAAAAACCAATATGGGTCAAGGGAAATCGCATAGAATATGTAAAAACTTACATATACCTAGGAAAACAAGTTACATTCAGCAAAACAAATAACGAAGAGGAAATACAAAGGAGAGTAAACATCGCATGGCAAAAATATTGGTCACTAAAAGAAATCTTAAAAGGCCACTACTCTTTGAATCTCAAGAAAGTAGTAATGGACACTTGTATACTACCAGGTCTATTGTACGGCTGCCAAACATGGGTTCACACTGACAGAACCAAGCAGAAAATTACAACCACCCAGAGGGCAATGGAGAGGAGCATGCTAGGAATGAGGAAGATTCACAAGGTTCGAAGTACAAAAATTAGGAAAAAGACTATGCTGACAGATGCCTTAACACAAGCACTAGCACTAAAGTGGCGATGGGCAGGACATATCGCAAGGCTCACAGACAACAGATGGACGATACAAGTCACTAACTGGAAAGGACCACCAGGGAAAAGAAAGATTGGAAGACCATACAAACGATGGGCAGACGACATAGCTCAGACTGCTGGCAAAAACTGGATGACCCTTGCCAAAGATCTGGAGAATTGGAAGAGGATGGAGGAGGCCTTTACCCGATATGGGACTACATCTCAAAACGATACCTAAACAAAACTAACATAATAAATTAAGACAAACCCTAACACAACTAACACTTTTTTTCATTTAAAAAGTAGTACTAAATGTAAAATTCTATATATTGTGAGATAAGAAATAAAAGGCTTATTATTATTATTATTATTAAATAATAGAAATCACTAAACATAAATACATTTTGTCTAATGACTTTACTCAAAATTCACAACTACCCAACCTCTTCTAATGGTACGGCCTCATGCAGCCGCTCGACGCTCGTTTCCAGCGATAAAGCTCAACATTTTCAGCTTTGTCGCTACATATCACGTGACAGATTTTTGAGTCGCGGGAAATTTAAAATTGGGTCACGTGACCACATTTGTCGCTGCAAACGAGCGTCGAGCGGCTGCATGAGGCCGTACCTTAAGAAAGACTAATGTATAATGGCCGATAAGCAAGCCTCTAACTGGTACAGACTCGCACGGCATGTTACCGACAAGTACGAACACGAAACCCTCCTTGCTACCCGCTGTTATATATAATTACTTAATTTTCAGAGACAATCGTGATCTAAACGCCATAGTGAGCTGGTCGCCAACGGATAATGACCGTGAACGAATCAAAGAGCGTTCCTTCGAGAAAGATGTTGCCTACCTACGACTTAAGGACGGATTGCTATCTGCTATAGGTAATGTTTAATCCTTAAAATATCACAAGTTGATGACAATTTATATAACCACCCGACATGATGATTACAAAAGATGACGTCAGCAAAACCGCATCGAAATTGGTCAATTCGGGCTATGACGTCATAGACACGTTAAACATACATTCCAGTTTTTTGCGTCATTCCCATTGTAGAATGTTTTAGTTCGTTCACCATCAATGCTAATTTCCTTATAAGACCCCATATTTATATAAGAAAATGAGTCATTTATTTACATAAGAAATAATGAACTAGGAATGCAACGTGAGGACTTTGTCACCAATAATGTTTCTTCCAAGCAGAGCATTCTAATAGGGTAAAATAAATCTATACAGATAAATAAAATTGGGGTGTCTGTTTGTAATATTATAATAACTGCATTTTACTAAATGTATACACGGTACATAATATATCAAAATAACAATTTTTATAATTTTTTCTGTCTGTTTGTTAGTTCCGATTAATCTCTGAAACGGCTGGACTGATTTTGATGAGACTTTCACTGGCAGATAGCTGATGTAATAAGGGGTAACTTAGGCTAATAAAAATATTCCTCGTGAACGAATTACATAATACATATCTATTATTATTTTGCTGTTCGCTGTTTTACTCTGTTTATACTTTAACATCACGTTACGACGAAAGTAACGCGGGTGAAACAGCGGTGCACAGCTAGTATTATTATAATATTGATATTTCTTTTCCAGTGCTTTGTATAGAATGTGCAGATAGCAGAAGTGTAGAAGAGAAGAGAAGTCAGCTAGAAGAACTTCGTATTTGTATCGAAGCTTTCGGTTCCGCGCTTGACAGCTGCCGGCAATTGTATGGCGACCGGGAGGAACTCAATGTGACTGCTCCATTACCTTCTAGAATTATTGGTGAGGCATAAACTGTTGGTCCCCGCGAACGTGTATCGCTTCAGAGTTCCGAATAATAACGTGTCACCTAAAACATCATTCCATAGATTATAGAATGTATGAGGAAATGAATTTTCTTCATCAAAAGTTTTTCGTGAATATTTATATATTTTTAGGGACCATCCATATATTATGTCACACGCTTAGGGGAGAGGGGTCGATGAAGTGTGACAAGGGGGTGGGAAGGGTCCACGTGTTAAAACACGACATTTGCACTATTAACGAAATACTTAAAAAACATTAATCAAAAACGTAAAATTGCAAAATATGTCACGTCACACTAGGGAGGAAGGGAGTCTCACAAATGTGACCAGCTGTGACAAGGATGGATGGCCCCTTATTAGTTATTCTGCTATTCTCGGATTGGACGAGTCCAACAAATCAGAGATCATTAAAATCGGTTGAGGCGTTCTTGAGTTGGAAATGGTCTATTTCTGTTTCCTTACAAATCAGGTTACTTATACTATTATTTACTTAGTTCTGTACCTAAACATTATGTTAATCTGTTAATGGAGAATAATATATGTGTAAAATGACTAAATATTAATGAAGCTTATTTTAGTTGTAGAATATCTTTTTAAACTCAGTACGTAATTTAAAAGAGAATGACAACACTGGCAACACTAACTAAAGCAAGCCGCAATATAAAAGAAAATATTTGAAAAATACAAACACACCAAATTTTTACCTAAATTGGTACTGCCGTTCTGTAGTACTAAATCCAAATCATTGATTTTTATAGCAGTATGAAACATTATTTTTAATATTCCTTTCCCTACTTAATATTTTAAAGACGAAAGGAACTGTGTCCGTCTGTTATGCTTTTACGTCTAAACCACTGAATGTATTTTGAAGTAATTTCGTACAGAGATAAATCAGAGCTTGGAAAAAGACATAGGCTTCAAGTGGTTGAAATTGGGCTTATGAAAATTATACCAACCATAGATAATTAAAATTTATTATATCTTTATATTGATATGAAAAATTACAATACTTATATATAATTGTCTTTTTTAATCTTAAATAACCTTCTCTTACAGCTTTCGTAACATCGCCAGTTCCCTACCGGGAGTTATACACAAACACGCTACAAATGGTCTGCGAACTTTGCGCACGTTCGCCAGACGCGCGAACATTTGCCGAACGCGCTTGCGATTCGCTCGTTGCGTCGCGCGAACACCTGGCTGCGTACGCGCAACCAACGCTGTGGCAGAATAGGGACTCGTTTGAATTCTTTTCTAATTATTTAGAGGTACGTTTTCATTTTAATTCTCTCCGGATTATTTTTAGTTTCTTTTATTTTATTTTTTCGTCAATTTTCCAAATTTTTCTCTCCGTAAGAAACATACTCGTACTTAAGTAATAATAAAAAAAAATTAGGAATATTATAAAAAAAGAATTAGCGAAATCGGTTCAGATGCTCTCGAGATTTGCGCTTAGCAACATATTCAGCGATTCATTTATATATATAGATTAATTAATTAATTACTATTGTATATTTGAAAATTGTTTTAAGTTGATCTAAGTAAATCCATAATTTAAGGTAATTTTTTTGTTTCCAGTTCGTAGGCGTAATAACGTATCTCCTAGGCATATGCAATGAGAACCTTGTGCCTGCGCAATCGAAGAAAAGCAAGAAAAAGACAACTCAGTCCCCCGAACTAATTCAAATGATAGAAATTCTCAACCAACTCAACGACAACATCCAAAAAACAATAGCAATTCTAGAAGATATATTCGAAAAATGGCCGAAGTTTGATTATAAATCGACGTTAGAAAATGAATTAGAGAAATTGACTTTTTCAAATTATCAAAGTCCAGTTGAACAGAAATTGAAAAACGGACTGGAAGATGTTCTGACAGATGTCAAAAATATATTAAAGATAAAAGGGAAATATTTAAAAACTTTGCAATAGTGGCCTTATATGTAAGTCGGATAGTGCTAGTGGTGTGTGTCATTGTTACGGTACTAAAGTGAAATAATCTCTCTGAAAGCTTAAAAAGAGTTTTTTTTCCGAAAGCTGATACAACATTTTATACATTGACGTTTTGTCAAATATGACAAATAATATGTCGGAGGAAATAGCCGAACGAATTATAATTATTTAATTGAATATATGGTGATTGAAGAATGGCACATGATGTTAGGTGAATTTAAATTATAAATAGCTTATGAATTATTTTTGTATTTCATTACAGCGACTTCCATTATGGGGCCAGAGTGTAAAAATATGAAATTTTCTCAAAACTAGACTGGTTTTACAGTATAGAACAAAAGGCCTAAATTGGTTTTGGATTCAAATGTTTAAAGTCGACTAAAACTCTAGTATCAAAATTTTGATAGGTTTTTTGAACAAGCTATCGTAGTCTTGAGTGATTTTTCGTAACAATATTTAACGCTGATATCGAAAAATACGAGACCAAACTTGTGATATAGCTGATGAAAAACCGAACGCATCATTGCGTACCGGACGATATCCAGTTCCTAGTAAATATGAACTTTGTTGTTATACCGTTCAATTTCCACCATTTTGACAACCGTTGCAGTTCTATTGAAGTTTTAGAATCCAGGGTTAGGCCCATGGACTTCTTTACTAACAGGACTCGGCATACGGTAAAAGGTATTTTATTAATTAAAGTTTTGTGTCGCTTCGCATATGGTCGATCATAATGCTTCAATCTTGAAACAACCACTTCAATATCATATCTTTCGGCTCTTAGGAGTACTCAGTCCTGATAGTATAGAAAGCCATGTTCAGGTCTCATAACATCGGCGTATAGAAGATAATATGAACTAAATCCTATATCAGTTCACAGATTACAAATATCCGCAACTTTTTAGGTAACTTTAACACTGAAAGACATATATTAAAGTTTCATCTTTTTGCTTCTGGGCCCTAATTTAATCATATCGTAAAGTAATATAAAGTTTGTGTTAACAATATTGTAAAATAGCCTTGTAATAATATTTCATTTTCATTAAGTAACATTTTTCCTAAAGCAGTCACAAAATCATCGGCTATTTTAAGCGGATGAATTATTTATGATCTATCTCATGTCATTTAAATATATTTAAATTCATCATACATGCTCACTTTTGACCTGTGGGTGCTTTGGTCTAGAAAGGTATGACTAGATGTACAGCACTCACTTCACAATACATACTTGTTAGTATATTTTTATTCATTCTCAAAGTGCATCTCGACATTCCCTTTCGTTCTTTTTTTGACACTATTTCTGATTTCATTAACCAGACTAACACCACAAATGCATTAATATTGACGACAAAAATTATTTTTGATAAATATTTTAAAATATATTATCCATCCCTAGTCATATTCAGTACTCATGCAAAGGTGCGGACAGAAGTACATATGCTTCAAGTCTAATAAGATGTGCATTTTGTTTCAATTACATAATAGGTAAATTTATAAATAACGCAATAAAGGTGTACTTATAAAATATAAATTTTGATAAAATTGAGAGCTTTGTATTATTTTTACAAAAAACTTTAAAAAAAAGGAATTATTTTAGATGAATTTAGCAACGGAGTAATTTCAAAAAGTTAATTCTGGAACAGACACATTTTTTTATGTACCATCTGTACCTACCCAACCGAAACATTCATTTGTTTTCCCGGGATTCGATCCCAGGACCTCAGACGTAGTTAATTTTTTTTAAAAGTTATTGTACGGTTTAACTGTCAGTACTATGGCACCTACGTGTTGCGCCAGAAGAACTGTGTTTGAATGCCGGGGAAAGATATGTTTTGTTTGGGTAGGCATTGAACGCTGATTGATAACTTCCAAGTAGATAAGATAACATATTATGCGTTTGCCTCATGCTCTACTAGAGGTTACGAGATTCTACTTTTCCTTCATGGAATACTAACAGACGAGCTACAACAATGATGAAAATCCAATAGGAACTAACCTGATAAGTAAAAATCAAAAAAATAACAAATTCATTCATTTATAAACTTGTCAATGTTCACTATATAACTGAAGTGTTTAGCATTCAAACTATATTCGTGCTTTTGAAGACGAAATCACAACTGTATTAATTTGAACTTATACTAAAACCACTACTTGTACAATCGTTGTTTAACTTGAAACATTTCTCAAATGCTTTATCACTTTATTGCTGACGTGCAATAGGGAATATGCACGTGATTCCAAAATGGGCGAATTTTTATTCTAATCTTTCTTTTATTAAAAAAACATACGTATACAATTATTTTTAAAATAGTTAAAATTTAATCATCAGTGGCTTTTTTTAATTCCCGCGCAAATTTTCAAAACGTTTCCTATTGGTGGTAGGAATCGTAATGTCAAATCTCACTTAACGTCATAATCTGTGCTATCACTAATCGTCCGAAAATGACAGTGATTTTAAATAATTTTTTAGCTTATTGGTTAATATTTTGGAGGTGTCATATTTATTTTTGGTAATGTAGGTAATAAATAGTAGAAACGTTTTTAAAAATTCATCTCTCTATGCTCTTCTATTTACAGTTGTTATCTAATTATTACAATATTTGTGGTATTCCCTATTGTTGATGCGAAAACGAGACCAAACACAACACAGACGTTGCATAAACGTTGACGCGCGTTGACATAATTATAAATAATAGAATGATTATATATACTATAATAAGTAAATTTCAGGACAATAAAAAAATCCAAATTACTGACAATATTTATTTACAACTGCAAACATGGAATTTCAGTCACAATACAAAAATATTTATTGGAATCAGTCGTCACAAGGCTAATATAAAACAGTCTGAAAATACGGAATGCATTGGAATATGGAATAACACTACCGGAATAACCTTATGACCGCTGTGATTTATTTAAAGAAAAAAATATATTATCTCCTTCGCCCGTATACCATTGCTTAACTTGAAACAATGTCTCGAATGCTCTGTCCCATTCTCGCTCATATGTAAACTTTGTTGCAGAAACGAGATAAAACAACAAAAATCTTACTTAAACAAGGCTAAAATATACTTTGAAGTGTTTTAACCTTTTGTATAATATTATAAGTCAACTTTTTCTTTTAGGTTACATGAAAAATGACAATATAGTCGGTAAAGTGTTTAACGATCACACTTCGCCTATATTTACCGACAAGATACATACACCATACTCTTTGTGTATACGAAAAACTCACATTTAACAAAACCCTCATAGCCATATCTTAAACAAAGTTAATAGCTTGTATCAAGGCAAATTGGCATAATATAAAATAAATGCTAATAAATAAAATATTATGCAAAATTCTACGTTTTAGAATTTTTTTTTTTATTTCTCAAAATCTTTGAGTCAGTTGTCAAAACAGATCACAGCGTCCATAAAGTTTCACCTATCTGTAATGAACTTTTGTTGTGAAATTTTTATGGAGTGGTTAAAGTTTCACGACATCAGTTGATGATTATACGAAAATAGAATTAGGTACAGTGGCGGATACACACATTTACCGACAGTAGGTTATTTACGCCGGCCGTACATACATTTGCAATGGAGTATTTTCCCCCCTAAAAAATAATTCAAAAAATCAGCTTGATTTTTTAAACATTTTTAGTTAAACTACGTTTAGAAAAAAAATGTATCATTAAAACAAAAATCAATTCAATCAAATTCAATTTTTTCGTCTCGGAAATATTGCCAGTTACAAATGTTTGCCGCCCCAGCTTTCATAGCCTACTGGCAACTCCGCCACTGATTTGGTGTGGTGTGCATAAATTTGGGATATCTAAGACAAATATTTTTAGAACATCCTTTCCACACATTTTTTTAAAATGTTTGATAGCATTTCACACACTAACAATACAAACAGTAAGCTGCTATAACGTGCCCAAAATTATTTTGTAACAGTAAATAAAATTTTCTACAAAAACAACACGCATCACTCAAAAACAATGAATCTATATATTGCATGGAACTCGTGTTTTCTGCTGATAAGCCTAATTATGCATAAAATCTTAAGGTTCTGATAAACTTGAGCATTCACTTGTAATGAGCATTTGTGCAAATGTTACATCACAGAAAAATACGAGAACATTTTAGCAAGCATTCTAGCGAGCATTGCTTCGAGCTTTTACCAAATCAAGCACACGCGACCATCAAGTCTGACATCTTCGTGAAGAATATTTTTTGACGAGCATCGACTAGAGCGTTCATTAGAATGCTCATGAAAATGTTCATAGCAATGTTTGTCTCTATGCTTGGCTCGGCTCGTTGTTCAGTTCGACAAATATAAAAACGTCGAATGCTCGATGTTCTGTTACAAGTGAATGCTCAAGTCTATCAGCACCTTTAGAGCTAGTTCAGACATGGCGGATTCCGCGCGGATGCAAATCGCGCGGTTGAACCGCGCGGATCCTAATTACATTAGCGCCTTACAAATCGTTCATACCTGTCCGCACGGATTGACAATCCGCGCGGCTCAACCGCTAAAAATGAATTCGCGCGGTCGCCGCTCGGTTTTATTTACTTGACGTACCTAGAGGGCGTTCAGTTGCTCCGCGGAAGCCGCGCGTATCGGACGGTGACAATGGATCGCTTCGACACCGAGCTATTCATCGATGAGGTGGAAAAAAGACCTGCTTTGTGGAACATCCAATGTGCAGAATATTCTAACAAAACGATTAAAAACGGAGCTTGGCAGGAGCTGGTGGAGATTTTTGGAGAAAATGAGGATTCTTTGGAAAAGAAGGTTCTTTTTGGTCAGTAGACATTTAATTATACATTTTACCAGGGTAGTTTACATGTTTTGTAACAGACAGTCCACCCCAAATAACTGAAATGTGTATAACGTTGTTTGGCGGTACGTAACGAGCGCGGGAAAACTATCACGTTACCACAGTAACGTATAGCTATTAACTGTAATATGTACAACCCACCAACGCGACGCGCCATCTTGAGTTTAGTTATTTGGCGCGAACTGTAACAATTTTAATTTCATATTTTCGTGTCTTGCCATTCTACACGACCCTCGTTCACAAAGTAATTAGCATATTTGTCTCTAATGTTTAATGATGATGGTGTACCCCTTCCTGCATGTAATGTAATAAGATTACTCATTGGCGCAGTATGTAAAGTATCTTCATACTGTATACCATCTCTAGTTCTAACAAAATTGTGTAGCACGCAACAGGCCTTTATTATGTCTTCGGCAAAGTCTATATTCACGTTTATAGGCCTATGAAAAATGCGCCACTTGTTTGCCAGAATTCCGAAAGTGCATTCAATAAAACGTCGAGCTCTTGATAACCTGTAATTAAATATTTTTTTTTCATATGATAGCCCTTTACCTGCATAGGGTCGCATTACATTTTCGGATAAACCAAACGCTTCATCGCCAACTATGACGTATGGCAATGGTTTAGGATCTGTTTCAGATATTGGTTTAGGTTTTGGTATGTGTAATGACTTTTCTATTAACCTTTTATAAAATGCTGAATTTTTAAAAATTGCAGAATCGCTACTTTTTCCGTAAGATCCGATATCTATGAAAGTAAAACAATAGTTACTATCACAAAGTGCCAACAGTACTATGGAAAAATAAGTTTTGTAATTATAATACAAAGAACCCGAATCTTTGGGTTTTGTAATCCTTATATGCTTGCCATCTATGGCGCCTATGCAATTGGGAAAATTTGCATATTTTTCAAAATCTTTAGCTATTTTCTTCCATATATCTTCGCTGGGTTCAGGCATGACGTTTTTTGTGACTTTTTCCCACAGAGTTTCACATACTTCACGGACAATTCCTGTGATTGTAGATTTGCCAAGACGAAAGTTGTAATGTAGTTCTCCAAAGGAACAACCAGTACCCAGATATCTGAAAAATAAAATATTAATCTGTATCGTTTTGAAAGTCTGCCGGGTCCGCTAGTTAAAGCATAATGAGTGTCTTGAATTACCTAACCGCTACTGTATTTATATTTGTTAAAGATAGTGATTTCTGTTCCAGGTGTATCATTACAAAAAAAATGGAAGAACATCCGTGATGCTTATAATAAGGAATTCAAGAAAGGCAAATCAATTCCTTCTGGTTCTGGTGCATGTAAAGGTTCAAAATACATGTATTTCGACCGGCTTTCTTTTCTTCAGAAGACGATAGAAAACAAAGAAACTATCACAAACATAGATGAAGCCAAAAATGAAGAAATTCGGAACATTGACCAAAAGCTAGATAATTTTGTAAATGCACGTGAAATACAACCGGTACCCAATAAAAGGAAGAAAACTAAAATTACTTCAGAAGAGCGATTGGCTAACATATTAGAAAATAGTATTGAATCAAGAGATAAAATACAAAGACAAATACAAGAAAGTATGTCAAAGCAAGATGATGATGATAAACTTTTTTGCATGTCATTGTATAAAGAGTTAAAGAAAGTTCCAGAAAATAAACGATTGGCTACTAAAATTGAATTGCTCCAGGTAATACAGAAAGGGCAGACATTACCATCGCCTATTCATATCACGAGCCAGCAAAACACGCCTAATGCAGTATTTTGGCAAAACCAACAATATTCAAACCCACAAGGATATTTCACTGGATATTCTACAATAGTACCAGGAGAGTCTCCATCGCCTTTATCATGCAATAGCACTGACGATTCACAGTCTTCTATAGTACAAAATATATATTCTGACGTATAAAATAAATATCTTACCTTAATGTGATCACGAGTTTTTCTTCTGGGGACACGCTTGACCTCATATGGGTATCATTAGATTCAATTTGTTTACTCATCATTTCTAATAATTCATCAAATGAATTTATCGACATTCTCAAATAATTGAAGAATTTTGGTTCAAAACTTCTTAATTTTGGATATAAAGTCTGAAACTGACCATGAGTAAACCGATCGCGTAATATTGGATGCACCCAATACTGCCGTTTCTTCTTTCTTTCTTTTTTACGGAGCAACAAGTACACACATATTGCTTCTTCGACTTCCATGATTGGACTGTCACCCTATGCGAATAACGGCACTCCGCATGTACATCCGCGCCTGTCTGAACACTTGCGTTTAGAACCGCGCGATTTGCATCCGCGCGGAATCCGCCATGTCTGAACTAGCTCTTAGACTGATATTCACAGTCGCAGACTTTCACATTTCAAATTATTCTTTAAATGCAAAATTATTTTTAAGATAAAATAAAAAACACTAATGGAAATGCTAAGTAATATTTTCGAAACATATTTTCGGTTGAAATTCAATTTTCATCAAAGTCGTTGTCTATGAATCGCAGCCATACAATTATTTTCCCAATACAAAGCAAAATATAGCTCAAGATATTCTTAATAATAAATAAAACTCCATAAAAAAGGGTATTTTGACAGACCTATGGCTGGTTTCAGAGTACGGGCCACACGTAAGAGCTCCCAATTGGTGCTGTGAAATGATGTTCTAAGCGCCTCACATGCGTCACCCCTCCGGGAGCCCGTGCCCCCGCACAGCTTCGAAACCAGCTTTAAATCTATACCTCCGTATAGTGGATGTTTAGTGCTGAAGAAAAGACTAGACTTAAATAGAAGATTAAGTAGAAACATGAAAACAAAGTGCCAAGTACACCAAAAGTAACTAAAAAAAAACATTATGCACCATACTTAATTAAATCATAGCCTAAATTCGATTATTGTGCCGAGATTATTAAGAACTTTTGAATGAAATTTTAATGTCAAATTCATAATTATATATTTAGGTCGCATTGCTTCGCGACACCTACGTTTGGTAGAGTAGACAATGTTTTATTGTCTACTAGCCACCCGCCCCGGCTTTGCACGGTTATGAAACATATATAAAACCTTCCTCTTCAATCACTCTATCTATTAAAAAAAACCGTATCAATATCCGTTGCGTAGTTTTAAAGATTTAAGCATACAAAGGGATATAGGGAAAGAAAAAGCGACTTTGTTTTATACTATGTAGTGATGAGTAAGTACGCTACTGCGTATTGTTTAATATTTCCTATTTTATGAAATTCTTAAAGATTTTTGATATTTCTTTTCCTGTATCCCATTTATTTGGTAAAAAATCAAAAACGAATTTCATTCAAATGTACACAGTTGAATTAATATGATATGTCAAGATTTCTCATTAACTTATGACGAATGTGAATTTGATGTTATTTTGTGCAAATATATATTATTACAAATTAAAATTATTTAAAAAACACAATTTCCTAAATATACAGACAAAGCGAAAAAAACTTCTACACACAAGTTATAATTACAAAATAATAACATTTGTAAATGGGTACGTAAAAGTATCTATTAATTTAATTTGCGATTCTTATATGAATATAAAAAAATATCTATCTATAATATAGATTGATTCGATTAAGCAAAATCTGTACATAGAATACAGTTTCATGTGTTACCAGTTTTAAACGTGATACAGACACCAAAAACAATTTTTTGGTCCGTAAATGTAGGTCTTATACGCGCAAGTAACATTTAAATAGATTGAAATTGAAATAGTAATTTTTTTTTACGTTTCACAAATAGAAATAATTATTTTTCTATTTAGAATATTAACAAAATCGAATAACATAAACATTTTTGAAGTAAGCCACACGAAACGTCATTGTTTCATCAATTTTTTATTTATTTTATTTTTTTATTGAAAATAATATAATATTTTTTTTTACCCATTTACAAATAAATTCTAACCTAATTGTACTTTTATATACCTATAATTTTTATATCAACACTTATAACTAACATGACAAAATATAAAAGGTGTTTTAAATGAACAATAGAACACCTTGAAACACCATATATCAGATATGTAATCAAATAACGACCTATCACATTTTAATTTGACACATTACTTGACAATTTACCAAAATGTTGCCAATGTATTAATTTTGAACTTAAAAAATGAATACCGTAAGCCAAGTGAGTGTGTCTGTGCCTGTCCGACCGAATGTAGCCACGAACACGTAATTTTTTCAACTTACGAAAGTAAAGACACAGAAATATGTCTGGGATATCTTATATTAGCCATTCTGTTAAAAACTTCTCTGTTCTTAAGACCAAAAATAAATACAAGAACTTAAAATTAAAATACTTTTTAGCAAAAACAGCACATTAAAACTTACAAATAAAAACTAAAACATAAAAGAAAATAGATAAGACCTTAATGTAAATCTAAAACGTTTTAATTATTTATTTATAACACATTGTAGTAAAAATATTTGAGGAATGTTTCCGGCAGTGTCAACTCGATTCCTATAACGTTCCGTTTGATATTGGAATCAAACTTCAAATGTGCTGTTTATTGCAAATCATAAACTCTAACAGTTAATACTTTGAATGAGGCATTCGGTGCTGAATCTTAAGACAAGGGTCAGCTAGACATTTATACATAGGCGCCAGCAGGGGGCTGCCAGGGGGTGCACTTGCACCCCATGGGAATCTCGGGATCAAGAGGAATTATTGAAATAAAAAGCCGTACCTATAAAATAAATTCATAATGAATAGTCAGAAATTTGTAAATGTCTCGAACATAAAATAAACCGGGCTTCAGATGTTGTTGTCAGATGACTAAAATTTCATATTTTTTATTAACAATCATATACGGCGAAGATTGTAAGAAAACTAAAATCTGCACCACCTGGAAATAATTTCTGCCGGCGCTCATGCATTTATACAATAAAAAATATTAAGAAAATAAAGACATTATCCTACCACCATCATATTCTGTAGAGAAAGACAAAATTCTTAATGCGCGGTGATCCCATTTTAAACTTTACATTTATAATATTATCAAAAGGTGATGTTTTAAAAATACTAAATTTGTACGAAATATAGAATTAGAATGGAAATACTTATAGTTCAGTATTCGACACGAAAAAGTGAAAAAGATAATTCATACATAATATTCCACACTTTCCAATTGGAAAGCATAGTTCGATAAATGAACACAGTAAGTTAAATTTCTTTGTCACGTGACAAAGCTAAGTTCCGCTTGGAAATAGAAAAGATTTACAGAAACAAGCCGATTATACGACGTTCCACCTGGAATCTCCAAGGTATGTAACTTTCCAATTGGAAACGTTGCGGAAAAAGACCTCGCACGCTCCCGTATAAAAGTTCATATTTACAAGTCGATAGTTCGTTTTGGTCCTACATACTATCACAAAGTCCAAGCACCTCACAGTGTGTTAAAGATGTCCCTCGCGTTGTTCTTCGAATAACGCTTGTAGGAACACTCGCTGAATCAGCTACCACTGCAAGAACAAAATTCAAATATCAAAATTGGCTCTAGCGGTTTTGATAAAATTTTGTATATAAATATTAGAATGTATGTGTAATACGCTACGTGTTGAGCTGGTGGTCCTGGGTTCTAATTCCGGGGAAACACAATAATGTTTCGGTTGGGTAGGTACAGAAGGCTGATCACCTACTTGCCTGTAAAGAAAATTATCAATGAAACAGATAAAGCAATGTGTCTGCCCCATGCCCCACTTGGGGTTACGGGAATTCACTTATGTAATATGTCGTACCTAAGAATATAATAGACGGCAAACATTGTAGCAATATTTTGGCAAAGTGGGGGAAAGTTTCAAAAAATGAAAAAAGGCAAAAATGATCCCTGTTATTTTCATATAATATTATTTAACAATGTTTAAAACGCCTTAACCAATATGTATTAAAAAAAACGACTTCTACGCATCCCGCCATTCTTTCCAACTTACGTGCCGGGAATTATAATAGAAAATGGAATATAAAAAAAGAAATGATAAATGAAAATTTAATTTCTACCAACACACCAAACGACAACCTACAAGTTATTTTATTTTCTATTCTTAAAAAATAACTTAGCTGTTATACAGAAAATGTACATCAGTCGGCGAAAATTTCCAAAATTAAGTACACACTACACAGTATAAAGTTTTAAAGCTGAAAAGAGGTTTAATCTTTGGTAACATCGTTGTACTATAAAACCTCACCTCCTATTAGCCATGGCCCGGCGTCGCGCGGTCTGCCTCTGGTGCTCGAACTCAAAGTCCTCCTCGGTGATGTTGAGCCTTTGCATGTGGTACATGAGGTATTCCTCCCCCAGAACGCTGTCCGGGGGGTGTCGGAGTATTTCCAGGGTCTCGCAGAGGCCGTTGGCTTTCTTGCGGACTTTCGCCGGGCCCAATGCCCCCGCGAGTACCACTAGTGACGCTTTGAAAAGAACCTGAAACCAAATCAAGTTCATTCATTTGCCTGACTTAAATCCCCGCCGTAAAAAAGGTCTCTGACGGACGTAGAAAAGGACCTCTCTGGTTTCGGAGCTCTTCACCGGGTGGACCGATTTTGATGCGGTTTCAGCACAATTTATGAAGATCAAAGATGTATTCCCTTTAAATTGTCTTCAATTATACATGTTTTTGTTAAATATAGTGTAGGTTGGTGGCACCATTAAAAAAAATCTATTTATCCCTTAATATCACATGCGTTATTACAACTCTAAGCCAGTTATTATAAATAAAATTTCAACTTCTTAAGCTACTACAGTACTTACGTACGTTACTACGTACAGTAATAATTTTATAGAAAATACGAGGGGTGTTCAAAAAGTAACGTTAAATTTCGCGGGTTTGGAGAAAACGCTTGTAATTTTTTTATTATTATTATGTTTGTAGTACAAACACGTACAAACTTCGTACGCATGCCCCTGATGTACGATAATTTTCAACAATATTCATTGCTTACTTTTTAAGTGGCAGCCGCTAAGGTTAGACGTGTTTACCGAGCTCGGCGATTTTTGTTTGTTAAAAAAAATGGATCAAAGAATTTGTATTAAACTTTGCGTAGAAAATTAAATAAAGTGTAATATTACATTTCAGACCCTTTATTTCATACCTTAACTCCTTCACAAAGAAAGCAGTCCCAGACACGAAGCAGGCTGTCCCAGGGTAGGGTGCGCGTCAATGCGCATAAGAACCATTCTGTGGCGTACAGCACCGGCTCCACGCGGTGCTTTACCAGATGGCGGTGGACGGCCGGCGCCGTGCGTCTCAACAGCGCGTGCAATATATCTCCATCGCGTTGCAGAACCTGCAGAACATTAAGAGGATTGTGAAGTGCCGATACGCGGCGTGAGTAGGTATTTTAAAAAATGCTATCTCTTTCATACCGCTTTGCCTCACTCCGGGCGTGCGATAGAGAGAGTTGCGAATCTTAGAAGCAATTACCTACATTTCCTTTTTAAAATAGTTTTGGGCGAAAACGTTTTTACCCCCCTTAACATTTACGAAATGAGATATCTCTTTAGATTCAGTACACCTTAATATAGGTCTGTACGTTTTTATTTTTTAGTAATTCAGTTTAGTTTAATTTTAAAAAATAAAAACGCTCGAGGAAGATTTTAAGTCAAAAATATAGATATTTGGATGCTAATAACTTCTATCATACGCAATATTTCTTTAAAATAAAAACGTACGGACCTAGTTTTTCATTTTAACTACAACATTTCCAAAAAATTTGAAAATTGGACTATGTTAATGGGGAGAAAAACGTTATCGCTTTTTGTATGAAAATGTCACACAATCTAACAGCTTCACAATCCTCTTAAGTGTCCCCCATATAGTGGAGCAAAGGGCAGATACATTCTACCTGTTTCATTGATCATTTTTACACTTGAATCAAACTTGGCATATATATGTATTAAAATTTAACGAAACTTTATACGTTAAAGCAAAAATTAACTTTTAATATAAATAATTAAATTATAAGTAAATAAAGTGGAAAGAAATTCATAAAATAAATAAATGACGCTAAGAACCGATTAGTTCTACACTCTACGGGATTGTAAAGTTTTTCTTTTTTTAACAAACTTTTTAAAAGATATTTATACAAAATGGCAATATTATTATTGTTAGGAGACGTAAATTCTTCTACAACATAGTAAACTTTTCTAAAAACTCAATTACATCAGTTACATCCGTAGATCGGCTAATATTCGTACTTTGTATATGAAGCGCCATGATTATAGAACGAGTTCATAAAAATACTGACCTCCAATCCAGGGTTGTAATATCCACTGAGGTACTTGTCGCTGATGCTGACGAGGCACCAAAAGGCTTGAACGGAGGGCATATGCATCAAGAGGAACGCAGCCACCGGCGCCTGCGCTTGGAAGTAACCCACCTTCGGGTTTAGTACAGAATACGCCTTCAGTACTGAGAACAATTCTTGCTGACTGAAACACGAGAATTATAATTAAAACTAACTGTTGCCCGCGACTTCGTAAGCCTCAATTTCTGTTATTATGATCGCGATTAATCATAAACACATTTATTCAATTCAATCAACAAAACTCTGGAAAATAATTGGCAATAATTTCGGCCAAATTTGTTTACCATAAAAAAGGTTATAATGAGTCAAACTTAAAAGATAGACATATACTGTAAGGGACAATTATTTAGATCATTTAAAGAGTAATAATTATTTCCTACATATTTTTTGGGTAACTTGAACCGTTTACGCAGCGCACGCAACGGAAGCCCTCAAATATTGATAATTTTCCCCGTTTTTGCAACATTTTCCACTGATGCTTCGATCCTATTGGTCGCAGCGTGATTTTATATAGCCTAAAGCCTTCCTCGATAAATGGACTATCCAACACAAAAAGAATCATTCAATTCGAATAAGTAGTTCCTGAGATTAGGGCGTTCAAACAAACAAACTCTTCAGCTTTATAATATTAGTACACACTAACCGACCCGACAGACGTTGTCCTGTCTTTACTATGAATATTGAATTCGAATTGGTATAATTAAAAACACCAAACGGAATGTGTAAAAAGAAATGAGAAATTATGACAGTAAAACATTTAAACAACTGACAGTTATGTCAAACGCTATAAGATTACATTAGAAAAGTTTATATTGTCAAACGCACTAAGAAGGTGACATCAGAAAAAAATATATTGTCGTTTTCTTAAATTTTCTAATGTCCCGAGAGAAAAAATTAAGAAAGTTCTTAATTTTTTCTCTCATAAAAACCTTCTCCAGAAAATAGTTCAGACAAATAAGAGATAAAAAATATAATTATCTAATTCGGTGCAGTCGTTCGGAAGTTATGCGCGTACATACATTTCGGTGATTAATTTTATTTATTAAAATATTATCTTTTATTACCATTATCATATAGCTTTTGTCCCATGCTTTGCTTATCTCGGTGTTGTCTTAAAAACAAGCATTTCAGTGGCAGAGCGTTTGAGATATTATTTCAATTAAACACCGTATATGGACTGGATAAATCTTATATATAAAATTCTCGTGTCACAATGTTAGTTACCTTACTACTCCGAAACGGCTTTACTGATTTTTACAAAATTTTATATGCATATTCAGTAGATCTGAGAATCGGCTACTATTTTTCATACCCCTAAGTGATAAGGGTAGCCCACCCCAAAAATTAATATGGCAAAACAACGTTTGCCGGGTCAGCTAGTATCGATGTATAAATATGACAGTGTACATAATATAGCAATTGTTATCAAAATTAGTTTAACTGAAAATAAATGGGGAAACTACAAAATTAATTAGAAACTCGTTAAATGAAACTTAAAACACGTCCAAAAAAGATTCTAACTAAAGGAGGTTCGTATGTTTTTTATTGTTTGTTACCTCATAACTTTCGCCTAATTTAAACGATCATTAATAGAAGTAAGTAAGAGGAGTTTTTTTTATATATTTTTATCTCCGCCGGGAATCGAACCCAGGACCTCTCGGTTGTAACGCTTACGCGCTTACCATTAGACCAAGGAGGCGGTCAAAAAACTCGGTCTGGCAGGACATAGAAGGCTGATCACCTACTTGCCCCTAAAGAAAAAAATCGATCAGTGAAACAGATGTGAAATGCATCTGCCCCATACCCCACTAGGGGACACGGGACTTCACTAAGTAAGAGGAGTAAATTTCTAGTTTTTGGCGTAGGAAAGGCATTTTTTATTTGGACTTGAGGTGCGCGATAAGTGCTCTCTAATCTCAAAATGTAGTCGCCAGACCAGACTGCAATAGTCAATGTGACTCCGAACACCGGCTCCACACGTTGGTCCCAACGCTGGTACAAACGTGGTCGGTTAATTTGGTGAAGCGTACAGCGCTATTACAGTATATGCGTATAATTTATATTTGTTATTGACAAAAAAATAGAAAAAGCCACGTCAAAAAAGACGGTGGATGACGACGCATCGTAAAACACGGTAATAAAACACGAGCAAATCGCCAATATGTGGACAGATAGCGAACGTTGGCACAAATTCCTTTGACAAAACCGACGCTAGTCGGCCAACTACCAACGGGCGCTCCAACGTTGGAGCCAACGTGCGGAGCCGGTGTTATAAGGAGTCATTTAAGATTAAGTGTTTCTGATAACAAAGCCTAGCATTTAGTGGATTTGGTCACTATGATTATGTCACTCAATGAAATTACGTCATCGAGGTCTCTTTATCCTCTTCGAAACCCCAACTGTATATGGAATTGAATAACGAAGCGTACACAACAATGCTATATCTGTATTAATTACTAGCTGTGCTCCGCGGTTTCACCCGCGTTAATTTCGTCGTAACGTGATGTTATATAGCCTTTATATGTAATTGTAATCACAAACACGCAATACAATTTCTTGCTGTTACCACTTATCAACGAATAGACGTAACATACTCTAGCCGAAAGGTGGCTTTGTACAGTTTTATAACATATTTAAATTTTTATTATTTATTTATATTAATTTCTAAAATAAGAGAATATAAAATAAAATAGCCTAAGTTACTGCTTATTACATCAGCTATCTGCCAGTGAAAGTCCCATCAAAATCGGTCCAGCCGTTTCAGAGATTAGGCCGGAATGAACAGATAGAAAGACACAAAAATTGTAAAAAAATGTTAATTTGGTATATGTACCGTGTATTCCATATGCATTTCATAAAAAGCGGTTTTAATATTACAAACATACTCCAATTTTATTTATCTGTATAGACTAAATAATTAAACTAGCCGCGCCCCGCGGTTCCATCTGAGTTTTGTCGTGATAAATGAACTCCAAGATAAAAATAATTTTTAAACATGGTTCCTCCACTTCTGGTTTAGTAATAATTAATTACAATAGCAATTATTACATGAGTAGGTATAATTTTCGCAAAAAGTACATTGCGTCTGGCTAAAAAGTATAAATCAGAAAAAAATCACTTAAAATGCAAAAACGAGTACAAAACGTATTCAATGCAATCATAACAATATATCAATCAGGAACCCGAATTGTTTACATAAGACATGACGCATCGATTGGTAATCAAATATCGCCGATACAGACCGACGACTTTTGATGCGATTTTAATAGGCTCTGTTGGAACCTTAGTAACTTTTTGAAGTATATACTATAAATACGAATGCATTTTAGTTAGGCTTTTCCAGCTAAAAGTACTTCTAATACACGTATTTTAATAAATACATCTTTTATTAAGAAAAACAATGTCAAATTATATTTTTTAGTGTGATTGGTAGCGCTGCCTTCTGCGCCAAAAACTCCTGGATTCGAATCCGGGTTGGTGCATTTACTTTTGTGATTCACGAATGTTCGTTTTCGAGTCTTGGTTCTTTATCCTTACTTATATTATAAATGCGAAAGTAACTATCTGTCGCGATTTAACGACCAACCTACTGAACCGATTTAAATGAAATTTGTTGCACAGATAGTCAAGAGCTTGAGAAAGGCCATAGGCTACTTTTTAATGCGAAAAAAGGGTTGTAAGAGGTTGAAAGGGGGATGAAAAGTTCTATGGAAGCATCGTCATTATTGAGCTAAAAGCTTTTAGGCTATATTACATCACGTTACGGCAAATTTAACGCGGGTAAAACCGTGGGGCACAGCCAGTAAGTGAAACTCTGCCCCAAGATACATTAGTACACAGACGTGTATGAATATATACAAGATATCATTCCAGGATTTTTTTGACATTTCCGAATTCCATGGTGCCAATAAAAGATGTCATAAATACTTTACGCAGGCTGCTGTAGGTACCAAGATCCGCATTTCTATTCTGTCGCCAGTGTGTAAACGTCCTATGCGTTTATCGGTAATTTAAGTCATTTTTGTTCGTGCGAGTGCACAAAATGCAATATAGTTAACATCAATAAACCACAACGGCTGATTAGGTCAAGCGGTCAACTGGCCCTCATAAATTTTGTGGCTGATTTTAAATGCAAAATTTATTCGCGAATTCTGAGTTGGGCATGCATAGGTACTTATGTCAATCAGAAAGAGTCGCATCGCATTAGATTTTTAGTCAGTCCAGAAATTTACGAGTTTCTGTAAACAAACATTCAAATCTTTTCTCTTTTAGAATTAGTTTTCGTTACAAGGGGATATATTATCCCCTTTTATCCCCTAGCTTTTGAGTGAATACACATTACATAATCTATATCCTTAATCTATATATATAAAAATGAATCGCTGAATATGTTGCTAAGCTCAAATCTCGAGAGAAAATATTCCTTGAAGTACGAGGATGGTTCTTACGGAGAGAAAATTTTAAAAAATTGCCTGAAAAAGTCTAAAAACAACACTTTTCTATAGAAAAATCTTTTATATGGGAATATATTCCCATATAAAAGATTCGTAATAATACTGAAAAGTCAATTTGAACTTTACTACCATACCATAAAGCTTAATTAATAGAGGGGTTTCGGGAAGGCAAAACAATTGAATGCCGTTAAAAAAAATACCTAAAAAAAAATAGAAATATTACCTAATTAATGATTAAAGAATAAAAAAGTAAAAAAAAAAAAAACAATTGACTGTTAGGGGGTACGATGTTCGCCGAACCAGCTATTTCTTAAATAAAATTAACCTATGTTACTTCTTATATCAAGATCATCAGCCTGTGAACAAAGCTATCAAAATTGGGCAAATCGTTTTAAATATACGAGACAGGGAGAAACTTAATTGTACCATTTATCGTATTAAAAAATTATACACATTTTATAAAATTATTAAAAAAAAATATTTTTTCTGGAGGAGTTGGATAAAGAGATAATATTATAGGATATATTATCTGTATATTTGATGCGCGGTCATACGGGCTTAAGTCAAAATTTTGAATTTTTCAGGAGAGCTCCAGCAAAGATCAAAACATTATTTAAAATCTAATTATTGTTATTATTTATAATTGATATTTTTATAAAACATATATTGTTTATAAAAATAACAATTAGTAGTAATTCTATCTGAAGCATACATTTATTTATTGTCTGATCATTCCTGATACCGCCTCCTTGGTCTAGTGGTAAGCGCGTAAGCGTTACAACCGAGAGGTCCTGGGTTCGATTCCCAGCGGAGATAAAAAAAACTCGGTCTGGCAGGACATAGAAGGCTGATCACCTACTTGCCCCTAAAGAAAAAAATCGATCAGTGAAACAGATGTGAAATGCATCTGCCCCATACCCCACTAGGGGACACGGGACTTCACTTTATTCCTGATAATCTCGAAATGCTCAAATAGTGACTTAGGCCCTTATGACCGCGCATCAAAGATATTATATACTGTAAGGAGTTCCTAAATATCGTCATCGGACACCCTGCGATGGTCCTTGGAGAGAGCAGCCATTTGCTTGCGGGAGCTTAAAGTGTACACACGTATTGTTTGAATCAGTGTTGATTGTTATTAAGTTACGTAAGCCATTTTGATATTAATTGTTCTATTTAATATATTTAGGTTAATTGTATATAAGTATGTCTTATTCTTATTATTAAATAAACATCAATTTGTAAGTTTCGTGTTGTTTTAAATATAAGTCCACACTTGAACCTAAAAATACTATATAGAAGTATTTACGAGAAAAGCGATAAAATTAAGCATCAAGTTAAATTGTGTGCGTGCTGATATAGTTAATGGAGGAAATACTGGCAACACAGGACACAGATTTGAATGCGAGTTTCGAATGATATCGTGCAACATCAGAACAATTTAGACATTTATTAACAAAACTTCTGTGATTCAATCGTTCATATCACGCAATGATTTTTAACTATAATCACTATATCACAATGAGTTACTCGGTTTTAATGCCCACAGAAGAAAAATAAAAATTTTGACAGCCCCCAAGAACAGAATAATTCGTTGAAATGTCATTGTTAGTTTGTTCATTTCTAAAATAACATCTTAACTAATCAGATACATAAATGCTACAAAAATACTTATTTTTTCCCCCAGAGAATCGAACCTAAGCTCTTCAGCCAGCACCTTTCCAATACTGTCATACTAATATATCTGTCAAAAATCAATAACTTTTGAGTGTAATAGAATTCATTTGGGATTTTTCGTAGGTACTCACCCATGCCCCTCTTCCCGAATGAACATCTCGTGGTAAGGAAACTGTCTGTGCAGGTCCTTCCTGATGTCCTCCATGCACTTGGGGTCTCCAGGCGCCTGGAGGAGCTCCTCGTATTCGTTGGGGTGTTTTTCCAGCAGTAACTGCCCTCCGCAGAGGTACAGCCACGCTTTAGGGCGGACTGATGCTGGGATACCTGAAAAGTTACATTTTAAGTGAAGAAATAATTATTTAAATTGCCGAAAAAGAATTCCTTCGTTTTCATAGATATATCTCTAACTAAACACAAATGGCTCAGTCATATAGTGCGCATTATATAAGATTTAGATATAAAGATTGTATGTATAATAAAACTAGTCTTTACCTACATACTTATGTACATATAATAAAATGAAACCTAATAATAAAACAAGCCGAAACAATATCCGTCCGTTTGTATATTTGTCTTAAAATTAGGAACATTGATTATTACAATGTGTCAGAATTTAAAGTTATTGACATGAAAGAAACTAAACCTTGTTTGTGTATACGGCCTTAATAATATTATAAATACAAAAGTAACTCTGCCTGTCTGTTGCGGTTTCACGCCAAAAATACTGAACCGAATTAAATGAATTTTGGTACACAGATAGCCTAGCGTCTGAGAAAGGACATAGGCTACTTTTTAATGCGAAAAAGGGCTATAGAGGGGTTGAAAGGGGGGATGAAGAGTTCTATGGAAGTATCGTCATTTTTAGAGATAAAAACTTTTAGGCTATACAACTTCACTTTACGACGAAATAAACGCGGGTGAAACTGCGGCGCACAGCTAGTATTTGAAAATTATTGAAATATCTAATGAGTTATTTCTTCATCCATTTTCATATATCAATTTCTATATACGAAGTATAAAAATAAATTTAAACAACAAAAGGACTTTTTGTTGTTAAAACATCACAATTCAACCCGGCTCAATTAAAATTTTCGCCTTTAATTATCATGCTCTGGTTAATTAAGTTATTTCTAATTATCTATACGTCTGTTTCAGAATGTAAATAACATACAGTTGTGCAACATCGTCTATCTTTTAAATGGTCTGGTCAGACAGCGGGCGCTTCGGAACGGCGGCGGGTCTCTGAGTCTGACAGGCCAAGCGCCACGATATGTCGTCCTCTGTATGACCTCTACTATAGTAATTAGTACATTAGATCGCCAGCGTCCCGACCCGCCCGCTGTCTGACCAGACCATAACCGTGGGAAAAATAAACTCATAGTAGCAGATAATGTCTATACAAATCATAACCACTGTTCTTAAATAGAGAATAGTTTAATGTTGGTAGATAAAGAGAACTTCAACGGCCAAGATTCAGCCGTTTATAAACTGCTTAATTAACATTACTGCTCAGTGCTTTGTCTCGTTTTCGCAACAACAATTGCACATAAGCGAGAAAGAGACATTTGTAACATAATTTCAAGTTCAGCAACGTATAAACAAATTCAAAATCTACCCACGTCTAATCACATAGGCTATTGATAAAGATTAAATAATATATTGTTAACATTTTAACAAAAACGTAAAACATAGACGTTCTTTAGCAGAAAAAATCTCACCTTTGCGACATCTCTCTCTTACTTTCTTGTAGTTCTTGCTCATAAAAGCCTCCCAATTCTGAAGCATACGCAACCATTTCTGTTCTCGCTTTAATATTGTGCTCGGCGACACAGTCCTTTTTCTGTAACCAAATGACCAGCAGTTATTCAACGAGTTCCATCATCATCGTCAGACTTTCGCCAACTTTTAACCTGATGAAACGGATGCGGCGATCGAACTTCTTTTAAAACATTATCTTATATATGATAAATAAAAATTCATTATTTCACGTCGAAACAGGGTCTAGAGCAGTGTTTTTCAACCTGTGGGTCGCGACCCCCTGGGGGGTCGCGAAGCTTCTGTAGGGAGGTCGCCAGAGGTTGAGAGAACTTTAGTAAAAAACAATAAAGATTAAAAATATTGATTTAATAAGTAAGATAATTTTAACAAAAGGATATACTCATAAACTTTTGTATGTTAATACATACAAATTAACAAAAATTTGATGTATGTAGTTTAAAATAAGTACTATATTATGTACTTATATCCGAATCCTAACTATGGAGACGCATAAAAACGTCGTATGGAATGAATATATTTTGTAACAATGAAACATACACATACTCGTAGTACATACATGATAAAAAAGCGAAGGGTCGGGGGGTCGCGAAATTTTTTTTCATACCAAGGGGGTCGCATCATGAAAAAGGTTGAAAAACACTGGTCTAGAGCACTCTACTTGCTAGGGATATTAGGTCGTATTAAAAGCACTTATTTGTTAATAGAGCAAACGAATCTATGGTTCTATAGCTGAAATAGTTTTTAATCTACGCTAAACAAGCCTGGATAATTACCCCAGGTAATATAAACGATATAAGGTGGCGTTATCTATATAAATAAAAATGAATCACCGAAATTTATGTGAGCGCATAACTTCCGAACGATTACACCAAATTGGATAATTCTTTTTTTGTTGAATTTCTTATTTCCTGGTGAAGGTTCCTATGAAAGAAAGAATTAAGAAAGTTGCGCGGAACATTAGAAAATTTAAGAAAACCTTTCTAATGTACCTAATCTTATATTGTTTGACATCTGTCAGTTTTTAAATTTTAATGTCAATTCGAATTCATAGTGAAGACAGGACAACGTATATGGGAGCTTACATCGAAGACGCTGCCTAATCCCTTTGAGATATAAAAACAATGCACAACGCGATATTCCTCTTTTATAGATGTACTAAAAAGTTGGTGGCATATATGTACCTTTCAAGGATAGCTTACTATACCCATTCTATCTTTTATTGGCGCCGAGTCAGCTAGTAAAATATAATTTCATACATACATCACGATCATAAAAATATAAATCTACTTTGTTGATTTCCTTTTCCCAATAGCCCCAACCTTTGAAGCTATCAAAGAAAAAATCACAATCGCACAAATACAGTCGAATTAAACATCCTCCTCTTTGAAGTTGGTTAAAATGTACGGTCCAACTGTTGTTTATGTCCGATATCGCTATAAATAAACACGATGCGTCTCTTTATCAATGAATCAATATATCGTGGGAAGTTAATCAATATAGGCCATTCATATTTCTATACGATAACAAATCTTAATATATATAAATCTCGTGTCACAATGTTTGTCCTCAATGGACTCCTAAACCACTTAACCGATTATAATAAAATTCGCACACCATGTGCAGTTCGATCCAACTTGTAAACGACTCAAATTATAGTCGCAATTTTAATTTATTGCTAATTAGTTTCCTCATACATTTTCTATGGAATGACGTTTTAGGTGACACATTATTCGGCACTCTGAAGCGATACGAAGTTCGCCGAGTCAGCTAGTATTATTTAAGTTTAAATCTTGATCGCATCAAGATCAATTTATATAACATAAAATTTGAGACAATTTTTAAAAAATCCCGACATTTATATACTTTCGTACTTGGTTTTATATAATACTAGCGACCCGCCCCGGTTAAAACATATATAAAAACCTTCCTCTTCAATCACTCTATCTATTAAAAAAACCGCATCAAAATCCGTTGCGTAGTTTTAAAGATCTAAGCATACATAGGGATATAGGGACAGAGAAAGCGACTTTTGTTTTATACTATTTAGTGATTAATATTATTTTAATTGCATAAAATAATGTTCCTATAGTCTGAAACAATGTACGAAGCACTGTATATCGTTTGGGCGATGGTTGCGCTACGTCTTTAACTTCCGATCATCGACACCTTTGTCAAACATGTACTTATTGTAATGATTTTGAATAAAATAGAATTTAAAAAAATATATAAATTTTCGCTATACTTTGCAAAAGTGCGACATAGCCTTAAACTGGTTAAACTGATTATTTCTTGTGACACGCGTAAATAAAAGGAATTGTTAAGATAAAACGTATCGCGTATTTATCAAAATATAAATTGACTTTAAACTTTATCTACTTTCAAATAAATTAAAGAATTAGAGCATGCGTTTTCATTTAAAATAGTGAAAGTTACTCTCAACGCTGCATTCAATGCATTATTTTTATGAGAAATTACCACTCGTTAAACACTGTATGGGAATAGTTTTTATCGCCAATTGTAAGTAATCAATGCACACACTAACATGGAATAAAAGGGAAATCTTCCATTGACTGAAATATACGAATTTCTATACTAATCTTAAGGGACGATCGTGGTCGAGCGACATCGAATTTGCGCGTGCTGTCGCCTTGAAATACAAAAACGTCCTGGCGATTAAAATTTAGAGTCCTAGGCATCGCGCCGATCGGCAATGCGCGTGATTTCTCATACATTTTTCTATGGATAATTTAGGTAAAAAATGTTAGAATGTTATGTTATTTTAGGGCTTTAAAAGAGGAAGACTTTGTTTGTAAAGGTATAAAAAACATACATAGTTATGTTTATTAGTTTCTTCTGTGTTCAAAAAGTGTTTTGTTTTATCAATTTGTATTGATTTACTGGGTTGAATCTGAAAAATACGAAGGCATGTTCTTGCATTTTTTCTCATTTTTGTGCGTTTGTTGACGTTTATTATATAATAACTATAAGGTTTTAAGAGTTAAAATGAGCTTTATAATAATTAATGGTCTTTCATTTTAATATATACAAATTATGACTGTTATCAATCATATATAAATAGGTTAAATATGAAAAATCGTAACTCTTTTCGGTGATTTTCACGATCTGGGCCCTTAAGAGGATTGTGAAGCTGTAAGCTGTTTCATACAAAAATCGATAACGTTTTTCCCCCAATAAACAGTCTAATTTTCAAAAATTTTGGAAATGTTGCAGATAAAATGAAAAACTAGGTCCGTACAATTTTAATTTAAAGAAATATTCCATATCATAGAAGTTATTAGCATCTAAATATCTTTATTTTTGACTTAAAACCTTCCTCGACCGTTTTTATTATTTTTTTCAATAAACTAAACTGAATTACTAAAAAAGAAAACGTATAGACCTAGATTAAGGTGTACTGAATCTAAAGAGACCAAAATTATTTCATTTCGTAAATATTTAGGGGGGTGAAAAGTGAAAACGTTATCACCCGAAACTATTTTAAAAAGGAAATGGGTAATTGCCTCTACGATTTGTAACTCTCTCTATCGCACGCCCGGAGAGAGGCAAAGCGGTATGAAACAGATAGCATTTTTTTAAATATACCTAAAAATACGCCATGAATCGGCACTTCACAATCCTCTTTACAAATAATAATAACTTACAAATTAACAGTTCCAAATTGTCTTAGATGTAGTAATGTTATTGACGAGCGGAATCTCCTTCTCCTTTTGCTTAAAAGGTTCCTATCACCAAGTAGGTATGTTACTTATAAACTTAGACAATAAAGTTTTTATTACTATCTACCATTTCTAAAAATTCTTACTTTCATAGTAAGTTAGATTCTTTCTACATTGTGTTAAGTAGGTAGGTATATTCATATTACGTGCACATGGAAGCACTAAGCGGAAAGTCGCGAATATAAGCGAGGAAGATAAGAGAGGAAACTCTGTTTATTATCTCTCTATTATCTGGATCTAAATGAACTGAGTTTAAAAAAGACTCAACTCTTCTCGAGTGATATAGGCTATATTTAGGGCCAGGCGCGAAGTCGCGACTAAAAACTAGTTTAAAATACAAGTCTAAATTATTCCCTATAATAACATCAGTTATCTGTGAAAGTGAACAAATGAGGCAACAGAAAATGTAATACTTAAAAATGCATAATTTACGTGTATTAAATTGTAAAACTGTAATTGCAGCTAAGATCCAACTCGAACACATCGCACTCAAACAAATCCGCATAAAAATCGGTCCATCTTTTAGAAACTAAAATGACACAAATACTTTTAATATTTCCTTAGCATCGAGAATTAAGAAAACTGTTATTTTGATTTATTTACTTGAGAAAAACCCATTTATTATTCAAACAGATTCGCTTAAGTATATTCACTATAAATCAATATATTTCTCATTACGAATCTAGATCATTATTTAAACACCAATATGAAATATCTGCGAATACTTTGCAATTATTAAAAAAAAAACGGAAACGGCAGTCGTAACTCGTAACATTTCATAATTCACTGTTAGTTTCGAAATAAGCGTTTCATTAATTATAATATCGGCCTTGGTTGAACTGCCATTCACAGAGAAAAACCCCGTTAGAGATAAGAAAATTGCAAATTTTCAACTAGGTATACGTACATTTATTTGTCGCTTGCGTAATGTTATTTTTACGTCGTATGTACTCTATTACTAGTCTTCGTGTTGTTTCCATTGTTTTAAGACTTAGGCTGGCATCACACAGCCGGAATGTCTCTTTGAATTCATATTATTAATTAAAATCCCATACAATGTCAAGAAATCTGAATAAATCAGAATGTGTGTAGTGTAGTGACATTGTATGGAATTCTGAGCATTCTGAATTAAGAATCTGAATTCAGAGAGAGAATTCCGGCTGTGTAACACCTTAGACAGCCTGAATTGTCTTACTAATCTCTATCAATAAGGCTGACCTATTGATATTTTTTGTAAGAATTTCCTAAAAAATCCATGGGCAGACATCTGAATCTGTTTTACCAATCGTTTTTTTTACAGGCAAGTAGGTGATGAACCTTCAGTGTCTATCCAAACGAAACATCTATGTTTCCCCGGGACTGGAACCCAGGGTCTCCGTTTCCTCCGTAATATAACCAAAAATCACGAAATATCACGAATGAGAAGTGTAATGAGATTCGACAGGTGCATTTCATTATTTGTCGTTCAAGCTGCAACTGCTGTCTGTCGGACATTTACATCACGATGCTTAATTTTCTAAAACTTAATCAAATTTTACTGCATTAAAGATAATATTGTGAAAATTTCAATTTACTTTGTACCAAAAAAATACATGTGATTTTGTAACCAAAAACCTCACCATCATCATAAAAAATATCGCGTGATTAATGGACGACCCCAAAGGTCCACATTTACTCGTACGATGTTTAAAATTACAATGTCTTCTTTTGTCTCAACGCAGAGTATTCTCTGTTCCCTATTCCTCAGCACAGAATACCTGATAATATCTCGGCTTGCATAAACCCCTCAAAGTGTAGGGGTGCCAACAATGCGGTAGCAAGTGGCATTAGACATGTTCAAGAGATCGTGTAATTCGTGTACAAGTGTTCGACGTTGGGTATTGTTTGTTTTTTTTTTTTGGTCATAGACTCCAGACTAGACAGGATTTTGTGATATTACTGATATCCGCAGTTTCAATACGAAGTTTTTTATTATTATATAACAACGATCTTTGAATACCGATCGAGTGAGGAATAATGTTTATAAGGAATAAATCTCTAATCAGTCAGAAAACACTGTGAACTAAACATTGAGAAAAATAAACAGTATAAACTTGAAATGTTGTGGTTAAGTTTAAAAGATGGCGCCGATATATTTTAAATCGCTGTATCAAAGCTTTTTTTATACAAACACGAAAGTAATTCAGATATTCAGTTTGTACCTTGCTTTAAAATGTATGCTGATACATTCAAGACATTTGCAGTTACTGTTGGGGCATTTTACAAAGTGAAATGAAATCAGGAGTAATGCTTACATCGTTACCATATCGAACCCTTTAATATTGTACCTATAACGTTATCATTTGATGACGTATTAAAATAGTGTCATAACTCATAACACATCTATTTAAAATTATGACCTATATTTGCATAGAATTTCCTTATTCTTTTAAGTCCAAACATTTTAAAAATTATGAACTGATGCGCCTCTAATGTACCTTGCAATAGTGCCCAACATTTTAAATCATTTAAGTAAATTCTTAGTAGATGCCAAAGTAACTACGCAAAAATAAGAAATCGCGAATTTTTTACGATAGATTTTCACAAGCACAGGAACATTAAAAAATTATGTACGCAACGCAGAGTTCAACATCCTTCAGATGACTTTTTCGTCGAGTTTCCTTGATGTTCATTTGATATGTGAATTAAATGAGAACTCATTTCTATAGCCATTCAAATTATACGACTTTAATTCGTGACATTGCATTCGCTTAAACGGAAAACAAAGTACGAAATGCCGTATATGTTACCTATCACCTCGTTCTTATAACTAGCGCTTTTTCTTTGCATTTAACGTACGAGGTTCACACTTAGCACAATTATATATGGCAAATAAAAATGTTATACTTTCCAGGAAACAAATACATATTTTTAACTGGTTTATTTATATATTAGCTTTAACTTGAGACTTGTGAATATGTGGGCCTATACAATATACTCTGTGACTTAGAAAGAGAAGAGAACTTCTTATCTGTGGAAGAATTTAAATCAGTGAAGTGCTTTTTGAGTTTTATATTGTAGCAAAAATGCAAATATTTCTTTTTAACAATTTAAGTATATATTATTATGTTGATAATAATAGTTTTTAATTAAACTGTGACAGATACAAACTTGTATTTGAGGAGGTCTTTTTGTGTTCTCCACCAAACATTTTTTATCATTTTCTCAGGAGATAAACTATAATAGAAAATTTTGTTGATTAGATTATTCAAGATTGAATTTATAGGTGGTTATTTAAGGTTTGATAATTTCAATGTGGCATTTCTAGTTTCCTAGTTTGATGTACAACTTTCAGGTTTTACTTATCAGATACTACCTTATTTCTTCCATATAAGAATCAAAATTGTTTAAAAATGTTACTTTATTAAGAGTACGATAATTGCTCAAAGCATGCATCCTAATTACAAACCTTCTCACTATTGTTCATGAATATGTGAACATTTGAACTATGAGAGTGTAGAATGTTATCAAGAAATTAGAAAAGCAATCAAATATTTTATGTAGTTAATTATGTTAGATAGCTCTTTCTATGTATGCTCAGGATGCAAGTCTCGAGTAAAAACTAGTTATATATAAATTTATGCAACCATAAAGCATATTTGTAATCATATGACCAATTAAAAAATAGATAATTACAGACTAAAATACAAAACAGTACAATGTACTAACAACATTTTGGATTTGAGTACTGAAGAAATAATTTTCATAGTTAATTGATGTAGACAAAGTCGTGGGTACAGTTAAATAAAAATACATATATTATTGTGTTAACCTCAGATAATGATGTCAGAGTTGATAAATTAATTAAGAAGTAAACCACAGAAACACATAAAACATTGATTATCAACAGTGTCAAGAAGTTGATAAGTTTCCATTTTAAAAAAATATATTACCAAAAATAAGAATCTCCATGGTTTAAGATTTTACATGAAACTTTCTATTAATATATCCTACACATATTAAAGGTGTAATTGGTACTTAAGATAAGTCGAGCCTAAACCTCTATAAAACATAGGAATATTATTATTTGGAAGTTCATCAAGGATTAGTTACAACACTAACTCCAGATATAAGCCAGAGCTATTTTTCAGCTGTATATGCATGGGACGCAAAACATTTATATGGACATGAGGCAAAGTTCATATTCTTATTACTTTGAACTAAAAAAAAATATGTTCTTGTATAATTACAACAATAACAAATTTACAACTTAAAAATGTACATGTGAATACTGATGTTGTCATAAACGCTGAACAAACCATGTCATGGATTATACAAGTTTGTATTATATTTATGGTTTAATAACAAGTCAATAAACCATAATTATGTAGCAAAAACAACCAAGCTTTGATAGTTCTCAAACATTTTAACTCGAAATTTAAATACTTACGGTTCTGGACTATATTGTGCACCTCCAAAGAATCCGTGTCGGTCTGGCTGCGTGGTTACAGAGGAACATATTGATGTTGTGTCATGCTCACCGCTAACACTTTTCACACTCTTCTGTAGTGACATTGTTACATCAACTTAACATCTGTATCATCACTATTAACAACACCGCCCAGCTATCACAAGTGGGCGTGCATAAGAAATAGGACAACTTAATCAACTGTTTTCTATTTTTGTACAATTCTCCCTTTAAATTAACACATTTGGTGCTTACATGAAACTAAATGTGAACAAGCGAAAAATTTAAGAATAAATTTTAAAATTATAGCATTCTCACGCAGCAAAACCACCACTAAATTAATTGAAATTGAAAAGCCAAAGCCCAAAAGATGACGATTGTCGATTAAAAGCAAGAGTTTAGACATAAAGAGAGGTCAATTGGTGAGAGCCATGTTGCACTCAGTGTCAGTATCATAAATTCAATGAAAATTTGACGGTGACATTGACTTAGCCACTGAAACTGAAATTTTACAATGATAATAGTCACTGTCATAATGAAACAGCCATTGCTCATGCTAACAGCAAATAGTTGAAAGTTGACACTTAACACTTAAAATGTACCAATTTTTTTGTTCAAATTTATTTAGGTTAGATAGATATTTTAATATTGGAATTTGGAAATAGAAAGATAAGATTATAATAACTTGAAATACTAAACTAGTCATTAATAAAAAAAATTGAATTAACAATACATATTTATAATTGTAAACAGTACAGAGTAACCAAAAGTAAGACGCTAAACATTTTCATTTTTTGAAGATGTTTCCTCTGAAAGATGTTCGCTTAGTTAAACCAATGGCAAGATTAAGTTCGTCAGTATCTGCTGAGTTTGTTAATAGGAACCCTAGGAACTTAGAAAGAATGCGCATCGGGCGTAAACCTGATGGGTATCATCTAGATAAACCTGGAAGAAAATTTTGGCATAAGTAAGTATATGAATAATAGATGTTTTCTAATTTTTGCTTAAATACATGTCATTTAATTCGAGATTGCTTGACTAAAAATCTCTTAAACAGTGATATTGTGATATATAATAAGATTCTAATTTTTAAATCCTCTTTTTAGACTGGTTCTAAACCCAACAAATCGAACTGTGACAGCACAAGTAGTGCATTTCATGAATGGACCAGTGATTGAAGCCAAAACCTCAGAATGGGCACTTAGGAAACAACTATACAGCCCGGTAGACACAAGTGCATATATGAACTTAGGTAGAGTTCTAGCTCAGCGATGCTTGGAGTGTGGAATAATAGAAATGTATTGTGATCTAAAACCACAAGAGGGAAGCAGAATTGAAAAATTTTTAAAAGAATTTGAAAATGGTGGAATCAGATTACAAGAATTAGATGTATATAAAAATCCTCACCCATGGGATAAGTTTAGACCAGAAAAGCCATGGAATGTAACAGAAGAATAATAATAGCAGTGTTATTTAGTTTTAGATACTTATATGAGTAATAATAATTACATTCACATACAATGCATTTAAAGTTTAATCTTACATCCTTAGGTGAATATCCTATTTGAGCTTTATAATTTGTTATGCCCTGAAGAGTAAAGTTTACAGGGGATATCTTAACCCTTGATGTTAATGATAGTATTTTGAATATCTTTTAAGTGAAACTGGTACTAAATTTCAAGTAGGTACCTACTACTTAAAATTTAAATACTTATTACATTACTATTAACTACATATTTTATTGAATGTGATATTCCCCCATCTCATATTTGTTTAATCTATACTAATATTTTAGAGGAAAGATTTGTTTGTTTGTTTTAATTGAATAGGCTCTGAAACTACTAGACCAATTTGAAAAAATCATTCATCATTAGAATACTACAATATTCCTGATGAACATAGGCTACATATTATTGTAATTATAATAAATAATATTTAAATTAGGCGCGGTTGAAACCGAGGCGCAGTGCTTGTAACTAATATAATCTTATATATAAAATTCTCGTGTCACAATGTTACCTTACTCCTCCGAAACGGCTTTACTGATTTTTACCAAATTTTATATGCATATTCAGTAGGTCTGAGAATTGGCTATTATATATTTTTCATACCACTAAGTGATAAGGGTAGCCCACCCCAAAAATTAGTATGGCAAAACAACGTTTGCCGGGTCAGCTAGTAATTACTATTTTATTATTACTATTATGTGTATTGTGATGTATCTGTAGTTATTCGATATTCGGTTCTTTATTTTATCTGTAGTTGTCAATTGTCACAGTGATAACTGATAAGTAAACAATAACCAACTTTATATATTTTTTTTAATGAAATGATTGACATAATTCTTCTATAGAGTGAAAAAAGCTTTTTGAAATAAAAAAAAAATGTATTTTTCTTTTCAGTTTTGCCGTTCATTAGTGAAAAAATTATGGAAGAGTTCCTCGAACGACATCGAAAATGGCGGAAAACATGATGGCGTCTATTTTTTCAATTTTGATCGACATTGACAATTATATATATATCTCGCTCTTACTCAGTATATTTCCCCTTGGTTTGTGGCTATGTACTGAGTAGCAATCAATATGTCCACGTGACCTATAGTCAACTAATGAACTCGGTCTCGCTCGCCTCACTCGCAACTCTCGTAATTGCAAATGCAAAATGTGGAATCGTTTGGAATTATATAAATTAATTTTGTATTGTGGTTAAGTTTTCGTGCTATGTGATTAAAATGCCTGCATCTATCGGTGTTAATTTACGCGTCACTGGCCATTGTAGCCAAGGCGGGAGAAAGTATATGGAAGATTTGTTTTCCGTTGCGTATCAACAAACTGAGGATGAAAGGGATTTAGAGTATGCATTTTTTGGAATATATGACGGACACGGCGGAGGTGAGGCTGCCGCTTTTGCTAAAGAACATTTAATGGACTCTATAGTGAAGCAACGGCAGTTTTGGTCTGATAACGATGAGGACGTTCTCAAAGCTATTCGTAATGGTTACATGTTGACCCACTTGAACATGTGGAAAGAAGTAGGTAAATGTCACAGCCACCTTAAAATAACAAAAGGTAGACGCCCTAGTATCTATGAGGACGATGTCTCAACCTTGTACTATGTAGAAGATATGAGTGATTGTCTGAAACCTTATTTGACCTTGTTGGACTCATTATTTTTTTTATAAAGTACTTTGACATTGAGTCAACAAAATATTTGAAATGTACTCTGTTTTGTTCTATTTCGCACTGTTTATTACAATTTAATGTTGCACAAGTTTTGAAAATCCCACACATTATACCAAAGTGAAAGCTGTATTACCAGTTTCGGTTTTTATACTATTTCAAGTTCCGTCTTAACAAAATATATGTAATATTAATGAGGTCATATATATGTATTGCCAAAAGTTTAAATGTGATATTTTCAATAAAATGTTGGCCAATAAACTATGAACCTACCAGGTTATACCTATGCAGGTTTGGAAAGTTAATTGACTTAGAACATAATTATTTTCAGAAAAGTGGCCTAAAACAGTCACTGGACTACCAAGTACAGCGGGAACTACAGCGAGTGTAGCATTTATTAGACGTGGAAAAATTTATATAGGCCATGTTGGGGACTCGGCCATAGTACTTGGGTATCAGAAAGATGGTATGTTTATGTATTTTTATATATTTATTGTAAATTGTTCTACAGATAAATATTTTCTTTAGTTAATAATCTTAATTAATTATTTTAGTTTGCATTTAACTAAATGCCTTTGTCTTAATGACTGTTTAGTAAATATTTCAAAATATTTTATGAGATTGTGTAAATGGAGTTCCTCATCTAATAGTAATCAATTTTTCAAAATATGAAATACAATCGTGCAAGAAATTAACTATCTTTGTTACAGATTGTGTAGAATGGGCAGCCAAACCCTTAACTTTAGATCACAAGCCAGAAGCCAGCATTGAAATAGAAAGGATCCAAAGATGTGGTGGAAAAGTTGTGTCAAAAGCTGGAGTACCACGAGTAGTATGGAACAGACCAAGACCGGGACACAAAGGTCCCATAAAGAAAAATACTCCTATGGATGAAATACCTTTTCTTGCTGTGGCCAGATCATTGGGTGATTTATGGAGTTATAACACACAAAATGATGAATTCATTGTTAGTCCTGACCCAGATGTTGGTGTCCTGACAATTGATCCATCTAAGTTTCGGTAAGCATTTCTTCTCTTAAGGATTTTAAATATACTTGATTCAGATGTTAAACTTTATAACTTCTGGATAGATTTTTCTTAATTTTTGTACAGTGGTAGGTACATTCTAAACATAAAGTTAAATTATATCCTTACATTCATTAACCATGTTTCTAATACCTATTGTTTAAGAGCCAGAAGTTTTACAAACATCTTATAGCAAATGAAATTGCTTTGGTTTGAGTTCAGTTGATTCAACAATGGAAGCTGTTTAATATTTATGTCTTTAGTTTCACTAGCTCAAATAGAAATAGGAATTTTAGAATGTTTCTATTCAATTTGATCAAAAATGTTTTTTTATATTAAATTAATATTTAAATTTTAATAAACATTTATTCATTTCACTTTTTTTTGGCAGTATTTGGCTAGTCAAATAATACATTACTTATACATAATTATTTCAATGGAAAATATTTTTAAAATGGATATTTTGTAATTTGGTCACAAAATATAATGTATATTTTATATGTAAATTATATTGTATATTTAATACTTTCAGATGTCTGATATTTGGAACAGATGGTTTATGGAACATGATATCTCCTGAAGGTGCAGTGAGTTTGGTACAAGCTACAGAGAAGCACAATGAGGCTGCATTAGTGGGCTGTGGGACTCAGCCTAGGGATTGGTTAAATCCATCTAAGAGTCTAGTTGATCATGCTCTTGAGAGGTAAATATCATATTGTCTTTGATTTCATTTGATGGGTTTTGGTTTTAAATTAACAACATTATTTTTTTTTAATTCTTTTTGAATGTATTTCATCCAATTGTGAAATAGTATATTATGTAAATGAATTTTTTTTTATCAAATCGGCTTGATATAAGAGTTTTATGTTTCTTCTGTTTCATACCTTACTTATTACTTCTAGATGGTCGAACACCAGAATGAGGGCTGATAACACTTCTGTTGTAACTCTAATGTTAGATCCTCCGGGGCCACCTCGCGCCGCTGTACTCCGCTCTCGTACTGCTCAAAAGCCCCAGTCATCCCTCTCGCACATGACGCCCTCGCAAACTATTCCTAGTAAAGTTGAAGAAAAACCTGAGAGTGGTGAAGGAGACACTCCTGCTAAAGTCCCCCAAAACGGTCTCACAATCATGACGCGCTACTCAGATGTCGATAAACCCGTTCCCTCTGTGGACGAGGCTGAGAGGACTCCATTACCCCCTTGTGCCACCATCGATGGTCGGTTTACGGTCCCTAGAGAAGAGACAAACAGTGAAGGTGACAGTGACACAATAGTGAACTATGGTAACCCAGCTGAGTCATATTTTATGGCGCGTTTGTTAAATAGAAGTCGCGTAGTGAATACGTTATCTAAAGTGTATGATGAAATAGTTAATGCAACACCGAAAGCCCCATCTGAAGCTCGAGAAGCTCGAGAGCCCTCTCCGGTTCCGACAGCCTTACTGGAAGAGAACACTGAACAGAGGTCACCACCTTCATCTCGTCAATCTCTCCCTCCAGAGGAAACTTGCAATGGTGAAGCTCCGGAGCCTTCAGAAGTTGATGATGTCAGTATACAGATCAATGAAGTATCGTCGAGTTCGCCCACAGAGGTGCCCGCGAGGACGCGAGGGAGACGATTCCGAGATCAGAAGCGGGACACGCCCGCTCCTAACGACCGCGTGCTAAGATCACACCACGAGCCGGAGCCGCAGCGGCCGCAGACCAGGCAGAACGCCGCCAAGCCTCAGCCCGCGGATCGCGTAGTTATTCTGACACGACGAGAGCGGAGGCTGCCTGCCCAGGAGCCAGTCGATGAGCGGCGCGCCACGCGCTCCAACAGCAAAGTGACGCGCGCGGCAAGCGTTCCGCCCTCGGCGGGAAACTCGGCGCGCGCCCCGGGGCCGTCGCGGCGGGCCCCGGCGGCGCCCGCCCGCTCCAAGGAGAACCTAGGCGCGCCCCGGCGAGGTCGCGCGCGCGCCGACCGCGTCCCCCCGCCGCGCCCCCCGCGCATACCGCGCCGTGCCCCTGACCACGAGGTGCACTCTACTACGGAGGACGCGAGGCCCCGAGCGCTGAGATCGCGCAACGAGGCTGAGCCGCCCGGTAAGAGGGCGCGCTTCGCAGACGAGCCACCAGACAAGTGCGCTCGCGCCCTGGGCAAGCGCGCCACCGGGCCCTGGGCGCCCTCGCCTGCAGTGCGCAATCGCCTCCGCCGAAGACTCGTCAAATAGTTAGTGATAGTTACCTGTGTGTTACAATGGTGCCTTCAGTACTGCCAAAGTACTCTATCGACAGCGGCGCTCCGCCGCCTTTCCAAAGATGACTGCGTCGTATACGGCTAGATTTCTGTTGTTTTTATTTTTATTTTATCGCTAGTTTGAGTAGAATAAGTTGGGTGGCCTTGCCCCTGGGGCCTCTCACTTATCTCCTACTGATTTCCGCTTTCGTTTATGAGTAATTGTAATATGACGGTAAACGTAAACAATAGTACAAAAGAGTATCGCATAGTTAAGACGAAAGCGTGGACCAGGCGACGTTAGCCCAAATAAATACATATTTATTTATCTACATTTTACACTAAGACAACTGTGGTGTTGCATTTAACTTTAAATTATGAAAATTTGATTTTCATAAGAGAAGTAAGAGGCTGCATCGTAACTCGCTGTAATATACGATATTTTCATAAATATTGAGAGTTGTTAATTTTGTAGCTAGGAAATGCATCTGGAATTATATAAAGAGTACCTAGAGTACTTTCAACATATGAAATATATACACGAAATTATTTTGTATATGATTAATATTTTTATAGATATCGCGGAAATAAATATATTGTTAGTGTTTTTCATTTGCATGCAACTATTAGATGAGGTTATTCTTTTCGAAAAAGAATTATTTTTTAGCAAATGTGTTCGGATATTTCAGTGTGTAGTTAAGACGTTTTCTTTACACGACGCAATTACTTAAAAAATTATTGCATAGGGAATATAATGATTTATATATAAATTATTATTTGTTTTAAACAAACAATAAAATTTATAATAAAAGAATATTTTTAATGCGTCGTTTTCTTGCATTTCCTTAACAATTTGCTTGGTTAACTCTTGGTGCTTAGTCTTAATTGCCGACACTCCACTATATTCTGTAATACGTTGTGATTATTAAACCATTGATTTAATATAAACCAAAAACCGTTATTTTGTTGACTATGTAAACGTTAAAAATGTAAAAATGAATTGTTTCGAATTTCGTTAGACAAGAAAGAGTGTTTTTCAATCTGTGGGCAATGCGGGAGGTCGCCTGCAAGAGGATAGATGCAAGTTTCTATAATACAATAAAAACAAAAAAATTGGTATTACTTGTACTCCTTGAATTTTTAACACTGTGAAGGAGTTGCATATCCCAAAAGATTGAAAAACACTACTAGAATATAAAAATGGAACTCCAATCAGAATTATGTTCTTTTAAGGTATTATGAGTAGTAAAATGCATATTATTTGGCTGTTTTGTTTAATGTCCATAGTTTACAATTGTACATATAACGTCAAATAAAGACATGTGCCTCATTTGTTACCGATTTAAACAAATACATAGGTAAAGGTGTTTGATAAAATATAATGTATTTTTATTAAAAATGAAAATTTATGCAGTGTAAACTGTTAAAGAGTATAATATAATAAATTTATTAAGCTAATTGTGTAAAGGCGATTTTACCACGCACTCGTGTGCAATTTTATTTGTAAGTATGGAAATTCCATAATTTGCATGAGTTTATTCTCAATTTTACACTATGTATGTAATTAAAAATTATCGAATATCGTTTTATTTTTATTGTTGTAAATGCAAATAACATATCGTACACTGCTTGAAAGTATGGGATTTACATACAATAATAGGAAAGTAATTTTTGTTCAGCAGATGTTAAGTTTTAAGAGTATGTATTTGATAATTTTGGTGTGATGGCCTTGAATCTACTGGATAAGTAGGCTAATTTTGGGTGAAGCTGAAACAAATTTTAACTAATATAATAATGAAGTAAAGAATAATAATTGTAGACTTTATTTTTTGATTTAAATAAAATTTGTATGAACTAAATTCCTTTTTATTTATGTTCGTTTAGGGTAAACAAAGTGACGGAAGTTATCAATTCTGTGATTCCCTAACCTTGCAGATAACTTGCACTATAGAGGTCCTTACGGTTTAAAGGCGGCATGAATGCGGAAGCTGCGTCACGCTACGATCCCCTACCGGCATGAATGGCCTACCCGTCCCGCAACAGCTAGCATCTGTCTCGAACAAGCGCCCGGCGCCCGCCCTCCTATTTCAAATTGCTAGGTTATAGAACGTTCCTGTCAGCCGGTCGCTCAGTTACGCCACAATCGTAGTATGTGCCGCGTCTATTTTATTATAATACGTTGTAGAAGTGATATAAAATAGAATTAATGTGAAGTGGTTTTGGTGTTTGTTCCTTAATTTCGACCGTTAATTTTGTCACGTAATTATTAAGGCGGGAAATGTTTTTGTCAGTGCGTGCGTTCGGATATCGATCGGACTGCACTGCGGTGCAACTGTTACGTTAAATTATTGTATAAGGATTTTGTTTACATCGTGATGTCCTAAATCGCTAAAAATAGATTTAAGATTTCCTTAATAATTTTATGAAAATCGTTTTGTACTAGGTACAGTCAGTTATTTTAACTAATTTGTGATTGGCGATCTGAATACATTATATTATCAATTCATCTATGTAAGGCCGGATCCTAAATTCGTTTTATTATTAAACATGTCCACAAGAAACCATTCTCCATGTTATGAAACAGGCTCTACCAGTTTTTTTTATTTGCTATTGTAACGTATCCAACAATTTGTTGATATCTGCCGTCCATCATAATTCTCAATGATAGCTAGGTCGTTAGACTTGCTCTTTGTTCCTTTTTTAAATTTATACCTACTATAATACATTCCTATGTATTATCAATAAAATTTAAAAATTAAAACGAAATTGAATAACAATTATTTAGATACAGATAAGTTATTAAAAAATATATTTAATACTTTTAATGTTACAAATGTAGTAGTTTATAATAATAATTTTTTTACTACATAGTTTTTAACCCTATATTAAAAAAGGGTGTTCTAAATAAGACGTATTTGACTGATTGTGACATCCTTTGAAATGGACCTACCTATTATGATGCGTTTTTTTGTTTGATAGCTGACGGGTATAATATAATATAATGTACAATTAAGGTATGGATAAACATGTCGGGGGCTTTTAAATTGTAGTTTCTACAAAAGTGTGTTCCCAATCACATTAACCTAGTACCTTTTCGACCCAAACGTCGCTTTGTCTTACATAAACGATTATTCCAACTATCCTCGACTGTGTATCAAAGGAGATTTAATATTCCGTATTATGACGCAAAGAAACCTTATACAAGACATAACAAAGATCTTAGAAGTAATACAAGTCTATAAGATTTAACAAGAATGTGGAACAATGCGTTATTGTGCCGTCTATTGTCAGATAATGGTACCGGGAACTCACCTGGACTAACAGGGCACTTGTCATTTTTAAAAGGACACATTTTATAAAAATTTTAGCGAGTTCCATTGTCAGAAAGATGATAGCTTGTTTTCTGTTACTTAGAACGTTTTAAATTGTATTCATTTTAAAATGCCTTTGAAAAGTGAAGAATTTTTCGTAGCTAAAAAATAAACGGGGAATTGCCTTAGGAAATAATTTTCAAAAACGTTATTTTGTTTGAAGGAATACAAAGACAGTATAATAAAATTCAGGTAACTACTTATAAAAAATTTCTAGTCATTTTGTTTAATCGCCAAGTAAACTAGCTGATTTTAATATTTTTTTTTCTTTAAAACTTGAGATTATTATCAACCAGTCATTTTGCAAAAGAAGCAATAATATAAGCATTTTGATAAAAGATACAATGAGGAAATTTATCGATATCGGACATTGGTCTCTCTAATCTGCGGTCAATCCTTATACATTTCTTTTGAAGTTATAATTTCGATTTAAAATACCTTCAAATTTACTATAAAAACATCTTTCAACAAAAAAAAAAGTAAAAAATGCAGGCACCGTTTAGCAACGGTAGTTTATTTTGTAGAGTGCTGAGCCACGGTACGCGTTCTGGTGAAAGTTTCGCGATGTGGTTGTTTTTCGCTTAGCTACACCCGATTTCCATTGTTGGTGCTTATAACTTAGGGTGGACATATTTCTCTTGCAAACTAATCTGAAATCTGAGAAAGACGCAAATTATGTATCTTAAGTCATTTTCCGTGTAAATTCCACTTGGGATTTCAATTGTTTCAATAAACGTACATATTCATAGATATTAGGGATATTGGGTAGTAACCCAAGTCAGTAAAAAAAATATCTATTGAACTGATAGTTAAATAAAACTTTTAAGTTTTACTTGAGTTGTTTCAAAATCTAATGGTCCTACGTAAAAATTACAATAAAGAAATTAGCATTCCTGAAATAACAAGCTTTGCTGAACGTTTTTGCCTCTAAAATAACTCGGAACTAATAGGGCCTTATTACAACACATGATCTAAAGATGTTTCAGTATTGGTTGCTAGGATACACGTCTAACATTCATACAAAAATGAGGTTTTTCTCTGGTAACGAACCCGGCCTATCTTTGAACCGCGTTTTGGAATAAGGCAGATAATGCTTAAACTCTTTGTGGCTGCGACTTTATCTTCGCAAAGATAGCCGAAGATAAATAAAAATAAAACTAGATTAAAAAGAAAAAAAAACGTGTGTAATTCACACGTGGTGAAGTGAAACCTTCAAAAATTTGGTTACAAGATAATGAGACGAATGTAAAATTTCGTCCTATCTCATTTTCTCCTACGTTAATTATCTTATGAATTTATGTGTTTTTTTTACTATGGTTTTTCGTTTCATCGACTCAAATCACAACAATGCTAAAGTTGAAGTTTTCACTTCAAAAACTGAAACTGTATTTTTTAAAACGAATTCTTATCTTGACATGGTGGTTACCCTAATCTTAGAAAACTTAGAAGTGCGGCTGGATTCATTAGTCTTACGTGCACAGAGCGATTTGTCGATACGATGCATTTAATTCCAATATTTCATAACTATTCATAATTCGTTTCATTACGGTAAAAATATTTATAATTTTAAATGCTAATAACAATGAATTGATTAAAAAATTTTCCTTGTACGAAACTACTAACTAGTTTGTTTTAAATTATTTTATAATATTTGTTACAATATGTCGGATATAACTGAATATTTTCCTCGTCCATTTAAATTAAACCCAAAACCATTTACTAGGTGTGTAAATTGACTTAATTTGTGAACGTGAAATAAAATACAACAGATTTATGTATGAGAAGTGAGAGTGATACTGTGCCGGAAATAAAATAAAATGGGTGAGTTACTATAGAAAATTTATTGAAAGGAATACCTATTTAGTGTAAAAAAAAATTGCCTTGTGTTTGCTCCTTATTATTTTATTATTCAAGGCCATAAATTAATTAATTTTTTTTAATATTCGGTGTTTTATTCACTATGATAATTACTAAGCCACGCTTGCCGTTGATAGGTATATAATTTTTTTTTAAATAGAAAAAACAATTATGTATGTATAAGTTTATGTTTACGTATCTGTAAGGTTTTTCAACAAATCATTAAGACGTGTCACAGTTGTAGCTCTTTGTTCAATAAAAAGTTGTGGAATACCTGTGTCCACTATGTGGAATTTGGGGCAGACACATTTCTGCGTCTGTTTCCTCGAATTCAAATCCAGGACCTTCGATTCAGCACGTAGGTATATATGAACCACTTAATCCCGGAGTCAGTTCCATATAAGTTTTTCGCGCACCACACATTTACCATGCTAGGTATATATCTAGGTATCTACAGTCTGAACGTGTCCGTATTAAATGTATGGTGCGCGATATTGTTGTGCTATAAGCTATTAATGCTATATATTATAGTGTAGTCTGAAAGCACCTTTAGGATTGAGAAAAAGTATTTATGCACTGATGAATTCAAAACTCACTTTCAAACATTTAAAAACTCTCCTAGATAACTAGAAATTATTATTTGTGCGATATTAACCGACCGCATCGACCCATTTCCTACTAAATATTGAAATAAAGCATTCGTAATGAATTGGTAATAAAGCTGTTTATTAAAAATAGTTTGTAAGAGTATTTTGAAAATGCAAAATACGTATTATTAATCAAAATTATCATACTTGAATTAGTACATATGTGTAAGTTAAGCATACTGCATAACTCATCCTCTGTCATCGCAGTTGGATAAATATATTTTCTCTGTTGCTATAAGTATATATCTGACCCGGCAAACGTTGCTTTGCCATATTTATTTATTAGAGTAAGGTAACTAACATTGTGACACGAGAATTTTATATATAAGATATAGCAATAAATGATCAAGTGCCGATTCCAATTGAAATCTTTATCTAAACAGGATCATAATTAGGCCAACGTCTGAACGCCGACGCAACGCCTTTCCATGCATTTGTGTTTCTGTTTACTATTAACCTTAAATCTAAGGTCTTATGTATTGAAGCGTTAAGAAACACCTGGTAACCGATACATAGATTATTATTTTAAATCCATAGAGATTGAAATATTTTTATAAAAATAATAGTGTTAAAATTTAACAAAAACAACGATTTCAAATTGTAAAACTACTGAACATATTTTGATTAAATTTAAATGGGACCACATGGGAAGGACCAGCTTTCAAACAAAAAGAATTATCGAAATCGGTTCACCCAGTCGAAAGTTCTGAGGTAACAAACATAAAAAACGGCGTCGAATTGAGTACCTCCTCCTTTTTTTGAAGTCGATATGAAGAAGAAAAACTGAACGAAACAAAAATGATTGTTTGACCTATAAAAAGAGAAAAGGTACTTTGACTGTATTTTATATGTTTTTACATTTATTGTTTGGATAATTTGAATCGTTCCAGCACTTTTTGAAAAATAAATAAATAAAAATTCATACTGTTAATACACAGATGATGTTGTGGCGACCTTCTCGAACTTCAATTCTACAGAGCTCCCGCGCCAGCGTATTGCGGCGTGCGGTTGCTTAGCAATAAGAAAAATAACAGTTGTCATAAAAATAATTCCTGCTCTCGTATTTATTCCTTCTGTAAAAAACTTAATGTATATTTTGTTATTTTATTGTAATTATTTTAAAATTTAATTATATTGTACATAGTTCATAACGTATTGTTAATTGTCATCACTCTTCTTCCGCTACACACTCAACCTTCTCTACTAGCTACACGCGCTACAATGTTTTTGATTGTCTGATTAAGCTAATCTAAAGCTAAAGCTAACTAACTAAAGCTAAGCTAACTAAGCTAAAGCTTAGCTGACTACATCGGTCGAAATAAAAGTCGGTTCTTATGTGCAAAATTACAAAACAATTTTAAATTCACTTATTTCATGTTTGTTTCCATGCATGTTCAAGGACGCACCGTTTGAGAAGAATTCGCCAAGAAACTCGGTTTTTTTTCCGATCATGATTTTATATATCACAGCTGGTGCAATCCATTCTCCAGAACTACCATCAAATTTTCATTATCATAATAAGCCTTTATACTTACTTAATTTAGATTACTTAAGTATTGGAATGCAATAGTAAATGTAGGTTATAACTTATAAGATATTGTATGCTTGATTTCTTGTCCTCCTTGATTCGATTCTAAATTGTATCTGTCTTCATTATTCGATATCCACCCACGGTGTTAATAATATTTAATTGATTTATTCAATAACTAGGCAACGCGTGGTGGCATTTGATATAGTAGGAATTATGAACACTGATATCACGGAAAAAAATATGCATTTTTATTTATTATTCTTTCTCTCTTCGGTTCTCGCAGAGAAGGTTAAAGTATATAATATAAACTCGAATTATAAATCTTAATATATATAAATCTCGTGTCACAATGTTTGCCCTCAATGGACTCCTAAACCACTTAACCGATTATAATAAAATTCGCACACCATGTGCAGTTCGATCCAACTTGAGAGATAGGATAGTTTAAATCTCAAATTATAGTCGCAATTTTAATTTATTGCAAATTCGTTTCCTCATACATTTTCTATGGAATGACGTTTTAGGTGACACGTTATTATTCGGCACTCTGAAGCGATACGAAGTTCGCGGGGTCCACTAGTAAAAATATAAAAAATACGCACGGTAGTATGTTTTCATGTTTAAAGACCAATCATTTAATTTTGTACATATCAGGGGCATTAAAAAAAGAAGCTTCATCATGGCGTTGTATCGCTATACTAAGTCGATATTAATTTTGCTATGTAATTATTGAAGTTTGCAGTATTTGTTTTGATAATATATTTATGTTAATTGTACTAATGTCTTTCCTAATTCATTTACGTAAATTCTAAATAAACAGATCGATTGTAAGTTTTGTATTCTTTTAAATATAACTGCACACTCGAACCTGAATTACTAACGCGTTGGCCGAAATATGAGCCAGCTTTCGGGTTTCCTGTGGTCTCAACTTAGCGCGTCCATATCTCTTCAATCGACGCGCTTCGGGCCCCCATGCACCCAAAGTCTCTACTCTATTATCAATTTCCTATTATAATTATTAATTTCCAATAGGTAAACAGTTACTGTTAGATTAAACAATCCCCTTTTTGTATATATTTTACGCTTTTATACGTTTTAAATATATCTTTAGATAATCTCTACATTTTTAATTGATACATTCAAATACGTTCATGCATTGTCACTCATGTAACTATCATGACATCCAAACATCGTCATCCAAAAATCATCAGAGATTCTTTTTTTATTTCATTATAATATTTTGAAGTGGGAACTCGCATTTTTTATTAATGCTCATTTACACTTTGTTGTACTGTATTGCATTCATATAATGATGGTTCTTGCAATCATCATGTCGGGGGATTCTTTCAATATCACTTGTTAATACATAGTGATATTCTAAAGCAAGCAAGGTATTAATTAATTTTGAGAAATGCCGTCTCGTACAATCTAATAAATTGCATAGAACAGGTCGAGACGTAATAACAGCTTTATGCAATGCATCCGCTCGCCTCGAAAGCGTAGATCTCATTTATTCACATACTATTAACAATAATTTTAACAAAAAAAAAAAAACACTTCTAATTGTAACTCTAAAACTACTGAACACATTTTGATCAATTAAATGGGATCACTCGGGAAGCACCAGCTTTCAAACAAAAAAAGAATCATTTAATTCTAGTAGTCAGTAGTTTTAGAGTTACAATTTGAAGCCTTTTTTTGGTAGAATTAATTTTGGGAGTCAGACTTAGTGACAAAATCAGTAATTCGGAAATAAGGAGCAAAACTAAAGTTACAGATATAGTAACTCGTATTGAACATTTAAAATGGATATGGACGGAACATATGTTGCGCTGCAAATTGGACAAATGGAGCAAGCAAGTAACTCTATGGTACCCAAGGGAGGATACAAGAAAACAAGGACGTCCGAGAGTAAGATGGAGAGACGACATCCGCTTAACCTTGGGTCCAAACTGGACCAGAGTCGCAGATGACAGAGCCTATTGGAGAGAGCTGGAGGAGGCCTATGCCAAGAGGCACACCGAATTGCGAGACATTATATAGTAACAAATAATATATAATAATCTGTTTGGACTTTGTAGCACTTTCGGAAATAAAATGGCTTTATTATTATTATTATTATTATTGTTAGTGCAACTTTCCTTGTAAACATCAAAATGTCTAAGCAAGGCTGGTGCAGGGTTAGCGATAGTTGTAATGAACGGAGGTGCCAAGGCGTCTGTGGGCGTCGTTTCACAACCACATTGTTATCCTTACGATTTGGCTTATGTTGCTTAATTCTGAGCTTTCTATGGCACTTAAATTCACATAGGTTTATCTAAAACTATCTTAAAAAGCTATGCCGCAGAATATCTTAAATTGCACCTCTACAAGTCAAAGTTTACAGAAATAAACATTTCATTTGTACTGTAGATATTGGCAGTATCTGCATATTGAAATTGCTTAAGATTACTTTCATTCTGAAGTTCTTTTTTTGTATTTTTGAATTCAAACTTAAAAAAGAAAACATTTTGTATTCTTTAGGTCTTCTCACCCTTAGAATTACCACTCAGTAGGTAACTAAGTCAATTAATCTACTTAAATACTTATCAATTTCCATGGCCTAAGCATTTTAAGTAACGGAAGAAAAATATAATTATCAAAATTTAAAACCGAGTTAAAAACGTTATCACGCCCACATTGTCGCAACGTATGGCATTCCCGCGCAAAAGTGACCAGTGACAGGAGAAGCGCGCGAAAAGACACACGGCAGATTAAAAATTTCACGTGACTTAAAAATTTATAGTTTTGGTAGGATTTCGTTAGTTCTTGATAGTTATCAGTTATCGTGTTCAGTGAAGCTGATAAGAGGCGTGGGTGAATTGAGTAGACATAGTAAAAAAAATAAATGAATTGTATTAAAATTTGAAAATCATTGTTTTTGGTGATTAATGTTGATTTGTGTAGTGAATTACGTATTTGGTGACTAAAATTAAAATTGGATTCCTATTAAGGTTAGACTTTCAGGTTATTCTGTCTCAACGCTTATCATCTTATCAGTTGCTTAGAACCCTGAATATTTCAAGGCGATAGTGTGAATGAGTTGAAATTAACTGAAATAATAGTTTAACATTTGACACATTTTGCTAATGAATTTTTACATGACGTACCTATATAAATGAGGTTGTTTATCACCTTTTTAATTCTAAATTATTTTATAGACCAGCCAGAGACCATAAATATTTATTACCATACCTCGTTAGGTACTTAGGTACTTGTAGTTTGTGCTAAATACAAAAAATTGTATTTTTAATGTTTATTACCTTTCTATATCTATAAAGAATTTTTTTTAAATATTAACTTTTCTTTATTAAATATATACAAAAATGTTTTTGTTGTAATAATAAAGAAATTGCAAACAATTTGAAATTAAATTACGTTAAATTAGAAAACATAATTGGATTTTGTAATCTTCACAAATTGTCAAATCCATAAAAAAAAACATCAAAGTCAGCTACGATGCCAGAGACAGACACAGACATACTTATAAAACCTTTTTGCGTTGGAGTTAAAAAGGTCCCGTCCCGTCGCAGTATTATGTAGGTATAATTCATTTCAAACCGTCTAGTTATGTAAACAGTTCTTATATTTTGGACACCATTTTTCTTTTTTGTATAACAGCACGATCCCATCAAGACACGATCCCACAGGAATCCAGATTCTTAGAAAAATAATGACTGGAATATTATATTGGTATACGATATTGTATGATGATAGGTGTAAGGTAACGCCTGTCAACGTGTTTTGAGTCAAGTTTTACTTCTCACGTTACCATTGGCTTAGAAATATCTTATGCAATATATAAGGAATTTATATATTGAACAAGTAGGTACATCCGTCCCTTATGTGGGTAATTTAATATAGAATAATGTGCTATTGATTTAAATAAAAATCAAATTAGTGTTAGAAATTCTCAAGTTGTTTCACAATCATAGAAGTTATCTCCTTTTAAATGTATCCTTTTAAAACATCAGCGTGAATTTACTATATACGTAAATCCTATGATTCATTACTTTCCAGCTTAAAATATACGGGATTTTAAAGAATAATACTTTGAAGGTTGCTATAAAACAATATTTCCAAGTTTTTTAAGATACGTTGCTCTTTATATCGATAAATTGACAAAGAAATGAAATTGAAGAGAATTTAAAAAAGTAATATGTATATATAATTTAAATATATGTATATGTTAATAACAGATTTTCATTACTTGTTGTAGTCACAGAATATGATCATGATCATTACATATGATCACCCGTTTATCGTATTTTGTCTTAAACTAGCTGTGCCCCGCGGTTTCACCCACGTTAATTTCATCATAACGTGATGTTATATAGCCTATAAACAGTAAAATAGCGAACAGCAAAATAACAATAGATATGAATTATGTACTTCGTTCGCGCGGAATAGTTATTTTTTTTATAATTTATTTATGTCAATTTCTAAAATGAAAGTAGCCTAAGTTACTCCTTATTACATCAGCTATCTGCCAGTTAAAGTCTCGTCAAAATCAGACAAAAATTGTAAAAAATGTTATTTTGGAATATGTACCGTGTATCATTTAGTAAAAAGCGGTTATTTTAATATTACAAACAGACACTCTAATTTTATTTATCTGTATAGATTGAATGTTTTTGTTATAATAATAAAGAAACTGGTTAGATTTTAATAATTATCTCAGTAATAGATAAATTTCTGAATAACATAGACTATAACACGTTTAAAATGTCCACGTGAACGAACTTGCGATTAAATATAGCATTTCTCTTGAAAACGGAAATGAATGCGACAGTTAAAACCGAGGATTTCCGAAACTTAATACGTCCTTTAACACACGATGAGAGGGAAATACGCGAGACATATTGTTTCGTTTATTTATGATTATTGCACGTATAAAGTTTTTATTACACCATAATTTTTGTTAATATAATTTCTCAGACGAGATCTCTACCTTGTCAGTTGGTTATCTGATATGAAATTTGTGCGTAGTAAAAGATTTGGTTACTGCGAAAATAAAAACAATTGATTACATGGCTTCAAGTCTTCATGATTCAGAAACGAAATTATGTTTTAATGCATATAAATGAACTGTTTATATATAAGATAAGCAAACGGGCTGGAGGCTCACTTACGAGAAGCAAACCGACGCCCTTGGACACCCTCAACGCCTGTTGGGCCACGGGTGCGTTGCCGACGTTTTAAAGAGAGGTACGCTCTTTTTTTGAAGGTTCCTAAGTCGTAATAGTTCGGAAATACATCAGAAGCCAGCTGGTTCCACAGAGCTTTGCTTGCACAGAACTTTGATATTCTTGACAAAATATACTTATATGTTATCTATAATGCGTACAAACAGTAAACGAGACGATACGGGTAACGCAAAGCCTGCTTAGTTGAGGCCAACTTCAAAAACGGATGAGGTACTCAATCCGACGCTGTTTTGATTTTGATATGTTTGTTACATCAGAACTTTCGACTGGGTGAACCGATTTCAATGATTCTATTGTTTGAAAGCTGGTGCTTTCCGTATGGTCCCATTTAATCAAAACCTGTTCAGTAGTTTTAGAGTTACAATTTGAAGTCGGTATTTTTGTTAAAATTTTAACACTATTATGTTACTGTTCGTAGCCTAATTGATGGAATTAGAATGAAAATATATCAGCCCGTGCTGAGTTCATTTGTTTTTTAACTTTCACCAAAATGATCAATTCGACGTATTTTCTATATTATATTTATGTAGTTAAGACGAAAAAAGCAGTTCATTAAGTCATTGTTTATTTATTTTTCTTTGTAACATGCTTATATTTTAAAACTTATTATGTTTTGGCTTGAGATTAGCCCTTGCACTATTCTACGATCTCTTAATAATCTATCCTTACTTGGGTTGCTAGAAATAAATTTGTAGCGATGCCGCACTCCTATTTTTTCTTTTCTATCTGTATTGTTTTCTTAAATGGGTGGTCAAAGGCATCCGCAAATGTCGAGCATGTATGATGAATTTATTGAGAGTGCATGAAGCGAAAGAGGTATGTAGGAATCGTGACAGGAGGTAGTCTATGTTCGCTGCCCTATGGGAAATAGGCGTGATAATAAATTTAATGCGTTAATAAATAAAATGTATTACCCCGGAACGGTCTTCTATGCAAAACCGGCGGTGGAGGCTAGTTAGAATTATTAATGAAAACTTGTAATGCTAAAAGCCCGCGTGGGACGCAAGATGGCGGCCGGTACCTATGTCATTTTCAAATATATTTATGATCTGATATCATTATAAATTATGCATTTGACTGTTGCATGTTTTGCTAAGTTATTTGCAAATATTATGGCCAAGAGAATATTGATTTATTATGTAGTATAGCAATAGAAATATCAAATGTATGAGAAAATATGAGAAAAACTTAATTTTCAGAATTGTTTGATGTTTTGATTACCGGACGGAGACTTAAGCGAAAAATCATCCTATAAATTTGTTTCGCTGTTTTGTACATTTGATTTCGTCTACGTAGATTAATACAAGTTTATTAACTACAATAATGTACTTAAATATATTTACAAAAATACAAAAGGCTCATCAAAGCCGTAGGTACCCATAATACTGGCTATATTACCGCTACGTAGATTAACCACGTATAATAAGTCTTAAGAAATATTTGTTTTTTTACTTCATATTAATTAATTTTAAAATCTAACTCACTTTATTTAAGTTATACATAATATCTTCTATTTATAGAAAAGTCATTATTTTGTGGATTCCCGGAACCTATTCCTAGTGGGGCTTAGGGCAGACACGTTGCTGTATCTGTTTCACTGATAATTTTCTTTACAGCAAGTAGGTCTTTCCCCAGGATTCGAACCCAGGACCTCCGGCGTAACACGACGGCGCGCAAACCAATTAGCCATGGAGGCGGTTTAAACTATCATTATTTAGAAGAGAGTACAAAAACTTCTACTTCTTACTTAAAATAATTTTTAAAAATACCTACCATAATTGGCGAAATATTTCCAAAAAGATAACATATACCTTACTTACTATCGAGTTATGTTAGCCCAATTTTATATCTAATGTAGGTACTTTAAAACCGGATATTATATTAATTAAATTACTTACGAGTACGGAGTACATTCATGAAAGCGAGGCAATTGAAAGAAAATTTTAACAATAAGTGATAGGACATGTACCTACATTTTAATACCGAATCTTACTTAGAAAAAAAATATCAAAAATGTATTAAACGGTAATAATAATAACATTTATTTCAGGATTATTCCCATAGATTTGTTAGTAATGTATTTTGGGTACGCACCTCAACGTCTTTGAGACTTGTATTTTTAACCGACCTTCAAAAAAACCAAAAAGGAGGTTATCAATTCGACGTGTACTTTTACTTTTACTTTACTTTTTGTAAATATAATTATGATAGAGATGTATGTTATAAGTGGCGTCTGTGTGTTGGCATGGTATCCTAAGCGAATAGACCATTTAGATGTGGTTTTCTCGTTTGAAATCCAATATTATACCTACTATTGTGAAAGTTTTATCATTCTACTAGTGGACTCCGCGAACTTCGTGACGCTTTAGTTTCGTGTCCTGTGATCATTGAAATGAGGAAACGAATCTTCTTCATCCACTTTTTCGTTACTTTTTATATATTTTTGTTATTCTACTATTCTCGGATATAGATGTTAGTGTCAAACACAGTTATTTAATTCTATAGAATATCAACAAATTCTAGTTAGAAGTTAATTTTTTAAATAAAATTCTCGTGTCACAATGTTAGTTACCTTACTCCTCCGAAACGGCTTTACTAATTTTTACCAAATTTTATATGCATATTTAGGTCTGAGAATCGGCTACTATCTATTTTTCATACCCCTAAGTGATAAGGGTTTCCCACCCCAAATATTAATATGGCAAAACAACGTTTGCCGGGTCAGCTAGTTAAAAATATAAAGGTTGAGGTTAAAAATATAATTTTCTTGGGATGCGTATACCTAATTAAACTGGCGTATTATTTTTTCGGAACTTTTGTGTGGTGACGTACATCTAATCAATATGGAAATGATATTACTGGAGAGTTCAATGTTTGATGGTGGTGTGGGAGGGTACGGTGTGATTTAAAGAACGCGAAAATTAAGTAATTAGTGTTGTAATGCGAAAGTAATCTTCTTATAGAAGTAGAAAAGTAGGTTTTTTAAAGGTCTAAGACATTTCTATACGAAAATTTATTAAAATTATCTACAAGAGAATGCCTACTCTTATTGTAAATCAAAAGGTAACACTGTTTGTTACACTTTCGCGTCTAAATCACTGAACCGAATTTCATGAATTTTGATGAAATTTAGTACGAAGAATGACTAGAACTTGAAAATAGACAGAAGTTACCTTAAAAAGCGGCATCTTTCTTTTTGCATCTGCTGAAACAGAAATAAATTTGGGTGACAGTTGAGAACTTGAAAAATAAGATCAGCAGAAAACAGTATTGTGTATCTGTATTACGAACCTTCTAATTTTTTTAATCGGTTAAAAGGCATTGGCGGCGGCTGTGTTTGCCAAATAGGGTCTTTAGTTGTTTATTTAAATTAGATATAAAAGATAATTTATTTTAACATTTCACATGGAAACAAATATTATGAAGCAGTTTTAAAATACTATGAAAAGGAATGTTCGATCTGTATGTTTGTATGTCCGCTAACTTACGGCTCATCTGTTTTTGAGAAATATTTGTAGACTCTACTCATGTAATTTCATTGACTATTATGTACTATGATTATAAATAAGAGCTAAACATTATATGAGAGAAATAAACGTGAACTTGAAATAGCTACATGTCAAGAGTTTATGCTGATGTTAGAATAAATTTTATTCTAAGCTAATAATATTACAATAAATGCTTCGTATACTTTACTTTAATATTTAAAAGACACTCCAAACTACAGTCCAAAATCCAATCTAGACATATCTACGCTACAGACAATAAAAAGCTTACAATATGTCACAATTCACAACTTTCCATAGACATTGGTTTAAAAAAAAAAATCTCAAATTTTTGACGTTAAATCACCAAACTGTCTAAGAATAAAGTGCGCGCTCAGCAAAGTAACGTCAAAGTATTTTTAACATAAATAATAATAATTTAATAAAAAATATTAAAATAAAGATAAACATAAAGAGAAATTGAGACAAAATGTTGACCGGAGTGAGACGTACTCGAGAATACAAGTTTGTCGTGGTAAAAATATTTATTTCATATTGGTAATCTATAAATTTCAGATAAGATAACAAAAATTGGATTATTTGCAGTAATAAACAATGCATCGAACCAAATCAGTTATTATTAAAGTGCCATGAGTTTTGAGAGTGTAGGTTTCAATTATCTTCAAATTATTATATATTACTTTAGTGTTTCATCATCAACCGATACTTTCGGAAAAATCTCAGTTTTCTGACCTGAAACTGTTAGTAACGTCCAACTCCTAGAGCTTTGCGTCGGAACACCTATTACAGCCCAGACCAAAAGACGAAAATGGAGCTTGGACTTGTCGGAGGTCGAGACATGGACATGACAAAACGCGTACCTATCCCGAGATAGAGCGAGGTGGCGGGGCACAATAGACGTCCTTAGACCCAGAGGTCATAGAATTTTAAGTCAATTATAACATATTAGCTTAGAAAAAGCTTTAAAGTTTTTTTTTTAATTTCAGATCGAAGAGGTTATGCAGCAAAGGGCGCCTGTGGTGCCACATAATATAAAACTACAGTAAGTTCCATTTAATTAAACCGAAAATCAACTTATTTACATTTTTTTTTTCTTATATTGTTATTATGAACAATTTATAAAATAATTTATTATCATTAATTAATAGTAAATAGGTACTAAACTGTGTACAGCAAAAGTTTTAAATAAAAACCAGCGCCACCTAGTTGCTTTTGTTCAAACTAAAACAAAACCGCTTCTTACGTATATAACATTACATTTACGCTATTTTAGTGTAATGTTGCAACGGGGATATAGCTCAGTGGTAGAGCATTCGACTGCAGATCGAGAGGTCCCCGGTTCAAACCCGGGTGTCCCCTAATTACTGACAATATTTTTTTAGGCAGCCGCAAATACCGCAAGCCACTCGAAGAGGTTTAGCGGCAAATTTCTTCAAGGCGACATTTAGTTCACGCAGCAAGGCACTGCCTGCTGCGTCTTCGTATTCCGTTGAAGAAACTAGCAAAATAGGCAGCGCGGAGACCAAACCTGTTACTAGAAATCGTCCCAGGACAGGTGAATGTTAATTTTTATTTGTGAATTCACTTATATTATAACTTGTTTGAAGTTAAACTTGTTCTGTTCCTTAGGTCTGTTCAATGTCTTGAATTGAGAGGTACCTACTTACTTATTAATTATTCTGTTTTAATTTTTTTAAGTAACGTAGATCATATTGGTAGGTAAGTACTATAAACTATTATGCTTGAGATAATACGTAAGATGTATTAATATGTCTCAGAACAATATAAAAGTATGTACATATACACATATACACACGTAGGTACCTACCATAAATTAATTATTTTCATTTAAACTACAGTTTGTAGAAAATTACCTGTGAAATTCGAATTAACAGAAAAATAATTACCTCATATCAGTGAAAAAATGTTTTTCAGTTTAGCTAAAACTGGTAGATCTTGTTATTTATTACGTCTATTTTTTTCCTTTAGTTCCCGTCGACACAAAGTTAAAGAGACGAAGTGGTGAAAGACCTCATTTGGTACTAAAACCTGAAAATTCTCTCGACCCGGCAAGACCTCTCCGGCATAAACCAGTAACCCCTGACGCGACCCCGAAACCCCCAGATAAAAATGACTTGAAGTCAACAAACGTACTCAAAATAATCAAAAAAGCACCGCAAAAACCGGCGCCAAAAGTACCTGATAGCATTTTGCCGCCATCTTTGAAACCGAAGGATCCAGAAAAAAGTAAACTTTCAAGGACGAAATATGTAAACAATAATAGCGTTTGGACCAACGCTAATGTCACAAAGGAGAGGAAGGGACTTTTGCCTTTGAGGTAAGCATTTTTTCACATTATAAATTATTGGTCTTTTAAATTAAAATATAAATTAGGGTTATTAAAATTTGTTTTAAAATATCGTTATTGCTTTTACACATATTATGTTGCTGTAGATTTTTTTTTATCAACAATAAATCACCGTGGTCACCTTGATCTTGATTGTCAATGTTCTCTGATAAAAAATGCAAGCGAGTACCGTTTTTGTATTTCCCGCCGTATTTGATGACATTTATATAAGCATTAGATTCTGAATGTTATTTCAAGTGATTAAAGTTTAAATTAAGTAACCATTGTATTGATGTCACTTAACACTAACTTGATTCACAATTCACACACGTGACGGTTTTTTTACAAATCCTATTCAATGTTACATCTCTTTCTGGCACGTTGAATTAAACAAATTGTAATATATCTATCTCTTACTAACGGTCGGAATGTTTTCCTAATAGTGATAATACAGTCGCGTTGAATTGGTGCTGCATAGTAGAGCGTAATCAAAACTATGGTAGGATTTTAAACTCGGTCGGATTAACTAAAAAGAAATGCACGACGGGGTTCAACTTCAAGCGAACAACTATCAAGTTTGCTTACCTCGGTTGGCCGCGGACGTGTCCGGTTGGGCCGGTGTATTTAAACGAACTTTATTTTTTTTAAACGAACTATTTAAATATGGTGTGTGTTGTGTGATCTGTTTTGTGTTGTTTTGTAAACGGTATTGTTGGATGTCGGTACACGGAGTCACTCGACGGGTGTTACACAGATGTGTATTATAAAAATCAGAGTTCTTCGTTTGCTTTCTTGTAGCGCTTTATTGCGAAGCAGCTGATATTTTGTTGTGAAAGTGTTTCCATTATAATATATTCTAAATTCTAATGGCATAGTACCTACCTTTACAAGCCTTTACAAACATAAGTAATCTTACTACCGTGGGACCCATTACTAAGGTTATACTAATTATTTAGTTGGTATTTCTAATCCTTAAAGGGATATCTATTATCTTTAAAGATAACCAAAAATTAGATAAACGGTGATGTATCGAGGCATTTCAAGGGCACCATTGTCATTCCGCGAAATATAACAACGTTTAGGAACTTAATTAAAATCAATAAAATTTCCTCTATTACTTGTGCTGAGACGTTGTATAGGTCAGATGTATTATTGAATGTCTTCAAGTAACGATTTCTTTAAGTTCACTGCACTATCATAGCCGTTAGGGCTGGCACTTCAGGGATCAAATTTAACCTATGATCAGTGCAATAAGTTACACGAATAGTGCAAATTGACAATTTTATTTTAATACTAACTAAAATTTTAATCAGTATATTTAAGATGTAATATAGTGTAGGTAAGTAATTATATACCTAAGTAAGTATGTTGCCAGCTGGTCGCATCAAATCTTATTAAGCTATTCTTTATTACATCCTAATAACTCATATGGGTCAGAAGATACCCTTATGTGCGCTATGGCGGCGGGACTTAGAAAAATTTCGGACGAAATTTTTTTTTATATAATTTGCGGTTTTTTGACCCGCCACGAGGTAGTCCTCACTAATTACGTCATCTTCGGTCCCATGGCCCATGTCCCTAAACCCCACCGTTTCCGAGATATAGCCGTTCTTCTATTACGTATGATCTTCAAACGGCTGTATCTCGGAAACGGTGGGGTTTAGGGACATGGGCCATGGGACCGAAGATGACGTACTTAGTGAGGACTACCTCGTGGCGGGTCAAAAAACCGCAATTATAAAAAAAAATTTTTCGTCCGAAATTTTTCTAAGTTCCGCCGCCATAGCGCACATAAGGGTATAGTCCAACCCTCATATGTTATAACTACCTACCAGTGAATACAACTACATGAGCAGTACATAATTTGATTACGTATATGCATGTATACAGTAATAGAATGCATATATTTTAATGCATATACGATCTCATTATTAAAGTAGGTAGGTGTACTATAAAACGGTTGTGTAAAATTCCTCTTAAAATAGGCTCAAATAACACGCTGGTAATAGTTAATACAGAGAATCGTGTGTGTGTGAGACATCCTTGAGACTTGACACAGATTAATGGACGTTGGACAACTCACGAGGGACGCTTAAATTACTAATAATTATGATTTGAGACGCGCCTATGATTAATTTTTGCTGTTTGCTTTAACAACTAGGTAGGTACCTACCTATTCTCTCCAGTAACTTACGTAGGTACCTATTTGTGGTTGCTGGTAATGTTTCTAAGTAAATAAATTATTTCCTTTGGCCTTTTAAGTTTATTTCATACATAGTAACAGTTTTTATTAAAGAATATAATATCCCTACTCATTGCATAATTAGTATGAAAGTCTAGGTAAGTACCTACCTAGTGTTCAGAAGTAGGAACAATTTACAACACGCAGGCTGGCTTTAATTGGATTAATGGATTACGAAGCAATAGCATGATGGGAATTCGCTAAATCTCCAGGCAGCTTTGTAAAATAGACTTAAATTGAATCGTTATTGATCGAATGAAAAAAGCTATAGCTCACGATTAACATTACAAATACAATAAGGATTATTTACAAGAATATAATGTGTTCTATATAATCTATTATATACCGACCAAATTTTTTATATTATGTATAACTAAACTGACGAACGATCCGAATACGTACATTTAAACTTTCCATAGTACGCATTGAAGTTTTAGATACCTATGTACATATTATAATATTCTTTCTTGATTGTAGACCTCTAGATCCCTGTGTGGTTTTTCTACAACTTTTAACGCGAAAATCTTTTGGTTTGATTACCACTGACTATAATGACACCAGTTTTTTTTAAAACAATACCCATTTTAACATCATGCGTGCTGTAGCAATTCGATTTAAAACGACGCTTATCTATCTAATATCATTTACAACATTTTCTAAGATTTGATTGCCGGATAGGACATGATTACATGCTTGATAGCAAGCTGTGAATATAAAGAAGACACTCATTTGTATGCTGGAAGTGATAGCTTCCGCATATACGAATGCCATGTTTGTATGATGTACCTACTAAATACCATTTAAGTACAAATGTCTCGATTTCTGAAGCCTACAATTTCCATTTCGAAGTACATTACTTTAGATACCTACGATACCTTTGTAACAGTACGTGGAACTAACATGGAAATGTTTGCGAATTAACCACGCCAATGAAGGTATTGGGGTATAAACCGGGTGTTTCATATTAGCGCAGCAATTAAATCTATTGCTTTTCGTTTGTTTCGCTAAAACTCGAGAACGGCTTGGCCAATTTAGCTGATTTTGGTTTCTAAATGTTTGTCGTAGTCCAGGGAAGGTTTAAACGGAGAAAATATGGATAAATTGCGAGGAAGATAGTAAAAATAATTTAATTTTCACATATAAACTGTTCTACCTACTTTCCTGTCAAATATTTGACGTTCGATTTCCATTCTACCTTTTATTGGTGGTAGGAAGTTCGCCGGGTCAGCTAGTAAATAGTAACTCGTATGGAAAGCGTCCTTATGAATCAATGAACTATGAAAATCACTACATAGTATAAAACAAAGTGGCTTTTTCTTTCCCTATATCCCTTTGTATGCTTAAATCTTTAAAACTACGCAACGGATTTTGATGCGGTTTTTAATAGATAGAGTGATTGAAGAGGAAGGTTTTTATATATTTTTTATACCCGTGCAAAGCCGGGGCGGGTCGCTAGTTAACTAATACAGTATACAGGTATAACTTCTAAACCAAACCAAACATTTTCAATTCTGCCATACTTAGCTGCTCGTGAGTTATTTCGATTTGTTTCCTTTGTAATAAGTTAAGTAATGCGTAATTACTAAAATACTATAAACATTGATAAATTGATGAAGTCGTTGGTGGTTAAAAACAATGTGTCATGTTTTTGGTGACTCAAGAAATATGCCGTAAAACCAAACGATAATGTTATTGAAAAATGTATTTCAAACGTGAATTTTGTCGAACTTTGGTTGAACAATGGTGTTCTGACACAGTTGTGCAAATACGTACATACCTTTTGCAATGCTTTTGCCCATTTGTGGGTGACGTTAATTGATAAAGAAGTCTTCGATGCTCTTAATATATTTTAATTGAGGGCGTATAAAGGTAAATTGTCGATCTTAGATTTGATTTTTATACTCGATAATAAGCCCCAAATTGTTTGTTTTTTAAATGTAGATATAACATTATATGTAAGAGAAACTGGACTGAGTGAAAACATGAAATTTCAATATTTAATCGATAGGAAAAAATCACAAAGTTACGTCTTATTTTCAACTAAAATCAATTTATGTTCAAAACTATTTATATAACAGAGTCAATATTTTAATACATAATATAAAATTATATTACCTAGTGTCTGTGTTAGCGATTTAAAAAAATATTGTATATTTTACGAGTTATTCAGATTAAACTATTTCGGCGCTTACTACGTTTTTATTCCGCGTAGAACACTCGTTCTGTTTCACCTGCCATCGATACGTTAGATGAATGCGGGGCTATGTGAAGCGAGAGCGGGTGAAATCGGATTTTTTTCTAGCGTTGTGCGCCCTCTTAAGTATCCACGAGTAATTTACAGCTAGTGACTGGATTAATTCAAAGATAATATTAGACTACGTTACACTATAGTACAAAATAATTAACAAATTATTCTTGTACCATCTTTTACCTACTTTAACTGATCGTTTACAGTTTGAGACGATATCCCTTAGAGTATAATTTAATATGAAAAAGAGGTAATTTACGAAAATATATAATGATTGTTATTGTTCCACATGCGAATAAGTCTTTACAGTGCTATTTTCAAATGTTTCTTGGACATGTATTTATTGAGAACTAGCTGTGCCCCGCGGTTTCACCCGCGTTAACTTCTTTGTAATGTGATGTTATATTATAGTCTGAAAGCCGATACTACCATAGAACTTTTCATCCCTCCCCTTTGAACCTTTTTTCGCTTTAAAAAGTAGCTTATGTCCTTTCTCAGACTACAATATCTATTTACCAAATTTCATTTAATTCGGTTCAGTAGTTTTTGGCGTTAAACTGCGACAGACAGAGAGACAGACAGTTACTTTCGCATTTATAATATTAGTAAGGTTTGAGATTTAATTTAGGTTGAACATTGATATAAACAATGACTTTGGATGTGAGTAAATCATTGAAAATTTAATTAATTCACACTCGAATATAACAATAAACAATATAGAGTCAAAGTGACTACTTGTTACCTAAGCGGATGCATTTCCTCTCATTGTGTCTGTGATGATTGTCGTGAGAAATGCTATTCATAACTGCTAATTTAAAAAAAAAATTGTATATAGTCCAACCCTCATATGTTATAACTACCTACCAGTGAATACAACTACATGAGCAGTACATAATTTGATTACGTATATGCATGTATACAGTAATAGAATGCATATATTTTAATGCATATACGATCTCATTATTAAAGTAGGTAGGTGTACTATAAAACGGTTGTGTAAAATTCCTCTTAAAATAGGCTCAAATAACACGCTGGTAATAGTTAATACAGAGAATCGTGTGTGTGTGAGACATCCTTGAGACTTGACACAGATTAATGGACGTTGGACAACTCACGAGGGACGCTTAAATTACTAATAATTATGATTTGAGACGCGCCTATGATTAATTTTTGCTGTTTGCTTTAACAACTAGGTAGGTACCTACCTATTCTCTCCAGTAACTTACGTAGGTACCTATTTGTGGTTGCTGGTAATGTTTCTAAGTAAATAAATTATTTCCTTTGGCCTTTTAAGTTTATTTCATACATAGTAACAGTTTTTATTAAAGAATATAATATCCCTACTCATTGCATAATTAGTATGAAAGTCTAGGTAAGTACCTACCTAGTGTTCAGAAGTAGGAACAATTTACAACACGCAGGCTGGCTTTAATTGGATTAATGGATTACGAAGCAATAGCATGATGGGAATTCGCTAAATCTCCAGGCAGCTTTGTAAAATAGACTTAAATTGAATCGTTATTGATCGAATGAAAAAAGCTATAGCTCACGATTAACATTACAAATACAATAAGGATTATTTACAAGAATATAATGTGTTCTATATAATCTATTATATACCGACCAAATTTTTTATATTATGTATAACTAAACTGACGAACGATCCGAATACGTACATTTAAACTTTCCATAGTACGCATTGAAGTTTTAGATACCTATGTACATATTATAATATTCTTTCTTGATTGTAGACCTCTAGATCCCTGTGTGGTTTTTCTACAACTTTTAACGCGAAAATCTTTTGGTTTGATTACCACTGACTATAATGACACCAGTTTTTTTTAAAACAATACCCATTTTAACATCATGCGTGCTGTAGCAATTCGATTTAAAACGACGCTTATCTATCTAATATCATTTACAACATTTTCTAAGATTTGATTGCCGGATAGGACATGATTACATGCTTGATAGCAAGCTGTGAATATAAAGAAGACACTCATTTGTATGCTGGAAGTGATAGCTTCCGCATATACGAATGCCATGTTTGTATGATGTACCTACTAAATACCATTTAAGTACAAATGTCTCGATTTCTGAAGCCTACAATTTCCATTTCGAAGTACATTACTTTAGATACCTACGATACCTTTGTAACAGTACGTGGAACTAACATGGAAATGTTTGCGAATTAACCACGCCAATGAAGGTATTGGGGTATAAACCGGGTGTTTCATATTAGCGCAGCAATTAAATCTATTGCTTTTCGTTTGTTTCGCTAAAACTCGAGAACGGCTTGGCCAATTTAGCTGATTTTGGTTTCTAAATGTTTGTCGTAGTCCAGGGAAGGTTTAAACGGAGAAAATATGGATAAATTGCGAGGAAGATAGTAAAAATAATTTAATTTTCACATATAAACTGTTCTACCTACTTTCCTGTCAAATATTTGACGTTCGATTTCCATTCTACCTTTTATTGGTGGTAGGAAGTTCGCCGGGTCAGCTAGTAAATAGTAACTCGTATGGAAAGCGTCCTTATGAATCAATGAACTATGAAAATCACTACATAGTATAAAACAAAGTGGCTTTTTCTTTCCCTATATCCCTTTGTATGCTTAAATCTTTAAAACTACGCAACGGATTTTGATGCGGTTTTTAATAGATAGAGTGATTGAAGAGGAAGGTTTTTATATATTTTTTATACCCGTGCAAAGCCGGGGCGGGTCGCTAGTTAACTAATACAGTATACAGGTATAACTTCTAAACCAAACCAAACATTTTCAATTCTGCCATACTTAGCTGCTCGTGAGTTATTTCGATTTGTTTCCTTTGTAATAAGTTAAGTAATGCGTAATTACTAAAATACTATAAACATTGATAAATTGATGAAGTCGTTGGTGGTTAAAAACAATGTGTCATGTTTTTGGTGACTCAAGAAATATGCCGTAAAACCAAACGATAATGTTATTGAAAAATGTATTTCAAACGTGAATTTTGTCGAACTTTGGTTGAACAATGGTGTTCTGACACAGTTGTGCAAATACGTACATACCTTTTGCAATGCTTTTGCCCATTTGTGGGTGACGTTAATTGATAAAGAAGTCTTCGATGCTCTTAATATATTTTAATTGAGGGCGTATAAAGGTAAATTGTCGATCTTAGATTTGATTTTTATACTCGATAATAAGCCCCAAATTGTTTGTTTTTTAAATGTAGATATAACATTATATGTAAGAGAAACTGGACTGAGTGAAAACATGAAATTTCAATATTTAATCGATAGGAAAAAATCACAAAGTTACGTCTTATTTTCAACTAAAATCAATTTATGTTCAAAACTATTTATATAACAGAGTCAATATTTTAATACATAATATAAAATTATATTACCTAGTGTCTGTGTTAGCGATTTAAAAAAATATTGTATATTTTACGAGTTATTCAGATTAAACTATTTCGGCGCTTACTACGTTTTTATTCCGCGTAGAACACTCGTTCTGTTTCACCTGCCATCGATACGTTAGATGAATGCGGGGCTATGTGAAGCGAGAGCGGGTGAAATCGGATTTTTTTCTAGCGTTGTGCGCCCTCTTAAGTATCCACGAGTAATTTACAGCTAGTGACTGGATTAATTCAAAGATAATATTAGACTACGTTACACTATAGTACAAAATAATTAACAAATTATTCTTGTACCATCTTTTACCTACTTTAACTGATCGTTTACAGTTTGAGACGATATCCCTTAGAGTATAATTTAATATGAAAAAGAGGTAATTTACGAAAATATATAATGATTGTTATTGTTCCACATGCGAATAAGTCTTTACAGTGCTATTTTCAAATGTTTCTTGGACATGTATTTATTGAGAACTAGCTGTGCCCCGCGGTTTCACCCGCGTTAACTTCTTTGTAATGTGATGTTATATTATAGTCTGAAAGCCGATACTACCATAGAACTTTTCATCCCTCCCCTTTGAACCTTTTTTCGCTTTAAAAAGTAGCTTATGTCCTTTCTCAGACTACAATATCTATTTACCAAATTTCATTTAATTCGGTTCAGTAGTTTTTGGCGTTAAACTGCGACAGACAGAGAGACAGACAGTTACTTTCGCATTTATAATATTAGTAAGGTTTGAGATTTAATTTAGGTTGAACATTGATATAAACAATGACTTTGGATGTGAGTAAATCATTGAAAATTTAATTAATTCACACTCGAATATAACAATAAACAATATAGAGTCAAAGTGACTACTTGTTACCTAAGCGGATGCATTTCCTCTCATTGTGTCTGTGATGATTGTCGTGAGAAATGCTATTCATAACTGCTAATTTAAAAAAAAAATTGTATAGGCACAAGATATCATAAAATACACTCGTGGACAAATAGTCAGTACGTTTCACTCGGTCTGTCGGTTCCTTGTCTTCTAAAGCGCGGGATATACAGAAGAGACGTGGCGAGGGCATGCGGCGGTGGCGGATAGTCAAAGTTAACACAATATAAACCTTATAGTTCGTAGCATAGAGTCGTTTTTGCCACTCGGTGGCGGTGACGCGTCAACTAGTGGCGGGCCGAGGGACGTCGCTTGGAAGCGCGGGCGTAATTCTCCTTTACGACAAAAACGACGCTATGCTTAGCACTATAAGGTTTATATTGTGTTACTTTGACTATCCGCTACCGCCGCCACGTCTCTTCTGTATATCCCGCGCCTAATGTTCTGCTCAGTTTCTGGGCAACGTGGGACAACTCTGCACCTTAGAAAGTGACACGCCTGTTACTCTCGCTGTACTTTTCTTCTGTCTTCTTCTAGCATAGTGATAGTAATTCAATGATCATCGTGAACGATGATGATGACTGCCTTTTATCATTTTGATTTGACAGATTGAAAGTAATTAAGAAAACAAGCAAAAGTAAAACACGCGTGGTTTGAATTTATTACCAAATTCGAACTTTTGTTACGTTTTTTTTTCTTTAATTACGTTGTATAACATTTATGGTTTTATACCATGCGATTATTAATTTGTAAGATTTTGTCGCTGGCCCGTATTATTTGTCCACGAGTATATATAGTCAAGATAAAAATCTGAATTAAGATTTAACATAGCCTCTTTAACTGGAAATTATATTACATACGTAAACGTTCGTTGCTAATAAGAATCATGAATGAATTATACAGATGGTAGCTAAGATTTGACCTGGGTCTAGTGGTAAGCGCGTAAACGTTACAACCGAGAGGTCCAGGGTTCGATTCCCGTTGGAGATAAAAAAAAAACTCGGTCTGGCAGGGCATAGAAGGCTGATTACCTACTTACCCCTAAAAGAAAAATCGATCAGTGAAACAGATGTGAAGTGCATCTGCCCCATACCCCACTACACGGGACTTCACTTACTTTACACTTTTCACTTTAGCTAAAATTTATGTCAATCTTTAGTTTAGGAGCAATGCGACAGACAATCAGACACGTCAAACAAAGAGCCCTCTTTTTGCGTTGGTGTATAAATAGTTGCATTGAATATTCTTCAAGGTTGTTACTTCGTGGGGAACATGGTTCTGTTTGGAATTAATCTTCTATATATAGAAAAATCAATTGCTGTTCGTTTGTCTCGTTAAAACTCGAAAACGGCTGGGCAGGATTAGCTGATTTTGGTTTTGAAATGTTTGTCGTAGTCCAGGGAAGGTTCAACGGTGAGAAAATATGGAAAAATTGAGAGGAAGATAGTTAAAACAACAATTTCATTTTTCTGTCAAATATTTGACGTTTGATTCCCATTCTTCTTTTTATTGGCGCTACGAAATTCACCGGGTCAGCTAGTTATTTATAAGCGTGATTATACTGGCTGTTATATCAATTGCTATGTCTATCTATATACAGAGATATTTCATATTATTTATTTAGAATGCCTAATCCGTAATTTTATAACATTTTTATGTCCCCGTTGAATTCTATATATGAATTTTATTAATCGACACGTTCAATTTACGTCTTTTTATTCATAGTAGGAGGGCAAAAAAACAGCCCGAGACCGTGAGAAAACTTTGGAGGAGGCCTTTACCTGAGAGGGGTTCTAGTGAAAAAATGTAAATATTTAATTTAGTAAACAGCAAAGATATTACTTTTAAGATATGAGTTACAAAGAGAGATAAGTTGTTTTTATTTTGTAAAACTGGAAATAAGCCTAGGATTTTTATTTATTTATTATTCATAGTAGGTTCATAAACAACTTATTTTTCACTTTTTAGTGCGTTTTGAGGTCGGTTTTAATTTGTTATTTTAAATTATTTTAAATTGATGCCAGTTCTGTTGTACTTATACAATTCTCTAAACGAAAATTCTTTGGCTAGTTGGGTGATTACAAAAACGCTATACTAAATTTAAGAATCGTATGATACCAAATTGATTTTGACAACAAAATTAGTTTAATTTGGTTTGTGTGTCAATGCCTTTAATTCACTTGTTATTAGCATACTTATGTCAGTAACAATTCTTTTAATAAAATCGTTGACGATCGCTTTATAACCTCGATTTATTAGCGGACTGACATAAAACGAAATGGCCTACTAAGCGAAGATTTACTTATGGAGGGAAATACAAATCGTAGTACCAGTGTTTATTTGCGCGGCCATGACTGGTCATTCACCCGTGGAGGGCTATTGGGTTAAATCTATACAGATAAATAAAATTGGAATGTCTGTTTGTAATATTAAAACCGCTTTTTACTAAATGCATGTGGATGTATACACGGTACATATACCAAAATAACATTTTCTACAATTTTTTGTCTGTGTTTGTTCCGGCTAATCACTGAAACGGCTGGACTAATTTTGACGGGACTTTTACTGGTACATAGCTAATGTAAAGAGTAGCTTAGGCTACTTTTTTTTTGGAAATTAATATAAATAAATAATAAAAAATAAAAGTACATACTCTGTATGGCTATATAAACATCATGTTACGACGAAATTAACGCGGGTGAAACCGCGAGGCACAGCTAGTTTAAAATATATTTGAATTCGTATTTTCGTTAGATTAATCTCTATGAATAGAAGGGTCTTTTTTGAATGACATTTGAAAGTTGATTATGGGAATTTTATTTTATACATGGCTTAATCTCGCACATTCGCTTTCTCGCGTTGGTTTTCTTAAATATTGCATATAACTATGTAGTATTAATGTTAATAGGCAATCCTCGACATTTTCTGTGACGCAATGTGTGTCCAAAAATGTATGGCGAGCGGTTGAATTATTAAAGGTGTGGTACATAAACTCTGGACCTTATAACAAAATAAAGATGTTTCAGTATTGGTTGCTGGGAAACAAGTCAGTTCATATAAACATGACTTGTTTTGATTTAGTATCATGCAGCCGTTACTGTAACATCTTTAGTCCACGTTTTGTAATAAGGCCCATTTATATTAGTTAGAATGTAACAAAGCCATTTGTTAACTATTTTGCGTGTATTCAAAAATAAAATAACCTTCAATTTATCTTATATTGACGAAATAACTATTTGCTTTTATAAACACAGCTTAAGTTTTATCAAGTAAAATATTACAGTAATGGTATCTAGCATTTATAATTAACTAGTGGTCCCGCGAACTTCGTATCGCTTCAGTGTGCCGAATAATAACGTGTCACCTAAAACGTCATTTCATAGAAAATGTATGAGGAAACGAATTTGCAATAAAATAATATTGCGACTATAAATTAAGATGTAAGCCATCCTATCTTTCAAGTCGGATCAAACTGTACACGGTGTGCAAATTTGATTAAAATCGGTTAAGTAGTTTAGGAGTCCATCGCGGACAAACAACGTGACACGTAATTTATATATATTAAGATGTAAATAAGAATATTTAAATCAGGTAAAAGAGTAATTTTACCACGTATCAATAGTTGTTTCAAGAATTTGATGGATGTGCGTGAATTCCCGTAACCCCTAGTGGGGCATAGGGCAGACACATTTATATCTGTTTCACTGATATTTTCTTTACAGGCATAAAGGTGATCAACCTTCTGTGCCTACCCAACCTACACATTCGTGTGTTTCCCCGGTTTCAGATTTTGATGGGGGCCCATCACAATCTAAATATTCATAGGAGCGGGGTGTTGTTTCTTGTGATTGAGGCTAAATTGACGTGTCGTAATTGAAATTCAAATTTGGAACGATGATTGGCGCGGTTTTGTTGTTAGTGTATCATTGACAATAGAGGATGTTTATAAAAAGTTTTATACAAGGCCAAATATATTAAAGGTGTTTGAATATCTGTTTCGATATTTTATATTTTTAATACACATACATAAAAAATGTATACTTGGCTTTTGAATATTTATTCTTTTCATAACTACATAAATTGGTTTCTCCAGTTTCAGTTTCAATAACATTTCTTCTGAGAGAGCAAATAAGGAATGTGTTTTTCATACAAATTACAATAGTAAATAATTTTTTGTCACATGAATTTTTAATGATTTTTATTATAATAATTTTGTTTTTATCATATGCAGTTTTCAACATTTCTGACCTCATATATTATTTTACCAATATTATTATTCAGTCGCTTTTTCACGACAAACAGTCAAACATTCAAACATGTGCATTCAATATTAATAGCATTATTGATCCTTGACAGTGGGTAGTAAAATGTCAATAGACAAGCCAAGCTGTAATTAGCTGAGTCAGCGTTTATACCTAGTACTTAGTGACATAAATAATAAGGCCTCGTGTCTAGACTGTTATACGGCTTAATATTTTTACAGATTTTTCTACTATATATGATAAAGTATTTATTCCACAGAAACAAGGAATTTACAGTATACAAACCATAATCTAGATTAATTATATGTTCTGTGGCTCCATGCGGGTACATGCGGTATGCCCCTTCTATTTTACTTCGGATATCTACTAAAGATATCAGTATGAAATTATATATATATTTTTTCTATTGTTATCAGCATTTTTATACATACAAAAACATTAAATAATTAATTATACTATATAGGCTCATCGTGATAGTTGACTTATCAAAGAGCGAGGTGGAATCATAGAATTCATCTCCGACCGCTTCCTTGGTCTAGTGGTAAGCGCGTAAGCGTTACCACCGGAAGGTCCTGGGTTCGATTCCCGGTGGAGATGAAAAAGAACTCGGTCCGACAGGGCATAGAAGGCTGATCACCTACTTGTCCCTATCGAAAAAATCGATCAATGAAACAGATGTGAAACGCATCTGCCCCATACCCCACTAGAGGACACGGGACTTCACACCATAGTCTCATCATATCCATTGGGGTCCGTACGTAAAATACATAATCGCTATATTAACGCGCTGACCGAAATCTTTGTTTTCTTTAACCGACCTAAGTACATATTTTGAAATTCTTTGTAAGATTTGTGTAAGGCACATTTACTATCTGCATTTGAGTAGAAGTTGGGTGGATTTGAGATATTTAATGATTCCTATATTTATCTTGCTCTATCTACAACATGGTACATACCAAACGTGATGAGTGATTATGTTTAATCACGTTTCACTTTTACATATTTCAATACTTATAATAACAGCGTTATATTTACTTTATTATAATATTAATAATAAATAAAGAGTTTAGTACTGGCGAACTTTATACCGCCAATAAAAGATAGAATGGGTATAGTAAGCTATCCTTAAAAGGTATATTTGCCACCAAGGATTTTTTTGTAGATCTATAAAAGAAGAATGTCCCACCATCAATCGATCTCTCAACTCCCAGGCTGCTTGATTTTTTCCGAAACTTTCTACAATTATCATATTTCAACCAATTTACATAAAAACTTGACGAATTATATACCTAAACCTTCCTCATGAAATACTCTATCGATTGGTGAATATGAAAATCAATTCTGTACTTTTAAGTTTATCGCGAACAGACAGACGCAGCAGGCGACTATGTTTTATAATAAGTAGTGATTGTTGAGTTTATTGCGTAATAATAATAATTGCGTAAAACACGATATCATATTATTGATCAAACTGTGTCTGACATATTTAACTGTTTGTTATGTAAATAAGTCAGACACGCGGCTGTTAACGTGTATGCATCACGTGCGAAGAGAGATTTCCCTTGTGCTCGTCTTTTTATATCTTTTAGATATAAAAATTAATTGCTGTTTGTTTGTCTCGCTAAAACTCGAGAACGGCTAGGCGGATTAAGCTAATTTTGAAATGTTTGTCATAGTCCAGGGAAGGTTTAAACGGTGAGAAAACATGGAAAAATTGTGAGGAAGATATACAACAATTTAATTTTCCCATAAAATGTCTAACGTTTGACGTTCGATTCCACCTTTTATTGGTGGTACGAAGTAAGCTTGTCTATACTAAAAATATTAAAAGAGATTCGTATTTTTGATTGTAATGAATAAACTCATCAATTAATGGACCGATTTTAAAATTTGTTTCACTGATGAGAAGCTAGATTCTTTATTATACATAGGTTATATCGCAAGGAATACTTTATTCATATAATATTTACGACTAGCGGCTTCGCACTTAATTCTTGTCTTTTAATATTATCAATGTCAACATCTGGTTAAACCATATCGAGTTTCGTTTGCAAGATGCGAATAGGTATTAGGTACACGAACTAATCATTTTAATCGCTGAGGCCAGTGACTTCAGCACTTCATGGTTGAGTTAACTTGAAATATTCTATAGGTGTTTGACTGTCAATCCAATAGTGGCAATGTAAAGGCCGCTGCCATTTTCCATTCAAATACCTACTAAGCGGAAAAATACTTAATATAACTTGTAGTACTATTAGGTACACTGTTTGTTAATTTTTTTTATAAGATAAGAGGTCTCGCTCGCTCTCAAAGCCTGTTGGTCCGCGGGTGCGTGCCGGCTAAAAAATTGGAACCAAAAGTTTATTTATTTCGGAAACAAATATAATTCACAAAATTCAATAAGATATTAAAACGAACAAAATATCAAGATATATCCTAAAAATGTTTTACAAATAAAACAGATAACACTAATCTATGATCATAGATTTTTTCTATAACTTGTTCGTATTAACGGCTGATAATAATGACTGTAATCCATTAATCCACTTGGGATTAGAGATGTAAGTAAAAATAATAATATAACACGCTACGGTAGAATGAGGTTTAAGGTTTTCACTTAATCCATAAATGGTAATAGATTTTCCCCTTTCCGCTATCCGTCATGTTTAATTCATAGCTATAGAACTGATTTAGAAAATAAGTGATATTAACTAGGTATATTTTAAGATTTGTTCCTTTAACAGGTTTTTTAAGTCAGATGCGTGGTACCATAATGTGCCTTAGTAAGAAACAATCGCGTATTTACATGAATAATTTGTCTGCTAGATTTGCATCTATATGCTAGGTATTAAGAATTACTGCACACATTGGCTGATATATACGAATATATTCTTCTAGTAAGGCACGCCCTTGCTAAATTCCTTTTGATCTGAAGTTGACTCGTGTAATGATGTAACAATTCTGATAAGTCCAATACCTATAGTCCATCTCTGGCTCTACCCATTTATGGCAACAACAATAGATATATCATATGTACGTCACATTTGTCCTAAATGACTAAGTTGTATTTAGTGACCACATCCAACAATGCTCACAATTCAGATCACGATCAAGGTCTAACCGTTACGATACGCAAACGAATTCGAATACGATGCAATAAATCAAAATGATGAAGTTCAAATCATTGTTCCGTAGAGGACCCAGTCAGGGAAAACAGGAGACTCTCAAGGGTGCTCCCTCTGTCTCCAGCCTCGACTCAAAACACCACAAAGTCGCCCCTGCCAGAGAAAAGAGTCACAAACTCTTTGGGTCGAAAGAGAAGCTGAATAAAGCGCTTAAGAAGAAGGATTTGGGGAACAATAATGCGGTGCTAGAAGACCCTGAGAGGGAAAGCTTTGAGTATGATGGGCAGCACGGTGACTATAGCAGTGCTGAAGAGTTGGGGCTTGGATCCGTAGACGAAAGGGGATCTCAGGAGTGTATCAGCTTGCCGGTCAACTTGAATGAACACATGCCGGGCTTCCAGGACGTTGAGTTGAGGCCGAGGGCTTCCGAGGTATGTGCATATTTATGTCGAATCAAATCTTTAATAATATCGCAGCATCACATTCATGATTACTTATGCACGTTACTAAGTCTTAGTTGGCTGTTAGAGAATGCGCCCAAATCTGCAAAAAGCCAAGAAACTGTCGGGTTCTCTTAGACTTTGCTTTGCAGTTTCGAGTTATTATTATTATTAATTAAAGTTTTTTTTTTACGACAAGAAACAAAACAGATACATCATAGAAAACATAGAAAGAATACAATAAAGGCATAAATAAAGACATATCCTAAAGACTTGATTTAATGTATGATATTGATGTAATTGAAGCATAAACGCGTCTCTATTTCACGTGTCATTTTAATTACACTTTTTACTGAAATCCTTTCGTGGATTCGTATAATGCGACCTTAATTAAGTCATTCTATGTCAACTAGTGAGCTATAATGCTTTAGGTCGCATTGCTTTGAAACTGAATTAGGCAATTAGCAAGTCAGCCATTGGATAAGTTTGTTTAAGACTAATAAATACCATTGTATCTATTAGAATTAACATTAATGTACGTTAATTAAGATAACGTATCTTAATTATTTTATTTGCGATGTTGTACGTCTAGTTGAAAATAAGCCCCATATTATTTTTATATAATATCGAACAACAGGGCAGGCATACCCTGATGGTAGGAAATCATCGCTTCCCATGGACAACCACGTCGCAATCCGCCTTAAAGTTGCGTTGTTGGCTTTTTAGATATTGGTACGCACGCCGCTTAAAATTCCCAAGTTCGAATCCACAGGAGAATGTAGATATGATGACATGTTGTAGAGAAAGTATAGCGTGCAGTCCGTAGTTTGTATTCGCAATAGAAAAATAAATCACACGATGTATCAGAGGGTTAATTAGAATAAATAATAGCCAACTACTGTTTGTAGAAATCAGAGAAGGATCGTCGAAGAAGTCTTGATGTCTATCTCTAAAATTCAGATAATCCATTTAGGTGTAGAAACGACGTTCATATCAATCGTTATAAGTATGGAAACAAAGCAGTTTTAAAATATTTAGTGGATTCATGTTCAAACATGTTATCCGTGTTAAAGGTGTCTCTGACAACGGGAGTTCGGGAGATAGAGTCTCTGAGAAGGGAACTGGAAGAGAGCGGCATGGAGAGAGCGGCCTTGCAAGCCCGTGTGGATGATTTGCTGGACAAGGTTGCAGAAGCGGAGACGCTCAGGGTGGAGTTGGAAAGGCTAAAGGTGAGCAAGAATTTGGCTAAGTTATGAAGGAATATTATTATTTAGAATTGTTTTTAACAGTATTAAAGCTTTTGGAATGTTTCCATTGAAATAATAAAAAAAATACTTGTTTTTATATTTTATTAGCATGCTGACTGTTGAGTTATAAACACAAACATAATGTATTTAACAGCTGATGGGCGCCAATTATAGGTCGGTATAGCTTCCTTTAAGCATTATTATGCATACCGCTTACTTTATTAGGCCTAAGATACTTATATTTTTTAATATTCAATATACCTATAAATTTCTCTCAGAATCAGGAAGCAGAACGCGAAGCGGCGTTAGAACGTTTAGCGGACGAGAACGGCGCGTTACGTGCGCGTTTACGTGGCGTCGCGCATTCGCCGCTCTCCGACAGCGAGAAGCGGCAATTGCTACTTGCCCCCGCGCCTCGACGGATGCATTCCTCTGCACCTGCTTCTATTGCGCTTGCGCATAATGTAAGAAGTCCCTCAATCTCTAGTAGTGACACTGTTTCATCACACTAAGTGACGACTATAGAGACGTGGCGAGGACGTGCTGCGGTGGCGGATAGTCAAAGTTAACACAATATAAACCTTATAGTACGTCGTATAGCGTCGTTTTTGCCACTCGGTGGCGGTGGCGCGTCACCTAGTAGCGGGACGTCGCTTGGAGGCGCGGGCGTAATTCTCCTTTACGACAAAACTATAAGGTTAACTTTGACTATCCACCACCGCCGCACGTCTTCGCCACGTCTCCTGTATATCCCGCGCTCAATTCATTCTGTAATTTTTTAAAGAAATTTCTTCAAACTAACCGTTTCCATAGTATGCGAGCCAAGGCTGTAAATTTGCTCACAAGATTTCATTACTCCTAAAATCGTCTCAAATCGCTATACTTTAACATCTTTTCTATCAAAGAGTTGGAGGACCCTCTCTTTAAGCGTGTATAAAATCTTCATACTATCTAGAAGCATTCGCTGACTCCAGGGAGTCGTTCACATATGAAATTAGTCCGTTTATGTGTATGCCCCACTGATGGTTATCTTTTTGTAATATTGTGTAACTAGTAATTGTAGGATACCATTGTAGTAATTAGAATTTTCATTTAAGGTCATAATTACTTAATATTTTCTATAGAGTTATCTTTGCATTTGATTTTTCACTAACACAAACCCATGTCTGTATGAAAGAGTCTCTTTCATACAGACATAGGCTATATTTTATTGGACGTTGAATAGATTGTCTTTTAAAAGCTCAAAATCTTGCAAACCGGGATGTTCCAGGGTGAAAGTGATACTGGTGACGCGAGCACCCCAGAATGGAACAAGCACTCTTCATCATCACTGAGCGAGGTCTCCGTTGCCTGTCTGCAGGACAGGATCCTGCAGATGGAGGAGCATCACTACAGGTTAGTGAAACCAGCTTCCACCTCTAAAGAGAATACATACTATTTTACAAAAGACAAATGCATATATTTTTTTGTAATCTAGATTTTAGGCTATGCTAAAGATGCTGATATAATAATTCTATTCTAACTTATGTTTTTTCCTTAATTCAAGTCCACTCATAACTTAAAATATGTATTGTCTTGTAACACTATTAGAATGTTCACTGTTGTACATATTATAAAACAAATTCGTGCGCCACGTCTGTCTCTGTTTGTCTGTACGCGATAAACTTAAAAACTACTGAATGGATTATCATTAGATATAGTGATTCACGAGGAAGGTTTAGATATATATTTTGTCAAGGTTTTGTGTAAATTGGTTGAAATATGATGATAAAAACGCTGCCTCCCTTTGAAATATGACAAATCAATGCATATTGCGATATTCCTCTTATAGATGTTCAAAGAATCTTGGTGGCATATCTACTTTTTAAGGATAGCTTACTATACCCATTCTATGTATTATTGGCGGTACAAAGTTCGCCGGGTCAGCTAGTATTAAATAAAATTTGGTTATAATTTGATTATTTTTCTTTGTACATAGTCTTTTGGATACTGATTTGTGGTGAGTCGTGTCACTGTGTAACAATGTTATCGGTCTATCGTGGTGTCTTTTCATTTCACGCCATCTAGTGTTGATTAAAATCACTTAGCCAAGGTTTCTCCGATTATAATGCCAAAAGAAAAGCTAAACTCCATAAAGTTGCTATTTTTCGCAAGCATTGTACAGAAACTTTGTATTATCAGCTGTATGCATTAATATTAATCATAGCTTTCGTTCCAATTGGCAAATTTAGATATGACGAAATGGAACATAATCGGAATTAAAAAATATCAGATGTATGAGTTGATTATCACATCTATATAATCGAGTAAATCGGATAAGCAATATTATATCTCATGCGGTATACAAAAATTCAACAAAATCGGTTCAGCAACATACGTGTGAAGGCGTAACATATCAACTCACTTATGAAACTTTGAAAGTGTGATGGCCACATTCGAATCCTCTCAAAGAAATTTACCTGTATTTGATTCATTACATATGTCATTACCTTTATAGTACAAGCGAAGAACTCCAAGCTACGTTGGCCGAATTGGCCGACTTGCAGTCGCAACTGGCCGACGCGCACGCCGACAACGAGAGACTGGCCGACGAGAAACAAGTGCTGCTTGAGTCACTTTGCCAACAGACTGAGAAGCTTGAGGATAGTCGGACTAAGGTATGGCATCAATTGAAAAAACCGTTATTCAAAATGCCCTGAAAAGCAATAAAACGTGATGTCTTAAGAATCCATAAGCGACCTGCACTGACCTGAGTCTGCTTATAGAAAAGCAGTAAATACTATATTAGAAAAATAAACTTGAAATGTTGTGCCGAAGTGTCAAGAGATGGCGTGGATATGCTTTTGATTGTGCTGTCCTAAAAACAAGAAAGCTGTTTATTTGTTTCAAAATTTCTTTATTTTATTATAATTGTTAGAAATATAACACAACTAGTGTACATTAATTCCTAGTATTGATAAAAAAATGATAATATTGTTTTGAATTACCTAAAATTAGATTTGTACCTATATTAAACAAATTAATAATTTTAAAAATCATGTATTAAGTATATGAGATCTTTAATATCACATTTTTAAAACTGGGAAGTTTTATAAAACACAAAAAAGTATAAAAAGGCATTAAAAGTTAACCATGTTAAAACCAATAAAACAGGAAGGTAATTTATTGATGTCAAGTACAATGTGTATTTTAACCAATTTTCTAAGACTATATAGACGATTGCTCATTGTTCTATTAATAAGTAATCAAGCTATGTTTAAAAAATAATATATTCAGGTGGATACCCTACAAGAGTTACTTTTACGAGAGGGTATCGAACCGGAGACTCTTGGCCCTATCGACACAGACCAACAGCTGTTCGCTGTTCTCAAGGTAATGTATTTTTGCAAAGTGATATTGACACACTTTACTAACAATGACATACTTCAGAATAATTCCAAATTTATGCTAAATAGATTTGCATCCAATTTGTTAAATAAATATTGTTCGTTAATTTCGTCTTAAAATATTGGTTTCATTTAGTAGGTATTTAAGTATTATTTCACTTGATTGATGTATGATTATTGAAGACCACAGAATTGACAACATAATATCTATCGGTGGCGGGGAAAAACTGGACAATAATAGCATAAAACATAAAATGGAAGAAATTTGAGGAGGCTATGATATAAGTTAAAAAATAACATTAGAATCACTTATGACTAACATAGTATTTAAAAAATATTAAAATATGTTGTAACTATATTTTTAGGGTTTATATAAAACAAAAAGACTAACTAGTTGTTCAACTTGAAACAATGTCTCAAATGCTGTCTCTTTCTCGCTAACGTACAATTGTTATTGCAAAAACGAGACAAAACACTGAGCAAAGATCTTAGCAAAAAGATTTGATTGAATTGATATTAAATCTAATGTATTTAATTGATATTAAATCTAATATATTTAATATATTTGTAGGTGTCACAAGAGGAACGTCGGTTATTGATGAGCAAGCAGGAGCAACTTGAAGCAGAATTGAGCGAAACAAAAGCGGCCGTCGCAGAGAAAACCAAAGAGATCGAAGCGCTAAACGATAGAATTAGGTAATATATTATTTGATCAAATAATCATATCACAAAGGACTGTTGTCATGGTGGAGAACTATGCTGAAGCTTATGTTGCAGCCCACAGAATACCACCGTGAAACAGTACTTGAGTTTCGCTGAGTTAGGATACCGTAGGCTCACCACAATAACCAAAAAAGCCGGCAACGCAACGAAAGCGCGGATCGCGGCGCTGTCCATAGGCGGTGGTCTCAGATCATAGAAAGGACTAGATAGGCTGCAGAGGCGTGGCGCTTGTCGCCGCGACATGCCCAAAATCGAACATCACGGCTCGGTGCAGCGTAGTCGCAAATTTGTCGTCTAAGTGAAAGGTTCTCCTATATTTTTGCAAAATGCCGACTTGTTGTGCAGTGACGTGCAAAAATAGGAGTGAAATCAAAAAATACAAGAACGATAAAGTCACATACTACATGGAAATACTCGTTTTTATGCTTATTACTCATTAAAACGTAATATTTTAACAAATAAATTAAGTGTCGCATGTTTTTTCTGAATTGTACTAATAAATCGATCCAATTGGCGATAATTTGTTTATACGTTGTACATTGACGGTTTAGTACTGCAATCAAATAGTGCTGCGATTCGCGTTAGAAAATGTCAGCGTATTAAATTGTATCGATATCTACTACGGAGTGATTTTTCATGGTACGGCCGCTTCTGTGTGCGTGCTTAAATGTGTGCGTGAAGCACGTTTAAGCCAATCACAGCGCAAGTGTGCTTGTGTTGTAGGCTCTCAGGCCATACCCTAAGTATTGTTTGTACACGGTTCAATGAGTGCGTGAGAGCTATGGTGGGAGAAAGTTGGAGACACCGATACTCGTTCACATTACGCGGTAGGGCCATTCTACTCTATTCCTATTTCTGTGGCGGCGGTTATCTCTTACTACCCACACCACCCACCCACAAAAACTACTTCCTATAACAAAAATTTATAAATGTTTCCTCTCCAAAGTAAACATGTTTGTGACTACATAATTATTCTATACCTACAAACGCAACTCCCATGCTAAATATGTTCTAAGATCCAGTAGGCAATTAGTTTTATATAAACCGAGTGTTTGCTAAAACTTTAAACACATCTTTTTATAACTGCTAGGATAATACTAACACTGGTAATGTTATGTAAGTTTAATCATAAGTTAATAAATTTTGAAATGAATGAAATGACTACCTACTATATAAAATTTATTGACTCGTCTTGGCTGTTAATGTAAACATCAGATCTAAAATGATTACAATCGATTTTACAATCGCGTAACATACAAATAACATACAGTCGAGACTAACATTAAGAATCTCTTCATATTATGAGTTGATTGATAGAATTTTTATTTTAATGCACTTTTTATTCGGTACCTGACTCTCACAGGACACTCGAAGGGACATTGGAGCGTGCAGAAGCGGAGAAGACACAATGGGAGCATGAAGCCGGTTCAGCCAGGGAAGTGGCTGCGGCCAGACAGGATCAGGTCACCACACTCACGGAACTGCTCGATGCTGCTAAAGCCAAGGTATGGCCTACAGAAGGCTTACGGAGTTTGAATATATTTCGACTGTTGATGGACCTGGTTATTACACATACTTTAAATCTCATGAATGGGTTAACAGACCTTCATAAGATAAAGTAGTTAAGAGCCATCTCTACCACTTCAGCTTTTAACCAAAAAAGTGCATCATAATCGATTCATTCGCATAGTAGGTACGATGCCACAGACAAACATACACATAAACACGTCAAAATTATAACACTCGTCTTTTTGCGACGGCGGTTAAAAATACATGTTTATTTATTTATTTATTAACACTTCGTTGCAATAAAAAATAGGATACAAATAATAACTTAAGCTAAACGGAGTGCAACGGGCGGCCTTATCGCTAATCAGCGATCTCTTCCAGGCAACCCAACAAGGAAAATAATAAAAGTAATGAAGGGAGAGTGCAAGTTTATTTTAAATATTAATCTTGTTTTTTTAGTATCTAACTCATTGATTTACATTTAAATAGGAAAATGTTCATTGACGTCTAATTTATTTGTTTTACCAGTTGGCAGGAGCGGTAGAAGGTGCAGCACAAGCGGAAGCAGCAGCAACAGCAGCTGTGAGGCGAGAGGCGGAAATGGCGTCTGCGCGCGCGCACACCTTGGCTGAGAGACTTGCGCACGCGCAGCGACAGTTGGATAGAGCGCATTCTGATGCTAGGAAGCTGCACGATGACGCATTGGTTTGTAAACAATTTTGGTCTTTTTAGACTAATTAATTTTTGTTATTTACTGAGGTTAAAATTACTTTAATAAATAAATTTTGACGTTTACAGGTGTCTCGTAATAATGCAAAATCAACGATAGCCGAACTGGAGTTCCAGCTGGAACAGATGCGACAGGAGAAGGCCGCTTTGCAGGGAGAGTTGCAGACTTTGCAGGAGAATACATCGGAGCTGCAAATTCAGGTTAATACCGTAACCAGTTAAATAATCTATTAGGCATGAGATTTATTTAATGTTGCTTAAATAAACAATAATTTTTATGTATGCACTTTTCAGGTACAAGTCGCAACTGACGAGAAATTAGCGTTGATGTCCCGCGCGGGTGAGGCTCTAGCACGAGTTGCAGATCTCGAACGACAACTTCAAGACGCACGTGCAAAGATCGCGCAACTCACACGAGATCGAGAACGAGATGAGGCAGAATGGAAACAGTTCCAGAGCGACTTGCTTATGACCGTGCGAGTCGCTAACGATTTTAAGACCGAAGCACAACGCGAGTTAGAAAGGCTTGTCTCTGAAAACAAGATGGCGCGAGATCGAATCCGGCTCCTGGAGGACCAAATTCATTCGTTGAAAGGTGGGTAGTTGTGATCTTTAGGTGACATTTGATTTAAATGTACAATACACACTTTATTTCAATTTGTTTGTTAGTAAGAGATGTTTTTCTTATAATAAGCAATGCATTTGAGCAAGTTTTTACAGCGCATGTTTTGATATAACTGATATTATGTATATGCACGTTTTATGTAGGTAATAATAGGGTTAGATTTTTTTTAAAGGTTTTATTAATTTTTATTGAAAATACAGTAAAGATTTACTTCTATTTATCTCTATATGAAAGTAGAATTAAGTGGTATAAGAAAACGCATGAGTAATTAGTATGTTCTACGCGTACTAAACCAGCATAGTCATGCACTAATATTATGTTAAGCTTCAAAGTAGTTGCAATCATAGAAACTAACTTGATATTTCATCTCCGAAGTACTGTATATATGTTTACATTTCTTGTCTAATAATTTTCAATTACTGAAACAGGTATTAACAGGTCGGACAATGGTGAAAACCTAAAGAATTCAGAGAACGAAAAAAATGATTCAGCTAGTATCGATAGCCCGATCGGTTCAAACGTGGATGTTTTTCAAAATATCAGAACAAGATATCTTTCCCGCGTACATAGTATTACAGATTCAAAAGAAAGCATTGTCGATCAAGCCTTTTTCAAATTAAGTCCCAATAAAAACGAAGATAATGGAAATGAAATTTTCAAAATATCAATTGAAAATGTTACGTTAGATGAAACAAATGATGATGACTGTGATAAATCCCCATCAAATAGTGATGAGTTTTTAGAACAATGTTCAACTCCGGGATCTGCGAGTTTAAAACGGCAAAATGCTTTCGACTTGTCCAGTGCTAAAATACTTCGTCAAAATGCTCTTTTAGATAGAGATGAAGTTGATGCCAAATTGACACCAAAATTATTACCTCGAAGTAAGAACATATTCAGTAAAAAACTATCTAATATGTTTAATGGTAAAACTAAATCATTTAGCATGGACAATCTCAATTCAGGTGTTGAATTCAAAAAAGCCCTCAGTGAAGCAACTAGTATCGAATTATGTGTAAACCATAACGCCAGTGATTTGTCGTTATATTCTGAAGGATCTGATAGTGTATTTATATCTCCTTTAGTCAAAGATAACACTGTATATGATCTTTGTAATAACGAAAGTCCTCCGTTAACTTTTGAAACATTTAAACCGCAGAACAAAATAGAGGAAGTAAATAATAAAGACGAAATTGATAAAATAACTGTTGTCAAAGCAGAATCAATCTTACCGTACCCTTATCCTGAAGGCAGTAATGAAGCGTTGTTGCAACCTTTTTCTGCTCAATCTATTATGGTACGGGATGATATAGTGCAGAGTGATTTAAAAAAAGTAAATGAAGAATTAAAAGTATCCTTTAAATCGGCATTAGATAGAATTGCAACGCCTGAGAGGAATGATCAAATATCTTGTCCAAATGATGATCTAAATAGTTTGAACGTTAAACCACTCTTAACAAAACAAGAGAGTATAGATGATCATCGCAGTCCGTCAAGGCCCGAACGAAAAAAAAATACAAATAAAAAGACTAATCGAAATTCATTTGAAGACAGTCTGCCACTTGACGATAAAGTATCAAACTTAAAGCTTGATAAGGAAAATACAAATCCTTTTATTGAGCCTAATATCGAACCAAACCTATCAAAAGATATCATCAATCATAACGTCAGTTATCGCTTGAAAATAAACACTCTCAGTGATTTAGTGCCTACCGACGTGTCGAAACCTACTCAGATAAAACGTAGCTTAGTAAATAATTTGCCAAGATTAAATACGATAATTCCAGTAAAAACCAATGGAAAATCATCGCCAGTGATTCTAAGCCCTGTTTTATTACAGCCAGTATTTTTCACATCAAACCATTTTCCAGTTAAAAATATTGAACAAAAAGACATTAAGAAGACGACTAAGGTATATTATGACGACACAGATAAGGTTTTAAACGCAGAGACAACTAATATTCCTCCGCAAGAATCTAAACTGCCCGAACCTCTGAAATCAGAACCAGAAACTAAAAAGTCAGGGTTATACCAGAAATATACGAAGCCAAAACTTCTGAATTTTCTTAAAAAAACTAGTAATAGTTCAACAGAAAATTTAAACAGACCTACAACCGACATAGACGTTAAACCAGTGGCAAAACTAACATCATCTCCACAATGGCTGATTGATAACCAGTACTACCAGCCTCTGGAAAATGTTCCTTTCGTTATAAATACAGTGCAAACATTGAAATTCAGTTCACTAATGACGTCAATTCATCAAACGAGAAATCAAGATATAAATTCCGAGAGAAAACAAGAATCTGAGAATTACTATGAAGAAATTGGAGAACCAATAAATTACAATGTAAGTAAAAATATAGCGGATGAAGATAAAATATCAAGGAAATCAAGTGATGAATTCGAATTAGAACGCGAGGAGATATTAAAGGTTCCACGGAAGCCCAAGAAGCCAAAAGCTTATCCCTCGAAACCGACCACGAATACATCAGACAAAGTTAAGGGTTTGTCTAACATGACGAAATCAGTAATAACGTTATCCCGCGCACCAAGCGCGAATAGCTTAAAAAAGCCTTCAAGCATTGGTCAGATCATTCAGTCTTTGGAAAAAAAACATCCAGAACCGAGAAAGAGCCCGATTCCATTGCGGAAATTTTCCCTACAAGAAACGCCGCCAAGTTTAGAGACCAACACGGGTTCCCTGGACAAAAAGTACCATTGGAAGAGCTTGGAACATAAACGGATATCTCATCCAATTAGATCGCTAAATGACACATCGAAACATCTACGTAAGTTAGGCAACGTTCCGTGTGATGTGTCATCGTTAATAACAAGAAATGAGGCTCGGTTGTAACATTTGTGTCAATGTTATAGTCAGAAATAGGACATTCTTTTATTATATGGTTTTGAGGAAGTATGGGAGCTGATTGAAAGATTGAAGTTAGGTAAGAGAATCTTAGGTACTTTAAGATTTTAAAAATTTACAAACAGTTATAATCACGCGCAAAATTAAAAGTACAAAATCCTGTATGAAGTAAGGTTTAAAAACTTTGCAAACAATTTGTCTCCCACGCTTTTTAAGAACTATTCGCTGAGACTGAGTTTCTAGTCTTAGTTTAGAAGACTTCTAACTTTATTGTCATGAAAGACATTATGTCAATTAGGAGTTATAATTTAAGATTGAGTTTTCGTCCCATTTCTGACAGTAACTAGGACAATTGACATCAATATTACAGCTGCTACAGTCTTAAAACATGTTTGTCTTTGGTGACGGCTTTGTGTGGTGAAGGAATTGTTCAATTCATTTGGTTTTTTGTTTGTGTGTTGTATTCCTCCAATAAAGCTTGCCATCTCGTTACAAGCGAGTTATTTCACGAAAATAATGACGCACTGCTTGACTGCTCTGAGAAATAGGAGCCTAAAACAAACTTATCATCAAACTTTCTTTTAATTCAACTCTCCAAGCTTCAATTAGAAACTCTTGTACGAACTTAGTATCTGAATAATTAAAGGCATAAGATAAACAAAATATATATAATATAGAATTTTGGTATATTCGTTTCAGCTTTACCTCCGCGAACGGAAGAGACACCCACGCCACCACCTCTGTTGTCCAGCGCATCGCTACAGGACATCATGGCAACTGCCGCTTCACATCGTCGAACTAAAGGTAAGAACTTCTCTCCACTGAAATCCAAAACGTATGACCTGATTTGAACTTTTTACCCTTTAACGTGAGAAGCCTCATAATCTCATAACAAACCTACAGTTGAATCGACGGAAGAGAATACATGTCGAATTTGCGGGACCGTTTGAAGGCACTTATTGGTTCGTTCTAAGTGACGCTTCGTCCAAGTGGATAGAGATCAAATCCATGAAAAATATAACCACACCAAACTTGTGTAACGTTCTAGACGACATCTTTTGCACATATGGTCTTCTGGCAATGACAACGGACCTCAGTTTACGTCATCAGAATTCAAGGCGTACTGTAAACATAAAGGCATTTAACATAAGATTATCACCTTATCATCCTCGAATCAATGGCCTTGCAGAACGCTTAGTCAGTACTTTGAAATCGAGGTCTTTGAAACATCGGAGATTATGTAAATTTAACCTTTATGTCAGGCGAAAAAATAACATTTGTCGATGCCTTTTTGTCTTCAGTTGTTTAAAAATTACAGTCTCTAACATATAAGAATGTAATTAATGTTGGAAGCTTAATAATCTAATGTTTGCAGGTATAAACCGTCAGGACTCTCGTCTGTCAGTCAAGTCTCTAATAGAGAGTATAGAAAATGCGGCGAAAGCAGCGAAACAGTCGCCTGCCACCACCCCCGTTACTGAATGGCCACAGGTATGCATTAACAAAAGCTAATTTCATTCATAGGTTTCGTGTGTCTGGTGTCTGTATGTGGAATCCTCAAAGAAGGCCTCATGGCTAAGCGGTCTTATAAGCCTACCGCGAAGCCTGAGGTATCGGGTTCGATCCCCGGTCCCGAATACTATTTATAATTTAATTTGTTTTTGTATTCGGTCTCTGATAAGGCTGCCACTTGCCAGACGGCACAAATAGCACGCAGGTGTGGTTGAATTTCTACAGGCTTGCTTGAAGCAATTCAACCAAACCAACCCAAATTGGGTTACCTGGAAGAGATCGTTGATTACCGATCTCTTAAGGCTGCCCGTTGCACTCCATTGCAACAAAGTATTAAAAAAATAGTTGACTGATTTAGACAAGTTGTATGTAATTGCAGGTACAGACAACAGCAACAACACCAACTATTAAGAATGGCATTTCTGAAACAACGCCATCTAACGGTCTGTCGTCGCCGAGTTTTCCAACTAAGCCGCCCGCACCACGCAATAATAGACCATCGCCTATACCGGCAGGTCAGTGCCTTTTCCTTCTATAATAAAACTTACTTAATTTAGTTAATTAACACTCATGTACTTAATGTCAAATATTTTATAATTGTTTTTTTTTTTAATTACGCCTATATATAGTTATCTATGGAGTAATTGATTTACTTACTCTATTAAAAATCTAATTGTAAAATTTAATACCTATTTTTCTTGTGTTTGATACAGTAGACATTATATTAAGTGGGTAGGTACGTGCCTTAAGTCTTGATAGTTAACGAAAACTCACATTTATTGAATAGCTAAAGAGCTCAGCATAGAAATATAAATCTTATTCAATTAACATACGATCCTTTTTTAAATGAAAGCATATTATATTTATGCGAGAAAATAGAATTCAAAATATTAAAACGGGAGGGTAGGCTTTTATAGTTAGCGTATGTAACTCCGCCTTTATCTAAGTTGTAGGGTTTTTTTTTTGCAAAATAGACTTTAAAGTAAATGTGAAGTTAACTAACAGCTATGTATGTACTAAATTATCAATTTCAATAATTTTATGTGCATAGATGAAAACAGCATGTAAGTATTTGCTTAATTTTTTCTTTTACAGCATGCCGGCATGACAACTCTTAGAAACGCATAAACTAACTAACTATATGTTTGTCTGCACATTTCTAGCTGTATTGAATTTAGATGTGTTGTCGTCCTATTCTCACACTTTTTAATAACATAGTTAACTTTTAAGCTTAGATAGTTTTTTCGTGTTTTTTTAAAGCAATTTGTCGAAATTATTTCAATACATAAAAATACATCTCGTTTATTTACCATTATATGAACAGAGACGGCAAAAGTTTTATTTTCGAACATTTTCTAAAGAAAATTTTTTTTTTTGCCTACTAGCTTTTCAAGTAGGTACTTATTTATTTAATATGAATAATATTTTTTAGCATCCACGTTTTGTTATTAGTTATTTAAATTTGTGTGATATAAACTTGCCTTGAGAAAGAAAATCGTATTAAAAATACGTTTTTTTGAACATATTAATCTTTGCAGCTATTTATTGCTTTATTGTTAAGTTATTTCAGTTAAACTCGAATATAATTACTAAAAATATTCTTAGTTACATCACAATTTGTTGTTTGATTCTTACGTAACCTACTAACAGGCTTCAATAAATTTTTCTCTCTTAAGAATATCTTATCAATACTTCAAATTTCATTTGAAAGAAAAAGTTTATTGAAGTATTTTAATGTTATGAAATACGGTTAGCTTTTTCGTTAACTAACCTTTAGCTATATAGTAACTTCTTTAGCAACAATATCAAACATGGTGATGGTGATTACGCACTTGTTTTTTCTGTAGACGGGGTGTGACAGTTTTTTAAAATTCTTGATTATTATAAAAAAAAAATTTTTACTCATACAAGACAATTCTTTAACATTGAGTCTACATACAAATAAGTACAGCATTAAAAAAAATGATTTTTTTATATTATGTAAAAAAAACTTTTTTTTTGAAATTCCACAAATTATCCCGCAAACTTGTTCATTGTTTTCGTTATGCTGTTATGTTATATTTACGTTGTAGTAGCATTTTGTAAGAGTTAAGTTATTAAATAAAATTTAATAATATTTGTAGTTTCTCTATTATTACGTACCAACTTTTATGCGTAAATATAAAAATGTGTAAAAAACTGGCACACCCCGTATTGTGCGCTTGCTGACGTGTCTAACTGGGGGCAGAGTCGGGTGGCGTGACGAGTATCGCGAACATTCCCGATGAGCAGCGGGCGCTTGCCTCACTACAACAGAAGGCAATGGAGTCCTTCGTCAGGCGGAACAGCTATGGAGATATCTGTGAGTACTTCCACTTGGACCGCCGTACCACTCGATAACGACTTACGGACTTTCAAAATAGGCAGCGTACTTCTCTTTAAAAGCATATAATTTGAAAAAACCGACTTCAGATTGTATTTCTAAAGCTACTGAACAGGTTTGATGAATTTAAATGGGACCACACGGGAAGCAACAGCTTTCAAAGAAAAAAAGAATTTTCAAAATCGGTTCACCCAGTCGTAACAAACATTTTGAAAAAAAACCGTCTAACTTAAAACCTCGTCCTTTTTTGAAGTCTGTTTGAAACAAAGAAACGGATTGCGGTTTACTACTAAGTTAGTCTAGAGTAGTGTGTGGAGTTATGGGGCAGATGAATTTCACATCTGTATCACTGATTTTTTCTTTAGGCCCTGCCAGATCGAGTCTTTTTATCTCCACCGGGAATCAATCCCACGACCTCCCGGTTGTAACGCTTACGGTCAACCTAGCCTGAGTAGTAAACTACATATTTAGTGTTGTTTTTTTAAAAAAAAACTGTTTCGTTCCATATTTTTCAAAAAAAAAAATTTTTTTGCCTTAAAATGGACATATTTTTCAGGTGAAAGAAAAGATCCATTGAACGCTTTGCAAATTAAAAATGGCGGATCGAAACGCAACGCTCTCCTCAAGTGGTGTCAGCAGAAGACTATGGGATACAATAACATTGATATTACCAATTTTAGGTTTGTTTCATCATTTTATTTCATTGTTATCGCTTAGACAGAAAGAGATTCGTACGTCCTAAACGAATGAACCAATCGTGATGCTTTTCAGCTACAATTTAGAATTATGTGTTTATCCATTTATGAGGTATTCTTATTTGTAACTAGTGAACCCCGAGTCTGGAGTATGGGCTTCGTATCGCGTCTTATAATGTGTCACCTAAAACGTCATTCTATAGAAATGTATGAGGAAAAGAATTTTCTTTATAAACACTTTTTTCGTAACATTTTCTATATTTCTAATAGTTATTCTTCTATTCGGGACGGAAACAAATACAGCAAATCAAAAACCGGTCAAATGAAAATCGGTCCACCCGTTCTCGAGTGTTCGAACAAACCCAACTTTGTTTTATACAGGTAGCCAGAAAAGTGACGTCCAAAAATTTTTTTAGGTGCCTCGTGGTGAGAGGTATCTGAATCACCCCTATTTATGTTCCACGATTTTTCGTAGTTTTTGAGTTACGTTTTTTTTTATGAATCTTTCGACCGGATCAGTCTGAAGTATTTTTTTTTAAATAGAAGGTTTCTTCAATTTTTTTTTCTTGCAGCTAAATCTCTATGAACTGTGCATTTATGCATAAAATAAACAGCATCATAACTTTAATCGAAGTTACTACAAAATTGACCTAAAATTAAAGAAATTATTATAGATTAACGTGTCGGGAGATTTGGTCGTTCGACTTCAATTTCACTTATCATTTAAATATATTTTTCAGCTCATCCTGGAATGACGGTATGGCCCTCTGCGCCCTCCTGCATTCCTATTTAGGCGAGGGTCGAATTCCCTACTCGTCTCTCACTCCCAACGACAAACGCACCAATTTCTCGATGGCGTTTGCCGCCGCTGAATCTGTTGGGATACCTACTACACTGGTAAGCTTTTAACCCCCTTTAAACATTGCTCAAATAAGATTTTTGTTTTTGTCCCGTTTTTTGAACTACGTACGTACAAATATAATGATAGTGTTGCTGTAAATCAAATGCCTAAAAAATGTTTTGTCCGTCGATTTCTTTCAGCTAAGCATCAGACTTAATGTAACCATTAGACTCTTGTTTCTTAGGGCGTCGTGTGAGCCCATACCCATTAAACTCAGCTCTTTGGCCCTTAAAATCTTTACGAGAGACTCTAGACAGTTGTCAGGGAATCTCAACGGTATATCAGTCAGTATAATATATGAGCACACTCTCTGGTGCAAACCTGCTCTTGAACGAAGTACGCTATGATATTATGGCAATGGTAAAAAGACTGTCTTTCCAGAACATTCAAGATATGATCCAACAAGAGAGACCCGACTGGCAACAGGTGATGGCTTATGTGACCAGCATTTACAAACACTTTGAAACGTAGATTTCCACGCAGTAGTCAATCAAGTTTCAAGGTTTTTTCTTCATTTTAATGACTTCCTGTTGATTTTTTATTTATTAGTCACGGGAGAGTCGAGTTAGTTATTGTGACACTTGAGAGCTATTTTTTTAAATTTATGCGGGATGTGTCTGAGATACAAGTCTTTTAGACAATAAAATCTGTGCGATAATAAAAGGGTTTGAAGTACGTTCGGAATCCTATGGCGTTAGTGTCTATTGATTTAAAAAAAATCTTAGTTCTATAAGAAGTAGGATTTCCTTCGTGAAACATTACTCATTCTGTTAGATTATCTGTCAAAAATTGTGCCTGTATCTTGTTACGTGTCAAAAATAATTTGTAAAAATAATACTGAAACGCACTTGATCGATCCGTAATAGAAATAAAAATAGATTCTCCTTAGAAAGAGACTAAACAATGCCGTCGGAATAAATAAACTGGCAATTTTAAGTTGAAGTAATTGCTTGTTGGTTAAAATCTATATTATTTTGGTCCAATATATGTTAAAGAGGACCACTTTAGGTAAAATATGCCTTCGGAACGAAATAATTCTTATAGATGAGTCAGCATTATTAGATGATAGATCTCTAGGTTGTATTTCTTTAAGACTTCGCAAAGCTTAGAAAAACAATAATATTGTCACATATTTTATGTTTTGAATTTGAACTTTTGTAAGGGGAGCCTGCGAAAAAGGCGTGTGAAAATATGTATTGCTTTAGTAAGCGTAGTTATGTGGTATTTTCAATTAAAATATACCTTGAAATGGCCTTTAGATGTTGTGTATTCGTAAGGAATTGAATCCCGTCTTTCCAATATAAAGACTGATTGATAGGTTAACGGCTAACATCGTAGGAGTGAGATAATTTTAGGGTTGCTATCTTAAATTTTCTAATATCACACAAAAATGTAAGAGGCCAATCAGAAGTTCAAATATCTGCACCCATGCCTCTGATTGGTTAATTTGTGTATACAGTATAGTTAAAAAAAATTGTATTGGCAAGGTAATGTTTTTTATTTTATAAGTTTTTTTTAATTTTTGATTAGACACTTATTATATGGCAACCCAAAGCTGACGTTATAAGCTAAAGATTATTACTAGCTACATATTTATTAGTAAAACTGTTTTCGATGTCTGTTTATCAAATATAACTGATCTATGTCCAATAAATTATTATATAACATATTTATCTACGAATATTGATGTATATAGAATGTTAATTGTATTCCCAAACTTTTGACATAAAAATTGCCTTATTAATTGTATAATCTATAGCTATCCGTACTGATGGTGATTTATCTATGCTAAAATGACGGATTATGATCTTTGATTTGTTGAATTCGTCGTTAAAAGAAATTCATGAAAAAATTAGTTACCTTGCAATACAAAGTTCGTGAGATAATAAATTAAAATATGTAAATAATGTGTTGAAATTACAACTTGAATATACATTATATATATTTCTGTCTAATTCAGCTATACTAAAACAGGTATAAAAATGTCTGTCCTGAACAAACCTGGTAGTCTGAAAATGTGTTTTTACGTCGATGGTTTGGGGATAGCATAATCTTTGAAACTGTCAAGGAATAAGTTTGGTTGCAGTTTTTGCGAAATCAGTGTCTTAAATTATAGATAAGGCAGTCCTAGTGTTATGTGCGACAATTGTTTGCGATAGTAACCGAAGTCTGTGTTAGGGTCTACGAATAACAGTATGTCTAGAAGTGTAAATCAAACTCAAAAATGGCATCACGCAAATAGATACCCGGTACATATTTGCGTGGCCTTCGACCAATCACTTACCCACATCGCCTTGACGCGACCAATCACTTGCCCATATCGCTTTGACGCGACCAATCACGTGCGAACGTATTGACCTTGATGTTTGTCAAGGTCAAACGTTGTGGGTTCATTTTTGAAGCTCTATCTGTATGAAGGTTGCGTTTCTAGACATATTATTATTCGTAGGTTAGGGTACATAATTATCGAAATAAACTGTTTTATGAAAAACACTTTAAGTGAAGTTATCAAATGAATACTTGTGAATTTAGAACTAGTTAACATTCTTTTCAGTCGAATTAGGTGTTTTTTTGTATGTTATGCGAATACCAATTATTATGAATCGATCTTAATTTTTTTTAATGACATGTTTTTTTCCTTATAAGCTCTAAATTCAAATTCCAGCCCCTATTTTGCAGTCTTATTTAAGTTATCTATATTAATAATTTCATCAAGGGGTAGGGTAGACTCGATCGAAACCTTAATTTAATAATAAAACATTAAAAAAAAAATTCGAGTCGACAACATAATATATCCGCAAAATTCGGATTGTCGAGTATTTTGTTTGATTCTAATAGAGCTGAAAGACAAGTCGCAGTCGCCATATTGGCTAATCTAGCGAAACGTTACTGCCACGAACTACTGAAATATCGACTTACATTTTGTACCTACATGTGTATTATGAGTCACATTTCACCCGAGCGAAGCCGGGTTTTCATCTAGTATCTCATTATTTTAGTGTTATCGAAGTAAAATGTACGTTCAGTAGTTCCAGATCTTTTTTATGATGAGGAAATGTTGATTTGGTAAATAGTCTTCTCGCACCGAGATTGGTTACTATCTTAGCGATTTTATTTATGTTCGCATTACGACTGGTTGTTGATGCTATAGATTATATATTTTCTGATATTCTGTATTCTGTAAATATAGCTTAAATAAAGTTCCTGATTTATTGAATTTAGTTTTTATTTATGTCCATATAGTATTTTTTATGTAAAACATTTTAATATAGTCGCGGAAACAAAAAAGTGAGTTTGGAAGGCTAGAACGAAACAAACATGTCTCATTTCTCTTATGTAACGTACCAACGCTAGTTAAAAAATATAGCAGTTAATAAACTACGTCTCAATTATACATTAATATGAAATGAGGTATTTAAAAGGTTATTTACAATGTAATGTTTCTTTATACATAAAATTGATGCATATGGGTATATCTTAAATATATGCCATTCACCATTCAAGGACACCAGGGATGTATTTGTCGATAAGGGTCTCGTAGTAAGGCCACAAGGCTTCGATGTCAGGTAATGCACTATTCTTGGTGTATAAATCGTATTGGCTGAAATCAAAACTCTTATTGATATAAATTGAATGTTTTGTCACTCACCTTTGAATTACGAATTCAGTTAGAAAGAAAGAGTCACAACATTCCGTGTCTAATAGTGTTACAAATTTCCATATAACCCATTTTTCATTATTTCACATAAAAGAAATTATTTGAAATAAAAAACTTACTTGAATTTAACAACAGCCTCTTTAATTTGCTCGTCTTCCTTTTTTGTGAGATGTGTGTAGTCACCGCCCGCGTGCCATGGGTAAAACGAGTGATATCTATAAATATAAAACAAAATATAATTTCTCAATTTCTTAGAAAGCAAGTTTGTCAAGGCCACAATTTCCCTTAAAAAACAAAATGGAAAATTAAAAAAAAACCAACACAACAATATTATAACAGATAACAGTGAGAAGTTATTACTAGCAACACCATCTTCGCACGTTTATATAATTGAATTAAAAACTATCTTGTTTGTATTGCATGAAATAAAAAAATAAAAACTATGAAATAGTTAAAACAATCGTTTTATAATAACTACATAATTTTATTATCCTACCTGATCATCCATAGACCTTCGATTGGGAACTTCGCTTTGTTGTAAATCAGCACTCTATACAAGTACTCGTCATGGCCCCACGATAACATGAGATTCTCAATTCCGCAGTTTGCCTGATAGATGCCATTCGGTGTGCTGAAAAGAAAAACTTTACTTTATCGTAATTCTATTAGAATACAATAAACATTGTTATTTTTTTTTAGAAAACAGACACAATAACTGGGCCGGCTTGTCCGGGCTCACAGAATACCAGCGTAAAACAGTACTTGTACTATATTTTGTTCTGTGACTTAGGCTATCGGCCCACCACAATACCCAAAGGCAAACGCAACAAAAACGCAGGCCGCAATGTCTATGGTCTATGGGCGGCAGTGTCTCCTACCAACAGGGGACCAGCCTGCTTCTTGTTCGCTAGGCGCTCTTATATATTAAAAAAAATCTATAGCAACTTGACCGTGATTATGCAGGTTGTAAAGCACGCAAAACGTCGGTTAAAAAGTAAAATATTAAATGAACGCGCTTAATTCGGTGACTGTTAAATGTGTGATGCTCGCGTTAATATAACACTTACTTATATTTAGGATTGTAGGTGTCCGTGTTATTTTTGAAGCTGTCGTCTCCGTAAACAATGTTTTTGCCCCATTTGCAGCCCACAACGAATGTGTCTCCCACTACGCACCATTGGGGTTCATCGTAAAAGGCCATTACCTAAAATTAATATAGTTTTAAGAACTTACCGTGTTTTTCATAAAAATCAACTTACAGGTCTTTAAATTATTGAATATTTTGTATCTGTCTTTCAAACTCAATTCATAATTTTTTTTGTTTAAAATTAATTTATTTGAATACACGGTAGCTGTTCTTCTAAAAAAATAGATATCAATTTCCGGGACTGTTGTGATTTGTACATAGTATTTTAAATTATAAATTCAGTTGACGTTTGACATATTACTAAACAACTGTCAACTGAAGCAATATTTATGATTTAAAATATAATTTTTGTTTCTTTACTATTTACTATTATGTTATATGGCGCCACCAATGTACCTAGGATTTTTTATATTGCTACTTATTATACTTATATATTTGAATAGGTCTTAAAAATATATAAATTAAGAAAGAGGATATTAGCTAGTATATTATAATTTTGTAAGTATTTCATTTGCGTGTGTATGACTTGTTATTTCTTAAACATTTTGTGGATATGCCTTTATGTTTTTCGTTAGTTTATTTTATTGTATTTTGTGCTATAATCTGTGTTGTTTCCTACATACCTTGCCAACATCATGTATGAGTCCAATGAGATGGAACCAGTCGTCATTCGGATGGTCCTGTCGAATCCTCTCAGCGGTCTGAAACGCGTGCACTATGTTCGGGAGATCCGTGTCGGGATCCGATTCGTCAACCAATTCATTCATTTTGTAAAGCGCCTCCTTCATCGTTGCTTTGAAGTGGTTGAACTTTAGCCATTTATCCATTTTGGCTGGAAATTAACAATAACTTTGTAGAGCTAGTATCATTGACCTCTGGTACCTCTTACGTTTGAATAAACACCTAAATATAAATGATATATTCAAGCGTAGTATCAATATACTCAAGTTTTCAATGAAGAAGTTAAACAAAAAGAAGTTGACCGACACGACCAATATTGATGGTTCTGGTTCTGCTTTTTACAGGCTGCACCTACCTTTCAAGCGCAGAGTAAATCTATTTCTGATGGATAGACATACCTGACCCTAACAAACCAATTTAAAAAAAAGTGATGTCCCGTGTTGCCTAGTGGGCTGTGGGGCAGATACATTTCATATTCACTGATCGTTTTTTTTTAGGGGCAAGATCAGCCTTCTATGTTCTGCCAGACCGAATTTTTTTATTTTGTTTTATTTTCAAAACCTCTCGGTTGTAATGCTTATGCGCTTATCACTAAACCAAGGAGGCGGTCTAGTAGTTTAAAACCAATTTTAAACTATAGTAAAATAATAATAAAAAGAATAGTTAGCCATGACCAAGCTGATCAATTTGGGTTACTATTTAAAAAACTTCTAACAATTCCTAGGTAAAAGATTGGACTCTTAATTTAGATCAATCTATTCTAACAAATAAAAAGTACTTAAGTACGCATTTAAAGACCGCACTTCGAATTGACGTTGTCAATAGAAACAGGAATTTACTTATTACTTGCGTTTAAAACTAGTTTCACTACAGATTATAAATTACTAACATTTCACGAAGTCCACTGTTACGTTAGTATGCATCGTGTAATAAGTCTGGCGCACGCGTTCCCGAATTGGATCACTTTCGTCGATGGAATAGTCGCGGAAATTCGCAACTGGTTTGCCATCGTACACAGTCTCCGGTCGCAGGACGAGCGACGGGTCCATTAAACCAACAGTCTCCTGAAAACATTAATGCATGTTTCATGTATTATTTAAGACAAAAATGACACTAATGGCTAGAATCTAGAATATTTGAGACAAGTGAATTGCTAATCCCTAAGTCGCGGGATATACAGAAGGACGTGGCGAGGACGTGCGGCGGTGGCGGATAGTCAAAGTTAACACAAACCTTATAGTACGGTATATCCCGCGCCTAACGCATCACGTTACATCTTGGCTATTCAACAAACCTATGATAAAAACAAGTTAAATTGAAGACTATTTAAAAATCTCCTAGACATGATGATTACAAATAGGAATATCTCATAAAGGGATGGACAGATCTGTATAAATTGTAGCTAAGATCCATCTCGATCACAAAAAAAAACACTTCAAAATGGGTCCTTTCGTTTTGTAGCCACGATGCCACAGACACAGAGACCAACAAACACATTAAACTTCTAACACAATTGGTTTTTCTAAAATATATCTTAAGTTATAATCTTTGCTTCAGACTACTTTAATATTATACAAGTAAAATATATTTAAAATACTCGTATACAACATAATTGTATTTACAAATTCAAGATAATATTGCAATTTCGTTTATTTATATTTTTGTCAAAAAATGGCGTCGGTTAAATTTAAGTGAATATCGGTCCTCATGAAAATTATGTTAAAAATAATTCAAGTTTCTTAAAAGATATTTGAATCGATTAAAACGCTTATGCAAATGTTTATGAAATTTTAACTCCTCGTAACAATTAAGTAGAGTATTTATTATAATAGAAATTACTCACTTTAAATCTGTCCTTCATGGTTTAGTGTAAAAATTGAAACTGATGATCTGCGCGAAGTTGCAGTTCTTAAACACAGACTTTATCTTAGGGTCAGACATTGCTGGAGTTCAATGTTATCAAACATGGATAATTATGGCGAATAACAAATTAGCCAATAGCTTAATAACCTTTTAATGGATAGTTCATTCTTTTGCTAATTGTTTATGACCGGTTTTTGATAACATACAGACAATCCACTTTATAGATAACTAGCTGCGTCCTGCGGTTTCACCCGCGTTAACTTCGCCGTAACGTGATGATATATAGCCTAAAAGCTTTTAGCTATAAAAAGACGATACTTCCATAGAATTTGTTTGTATTAACATACAAATGTTTATGAATATATCCTTTTGTTAAAATTCTCTTACTTAATAAATAAATATTTTTAATCTTTATTGTTTGTTTTACTAAAGTTCTCTCGACCTCTGGTGACCCCCCTACAGAAGCTTGAATCCACAGGTTGAAAAACACTGCTTTACACAATCAGTTAAAAGTATTTTTGTCAAAATATATTTAATTATACAATGATATAACAAATAAATTTAATATTTTAATTAAAGTTATCGTAAATTCAGGGTTAAGTTATAAAACATAAGTGATAGTAATTATAACCAGATCATTACGTACGTATTTGATATCATATCAATTCAAAATAAACAGTGTCATAAAAATTTTGATTTTATCAGAATAATGTTTTTTATTTACGCGACTAATGCGTAACTACTAACGAAATATTATCATCTAATTTAAATATTTGTAAAATTGTGATAAATATACGCGCTTCTATGCGGTAAAACGGTTTTTAATAAATATGTATATTTATTATTTACTTGAAAAACGTGTTTGATATTTTTCCGACATTATTGATATTTTCTGTTATTTTTTTTATAAACCACAATTTTCATTTAATATTATATACAAGTAAAAACGTTGAAGTATTTGTTTGTAATATCAAAAAGTTTCTAGGTACTTTATACTAAATGCATATGAAAAAATATACGAAAAATTATTCTATTCACTGATCAATTCTATAGATGTTTAGCTTTTTGCCAAATATTTTATTTTTCGCGAATCAAACTCCAGATCATTCTCACAACATTGAATGTCAGAGCTTAAAAATTAATACGTCACATTAATAAATTTTTTAAATGAAGCAGTTTTTTCCCTACTATGTTATATATATATATATATAACATAGTTGGGATTGTTCGAACACTTATAACTCGAGAACAGCTCGACCGATTTTCGTGGTTTTCGATTTGTCGTATTTGTCTCCGTCCCGAATAGCAGAATAACTATTGGAAATATGACGAAAAAATAGAAGAAAAAACATTTTCCTCCATTTTCAATGGAATAACGTTTTAGGTGACACGTTATTATTCGGAACTCGCGATACGAAGTTCGCGGGGTCTACTAGTTACGAATAAAACAAAGATACTTTGTAGATATAATTATGATAATATTAAAGCACCCTAACGGCTTTGATGAGCCTTTTGTATTTTTGTAAATATATTTAAGTACATTATTGTAAATATTTAATAAATTTTATATGCTATTATGATACTCAAAAAAAAAACCACATTTTAAATTTATAAATATATTATTAAGTTTTTACTCAGTTTATGAAGATACGATATATGAAGATTATCATTACTTAATTACAAATTAATCAGGTAATTAAATTTCCTTAATTTGATTATTAACAAATTACATAAAGATAAATTACCGTTAAAATAAATTGATGTTTATGTATGTCCACCTTCATGGAATGCATGTTAAATTGTAAAATTTTCTTAAAATAAATAAATAAGTTAAACTTTGGATGAAATTGAATATATGCATGTTTATTATATATCTATAATTTAATCTTACTTTGTTTTTATTTTTTGAATATACAGATTTGTCTGTTTTTATTTGACCATACTTAAATGTACAAAATGCATTGTTTGTGTTCGAATATTTATGGAAAAATATAATTTTCCATCTACCATTCACAAACGCCAGGAATATATTTATAAATGAGTTTTTCATAGTAAGGCCACAAAGCTTCGATGTCAGGCACCTTTTCAGACTTCGTGTACAGGTCGTATTTACTGAAAATTTAAAGAAAATTTATTTCAATTTTATATAAAAATCTTCTTATGGTGTTTATGTTCATGCTCCTCCGAAACGGTTCGACCGATTTTTATGTACCGAAAATATTTTTTTTTAATTAAAGATTTTAAATTATATGCATGTACTGTAAAACTATTTTAAATTAGGTGTGCCCTGCGGTTTCACTCGCGTTAATTTCGTCGTAACGTGATATCATATAGCCTATAAACAGAGTAAGAAAGCGAACTGCAAAATAATAGATATGTATTATGTACTTCGTCCGCGCGGAATAGTTATTTTTTATTATTTATTTATATTTTATTTTCTAAAATAAAAGTTACTCCTTATTACATCAGCTATCTGCCAATGAAAGTACCGTCAAAATTAGACAAAAATTGTAAAAAAATATTTTTTTTATTTTTTTTATTAAACACTCCAATTTTATTTATCTGTATAGATTTTTGTATCATGTACATGTACCATATATGAAATTTTCAAAAGGTATTTAATACTAATAATGATTAATGACAGCTTCAATTGAAATGAGACAGAAATAGCTTCAATTGAACACGTGCGACTAATTCTTAAAATGAATCATTATCTTAAATACTTGTAACATTTGCCTTTGAAAAGTCGAAAATATTATAAAGTAAATTAAGTCCCGTGTCCCCTAGGGGGTATGGGGCAGATGCATTTCACATCTGTTTCACTGATCGATTTTTTCTTTAAGGGCAAGTAGGTGATCAGCCTTCTATGCCCTGCCAGACCAAGTACTTTTTTATCTCCACCGGGAACCAAACCCAGGACCTGGTTGTAACGCTTACGCGCTTACCACTAGACCAATGAGGCGGTCCGAAAATATTATACTTGATCTATAATTTAAAACAAACTCCAAAACAATTGTGTAATATAAAAGTATTACAATGATAAAGTTTGTTTTGTTTGATCGTGGTAAAAGAAATATTCTGTTTCGAATTGGAAAATTCTATTTGCGTTGGATAGCCAATTTATCTATAGAGATAAATAAAATTGGAATGTCTGTTTGTAATATTAAATAACCGCTTTTTACTAAATGCATATGGATGTATACACGGTACATATACAAAAATAATATTTTTACAATTGTCTGTCTGTTTGTTCCGGTTAATCTATGATACAGTTGGACCGATTTTTACGGGACTTTCATTGGCAGATAGCTTATGTAATATGGAGTAAATTATGCTACTCTTATTTTAGAAATTAATATAAATTATTAATAAAAAAATAACTATTCCGCGCGGACGGCGAACATAATACATATCTATTATTGTTTTGCTATTCGCTATTTTATTCTATTTATATAAAAAACCGTGGGCAAAAATAGTGTATAAAGAACGGGATATCAACATTTTATACAATATTCATTATTTGTCTAACAAAAAACTGTTTGTTATATGTATATAATAATAGGCAATAGCTGACCCGGCATTCGTTGTTTTGCCATATAAATTATTTCTACTGAATATTTTGGTATTGATCGCAATTTCTCCATATTTTCCCACCATTTAAACTTTCCAACTAAATCGACCCAGCCGTTCTCGAGTTTTAGCGAGACAAACGCACAGCAATTGATTTTTATAGATATATGCAATACCTGGGCTCTACTATTTTTTGCAAACGCATTAATAAGAGTGTAAAAGTATGAAATCTGACTCGTGAACTTACTTGAATTCATGGACGTATTTGAGGGTTTCTTCGTCTTTATCGTTGGTGAGGTGTCTGTACTCACCACCAGAGTGCCAGGGGTAGAAAGAGTGGTACCTGACGAGTTAATGTTAGGTTACTCCTAGCTTTTGCTCGCTTTTCGCAATTAAAAACCTATGTCCCTTCTCAATCTCTAGTTTATGACAGTACTAAAATTTAACAAATTCAGTTCAGTGGTTCAGTCGTTTAAGCGTAACAGAAACGTCACTTACAACCCTTTTTTTCATAGAGAAAAAAAGCATACAGTCGAATTGAAAACTTTTTTTTTAAATAAGCAAATTTCTCAAACGTCTTCAAAGTATTTACTTGATCATAAGCAATCCTTTCTCTGGCAGCTTGCTCTTGTTATGTTTGAGAAATTGGTAGAGATAATCGTCATGACTCCAAGATATCAACAGGTTGTCCAGACCACAGTGAGGCTCATACATTCCGTACAGAGTGCTGCATAATAAAGAAATTTATGACCAATGTTCAAAATTTTCACCCTTTGCAACAATGCCACGGTATACAATAAAATAAAAATATGTTTTTAACTACTTTTACGAATAAGTTATTTAAATAATACAGCGACTTCAAGTGACTCAAGGCGTTGATTGTATTTGGAAGAAGGATTAAAGATAAAATCGGTCTTATTACACGGTCTAAGGATAGTCTGGGTTTGTTACCACAGAAAAACCTTGAACTACAAAAAGCTTATTGCAAAACCAGCTCGCACAACCATGAATCAACCATCAATGTTACTAAAGTTAGACCAGCGTTCTTAAAGAACAACAATAAATTTTTTTTTAATGATAATGAATATAAATAATGGATATATGTGATTGTCGTGTTCCATGGATTTAGGGGATTTAAATATATTAAAGTTATCCCGACATCCGTCTAGAAAATTTATTTCATGGTGTAATATGAAGAAATCTCGAATTTCGGGCGATTTGTTTTGTCACTGCTATGATACGTTCCGTTTCTCACAAGAAACTTAAGCTACTATATTTATAGTGAATTTTATCGATCTTTCCATTTAAAGGCCCATCAAATAATGTATTTTCTAACTTCTGGCTAACTGAAAATTTTTCGACCATAAATTAAAAGTTTAAATAAATATTTTATATAATTAATGGAACGTTTCAAATTAATGAATCAACCAAAGAATAAACATGTTCCTTATCTTATCTGCGTAAAATGTTAATAATTTTTAGATCGTTTATAATTCCAGTATCCAGTGAGAACTAAGATAGTTGATCTTTGATTTATAATAAAGTAAAGGTACCTTTAGAAGAGTAACAAACTCTGACTTTTTAGTCTAGGTTTAAACCAAGACTTCCTATGACTTTTGTAATAAGACCGAATTATTTTTAGTTACTACTGACTTCTACAATTTTTCAACTTCAAAAAGTTTCTTGATTAAGTTGTATGATTCATGAATGTTATCTCACATCTTTGTTTTACAAGCCGATTTTCAAATCTTTTATTTTTTGGTTAAACTTTGGTTTTAATTTTTTATGTTACTACGAGTCAGTTTAAATAAATCTTGTAATACTAACTTGTACTTAGGGTTATAAGTGTCAGGGTTGTCTTTGAAGCTTTCCGGGCCGTAAACGATAGCATCAGCCCACTTGCAGCCCAATGCGAATGTGTCACCCACAACGCACCATTGGGGCTCCCCGTACAGAGCCATTATCTGACACATAGAAACTTAAAGCCAACTTGCTTATACCCGCGAAGTATGTCTTAAAAACCGAAAACATTGTCAAGGACGTCTTTCATAGATATAATAGGATATTAAGAAGTTATATATATAACGACCAAGCTGACTTGTCTGTGTTGTTGCTATAAAAATATGAATATTTTTGTTTGTTTTTCCTACTTGAATGTCAAAAATTCATATAAAGGAACACCCAAGAAACTCAGTTAAGATTCTCACCACGTTTACGAATTTATTATATTTCTGAACTGGGGACAAATTATTCTTATATAATTAAAAAAATAAGCTTTAGCAATAAGTTAAATACCTTTCCCAAATCATGTATGAGTCCAATGAGATGGAACCAGTCGTCATTAGGATGGTCCTGTCGAATCCTCTCAGCGGTCTGAAACGCGTGCACTATGTTCGGGAGATCGGTGTCGGGGTCCGATTCGTCAACCAGTTCATTAAGACGGATGAGAGCGTCCTTTATCGTGGCTTTGAAGTGGTTGAACTTAAGCCATTTTTCACGTTTTTCTGTGATAACATATCTAAGTATTAAATATCTGTATACTAAGTATTTATTAACAGGATTCTAGAAAGCCCCATGATATGTTTAATCTTGAGTACTAGATAACTCTAGTTAGACCACCTCCTTGGTCTAGTGGTAAGCGCGTAAGCGTTACAACCGAGAGGTCCTGGGTTCGATTCCCGGTGGAGAAAAAATAAAAGAATTAAAAAAATCTCGGTCAGTTCGAGCATAGGCTGATCTCCTACTTGTCCCTAAAAGAAAAAATCGATCAGTGAAACAGATGTGAGATGCATCTGCCCATACCCCAATACACGGGAATTAACTTTTAGATTACTCTTAATTTTAAGCTACTAAAATAGTTCTGGGTTCTGCTAATATCTGTAAGCCTGCATTATTACTTAAAAGTAAAATATTCAATTTTCCTAACAGGTAATTGTTTTTTGCGTTTCTGTGTCGCAATTCGAACCACTTCCAATAAAATATTAATAAAGCATTTAATATAATTAATATTATGACAAAAAAAAAAAAACAGTAAAAGGCTAAGGATCTCTGGAAAAATATTATTTATAAGACTAAGACTTTCGTATACAGGTAAAGATGAATATCAGACAACTGTGAACTTTTAAAACGAATTATTTTTTTATTTCTCCGAGAATTGTAGCCAACGTTCGATACATGACTGAGTTACAGACGGTTGTGCTATGAGAAAAACAATTGCCTTTAACAAAATCAACGGTCATTTTAGTGTGCATCTCATAGTATGTCCTGCGCACGCGATCTTTGATGGGATCCGAGTCATCAATCGTGTAGTTACGGTACGCCTGGATTGGTTTGTCATTGAATGTTGGTTCCGGTCGCAGGAGCTGCGACGGATCGATCATGGATAAGGGCCCCTTCTAATAAAAAAATATATATCTTAACTAACTTTTTTACGCATACCTGTAATATATATATTTAAAGAATTCCACTATATTCTACCAAGCAAGCTACATCATCAGTGAGTAATAAAAGCTGTATTTAAATAAGTGTTAAAATTTTAACAAAAAAAAATCGACTTCAAATTGTAACTCTATTACTGAACAGATTTTGATCAATTAAATGGGATCACACGGGTGACGGGAAGCACCAGCGTCCAAACAAAAAAAGAATCATTGAAATCGGTTCACTCAGTCGAATGTTCTTAGGTAGTAAACATAAAAAAACAGCGTCAGTACCTCCTTTTTTGAAGTCGTTAAAAATACTAACATTTCTACGAAAGTTAAAATAACGTATTGAGAGACCTAAGGTATCAAAACTTCGCCATAATATTTGTAAAAAATTATCGGTTCCCATGAAAGACTGTCACAGTATTTTAAACATCGACGATTGATGAATTTTAGTAAATTCATCAACTGTCGATGTTTAGACGTAATTAATTAATTTTAGTAAATACAAAATAAAATATTGCACACACTTACATCGGTCATCTTCTTTGTCGTGTTCTTTAACGAGTCTTAACTCGCAAATAAATAAGATGCTATCTCGTTACATTTATATACTACACTCGTGTGATATCTTTTGACATGGTATTAATTTTATTTTAAAGATTATCTTAATACCTTTCGGCATTGCCTATGACGTTCATAGCCCCCTTGGCGCAACCTTGTAACTATAGTTATTTTTCACGACTTACTGGCACAGTAAATTAATATAACCCTAATCACTCGGAAAGAGTGTAGCTTCCTATTAGTGAAGGAAATTTTTAAATCGGTTTAATAGATTTTGAAATTTTTTATTTGTAATGTCAGCAGCGAATTTTTAAGTCTGAACTTTCCGAGTTACCATGTTTCGACGAACATCACATTTATAAGCTATTACAAGTCTTTTAAAAATCCCTTCCGCGAATTTTCACAATTTTTTCCCTCCAATGGTTAACTCGTGTCAAGTTAATCCTTTATCCAACTAGATAAATAAAAACAAGCAATTGTTGCGGGAAAAACAAAGGGATAATACCTGATTAAAAGATTTAAAGATCATATAACAGATACCATATCTATTATCTATGACTAGATATGTCATAAAGAATTCGCGTGTCGAGTCTTTTGTTTCGCTAGCTAAAACGCGCGGCATCACCCGTGTTAATTTCGCATAGCGTGATTTTATACAGCCTTCCTCGAATTGACTAGTGATCTTGTTTTTCTATTTTAGCCTACACGGAGAACATTCGTACGGCTAATAAAAGAATGGGTACAGTAAGTCGTCATAAAAGATAAATATATGCCATCTTGGACTTTTTTGTAGATCTACAAAACAGGAAAAACTATGTATTATTTTGTTATATCTCAAAGGGATCGGGCAGCGTTTTCGATGAAAGCTCACAGGTGGCTTTACTTTTTCCAATACTTCCAACAATTATCACATTTTTCAATCAATTTACTCAAAACCTTGACAAATTATATACGTAAACCTTCATCATGACTTTATCTTAAGGTGAAACTCTCATGATAATCCATTCAGTAGTTTTTATGTTTATCATGAACAGACATGCGACGCACGACTGTAGTGATTTTACACAATATTAAGAATATTTTCTATTATTATTAGAGAAACCGATTTGTAGTCTGTCAAAGACTGCTGGGTGTTAAGATGACTGCATAAAATTAATCTTTAGTAAAAAATGTAGTCTACAGTATATAGACATCTTAGTATGTAGATGGAAGTTGATTTACAAACAATATATTTGGTTCGGTTATCAAATTAAAATTCAAATGTATTAAACATTCTATTTTATTCTAAAATACAATAAAGTAAACTATGTACCCATACATAAAAATAGTATCTATTTCACATAATTATATAAAAATTACATTATTCAGTAGCATATTAATTTAAAATTAGCTGAATCGTTCCTAGTTCTTTGAATTTGACAATATCGCGAATATGAGGATAGCTTTCTTATATTGTTACATTTTGTTAGAATAATCAGAATTTATGATAGTAAAAATCAACGATTTGAGAATATTAAAAAATATCATCTTATTAAGTTTTAAACTATAAGAATAGTTTCGTCATAATTTTCCGAACTTTATATCGCTAGAGTCACTGAGAAAATATTATATGTAGTAATGGTATTTTCAATAAAGTACTTTATTCTCTTGGAGGAGGCCTTTGCCGACTGGCAAACAGATCTAGCGATGATAACCAAGGAACAGATATTAGTTTAAGAAGTTTATTTGGTTTAAGTGTATGTGTAGTTTTAGATATAAATTTATTGTAAACATTTAAGACCTGAATAAAAGGCTATATTATTATTATTAATGGCAAATTTCTTGGTCTCTACATTTTGAATTTGTGTATCTTGTAATAAAATAGCCATTTGTACTGACCCAATCTTAGGTTACACCTATAAACGCAACTCCCATGGTAAATGTTCTAAAATACAGTAATTAGTTTTATATAAACTGAGTGTTTCCTAAAATTTTGAACTCATATATTTATAACGGCTAGGATATCTAATAGGTATTAACACTGGAAATGTTATTTAAGTTTATTCATAAGTTAATAATAAAGACATTTTGAAATGAAATATCTTAGGAGCTTCATATGTTAACTATATATCTCTTACTATAAATAAAAAGGTTGTCACTTAGGACTACGATTTTAATGACCGTTTTCACCAATCTAATCTCAGCTTAGGAGATTCCTAAGTTATGTGGTGTCTTCTTTGTTCCCCTTACAACAGTAAGAGATAGGTAATCACTTAGACGTCTCCTAAGCTAAAATTAGGTTGGTGAAAATGGTCATAAGTCTACAATAAACTAGAATTATTTTTTATTTCGACGCTAATAACATATTTCTGCAGCGATGTTGAGTTTTATGAATCTCATTTTTATGAATGACTGAAATTCATAAACATTTTTCATGAAAGTAAATTTTAAACTGATTTTAATCTATTTTTCGTTGATTGAACGATTAAAGTCGTGACTACGAGATGAGAATAATATTGGGTTAGGTTTCGGGTGGTGTAATATGGGACGACGATTTCGGGAGGCGGAACTGCGTACTCCTGAGGAGTCCGCAGCGGGTGATAGCGGTCCTAGCAGCTCGCTGTTACCGGACCGTGTAGTTCAAAGCGGCTTGTGTGCTGGTCGGAACTCCACTCTTAGAGCGAGGCGGAAGTCTTCGGCGCCCTGTGCCGTCTCAAAGTAAAGCTTACGGCAGGCGAGATTGAAGGGTTAGTAAGGTGGCAAGCCAAGAAACATTGGAGAGATGGACTGATCTGGCTGTGCCTAGAGCGGGAGCCCACACAGTTGGGGCGATTCTGGGGTAATGAGACAGGGAATGGGTAAATTGTCAATCAATATATATAATAATCATGTCCTTTCAGATCCTGACCGTATATGTACGCTTGTCATGCGGAACAAGCACTTATTTGTAAACATAGATTACATAAATGATTATTTTTCATCATTATCATCGGATTCAGAGTCCTCTTCACTATCACTCGACCATTCGCCTTCACTGTATTCTCTCTCCTTTTTTTTCTTAACCACCTTAATGTCCTCTATCTCTTTTCCTTCCACGTCTAACTCCAATTCTTTAGTAGGAGACACGTTCCGTAATTCTTTTAACGTGTTGCTAAGATCTATATTAATCGGCTGATCTTCTTCTACATCGGACTCGTGCCGTTTCTTTCTCTTACTCTTTGACGATTGCTTCTTCTCTTTCTTACGCCGGCGTCGCTTCGACCTATTCAAAATAATAATATTATAAAGAGGAAACATATTTTGTTTGTTTGAATTGAATAGGCTCTGGACCAATTTGAAAAATTCTTTCATCATTAAAATCCTACATTGTCCTGGATGAACATAGGCTATATTTTATTGTGATTAATAATATTTATATTGTAAGCGTGGGTGAAACCGCGGCGCAGAGCTAGTTCAAAATAATAATAAAAAATACCTATACTCTCATTTCATCAAAAACTGTATTTTTTTACAAATTACATGACTATGTTTGATGAAATCATTTTCAAAACAATTTTTTTTTTCAAAATCCAAATGAATTTGTAATAATAAATAGTCCAAACTTCGCACCATGCGCAACTTTAAAAATGAATGTAAAGTCGAGGATATTTATTAAATCATTAGTGTATAATCAGCATTGTACATGAAATACTGTATAAGATTTTTAAAAAATTAAAAGTCAGAAAATCCGAAAATAATATGTTACATACCCATCATAATCTGATTCATCTTCATCCGATGATTTGCTGCAAAAGAGAAATCTATTTAGTAATATGTATTGTATTAATTTTGACGACCGATTGGCGCAATTGGTAGTGCTCCTGTTTTCTGCATCGAAAGGTCCCTAATTAATTATTGGGCATTAATTTGTGTGATGAGCACGAATTTTTGCATCCGAGTCTTGGTTGTTTATAAACTTATATATGTATTTATTGTGGTTCCCTCGTTGTTTCTGATTACCATAACACAAGTGCTTCAGCTACTTACTTTGGGATTAGAGCAATGTATGTGAGTTGTCCCAATTATTATTAATTTGTTTTGTGATAAATGTATCATTTTGATCTTTATACCCCGACGCATTTGAATCATACCTCTCTGTGTCCGTTAGTTGTAATTAGAAAAATAAAGCAGAAAGACTCACCTATTCTTTTTTCGTTTTCGCCTATGGCGCTCTTCTTCCTCGTATTCTGAAAAGTGACATTGATATGAGATATGTGTAAAATGTTTTAGAAAAATACTGTTTAGTTTTAAAAATAAAGTTCAGCGGTTAGTCCAGCATTTATAACGCTACAAGTTATCATATGGGGCCATCCATAAATTACGTCACACGTATTTCATGATTTTTGACCCCTCCCCGTCCTTGTCACAGCTGGTCACATTTGTGAGCCTCTCCCTTTTTAGTGTGACGTCACATATTTTGCAAATTTACGTTTTTGACTAATGTTTTTTAATATTTCGTTAATAGTGCAAAGTTCGTGTTTTAACACGTAGATTAGGAAATGTGACGTCACTAAATTTAGGACCCTTCCCACCCCCTTGTCACACTTCGTCGACCCCCTCCCTCTAAACGTGTGACGTAATTTATGGATGGTCCCTAAGCTCAACAATGTGTAAAGTACCATATTTTTCTCGCCTTCTTCTCTTCTCTCTTCTGCGCTTCTTCTCCGCTTCCTCTGCCTTCTTTTTCCTTATCGACTCTAAAGTGTCCACCTGGAAGAAAGTAGTTTGTTTATGTAGACAAACAACACTAGTTTATTTACTTCTTTTTAATTACCCCTTTTATAAGAATGGTGAGGTGGGTGCTGGTAGACCTAATCGTACGTTTCTGGACCAAATCCAGGACGTATTTGTGAAAAGATAGGTCAAAAGTACCGGCGAACATGTATGGTGAATGTAATGAAAGTGGATGAAGCGAAAGCGATATAGGATTTAGGTGCAGGTTTGTGGTTGCTTTTCTCTTAGAAAATAATCAATCATAATCATATAAATCAAAGTTATGAAGACACACGCACTCATATAAAACTGCTGCATCAACGTTTTGAGAATACGTGTGGCCTGCTTTGTTTCCAAGCAATTTCATGACAGTCGAATAAAGTTTATGTGTATTATTTAGACTTCTATTATTATGTCGTTTAGATTTTTATAGGGGCTAATTCCAACACCTAGAAATATAATTAAAATGTACCATAGCACTAGCGAGTGATGTGTTGGGCAAGGCAGCTGCGGCAGGATCAACGCCAACTTTCTTAAGAAATTCTGCAGCGCGACGCCTTCGTTCCACTTGCTTAGATCTATCCGCTTCGGGCTCCATTTCACCTGAAACATAAAAACTTATCTATCATACATTAAATTTCTATGCAGTTGTTTTGTTGTGTAGTGGTTGTGTATTAAGAGAAAATAGGAAAATCATTGGGCAAAGTGTATTTATGTTAAATGTGGTTTCTATTATTTTTTATGGTAAATTGTTAAATTGCTTAAAATATGTATATATTTTTTTATCTCACCTTTCCCATCAGAGAGATCACCAGTCAAATCAATCATATCATCAGAATTGTCTTCCAAAGTTATAATCTCATTATCAACCTTCTCTTTACTATGTTTCCGTTTCTTTCTATTTCTTTTCACTTCTTTCTCTTCCCTGTATCTGGCTTCTTTATCGCTATCTCTTTCTCGTTTATCTCTATCTCTTCGATCTTTTTCCCTAACTTCCCTCTCCCTTCTCTCCTCATCATATCTCTCTCTGTCATCTCTCCGAGATTCTCTATCTCTTTTTCTCTCTTCCTTCTTATGATCTCTACTCTCAGATTTAGATCGCTTCTTCTTTTCTCGTTTCTTAATTTCTTCTATAACTTTAGTCTCTTGCTCTGGAGTTTTTTCTTTAGTTTTCTCTATAACCTGCTCATGTATTAGTGGTAGCGTTTCTGGTACAGTTTCAATTGGTTGTGGTTTTATTTCCATTGGTAGGGTGAAGACCTTTGTTCCAAATTTTTTTATTGGTACATGCTCCATGGTTGAAACCTGAGGCAAATTGTTCACTTGAACACTCTCCATTTTGTATACAACTAGCGGTGGAAAGTTGTTCACTGTCGTTACTTGGGGAATGTTACTTTTTATTTCCTTTGCTTCTAGGTTTTGTGGATCTTTTTCGTCATCTTCAGAGCTCGATTCGTAGGGGAGAGCTGGCTTTGGCAGAATCGGGTCTGGTTCTTTATGTTTCTTTATAGAGAAGGATACAGGTGCTGTAAAAATTCATTAAATCAGTTAGAGAACTGAATAAAAAACCACACACATTAGTTCATCTAAGGGTTATTCAATCCATAAATGAACTAATTATACAAGAAAAAGTCGCGGATATAAACAAAGTAACAAGTAATTTATCAGCAATATTCAAAATTTTCAAAAGAGCACACAGCAAACACACTACATACACTTAAATTTTCAAAATCAAACTACACCCTATTCAAACGAAGACTGAAAGAATGAAAAAACGACTGAATAACTTTACATCTCGCAATTATTTTTGAAGATTAAAGTCGCTTCATTATAAGGTAGGAAAGATGTTAGAAAAAGATTATTAAAAAAAAATATATATTTTTTAAATAAAACTAACCTTTCTGCTTCTTTCTTGGTTTTCCATTGATAACACCTCTTTTATCTTGCATGAGTTTTAAATAGAAGGAGTGATATTCATTGCCGGCCTCTAAGAACGTGAACCGAGGGTCGTTTTTGGCACGTACAATGTCCGCAAACTCGTCGCCGTTTCGCGCCACGTACGCCGCCATCTTGTCGATGACCAAGATGACGTCATCCGGCGGCGTTACTATTGGCTGCTTGCCTTTGCTGTCACTGGACGATGAGTCATCGAATTCTGAAATCAAGTATGTAGGAAACAAATATTATTTCAGAATTCTGTTCACGCAAGCTCTATTTGGGTGTATACAGACGACGGCTGTAGAAATAATTGGAGTTAAAAACCCTAAAAGTTTAATATTTCACTAACTTAATATTGTTTAATGATAAGTTTCGCACTTCTAGCTACTTTTTCTACAATTTCTTAAAAATTTCTCCTTCCAGATTTGTCTGGAAAAGATTGTGTGCTAGCGTTGGGCACTGGTCATCTAAATTTTGTTTTTCTCTTATTTTATTTCTTTATATATAAAATTCTCGTGTCACAATGTTAGTTACCTTACTCCTCCGAAACGGCTTAACTGATTTTTACCAAATTTTATATGCATATTCAGTAGATCTGAGAGTCGGCTACTATCTATTTTTCATACCCCTAAGTGATAAGGGTAGCCCACCCCAAAAATTAATATGGCAAAACAACGTTTGCCGGGTCAGCTAGTTTTAAAATATATCTCTTATTGTACTGTACCTTATGATACAAGGTATTAATAAACTAAAAAGGCTATTATTTTGATATTACTAACATAAATTTAATGTTATTATTTTCCGTGGGAGAGCCACACTGAAGCTTCTGCTGATGGACCGGCTCGTCCGGAGTTATACTTTCGCTGAGTGAGTGAGGATACCGGAGGCCGACCACATTATTCCAAAGGCCGAAAACGCAGCAAAAAACGCGGATCGCGGGTCGGTTGTCCATGGACATCGGTCATATCTTACCTTGCTTGACTTGTCCGCTATTATATAAAAAATAAAATATTTTGTATAGATTTACCTGAGTCCTCACTATCACTATCCGTGTTATAATTCTTCATAAGACTGAGACCCGTTGACTTGATAGGGGCAACAGGTGCCACTTGTTGGACCTGCGCCTGCACCTGCTCCATGTACTGGTGGTAGTAAGCTGCGTACTGCTGGTAAGCGAGCGTCACTGTAAAGAAATATTTTAAACATCTTATGAAATAGTAGTACAAGGTTTTTTAATTATCAACAACTAATATTCTATTCCACTATATTATTAATAGTACCCATATAAGTACGTAAAAAAATGTTTCGGTTGGGTAGAACGTGATCGTGCCATCTTGCTATGATGGGTGATATACACCACTAGACAATACAAGATTTTACTTATTTATTACAATACAATACCTTGATTATTCTGATTGTACATAACAGGAGCCCTTGAGATCTCAGCATTTCTTTGAGGAGGCAAGGGCTCTGTCCCTGGAGGAGCAACCTCCCCAGGAGCCAACTCCGGGGAATATTGCTCGTCTAAGGTGGCTTCACCCCGCATCTTGGATATTAGCATTGTGTAGTCACAATCCGCTGATGGCTTGTACTGAATACTCGGTATTGATGGTGCCTGTGGCAAAATATAAAAAAAATTGATAGAAATTTAAAAAGAAAAATGTGGGAAAAGGTGTGCTGTAACATTTATCCAACCTTTCTTCTGGACAAATACTATTCCTCATTGTTTTTTTCGAATGTGTCAAAGCATGTCTTAAAATGAATAGCAGCTCATTTATATGTAGTAACAGTCATTGTATGAAATTTAAAAATTTGGTCCAGATATTGTTTTAGAATTAAATGTTTAATATGGAACTGTCCGTTAGGTAATCTCTCCAAAATATAGGATATAACCAAAACTCTCTATTTCTTCTTTTTCTGTACTTTTTGTGTGCCGTGTGTACGATACACAAAAAGTGTGTCGCTTGCGCTGTCCCTAACAGATTTTTCCAAAAATTAAGCCAATTAATATTTTTCTTTACTGTGTATTTTTATACAAATAAAAATCAAGTCTGTTGATGTGTAAACAAAGCTAAAGTATCTCACCGATTCAATTATTGCTGAAGCCAGACTGGGATGCAAGTACTCATCATGAGCTTCCTTCTGTTTTTCTGGAAAAATAATCAAAGAAAAATGTTACATTTTGATAAAATCTAAGACCCAAATTCATAGAAAAGTCATTCTAAAGACATATATTTTAAATCCTAAAAATTGGTTGAAAGATATTCTACCAAAGAATGGCCAATCAATTTGACTGCAACTCAAGAAAATGGTTTAATTTTAATGGACCTTCAAAAACCAAAATAAGGTTATCAATACAACAAGTAATTTTTAATGTGTTTGACAACATCACTTTTAAAAATCCCCAACAATGCAGTAAAACTTTTGGTGAAATGATATACTCATAAAGGATAAAATGGTAAGAAAATAAAGAAGCTTTTATCTTTTTTGGGAACACCAAATTTGATAAATAATTTTTTATTTTAAATGTGTTTTAATATGTCCATGTTCTATACTTGTGTGAAAAGGTTTAGTTTCCATACATATTTAATTAAGGTCACTTCCATTATTTCTAAAAAGATATCTCACTCAAACAGATCTCCATAAATTGTAGCTAAGATCCATCTTGATCACATATAAAACAGGTCCATTCAGAGCTATGAAGCCACAAGATACAATTTTACTTGCAACACCCCTTTTGTGTCAAGTTAGTAAAATCAAAATACCTTCAACAACAGTTTCGTGCTTCTTCTCTGGCCACTTTCCAGCTTTACATAAACTAATAAGTGCTGCATAATATGCATTCAGTGTCGAATCTTTATTTAGGAATTTGAACTGTGGATTGTCTCCTTGTTTCGCCTTGATCAAGATTTCCATCTGAGCACCTTGTGATGCAATGAAATTTGCAGTTTTTTCTATTATTGCATTCTGTTTCAGTGATTCTGGCTGCAATGTAACAAATATTTGATTGGATGTGGTTTCTATATTACTTGCAATGTTTTGTGATAGATGGAAGCTTGTCTTTATGTTTTATTGTAATTTTAAAAGTTAAATAAACAATCTTTTGAAAATCGACATCTACAAAAAAAAGCTGCAAAAATGAGGAACATTTACTTAAAAGTAATCTATGTGTTTACACTCACATAAATCATGTCTTTTGGTAGCAACACTTTCAATCCTTCAGGAGGTACAAATGGTTCTTCAATTTCCACTGTCTCGGGTTCAATTGTTGGTTTCTGTTGAGCTTCATAGTTGAATCCCACCTGTCCATAGCCAGCTGCATGCAGACGTTTCAATTCCTCTTCTGTAAACAGAAAACACAAATTTATACAACATTTTAGTTGTATTACTGAGCACCTAATTTAAGTATATTTAAGAATTGTAGAAATGAGTTTCATAATGAAATAAATAAATTTTGAAGTAAATCCTTGAAAAATATTATAAAATCAAAACCTTTGTACATTTCCTCTTCATCTTCATCAGTGTGTAGTGCCCTATATCGTTCTTCATCACAAAGTTGTTCTACATCAAGCTCAGCCCGGGTGAGCTCAACACGCCAGTCATATCCCCCAGGAGGAGCCTCAAGCTGGGTCAGGTCATGTAGGGCTCCACGTGCATCATACCTGTCAATATAAACGTAATGAGACCACACTATAAATATTATTGGGAATCCTAGCCTATCTAAAACATTTACATATATGTACTAGTATTGCATCATTTTTTTTATCATCTCATAACAACTGATATTAAGTATTAACATCTTAAATAAGAAAAATTAAGACCATTTTTATCTTCAATGTCATACACAATGTGATTTAACAATTATAGAATACAAATGCATTTGGTTTCTTTTGATGTAGTTTGGTCCAAAGATTTAATTTATAATTTTAACAACAACTGGCATTAATATAGTTAAGGAGTTACTATATGATTACTTACAGTAATAAATTTCACTTATTTCTATTAGGGTAATTCATAATAGAACACGCATAACTTTTTAATTTTTGTGCAGAATACATATGCAATGAACCTTTCAGTGTATACATACCACAAAGGGAAGTCACCATAACTATTGCGAAGCCGACACCGACTGAGTAGCCTCGTCTTGAAATCAACGCCATCACTTCTAATCTTTTCTGCGAAATACTTATGGTCTTCGAAAAATTTAATATTGTTCTGATAATTAATACTTTATTACTCTTTAGTGCACAATTAGCGGTCTTATAGAAAAAAACGTATCGAACCTGTCGATTTTCAAAGATTCATCCCCCATCCATGGTATGAGATGTTTTCCTTGATCAATATGCAGGGCTTTTTCATCGTCTCTGAACAATTTGCACGAATATCCAAACACGAAAAGCTCTTCTTTCTTCTCCTTGAAATCACTTCTTCGAAGAATACCGCTTTCACTACCAGTCCATTTCAGAGACATAACTAATTAAATTCTAATAATTAAAATAAAAAGAACCTAACTACAACGGGCAAACCAAATGCAACTCCACAAATCACAATCCACATTTTCTTTTAGCGATGAGCGACTCGAGTTATCTAACTCGGGTAACCCGATCAGACCGTAAACGAGTCAACCCGAGTCAAAATATATGCAAACCGGACTGACCAGAAGAGTGCGCACGGCGGGCGGACGGTGCGGCCTGCGGCGAACGGCCCCAGTCAATATTTGCAAACCGGGCTGACCCGAAGAGTGCCCGCCACGCGCATGGTTCAAGAAGTTTGTAACTTTGTTTGAACTTACAATGTTGATCTTTTGTAGTTATTGAACTTAAGACTGAAATCCAGTAATTACTGCCATTATACATAGTCATATAATTACCTACTTACCAAGAAAGTATTATTTAATTTAAGACAGATTTTTAATTTATTGATATTTTAACTTTAGGTTTCAATCAACTCTGAAATAGACTTAATATACGGTATGTACACACGGCAACACATCAAGCTATGTAAAACCAGTATAAACTGAACGTTGAATGTGTGGAAAGATTATACAAAGCGAGACCATGATAAACTGGTTTTGTATATCTTGATGTGTAGCCGTGTGTACCTACGGTCTATTAAGTCTATTTCAAAGTTGATTAGGTTGTATTACAGTTATTTTTATATAGTTAGGTACCTAAAAGGTATTTTTATAACTTTAGACTGGTACTCATTCAAAAATAAGTGCCAATACTTAGATTTTGATTAGCTTTTTATGTAGGTGTTAATTGATAGATAAATGACTTATGACTCTATACTAAGCGGTTCGGTGTTTAATTTAATGAATAAAGTGCCATTAGATTTATTTTAGTTTCTTATTATTTACTTCTAGAGGAAAATTTTTTGTTACTATTCTTTTGTGTTACATAAGTAGTTTGCTTTGTAATGATTATTTTTATACACATTTTTAATAACAATAAATGTCTGATTTTTGAACGTATAGGTTCTTTCCGACTACGCTATACTTGCTATACTATATTTACTATAGACCGGATGCCATGTTTACTATATAGCATGGCGTTCACACTACGCTATACGGCTATAATATATAGCAAGCTCAGTTGTCGCTACTTGCTTGTTTCGCTTACGCGACGGCCGGAGGTGAAGGAGGAGGAGCGCGCGATATAGCACAGCTAAACAAGCCCTTATTATACATAATATAGTATAGCACAGTGTGAACGTGTCTATACTAAATGTATGGTGCGCGATATTGTTATAGCGTAGTCTAAAAGCCACCTAAGGCAGACTGTATCGAGTCAACTCGAATAACAACCCGAGTTGGTAACCGAGTCAAGCTACCAAAACCACCAAAAAGCCGACTCGGCCCATCGCTATTTTCTTTTCTGTTTGACTAAAATGACAGTTGACTTATAATTTTTGCATAGACTTTGGCATAGATCTAAGCAAGGTTCTATAGCTTACCAGAGATTATATGTATTAGTAAATTATTATATCATTACGTCATGAACTTACCTACCTCATTATTATTTTTGACATAGAATCTATTCCCGACTGTAAAAACAATAAATAATTATTAAAACGTAAACAATAAATAATTATCTCAGCATAGACCTACTATTTTTATGTATGTAAAAGCTCAACCTGGAACTTGTTGAGGTCTTATTTTTATTATTTATTAGATATGCCTACGAAGAGGCGACTATATTCTGTATCTGCCCTGATTCAAAACAACGCATGCCATATTACGATCTCGTAAGCACGTTAATTTGGAAATAAAATTAGCCTAAATTACTTTTTTTATGATCTTAAATGAAAAGGAAAATCTTCTAAAATTTTTTAAAAATAAGTCGAAACAAAAATACGAACTGACAGACAGAGATCTTAAAAATTATAGCTTTGTTTAAATACAGTCTATAGTTAAAAACTTCCAATAGGACACAATTTTGTGTTCGGCACTCCACTGCAGAAAATATGAAAAGATGTAACTCGTAAAATTTATATGTTGGTGTTTGGTAATGATTTTATTATAATACTTATAAAAATGTTTTTAAATCATACTGCTGGCTGTTTGCAAAAAAAAACTATGCAAAAAGTAAGATGATATTAAATGGCAACTTAATATAACCCTAACAATATGAAATGTCCATTGATCGATGTAAAACCATTTGCCAACAGTAAGTGATTAATTTTTCCGTATTGTAGGGTCTCAAAAAGCATATGGCGGACGTTTTATTTTGCATTGAAACCTGATAAATTCTTTTAGATAAAATATGATCAGATTGTGACCGCTAAAGTGTATTTGTTATATTTAGATGATAATCGTTAGTTTTTAATGTGTAAATAAGTTTATTATACTTGAAGTTCTGTACATAATATTTTTGTTCGTGGACGTTTTTTCCGTATTGTATTGTGAAAAACGAAGTCTGTGATATAAACAATACTTAGGTGATAGAATAATTTTTCTCTATACTTTTGTAAATATTTTAGAATTATAGTAGAGTTAATATATTGAGCGAAGACTGAGTTTTTTGTGCGAGATTGGGAGCTATGTCAGCTGTGAGTTTGTTGTCTACACATAAGGAGAAACCAACGGACGACAGCCAAAAAGATAGAGTTAATCATTCAGGTAAATAGTTTCTCCTTATTTTAAATTGAACTCTGTTTAACCCCAAGAGGTAATATGTTAACACTTTCTAGTTCAGGCGTCATAGAATATTTTATAAGTGTCCAATTAGTTCTTTCTAGTACCAACTACAATTTTTGACAAATATTCAGGTCAAATAACCTTGCCAATTTATTAGATTTTATGATATGGCTTTTTTCCTCTAAACAATATATCTACATTTGGCATATAAGTCTTAAATGTCAACACAGAGAATTTTCTATTATAATTAATAGGTAAATTACATGCTGGTCTTTTTTACTTAAAAATATCTAGAAAGCTTAAAATTATATCTTTTATCATGAAACATTTTAGATCTTTAAGGTAAAATATCTTTACCTAATTTAACTGTTATAAAAACTGCTTAAATAAAAATGTAAACCAAAATCTTATATAATAAATAAAGAAAAGAAGGTTTCCTCTTTATTCATTAACAAAACACTCAAATACTAAGCACACATACTAGTACATAAACTAAGAAACTAAATTAATTATCTGTGTACCCAACTTATAGGGACTAAGTAAGTAAAAGTTTATTATTGTGACGACTTACAGGAAAACATGTGATTTTATGTCAAGTATTAATAACATTTCAGGATTGCATTTAAACCTCACAAAAAATAAGACTGCAAATTTCAGTTATCCAATTAATTTTGTTGCTTTCCATTTTCTTTAACCATTCTAACTTTCACTTCAGGTTTCAGGTTTTGTAAAAAGTAACTATTGTAATGTTTTCTTTATATAAGTTTTATATTGTCTAGCTCTTACAGAATTGCTTATTACATTATGCATAAACCAAACAAAAAAGTAAAACATATATTGCAAGTTATGATCTTATACAAATTAAAATTAATAACAAACAATGAAGGTACTTTTGGCAGCTTACAAAACAATGAGTGAAATACATCTAAGTTTTATTGAGCTCTCGATAGGCAAGTAGGCTAGGACCCTGTGCATTATTGCATATCAGATAAATGAGCTGAGAAAATGGGTTCAAAATATTTTGTATGGAAAAAAAATTTATGAATGAAAATAGAAACTAAAACTATAGATCTTTAAAAAAATATTCTATCACAGTTTGTTTTAAAAGCCTGTTTTATAGCATCAAATAATTGTTTGGATTGGATAATGTGGTGGGTACAAGTAAATTTTAAGAGAGAAAGATTTGAAATTAAATTTACCGATTTAATTTTAGATAACCAATTTACTGTCAACTAAGCAACTTATGGGTCTGATTTCCTAATTCTTCTTTTTCGCGGTAGTAGGTTTGTTGTACTTCTAAATTACAGCATATCTTTATAAAGATCAGTGATGATCAGTGAATTCTATCAAATATATTCTTTTCATTCAGAATGTCATACCCTCTTAAACTGTATTATATTGAGTAATCTAATGAGGTGATTAAAGTATTGCTTATAGTCTTTTAATAATATCCTTAAAAAGAAAAGCTAGGTAACAAAAGGTAGGTTATATACCTAGTTTTTAAATAAATACCTAATTGATATCATTAAAAAGTCATGTTTAATTATTTCATTTTAAATTAGATTTCCTTTTGTGATAAGTGCAGAAGATCAAGAACAAAATGAAAGAGAGATGTAGAATAAATAGCTACATTATCATTATTATTTGTGCTAAGGTATATTTTTTCCACTTTATACTTAAATATGAAACAACATAATGAAACATCGGAAAAGAATACAGCTTATAACAGCTTAGCTGTAATAGTATTTTGATAATCTTTATCTATCGCGAATATTAATATCCTTACTGTACAACTTATTGCAATATTTTGTGTATTCATTTGTCTCTACATGAATATTACTAGGTATATATATGTTGTGGAGCTTAAGTGTGAAAGTGTTTTAAAACACATTTTCTCATTTTTATTATTTATTTTTATTCTTTTGAATATCTTTAGTAAGTTTTGCTCTATGGACTATAAAAAATATGTGCTATATAACTTGGAAAGAACCTAGTTTCTTATCATTGTTTTTTTTTATTAAGTATCGTTTAGAATTTAGATCATTCAATCCAAATTCAAACTTTCTAAACTACAATTTCAATGGTTCCTTTATATCTGAATAATAAAAATGTAGGGTTGAATTCAAGTCAAAAGACATTTGCTTTTTTCTTTTGTACAAATTATTTATCATACAAGCTGTATAAAATGGCTTTAACAGTTGACCTAAATTTACCCCATACAGTTTATAGAAAGTCTTTAAATACAAAATTGTAGAGTAAATTCGATGGTGTAGAACTGTGGACTATAGAATAGTCAACAGCTAAATGTACTTGATACTTTGTTAAGGGATTAATCCCCTTCTGTGATTGTAGGGTGCAAGCGAATGAAGGTCAAGGGTACTCTCCCCTAGTGATACATAACAATATATGCATGCTTTAAGCACTGTGATAACATTAATGCAGTCAGTAAAGCGAGACATAGAGAAATGTTTGTTAAAAAGACAATTATTGTAGGCAGTTTCTTCTCAAATTATGCTATTGCATATTTAGGCCATAATACTTAATATAATACTAAATATAAAACCATGAAAATCTAACATTACCTAGGGTGAAGATTAATATATACCTACTGACTGATATTTAGATAAAATTTGAAATAAAATAATTACTAGTTAAGTAGAGATACAGCGACGCGAGAGCAAGAGATCCATAATAATGATTATCTATTCGAAATTTTAAAAATTTATAACTAGAGACAAAAAGTAACTTCGCCTCCAACGACTGTTGCAAATTTTAGTGTCGACAGTTGTGCCGGCTACACGCGTAACGATATATTCTAGCGATTTCAGACTGCATATAAATCGTAAATCGAACGTTCCTAGTGTCTCCACACTCCCCCGATATCGGCGTCAATTTTACGCAAAAAAACATGTAATTCATCATGGAAAATGATGACGCACTTGCGATATTAGGCCTGGTTATGTGTTTAATCAAATGAGCGATCGCCATCTATACGCGACGGTAAAACTGTGCAAACGCAATCGACAACGATTTTTCATACACACGATCGATAAATCTGTGCTAATCGATAAATCGCTACGTTGTATCGCTGAATGTGTTGCCGACATTATACGTTTTAAGCTAAGATTAATATTTAATGAGAATTAAAAAGTTATGAGGGTGATTTGAAATACTTTGTGTATTCGCGTATTTATCAGTTACTTTTTTAGAATATGTAGGTAGTTTGAAATCGTATGACAGCGTCGGTCGCCATTTTGATATTCAGTCTATAATAAGGCGTCTTGCTTGCGCGTGTACGAATTTTCTAAAAGTTAAAAGTGTTTGTTGAATCTCACAGTAACATAACGTTAACTTGATTTAGAGCCGTTCGTGTGATCGCGCGTGAGCCTATAGCGTATTACGTAGTTTATAGTTTAGTGTTCCGTAGTATACTGTTAGCTTTATTTAGTTAATTTTATCATGATGGAGATAAAGAACCCAGTTTTTCATGCGGCTAGTAAAGGCCGGCCTCGTAGGAAGAGAGAGAACAGCACGCGAAGGAAGCGTAGCCACTCGGCCAAGCGCCGCTCTAACAAATCGTATCATAAGAATAATGTCCAATCGCCAGTGAGATGTGCGGTACATGTTTTTCTTCTGCGCTATCAAAGTGCATTGAGAAAGGTGCCAACTCATTTGCCACCGAAGATTCACGCCGGGCCTCCTTCAAAGAGAGTTAAAAGAGTATCTTGGTGTAAGTTTTATTCTTGAATCTATTTGCTTAGCCCGTGGCAATCTAAAAAATCAAAATGGCGTCCAGAGGATTTTTCCATTGTTCTCTGGTCTTTGTTTTTAGTTCGACTTTTATTATGATTTAACAAATTGGTAATGTTGGAAATCTTTCCATATCGCTTTTACATATTTTATTTATAACGATTTATTTATTTAAACGATGCTAGTTTTTTAAAAATTGTTTATCCGTTAGACAGTAGATGGAGCTATTGTTCCCAATCCGCAAGAACAATGCTTGAATCTTCCAGGTAGAAACAAAGTCCTATTACATAGTATAACTACCATGTTTCTTGATACTTTGAATTTATTTTGATAAGAAGAAAGTGACAAATTCTATAATTCCTTTTTCTTATATTTTATTTCCTAAAGGTTTGCAATTTTTTATACAAGTTGTGGTGTTAAAAAAAGTTTCTTTTAAAAGCTATATTAAGTTCATGTATATTGAAATAGGAAAACAAACACAAAGTTGGAATCACAATTGTCACATTATCACACTTAACGAAATATTCCTTGGGGCTTTGAATCAACAAAAAAATATTAGTATTATACAACGATGTGACAACTTTTGATGGCGGACCCTGAATTATTTCTTATGGTTTTAATGAATAATGTAATTACAGGTCATGACGAGAATACGCTGTCAGGAGGCAATGGCGACCCGGCGGTGCTGGCTATGGGCCCAGTGCGGAAGCCGCTGAAGTATACGCGCGATGAGCTGATGCGTATTCGCAACTCGCCGCTCGTTAAGTGTGGCCTTGAGAACGCGTTCGCCGGGAATGAAGTTATGGCGCTGTGAGTATATTATTTATACCAAAATTAATTAATCATGTTAGTCTGCTTAGTTAGTTTATGCCGCTGAACTTCTCCATTTTGGTCAATTTTTGGGTTTTTCATTTTGACACTGGTAGGTACTTTATCCAATAATACTGTGCCAAACTCATGGTTCAGATGTATCATATAACCACTTACTTATAATCTTTGCTTAAATTTAATGTGCCAGGTCTGGGGCTTTTTTACTAACGTGAGATTTTACTGTTGCAAAACTATAGGTATTAAACGCTTATAAAGTAAATAATCTATCTAACATTAAATTGCAGAGTGTTAAAGAAACGACCCGATTCACCTCATGAGGACGACAAGGGGGCGAAAGGTGACGCACCCAACGAAAATCATAAGGTAATTAGTTATAGTTTAAAAACTATAAAGTATGACATACTGTGTAATATAATTTTTTTACAATAAATTTATCAATGTAATTAAACACAAATAGGACCACCCAATGAATATGGTACAGTAGGGCGGTAACGGTAACTTAACTGTTTTAAAACTTTATTTTTTTAGGGCATCTTTGGTCGCGAGCGTGATCGAGAGCGGCGCTCAGCCGATCCCCGTGAGCGGGTGCGTAAGGAGAGCGAGAGCGGTGGGGGGATAGTATTGTCCCCCCAGCGGAGGTTGTTCACGTCCGGCTGTGGAGCACCGGGGGCACCGACTGCTCAACCGCCCCCTCAATTGGCCAGGACCCGACCAGAGTCGCCATTGTCTGCTACCGCACCCCAAACTGTGCAGAAGACTGAGCAGGGTGAGATTATAGAATCATATATATTATATTTTTCTAATCTTATATAATATTTTTAATTGGCTTTATAATTAAAATGATTAATATGGGACAACACAGCATCGACATAGCAATAATATGTTTGGCTGTGTTTAGTTATATCTGTGGGCTAGAGGTATAGGTTTGTATCATCAACAAAGCAATACAAACATCCAATCTAATAAAAATCAGCCAAGGCTCGCTCGCTCTATCAAATAAAGAAAGTTAAACACACAATTGTTGTACGACCTTCACATTTCTTGCTATGGCCTAAGAAACATGGCTTTTAATATAAAAGTCATCAAATTGTTTGTCGAAAATTAATTTAAATCAATTGCTTAATTGAAAGGCCTATATGAATTGGCAGTTGCAGGTGACTCGTATTATAAGTTTCAATACGATGTTGTATGAGATTGCCTACATTTTAATAAATTTTAATAATATAACTGAATCTTTATTAAGAGCATATACAACGTTGCCCGTGTTGTTAATAGTTTTCATACAAATGAATGTACATAATCGCTGTACGATATCATAGAAATAATTAACGCATACGCTGCCGCAAAATGCGTCACAAACTACCTAGATTTGGCAACAATGTGCCAATATGTGGATGAAATTATAATTTGTTTTAATGATGTGATCATTCACATAGTAGACTTCATAAATAGTAAGGTATAATTAATTTTTTTTACTAACATATTTATTGTCAGTTATTTTATTATTAGTTTTATTGTACTTCTGTTTAGCAAATGTTATTATGTATTTATGTCGCATGTTGTAGCCCATAGGTGCTTTATACACTTACTTATATTTCATTATTTTATTTCTCTTCATTTGTATCAATGCAGCGAGGCGTTGGCGAATTTCTTCATGAATAAATAAGTAACAATATTGGTTCCTAATTTTCTATAGCTGGTCGTCGCATCGGCTCGGGGCGTATTATGGTCCGCGACGTACCAACAAGTGGTTGGGAGGAGAACGAATATCGGCCAACGGCGGAGATATATCGCCCGCCTGGCGCTTTGCGTGAGCGTGAGCGTGAGCGCGACCGTGACCGTGATCGTGAACGTGACCGTGACCGGGAACGTGACGATCGCCGTGATGAGCGGAGATCTAATGGAGACAGGTACAATCCACGATTTAGCATTAAATTCATAATTGCGATTAGGTTCTTCATTGCAAAGTATGTTTCGAACGGCAAAGAATTCTTATTTTTTCATATCTTCAACTAGATACCACCATCATGGTGACAATTTTTTTTTAATAGTTCACTTAATAATAATTACATTTAATGCATGTTATATAGAAAATCCTGTGTTCGATCCTCGGGAAATAAATACGATTTATTTAAAAGGAATAACAAGCTGAGGCATGTGTGAAAAAAGTTCCTTCTGATTATAATATTGTAACATCGAATAAAACTATTTTTTTATGCAGGTTTGAGCGGCGTTCGTTTGGAAGGGATTCCTTCTCATCTGATATGAAACGCGAAAGGGATGACAGGTTTAATAACGACAAACATAGAGAAAGGTATATTTTAACATAAAAGGTTCTATATAAGTCATCGCTCGGTTTAGTACTATGACTCAGTGCGCACGTTTGTAATTGCTCAACTATATTTTAAATACTGTATACAATATAGTCACTCGGGAAGAGTCCAGCTGCCGATGAAATAATTTTTTAAACTTAGAAGTTTTTCATTCATTTTTGACTTATTACAAACAAACGAAAAATCTTTAACGTGATATAGAATTAAGATTAACATCAGCATACTAATAAAATTAAGAGGTTTGAAATCAGAATCATTTGCAGGGATGACAACCGAAGGTCAGGTGGTGGAAGGTACAGACGATATGACAAAGAAGAGGAACCCGAATGGTATGTTTCAATATCAAAATATTTACATGATCAAATAGACAAAAAACTTTTTTAAAAGATTTGCAAATATCACAGGGTTTTAGCTGTTAAATTTTAATGAATTGATTGTCATTAAATAGGAAGTTTATACAAGAAATTCTAAAAAAATAAATAAAGTTTACTCAAAATGTCATTTTCTAAGTCACAGATGGATGCTAAAAGATAATTTGAAAATTTAATAATGCATTCTATTATCTGCACGCGTTCTAGAACATATAAGGATAAAGTTCACAAATGATCATTTAAATGAAACTCAAATATTTAAAAAAATGAGTTGATTTTTTGAATGGCCAAGACCCTGGGTGACTGAATTATTTTTTGTTATATCTAAAACTAATTAATACATTAAAGAACTGATGATAAATTATCTAAGATGGAATTTTATATGCAGGTTCAGCGGTGGGCCGACATCTCAATTGGAGACGATTGAATTGCGAGGATTCGATGAGCCTGTTAAGAAGACCAATGTCAAAGAAAAGGATAGTGAGGTTAGATTTATTTTAACATTGTTATTCGCGTCATTCTTTAGCCTAAGATCAATTCAATCATACTAAAATACCACTATCACTATGATTGTGGTGTTTGGGGAAGGCCGGTTAGCGCAATGGGTAGTGCTGCCTTATGCGCTAAATGCCTGGGTTTGAATCCCGGTGGGTGCATTTATGATGAGCACGAATGTTTGTTTCCGAATCATGGTTTTTTATAAACTTATATGTGTATTTTGTGGTACCCTCGTTGTTAATGATTACCATAACACAAGTGCTTCAGCTACTTTGGGATCAGAGCAATGTATGTGAGTTGTCCCAATTAATATGATTACTGTATTTTATGTTGCTGATTGGAGGGAAAAGTGGGGAACGCTGCAGTTCATGTATTATGTATTGACATTATGACCGCCTCCTTGGTCTAGTGGTAAGCGCGTAAGCGTTACAACCGAGAGGTCCTGGGTTCGATTCCCGGCGGAGATAAAAAAAAACTCGGTCTGGCAGGACATAGAAGGCTGATCACCTACTTGCTCCTAAAAAAAAAATCGATCAGTGAAACAGATGTGAAATGCATCTGCCCCATACCCCACTAGGGGACACGGGACTTCACTTCACTGCAGTTCATACATCATACCAAAAGAGTGTGCGAACAAATATTGAGTTGAAGATATGTGAAGTTTATTATTATTACAGAAGCGGAATAACAATAATGGATCTCAGTCGCCGGTCGAGAAATGGAGAAAAGAAACGACTTCCCCCACTCAGACGGACACGTCGAATACAACTAGTGTAAGTTTTAATACTTTTGTCTTTCTAATAGAAAATTAATATCTTTATTTACAGTGGAGTCATTTTAATAGGTAACATTTGACGTCTGTCAGTTTTATCTTCATAGTGAGGTGACCTGCTTAAAAACATCAATTAAAGTGAATGAATTGATACGGACTTGAAACATATGTGAATTTTAAAAAATCATCAGGCGAATCCCTGTCGCATTATTATTTTTTCATTCGTATAAGGAATAATAAATATAATTATGTTTTATTATAATCACAACGTGGTTATTAATTTATGGTGATATTTCTTCACAAGTAATCATTGCATTCGATTCTACTTATCAGCTTTCGATTTCTAGAGTAATATCCTTAGTGTTTAAAAAGAAGGGTTAACTGACGCAACATTGTAACGACGTTCAGTTCTTTAGATCAGAAATTGTTTATTAAGTTTAGAATGGTTTATTAGTGAAAGCAAATCGTAAAATTACTCGTATCTATCGTACTAATTTATTGTAAAAAAAAGCGAACGCCGACTTTTTTGATGTATGTATATTGTATTTATTTGATAATTATCAATTTTTTTTACTAGGATAAGGATTCTGGTGTGGAGTCCAAGCCCGAGGAGCCATCCGTCAATAACGAGCCTGAATTCAATTTGGACGAGTTTCTTCAATTCGACAAAATACCTGATGTTCTTACTGTTAGTATTATTTTTAATTACTAGCTCAGCCCAGTGATTTCCCCACTGGGTTATCACCCATTATAGAAACATCATAATCATAAACGAAAATCGAAGGAAATATTTTTATTTTAATATAAACCAATTAATAATTAAATTAACCAAACGCCAATATTTTTCATTACTTCATGGTGTTACAAATTTATAAATAACTATGAACTACTTACGGTAATAATTGTTTTATGATGTTTTTTTAAATATTTTTTTATTTCAAACAATATTTGTCATATAGTTTGTTGCTTATTCACAATTTGCATAATTGAGTTTTCCACACTTAATATGTACATACTTTGTTATTTTTTTTGTTATTTAATGTGTTTTTTTGGTTATTAAAATGTGTTTTTTTTTTGTTGTCTTTGCAGAATGGTACAAGCGAGACTGAAGAAAGTAAATTCAGTCGCTGGTTCCGTAGAGAGAGTCCGACAAATGATTCGAAGCACTATGAACGACTTATGCATACCATGGTTGATGGTGAGTTAAGGATTGATAATATGTCTATACAAATGGTTAATTTCATTATCTGTCGAGTGGTTTTGTTTCAATATTCAACATATCTCCTCCGATTAATACATCGTAAGAAACTATGTCTGTTACATTATGCCAGATATGTTCGTCAAGTTAGAAGACTGTCTCGTAAATGAAGGAACAAATCTTCATAAATTTTAGCTAAGATATGTCTCGATCAGGTGAGCTTTCAAGAAAACGCGTCGAAATCGGTCTGTCCGTTTGACTTATAAACCTCTTTTTTTTTTGTCGCGAGTTTAAGTGAATAATAGCGAAATATATTAACTAAATTGAAACAACGTGCTTTTTGAAAATGTTAATTACTAACTGACCCGGCGAACTTTGTACCGCCAATAAAAGAGAATGGGTATAGTAAGCTATTTTGGAATGGTGCATATATGCCACCAACTTTTTAGTACATCTATAAAGAGGAATATTCCGTTATGCATTGTTTTGTTATGTCTCAAAGGAATTAGGCAGCGTCTTCGATGAAAGCTCCCAGATACGGTTGTCCTGTCTTAACTATGTATATTGAATTCCAATTGGCATAATAATTTAAAACACCAAACGGAATGTGTAAAAAGAAATGAGAAATTATGACAGTTAAACATTTATACAACTGACAGTTATGTCTAACGCTATAAGATTACATTAGAAAAGTTTATATTGTCAAACGCACTAAGAAGGTGACATCAGAAAACATGATAGCGTCGTTAAGTTTTCTTAAATTTTCTAATGTTCCGCGCAACTTTCTTAATTATTTATTTCGTAAGAACCTTCTTCAGATAATAATTACAACAAAAAAAGAATTATCCAATTTGGTGCTGTCGTTCGGTAGTTATACGAAATGTATGAAATTTCGGTGATTCACTTTTATTTATATAGATTTTTAATTATTTCATCTAGATCTAGATAAATCGACGAAAATGGATCCGCCTACAAGCACGGCGAACATAAGCGGAGTTCCTATGGGCGGGGTGATGAACGGAGTGACGGCTATGAACAATCTGCCCATGGGCGGGTTTATGGAGCAGCCATTTAATCCACCCACCAGCACGCCATCTTTGCTGGATCTGTTGAGGGCGAATCCATACCATGATGAGAGGCCGGGTAAAGAAAAATACACAATACAAAATTCATAAATCGATTTGTATTACATAGAGAAACATATTTTTTTAAATTTGAACATACAGAACAAATTCTGAACCATAAATTCTTTATAATCTCAACATAGAACTGAAATTGGAGTTAAAAACACGGACTTATGAATTGATAAACATATTTAATTATCAATTAATCATTAATTCGCTCCTTTTTAAAGTGTATCCATAATTTTACAGAACCGAACAACGTAAGCGGAAAGATCCACAGTCTGGAAGAGCTGGAAGCTCGGCTGCGACCTTCGCCAGCTGCGCACGCGCAGGCACCCGCCGACCGGGACTTGTCTGCATTTAAACGACTCGTGAGTATACAAGAGTGGAGATATCGTTACAGCAACGTTACGCAATCGCTTATTTATTTATTTTGTATTTATGTAACACCGCCTCCTTGGTCTAGTGTTAAATAGAGAGGTCCCGGTTTCGATTCCCGGTGGAGATAGAAAAATAAAAACTCGGTCTGGCAGGGCATAGAAGGCTTATCGCCTACTTGCACACACAGATGTGAAATGCATCTGCCCCATACTCCACTACGGGACTTCACTTAACTTCATTTATGTGAAAAACTTATGTAACAAAAAAAATATATACTTTTTATGATGTTATTTCTTGATAATAGTGTTCGTAAGCCATGTATGATCATTTTTTCTTCCAATTCAAACAATTTACTTGTTCGATGATCTATTTGCTTGTAAATAAAGTTATTTGTGAAAGAAATGCCAAAATGTGTCATGTTCCACATGTCTAAGATTATTGCATAACAGTTTGTGGTGATAGGCCACATCTACGGCACCTCGCTTAACAATATTTCTTTACGAAATCAAAATGATCAGAGTCAGAAGTTAATTATATAGGATACACATATACGAGATTTTTTTTTTTTATTCACTACTGTGTTATTAATTGAATCCCAAATTAACAAATAAACCACTCCACCACATCTGCAGTTCATAGCCCACCCGTCGTCACACCCATAAATGTATACATCAGAATCCCCAATATAAATGTCACCATCTTTTAAATTAAACAGTTGTTTTACACACTTGATCTAGTAGTTTCATTTTAAAAAGCTCTCGAAACCTCCCAGCAACTACCACAAGTTTCCGTTTTACTACATCATTAGAATTCTCGGCTCTAAATTTTAGAGCGTGAATAAATTGGGTGTCTAAGGCGCTCTGGACAATTAAAACTCCATTGACTATTTCTTCCAATATCTTTCTTGTACATACTACTAGTGGACCCCGCGAATTTCGTATCGCGTCAAAGTTCCGAATAATAAAGTGTCACCTATAACGTCATTCCATAGAAAATGTAGGAGGAAAATGTTTTTATTTTATTTTATTTTTTCGAAAATTTTCCAAATTTTTCTCTCCGTAAGAACCATCCTTGTACTTCAAGGAATATTATGAAAAAAGAATTGGCCAAATTGGTCCAGGCGTTGTTGAGTTATGCGCTTACCAACACATTTTGCGATTCATTTTTATATTATAGATATGTTTTATATTGTTGCATTGTTTCCAGCTTGCACAAGTATCTGGTGGTCACGCGGTGCCGGCGGATCGGGCGCGTGCACCGCTCCCAGCGCACCCCCAGCAGCAACCGCAACCCATGAGTCTGATGCAGGTATATAAATAAATATTGAAAAATATTTTGTGTTTAACTTCGACAAATAGACATTTTCTTACTTTATTAGTCCTAAGACCCCTGGTTGGGGCAGAGGGCGTCCACAGTACGTCTCCATTCCGCTCGGTCTTGAGCTACGCGCTTTACTTCGCTCCATGTCATGCCAACTGCCGTCGCCTCCGCGGTGATCGTCCGCCGCCAGGATTGCTTAGGGCGGCCACGTTTTCGCTTTCCTTTAGGGTTCCAGTCTAAGGCTTGCCTCGGTATATGTTGAGAATCTCTTCGTAGCGTGTGACCTATCCAGTTCCACTTGCGACGCTTGATCTGATGGTCGATTGGAGTCTCTCAGGTCATTTTCTTACTTACTAGAGTTAAAATGTGTTGATTAGTAAGAATGAATGTATGTACAGATGTTAAACAAAAGTATGGAAAAGCAGCAACAACAGCAACATCAGCAACAGCAACATCAGCAACAGCAGCATCAACAGCAACAGCAGCAAAAAGTGCAACAGCAGCCGCATATCCCACCGGAGCTCCTATACAAGCTCCTTCAAGTACAGGTAAGTTTAAAGTAGGCAATGCTGTTTGTTAGTCACCTTAAAATTGACTTTTTCCGTTTTTATTTTTTCAAAAATCGCCAATAACCACAAAGTTTAGATGAAGAGTTTTAAAGTGGTAATTTTTAGTCATTAACATTTATTTACACATTATATGTTGCTCGAGAAAAGCTGGGCTAATTAAGCAATTCTTTTTTTGCTGGAGTTTCTGGGTTTGAATCTGGAGTAAAAAATTAATGTTTTCCTGAAAATTAAAGGATCAGTGAAACAGACACGGAAAATTGTCTGTCCCACGCTTCCCACAGGGGTCAGAGGATTTGACATTATACCGGAAATACGTAGAAAAGACAGACTTTTTATTATTATTTATTAATACACTAGCAGCTCTAGAGCTGATGCGTGTATATCTTGCACTTGGTTTTCACTGCATTTGCAAATTTCGTTGCATTGCAATGTTTGTCAAGTCTATTTTTAAAACTGTTCACCGATGGTGCTCTTATTACGGTATCGGGGAGAGCATTCCAAGAATTCACTACGCGATTTGGCAAAAAGTGTGTTTAGATAACTTAGAATATTTTTTTCCAGCGGCAGCAAGCACCGAGTAGCGAAGTGGGTCCGGTTGGTCTTTCCAACGCTGACAGAGAACTACTTCAACGGCCTGAGGCTCAGGCTATCATACACGGTAATTTAATTTATGTGGTAAGTGAACGGTGTAGAATAGAAGAACGAAAGGGAATGGAGGTTTGGGCACTTTGAGACGGCCTCCTTGGTCTGATGGTAAGTGCGTAAGCATTTCAACCGATTCCCGATGGAGATAATTAAAACTCGGTGTGGCAGGTCATAGAAGGCTGATTACCTACTTGCCTCTAAAAAAAAAATCAGAAACAGATGTGAAATGCATTTGCCCCATAATCCCACACGAGACTTCACACTTTGAGAATGAATGAAAATAGATTTACAAGTATAGGTAATAGGACGAGTGTGAATGGTGAGGTGGGTACTGGTAGACCCAGTTGTATTTTTCTGCACCAAATCTAAGACGTACTGGAGAAGGGGCAGGTCGAAAGCACCCGCAATCGGCGAGCATGTATGATGAATTTATTGGGAGTGGATGAAGCGGAAGAGGTATGTAGGGATCGTGACCGGTCTGAGGTCGCTGCCTAGCCCTTTGGGAAATAACGTGATCATATAAATAAAATATTAGTATAATTAATTCACATATTCATTTGTAATAAAAAAAACTTAAAAATCACTGTTGGACTGCGCTTGCTTTTTTAGTCAGATTATATTAAAACCATATAGCTTCATAAAGTTTATATTATGCTTAGAACGTGTAGTTCTCAGATGTACAAAATACGCTGATGACACGGGAATGTATTGAACACCCTATGATACTGTGTCACAACGAAGAGCCAACTAGTCCACTTAATATTTATTCATTTATTTATGTGTAAATTCATTATTAATAAAAATTGTTTAAAAAAAATCTGGTTCATATAGTGTCATAAGTTAAAATTGTTTATATAAATTGCATGTTCCTGACAGTAAATTAGTGCTCCAAATTAAGATGTTACGTAGTGCTTTCAACTTTTTATATTGATTGTTCTTGTTAGTAGGTATGAAGCACTATCTATCATTTAGAAAGTGGGGTGCCGTGAATAATCGTTCACTTTCTCCCCTCGATGAATAATGTGCTATTATTGATATGGCAGGTCTGAAAGCTGGTGAGATAACAGTTCAGCACCTGATGCAGCAGCTGGGTAACCCTGGTCTGCAGAGCAGACACCGGGAAGTACTGCTAACCATTCTCCGCCTTAATCATCAAAGACAGGTAATTTTAATAATTCCATTGGATTGATTGAAATCATCATAGATTAAACGTTTTATTCTAAAAATTCAATCGACTCCATAAAATAATATTAATTTATAGAAAAAAAAAGACTAACATCGTAGCGACCAAAAAGGTAATTTGATTTGTTTTTTTTATACTTAGATTTCATTAAAATCGGTTCTTTATAAGGTTAAAATCCTTTCTTTGAAATTAAAATGTCAGATTTTCAAATTTAAAACGATAATAGAAGTCATTATTTAGTATTAATCGCCTGACTAAGTATGAAGAGATGATTTAATATGCATTTATAATAAGCACCTATATTTCAGCAAATGGTCGGTTCTCCTGTGCCTAACCCCCATCTCGGAGTTCCTCATCATCAGCCCTTGAGGTTGTCTCCGGTTTCTCAACCAGGTCAGTTTCCGAACTAACAATTGGAATATTTAAATCACTGTATAAGCCATTCACTGAGTGATTCCTATAATATTATCGTGTTAGAAAATATTATTATATCTTATTGTTAGCCAAAAATTATATGATTGAAGAGGTCAATTTACTCTTAATAAATATTAAAAATACTAAATTAGTCACTGTTTTGGCAGTGGAAATGACTCAACATATAAGTTTGTCCTTTTCTAGCCGGCATTTGGCAGTTTTTGATTCATAAGATAATTAGACGATGGCATATCCTTAATGCGTCTTCGTGAATATAATTAAATTTCCAAAAAAATTAAATTAAATCACTGTATTTTTACAGTTACAGTTCTTAAATTGCTATTTTGTGTGCTATGCTCATTGAATGGGCTTGATACAGTGTTGTAAAACATGCTACTTTTAGAGTAATGGCGGGTTCACACGGAGTCGTGAACCCGCCCGCGTGAAAACGGACAGAAGGCAATATTTGATTACTTTTAAATAATATTTCAATTAATATAACAATAATAACAGCCTTTTATTCAGACATTAAATATTGAATTGAACAGTATCAACCCTTGCTATCCTCCCCTAACGATCCCGTCTGTTTGCCATTATTGGCAAAGGCCTCCTCCAGTTGTCTCCAGCTCTATCTGTAGCTATCCTGGACCATGTATCACCCGCTGTAGTCTTTATATCATCTACCCATCTTCTTGGTGGCCTGCCTCGTTTCCTTGAATTGTGTCCCGTGAACCAGAGCATTATTGTTTTTGACCATTTTTCCTTCCCTCTGATTGTTTGTCCTGTCCATCTCAGCTTTCTGATAGTTACAATAACATGTAACTGTAATATAACAATAGAATCACATAAAAAAGGAATTCTCAAACTCGGTAAACGATTTATAAGTGCAGACTTGACTCGTATTGTATAAAATCTAGTCGAGAAACGTTTTTGAGCCCTGTTAAACACCTGCTAAAAGTTGTATCTTATCGGACGCAGCATTTTGCATGTCACCGATGATGGGTAGTCCGCTTGGAGCTCACCAACAAGGTAAATAATTACTTATGGTCACCAGTGCAATCTAAGCGTTGGAGATTCTTAAGTTATATGATGTCTCCTTCGTCCTTGAATCTGAGAGACATGATGTAATTTGGTGTAAAGTATGAGATTGGGTTGGTAAAAACCCAAAACCTTTACTTAAGTATTGAGTTTAAAAAATTTATCCACATATATAGAATAACACTCCTATATTTCATCACTACATAGTATAAAACAGTCGCTTTTTCTTCCCCTATAACCCTTTGTATGTTTAAATCTTTAAAACTACGCAACGGAATTTGATGCGGTTTTTTTAATAGATAGAGTGATTGAAGAGGAAGGTTTATATGTATAATATGCCCTTGCGAAGCCAGGGCGGGTCGCTAGTAAAATTATAAATGTGAAAGTTACGTTTCTATTTTTTAGACTTCATGTCTTAAATATTGAATAAATTTGGTACAGATATGCGAGTAGATAAAAAGGCAATTCGGAAAGCGTCAAGTTGATGATAACAAAAGCAGACATAACTTATATTGTTTTCATTTAGTATGGTTTAATGTATTAGAAATTATTACATGTTCAGTATTAAGTAATGACCAACCAATTATTATTATTGTATATCCATCTTCTGTTGAGTTAGCGTTGACGTAAAAAATTGTTGACACATCGCTACATTAATGACAATTCATTCAGGTCGTGTACCGTCCCCGCGGGAGATGATTCACTCGCAGTCTTTGATGCAAGGCGCGATTCTCAAGAAGAAGATGGAGGAGCGCCAACGACGCGAAATGATGCAGCAGCAAGTTAAGATTCCAACACCGATCTCTTTTACACCAACCTCGGTAAGTGAAGTCCCGTGTCCCCTAATGGGGTATGGGGCAGATGCGTTTCACATTTATTTCACTGATCGATTTTTTTTCTTTAAGTGCAAGTAGGTGATCAGCCTTCTATGCCCTGTAAGCCTGAGTTTTTTACCAATCTCGGTAAGAGAGTGATAATAATCATAATAATATATATTCTGATTTATGTATTTTAGGCTTCAACGAGTTTATTAAATCCATAAATACATTGAACGTGTGAACTAATGAACAAGGATCGCACACGATTCGATCACAAGTGTTTGTGTGTGTGAGTGTGAGTGTGTGTGTGTGTGAGTGAGTGTGTGTGTAAGAGAGTCTTGTTGTGTAATTTAAATACTAGTAAATAGTAACATTGCTATTACTAATAAATGTCGCTTAATCTGTAACACAATGTCTCAAACGCTCTGACCTTTTCTATGTGACGTGTACTTGTTGTTGTAAGAACAAGACAAAACATACAGCGAAGATCTTAGTTGAGCAAAGTTGGTAATACTGAATACGTATGTTCTTGTAGGTGTTACGTAAGATGACGGCGGAGAAGGAATCTGACGCGCCCAGCCCAAAGCAGTGGAACCAGCCTCCCAAGCTACCACAGGGCAGGCCTATTGTCAAGGTAAGGTATTATAGACTAAGAATCGAAACGCTCACTTCGATTTTCACGGATATTTCAAAATATAAATGAAACCAAAATTTAAAACATATCTTGAATTGTAAACACTGTCAGTGTTATTCAAAAGTTTTAAAACACTACAATATTTTCATGTCAAACGTTTTTATTATATAAAATTTCTTCATTCTCTTTCAAAATTCAAAGCTGAATTTCAAATATGTATCTCACTTCGATTTTAAAATTTAAAATCCTTTTAAATGGTATTCATATTCAAAACTTGGAAACAACAGTATTTTCAATATTTTTTTTTCAAAAATGTCTTTATTTATAAACTTATGATTAACTTAAATAACATTGCCAGTGTTAGTATTATCCTAGCATTTTTAAGTAGGTGAGGTGGAAGTTTTAGCAAACACACGGTTTATATAAAACTAGTTGCTGGATATTTAGAAATATTTAACATGGGAGTTAGGTGTATAATAGTTATGGAGTAACAAACATGTTTACTTTGAAGAAGAGACATTTATGAAAATTTTCAATTTAATTGAATTAAAAATTCTCAATGACACGACACCATTGTCTACAATATGTTTATTTAATTTAAGAGCAATTATTATTATTACCTTTTATTATTCCCTTCTCAAATTATATTGCAAATGTTTGTTAGTATTTGGTTAATGTCATCATATGTTAGTTTGTATTGTTAGTGTCTTTTGGGTGTGAGAAGTGGACCCCTTTTTGGGTAAAGGTCCATCTTCATCCACGCTTCTCTATTTTTCCCCACTTTCTCCTTCCACCTAAAAAAATTAAGAGAAATGAACGTTCATAATTGTTATTAAATTTGACTTTTGAATTAATGACACGAAATTAATTTTACGTCTATATTGCAATTTTAATGTACTATTTATCCCTACTGAGAAAATAACTAGTCTGTTACGTTTTCACATGTAAACCACTGAAACGATTTTGATAAAATTTGAAACAGATAGAATAAAGCTTGGTAAAGGATATAAGTGAATTCCAGTAACCACTAGTGATGGAGAGACACATTGCCGTGTATGTTTCACTGATCATTTTCTACCTGTGCATACCCAACCGGAACATTCATTAGTTCCCGTTCGATTTCAAAGTCATTCGAACCCAGGACCTCCAGCGCAACACGCAGACGCCTGGAGGCGGTTTGAGAAAGGATATAATATAAAATAAAATAAAAAATAAAGAGAAAGGATATAGACTACCTTTTATTGCAAAAAAAGGTCTTGAATTAGTTGAATAATGGGATAAAAGTTTGTATAGAAGTTGTCGAAGATAGTAGTCAGCTATAAAATGAATGCATTTGTTTTCAGGGAAACCAAAGCGGCGGTGCGCCAATGGGCTATGCGCCCTCACCGAGCGAATACCATTACATGAACCAGCAGGTTAGAATTAGTTCTCATTAGTGCAGTCATTAGAAATCATATTAATTGAGAACACATCATATAGAAGGCTTAGATCCGGCTGCAGAGTTAGTGCACTCATCGTGTGTTAAGAAAATGTTCTTTCTCAATTTAATTGTAATTTTATGACGTTAATTTTGTTATTTGTTGTCATTGTTGTTTGTCATAATTGTGATTCATATTAGATTATCTGTGGTGTCGATTTCTTGTTAATTTTTAAAATGTATCATGTAATTTCACCACTCAAATAAAAATGTGTTTAGTCCATAATAACACTTCATCGGGAGTTGACACCAATGATGCTGACTTCCATCGTTGAAGTCGTCAATTTCCACGGGATAATAATGTTGCATTTTAATTATTACAGCAAATGGGTTCTGTACGTCAATTCCCTCATCAACAAGCGAGGCAACCAGTCAATAACACAGTACGTATATAGTAAAAACCATCTAATAAATGTAGTTAAAGATTTATTAAAAAAAGTTCCACGAAATATATAATAGTTCTAACAGAATATCAAGGAATTGTTTTGTCTACAGATTCTGAAATAGGTACTAACGTTTGGTATCTTAAAACAAGGAGTCGCACATTATCCAATCACTGGCCAATTGATTCTTTTAATTTAATACTAAATATAAATTTCATTTATAAGAAGTAATTGAAATATACTGATTTACCTTTCAGTTCAACATGAATATGAACCGAGGCATGTCCGCCGGCGCAACGCTGCAACAACTTCTATTGAATTCACACCAGAGGTCGCTAACGGGTCAGTTATCAATTATTTAGACGTTCAGAACATTTTTCATATAATTTTAACATTCAAACATCGTTTCGTGCAATTATCAATCCATATTCTGTCAAATGGCATTATTGCCTAGCTATAAAAATGCTTTTTCTTATTTTTATAATTTTTTCTAATGCCGAACGTTCTTTTTTTTCAAGATTTTTATGTTTTTCGCAGTTCAGCGAGAACTTGGTTAAAAATTACATCTTTTTTTTTCAGATATAAACAATGCCGGTGGTGACAACCAGCTAGCCAAGTGGTTCTCGCCGGAGTTGCTCGCCCGCGCGTCCGAGGGCAAACTTCCATCGGTTCACGTTCCCAATGCCCTCTCGCTAGAGGATCTCGAGCGACACCACCACTCGCCAGCGCCGCCAGTCCACAACTGAGCCCAACTACGAGCCACGTAACTCGTCCATTTCTCCTCCATTTCGTTTTTATTTATACTATACGGGTAGAGACGGCACGACTGATTTTTGACGGAATTGGACAATTGCGATGTGGCATGTGTAAATTTGTAACCGTAATGAAATCATTTCTGTTTTATTATAAAGTTTCTGTTTATAAAAATAATAGAATCCGAATACATTTTAGGACAAAACCAGTGCGACCATTGGGAAAGAATGCAGTTACCAAGCGTAAAAATTAAACGTTAAATATCAGCAATAAAATGTGTCTTATATTATACAAAGCGTGTACACTGTCAAGTATTTTGGTTGCATTTAAACACTATGAACTTTTTAAATATTTTTAGGCCGGAAAGATCTTTAAATAAAATTCTCAATAATTGGAAAATTGATGATACGGTATAAAAGTTCCGTTGCGAGTGCATGGCGGTGGTTTTATATTTAAAGTTATTCAAATAATTGCCGGTTACTTTCGAACATTTGACTGGTTGACAATGTTGAGAGTTCACAATTAATTTGTCTTAAACATTAAATTCGCTGCGCTATTCTAAATTCGTTGTTTCATTATTATAACTAAATTATCACGAGGGGAATTTGCCAATGGATTAAATGTAAGGTTTTTGCGGAAAAGGTTCTTCAGATACTAAAAGTAATTTATTATTACACAGTTCATTCGTGTTCGGTATGATTTTAGCTATATTTTTAACTGTAAAGTAAAGAAAATCAAAAAGAAGAAACCCTTTTGACTAATTTAACTAAATTTTTAAATCTTTCAATTGTTAATTTGTAGTTTGATAATTTATACCATCTGAATAGGCGCTGTTGTAACATGGCGCTTTCGGCATCAGAATATCGGAATTGCTCAAAAAAAAGAATGTCTTTTGACTCTTAAGCAAGTTTTCCCTTCGAACTCACTCGTTGTTTTTTCCATGAAAATTATCCAAATGGCTCATGTTTTGGACTTTTTAAGCGCATTTAATAATTTCTCTAAAAGTTTATTTTTTAATACAACGTACATGGATTACATGATATAATTATTACCAAAAAATGTTTATGCATATTAGTTGGACACAAGTCGAGAATTTGTAATTAAATTAATGTAAAATTCGGAAACCTAACCAGTCAATTATGTACAGGTTTCTAATTAATTTGCTTCTAGTAAAACATTAACTTTTATTTTTTAAGTATTTAAATAGCGTTTACAAGTCCTGTTAAAAATAAAGAAAATAAATTTAAAATAACTTGTATGTAATAAGCCGTCAAGCACTCCAGCTGTTTCGAGTCATCATTTATTTATCCAGAGTGGTCTTATAAAGTTTTTAAAATAAAATTTTAGTTTTTATGCATGCGTTTTATGAATCAATCCGAAAGAGGCTAGGTAGGTTCCTCAAGCTTATCGACGCCAATTAAGACTGGAAATTTGTGTGAAAATGACAAGTTGTTTCGTTACGAACACGTCACTAAACGTCCCCATACAAATTTCTAGCGTTAGTGGGTGTCAAAAATAAGCGTGAGGTCTAGGTTTGCAACCCTAGATGGCGTTGGTTATCGGTCGTCAATATGAGAAATGCGTGTTCCGTGGTTGTGTGCACCATTTTGTTTTTAAGTTTTTTTTTATTATCCCAGCTGAGTTATGTTGTGTATCAACTTCCAGAATACGACTTACGATTGTGGATATCGGACAAGTGAATAGCATTTGTGACGAATTATCCTTATTAAATAGTTCTTTCGACGCCGATTGTAGACCAAGAGCTGATATCATTTTGACGCTCGTAAAAAACGTTATCAGTAATGTGTTTGTTTTTTGAAAAATTACTGAGTTTCGAACGCAGCTTAGCTCTTGGTCTATAAACAGCTTACGAGACCTGGGCCTGTCAATTACTCATCTCTTTTTGATCTACCGTCCAAACAATTCGGCTCAACTTTAAGCAATATTATCCCTCGCTCCCTTACGTCTAAGAACAAGGAGAAGTCCCCATACTTATAAACGTTGGCCAATTAAAGGTCTTATCTCGCTCTTTTAACAACATTTTCGCGTAAGCGAGAAAGAGATTGACTTAAAAAACTTAAAATGTTACCAAGAAAGGAGAACAAAACACTCTTTTGAAATAGGTTTATTGGCTTTATGAATGGTTTTATAAGTAGTGGGGTGTATGTATAGGCGATTAGTCGTGAAGTTGACGTGAGCTGGCACTCAAACAAAAATGTCTTAGCCTGTTCCACAACAACAAAATATACTTTGTAAAGAAATAAATTTAAAATCCATGATTTTAGAAAGTTGTCTCAATGATTGCCCGATAAACGTAGAGACACGGCTGCTAAAATGAATGTTAGACCTTGTAAGCCACGCTTTCTAAAATCGTAGGATTTTTAAAACTTCATAAATCTTACCAAGTCTAAGCAAGCTAAGCATGTCCGTAAAAATTTAATGATGTATTATAAAGTGATGGCTAGCCTGAAAGACCGGTAATATTCCGTCTAATCGCCTACAGTCAGTGTAGCCCAAGGTTTCTATCGGTTTAGACTTAGCGACTCGGTCGCCCAACAATCATGTGTGATTTGATACTATTTTTTTATTAATTATCATTTATTACAGGAGGCTTTGGTTTGACCGGGATAAATTAACGTGTAGCTCTTAGTAATAAATGGAAATATATAAAATTATGATTTATTGCAAAGTCAATTTTACGGCAACGTCTAATGTATGCAAGTTTTGTGATTGAGCGGGTTTTTCATAAAATTTTGGGTTAGAGAATGGCTTTGCGTTGCGAGTAAAAGTTGACTTTTTGGAGTGATATGAACTGTTGAGAAAAGTTTGAGGCGCTCTGGAGTCGCTCACTGAAACACATTGTAAGCTTTAAATTATTAAAGAAAAATTCGAAGTTTTATGATGTTTTATTTTTACTGTTGACCCGAAAGGAAGGCTGTTGATTGACATGACTTTTGGAATTAATATGTTGGGGGTTTTCTTTTTAACTTCATTTTCATCATTCTTCATTGTAGTCCGGGTTGCATCCGGACCACAATTTAAACCCCTCGGACGCTCCCCGGACGTCTTCCAAACTAGGTCAAATCCGGGGAAACCAAGACGGATGGCAGCCCTAGTTGAAGTGTTAATATTTTTATTCAATCTATACTTCAACTAAAAGAGCAAATAAATCTATTGACTGACTAGTAAATGTATGCTTAAAAACTCGAGAAGTGCTGGACCGATTGGCTAATTTTGGTTTTAAAATATTTGTTGAAGGTTTTATAAGCAATCACTGAGCCCCTGCGCACTTAGCGACCAGCGGCCAAATCCAAAACTCACCGGCCGCCGCGACCTGGTCGCTCAGTGCGAAGGCGCACTTAAAGGTGATAATATAAAGAAATTGCAAGTAGTGACTTCGTCAAATTTTATTTGCCCATACAAATTTTTCGTGTTTAGAAATTGAGAGGAGAATAGTACCTAGATATTAACTAAAACTGTTGGTTTCAGTTAATAAAAATTGTCAAACAAGATGCGTTGAGAAATTTAAGACTAAACTTTTTTTTTCTATAAAACGTTTATCAAGAAATACTTTTTTTACGTAGCTTGTTATATGTCTTTTTAAGTTTAGACATACAATTTATTTTTATTTCTAAATAAATATTAGATAACATACAAATATGACACCATTTCCTTTGTGAAATGCGCGGAAACTTGTATTTAAAATAATTTTTGATTAGTCTCCATTCCCAATTGCAGAATAAATAACTGTTTAATTTATATAGATAAATGACTTTTATATTAAGTTCGCCGGGACAGCTAGCTTCTTATAAAAAAAATCTTTGTAAATTATTGACTGCTTATTTATACCCGCCATCTAGGTAAATAATAAACATTAAACAAATAACTCCATCTTTCTTTAACGTTCGACACTATAAAGAAAGATGGCGTTATATGTTCTGATTCTAGTTTGACCTGGATTTTACATTATTATGTATCGCTGTTATGGCTCTGGATATTTCCAGAGCCATAACAGCGAATATCTACCTCCATTGCTTTGTCTTGTCTAGTCTACACTCAACACTTTATTATTGTCACTCGGTCGGTTTTTTGGTATATTTTTTTGCTAACTGTAATGGCAGACTAGGGCATTATGCTAATAACTTTTGTAGTTAATTGTAATGCCTTGCCTTTTGTAGTTTTGTATGGTAAAATAATAAAAAACGTTATAATATATAGTGTATGTTAAGTCAAACAAATGGATGCGTTGACAAGTAACTACCTACGTACTACGTAAGAAAAAATATATCTGTTCTTAATTTTAAAGTAACTCGTCTATGTGTCGCACCTAAACCAAACCGATTTTGATGAAATTGTGTACGGAGATAGTATAGAGCTGAGAAAGTTTTCCTTAGGCTCGATGGGAGTGAAACAGGGTAATTACGCGGACGGAATCGTAGGAAAGAAGTAGTAGTTATATAAATAATGTGTTATATTCAGCCACTGATTGCCACTTGCGAGGTCAAAACACACGTCACGCGTTCCTCGCATGCGCAGTTACTTCGTTCAATAATATCACTGCTATAAACAAGTTGAGAGAGAAACTCGTTACTCGAGCGGCGAACCGTCAACCATTCCTCTTGGACTGCTCGCTCGGTCAACACGTTAATGTATTTATTATTTCTCTTTTATCGCGGGCAAGTAAGGAACAACTAAAGCCGAAGTTAAGAACTTTAACCAAGAGATAACAAGTGTTGATAAAGCATTATAGCTAGTGAAATGTAATTCTGATACGTATTTATCAGCGGTCGAAAAAATTGAGATAACGATGTGTATATAAATGATAAGGAGACAAAATCTAGCAAATGTTTATTGGATGTTTTGTAGTAATTTTCTATAGATTTCACTGCTGGACAAACTTCGTGCCATTTACATAATATAAAAATAATATCGCCCAACACTACAGATCTAAAACAGCAATGGAATATTCGAGCAGTATTAAAAGCAGAATAAATAAATATTTCCAAAGTTCACTACGAGTGCTAATCGACTAATTAAGCATACTGATTACTGAGTCAAATGTACTTCTAAAATCTAATAACATAACAGAAAGACGAAGAAGAGTGAAGGTAATATTTCAAAGGTTAAAAAATCAAGAAAAAATAGTGAATCAAATTTAATAAGGCCTATAAATGGTGTAAAATAAATTTCATATTGTTTTATTAATTTGAGTTAATTTAGTATACACTAGTATACGTCGATTATTTGTATGTTAAAAATGGATCAACTAGGTACCTACCATTTACATTTGCATACGTATTATTAAATCTATGTTTTGAGGAAATATTATTTAGTAAGTGTGGTAAAAAATATTTTTATGTACTTATAAGTTTTCTTATGTAATAAAATTTGTCAGGTCTTTATATTTTCTTAAAATATAAGTTGACATATACAGTATATGGACATAATTTTAATAGTGAACCATCCTTATATGAACAAGTAAGTTTCAAAACAACTTTGTTTTCAAACTTACTTGATACAAACTTACATAATATATACTAGTGCAGTAAAATAATCAAAAACTCCTTTAATTATTAAATTTTCAATTATAATTGAAGAGATCTCAAAAAGGTATTGGTAACATTAACACAACTTTAGGATTTCCATAAAATTAACAATACTATTGACTAGATTAGACTTGGTAAGTCTTAGTTAACAAAAACAAATAATTGTATCCAATTGCACGTTTATATACCTAGGTACTTTCTAAAAATAGGAGATTATTATTTATAAATTGCTTGAAATCACTATAATTTAGAGTCATTTTAATTACCTACTTATAAAGAAAATTACAGTAAGTATACAATAATTCTAAATATCTTTGACTCTTAATAATTATTGTTGGGAATAAAATTAGTCTCAAAAATGAACATGACGTAAGTACTTAATAATTGCGTAATATAACATTTAGAAAAGTAGAAGTATAATTAGGTGCTTTTTCTTATTAATCTGATTCGCTTTCAATTTTAATCAAATTAGAAAAAAGTGATATTCCTTAGGTATCACCAGTTTGTAACACGTCCATTAAATCTTATGTTTGTATTTATCTAGGATTGCCCTATCGTAAGCTAGGCGAAGATCACTAAAATCTATATTAAGTACAGGTTTGGTACGTGTTGCCGTAGGTTTATTAGCACAGTCAATCTAGTTATTAGAATCTTCAATGTAACTAGTTTTATTAAATACTTTGTAAGGATTTTCTGCCTCAATTTTTATTTCGGTGACTTTATTCCATTGTATCTTAGATCCACCACAGGCAAGTCCAGTTGTTGACCCTTTTAAGCATTGTTTTAAAGTCCATTATAGTATCTTGAGATACTTCTGTGACCTTATAAGGTTTATCGTCGGTTTTGTGTATTAATTTGTCTTTCTAGTAATGCATATATACTATCTCATACCAACAATCAAAAAACGATAACTAATCTGTATTTGTAACTTGCCATTATATACATTAAAAAAGCGATCCAGTTCCAGTTTTGATCACCGCGGTTCTCAGAACAGAATCAATAATCTTTTAACTGTTGGTCCTATTGAACCTACAAGAAAAAAGATGATCGATTCTGCGATGCGATTTCTCAGCTTATTAGCTGTTACAGCAGTTTGACGATATCCTATATCAAATATAGTGAAATTATAAACGGTAAGTTTTCGTTTATAATCAAATGTGCTAACATTTAAGCAGTTTTGGAGATCTTAAGCTGCTGTTAGGATTTCAGGTTTCTGTTGTGCTAATTCTTTATCCTCTGCTTTCAACTTTCTTGCTAAGTCCCTTTGCTTCAAGTGCCCGGCCTGTTTTTAACCGACCTTCAAAAAAAGAGATTATCAATTCAACGTGTATTATTTTCCGATGTTCCGCTCGTATATCGCCATCCGTAGACCGATTTGGATGAGTGAGGTGTCAAACGATAGAGTAACTCGTCGAAATAGTCCTATTTTAGAATTTTTACGATCAATAGTTTTCAGGATATTGAAAGAAATAGTTTCACAATCGGGCGAGAAATCGCGAAATTCGCGCAACCGCATCGTACTTACTTGCTTAAAACTCTATGATATATGAATCCTTATCGATGAATTTGATGTTGTTAGATTCAGTATTAAATTTTCAACAAGAATAAATATAATATTGCTGAAAATTAAGCTTTTGACGTTCTGCATCCGGAACATTATTTATCTTATTTTTTCTCAAAAGCTCAAGTATTTCTAAATTTTCACATCAGTTTCATAGTCTTCCTTTTATTTCTGACACTGTTATTTAGCAAAAAAGAATCCTTATGATGAAGCCTTTCGCTCGGTATGATAAAGCTACAGGGTGATTATGTTTCTCGTGTAACGGGTTCGATTCCCGGTTCAACCATGTAATTACTTAAATATCTATGAATGCAGTTTAAATTATTTTTTAAATTCAAATAATGTCTTCTTTCAGTAAAATGTTCCATCTACAAGGTACTTTTCCTCCAAGTAGCATATCCGTGGGACGCCCTGCATATATCTACCTTATATATGAATAAAAAGACGTAGTATTGTTTGTTTATAACTTAATAAAATTAACTTAATATTCCAGGACTTAATAAAAAATAAAATGAATGGCAAGGCTCCGTCTTTCAAAGAGTAACATGACAGTGTTATGCCCTTGTTGAATGAAATGAACTTACATAAATTTTATTTATCAACACGATTCACTTAAGTCTTTCTTTTTATATCGGTTCATTTATAATACAATATTTATTTTTCATTTTTTAGTGCGTTTTGAAGTCTGTTTCATTTTTTATTTAAAATTAATATGTAAGAGTAGATAAGCACTTATCTACAATCTACATAACTACTCTACCTATTGTGATTTGTGGTAAGGTCGAAAGGAATTCTTGGAAATATGCCTACATAGGTGTAAAATGCTGTGTTGAATGATGCCGTTATACCTACTAACAATGTTATTTCTGCATTCTGCATTGACAAGAAAGAAGAAAGACAAGGAACATATTAGTAAGCCGTAATATTTATCGCTAAATAACGCAATAAGGTAGGTATATCTTGTCTATTAATTCTAAGCTCTTAGAGTGCATAGGAATTGAACAAACCAACAAATTACCTATAGTAGGTAGGCACATTATCACGGAGAAAAACGTAGGTTTAAACCTAACTGTTAGATTCGTAGTTTGTATAGGTTCAGTTATAGATATTTAATTATTGTCAAACCTAGTCAATATACATACGTATAACAGTTAATTTCATACGTTTTATATCTTTAATTTTCCTTTATTCTCATAAAGAAATAACAATACACTTTCACATTTTTGAGAACTAACTAAATATTTCCATTTTTATTTGACAATTATATTTTCGGTTGTCACTTTTTGATTTTTAATTATTTGATGGTGTTGACTGTTGACATAAAATGGGTTTGAAAAATTTCCTATAAGTATTTAATTTAATATTTAAATCTACTTTTTTTCTTACTAATTAAATAAATGTAATAAACACAATAATATGCAATATTTGATTAAGAATTTGGTAATACAGGTGTATCGAGATCGTTCAAATATTATGTAAAAACGTAAGTTAATTGAACCTATTGTTCAATTTGGCCAAATAAGCTATTCATAGATGATAGAATAAAATACTGAATCGAATTGAGTGGTTATTTATAGGATAGGTGGGAACGTATTTTAGGCAAGCAAGTTTTATACAATCGGAATAAATGAACCCAAAAGTAGGTAAGTAGGTATTTATTCTATAGCGACATTAATTATTTCGAGGTTTGAATAAATATATTATACTCATAGAAATACTACGCCGGTGCGCCACACAAGCACAACTGACAACCATCACTTCGATAACTTTCGCGAACTGGCAGACTAGAAACTTGATGATTAATGATTATCACAACTGAAAAACACTAGAACGTTCGAAATAGTTGACTCGTTATATCAACAGAATTCGTGCATTTTTTTATTTGTGTGATCTTATATACCTTAACGAAAATTACGTATTGTTTTGAGAATTACAGCGGACGCCGAACACTACTCAATGCAGCCAAGCCGTACTGCCGATTGCCGAATGATTTTATGGCAGCTGCCAAATGGCGTCCGCTGCGCGGTGGGGCGCCCCTTGTCGTGCCTGCGTCCCTCGTTTGAACGTTTCGTTGGCATTCCTCATTGCTGTGCAAATCGAACTAGTTTCGTGGAGGCGCGCTGCCCGAACTGTGAACAAAGAACTGTCTATTAGACATCAAATTTGTCAAGATGCGCTTAGATTGTAGTGTTGGTTTAACGTGATTTCAAAAATATTAATTGACTTACTATCTTTTGGTATTATTAAACAGGTTAGTGGCAATTTACTAAATGGATGCAGTCGTGGCGTCGTCAGATTGTTAAATATAATGTCTCCCCGTTACAGTAATGGCGTCGCGTCGTATTGAAAGTCTTGAAAGTAGGTATTATCTAGCGTCTTGAAAAATTAAAACACTTCATACGTTACGTCGGAATACAAATTTTAACCCTGTGAATACCTACCTAATTATAGAAAATTTACAATTAAACAATTTCGTTTTAATACATGTCATAGTGTGATTAGAGTTAACGTAATAAACCCGAATAGGTATCTAGAAACGAGTACAATGAAAGTGTACCTGGGTAACATAAAAATCGATCACTTATAGAATTGGTAACACGTAATCAATAAACAATTATGTACCTACTTACTAAAATTAGTCAAAATTATCCAAACGCTTAGGTCTAAGGCATTTACCAATACTAAACATCAGATTATATCTTTCATTATGAGCTTCCAAGGATCTCGAAGCTTAATCGCGTAATAATAAAATGATTCAGATACTAAGGTAGGTTATATATAAGTAACGAACAAAATCTTCATATTATTTAGGCATTTCTTTGCAAAATGTTTGGTTATATTCAATTATTGAATTAAAATATTTATTAGGTAGGTATAGACTATAGATTACGTAATCTTCTTTAAAAAGAAGGCTTCCTATGTAAAAATGTCAATTCTCTTAATATTTAAATCGTGGGGATATATTTTATGTTGGATTACATAATTATAATTGTTAATAAAAAATTTGACAAGTGGCAACATTTGAAATTGTTTCCGGACTGTTTGTGGAAGAAGGGGTACTTTTAAAAGAAGTGGATCATAAAATAAAAAGAATAAATGATTAATAAATACTCAAAAATAATAGATACCTACCTAACTACAACATAGGAAGTAAACTATGTATGTTCATTTAAATTTTAACATTGTAAAGTTGCTGCGCAGGAACTACTAGCGCGTACTAGGTAGGGACGCGATCGAACATCATTGGTCCAAACGGGTCACATGATCAAACGGCGAATTGCATTTTGTTTCGTAGGTAGGTACCTACTGCGCAACAGCCGGTGCTGTCCGCCATTTTCTTTTTCATTTCATTCGAGTTTTGATGCCACGCGGTTGTTTAAACGATGTTAAAATGTGAAAAAGTCTGAGCAATGAAGTCAGCAGCGCAGAGACTTTAATTTTAATAATCAATGTATAGTTAATTTTGAGGTACTTACATAATATTTTTATGATTTGTAATATCTTTTCATTGAGTTCGCTGTCCGGTTGTGCGTGCATGAATTATTGAAATATAAAACGTTGATACTTAGGTCATTTACCTACTAACATAATTTAGTTTTACAAAATGTGCAGTGAAAGTTACTGGACATCATGTATGATAATATTATAATCTCAAGATTTATAAGTGCAAGCGAAGCAAGATTGTTCAAGAGCTACAAAATACACGGTGTCAATTTACCGACAGACGTGATATGTTTGAATTGTTTGATAGGTTTAGTTATTTATTGATTTATAACGAAAAATTTAAAAAAAATTAAGTAGGCAATTACTTTTCAACTATGTAATTAACGTTTAAACAATTTTTAAAAGCAATATACATACTTAACATAAGTAGGTATATCATATTTTATTGTATTGAGTCTTACCTATACAGTAGCTACCCAATTCAGCAGGTAGTCACAGTGGCGTAGCTAGGCGTGGGCCAAGTGGGCCTGCGCCCACGGCCTCGCACTTAAAGGGGCCTCGCACTTAAAGGGGCCTCGCAAGGCCTCTTCAAGTACGAAATCAAACTTTAATTCCCTATTTATTTTTTAAAAAATAATAACCTCAAAAACATAGGCCACACTCGTCACAGTCTGGCAACACAGCTTAGCTTTGCCAAACGTTTCTTTACATGCATAGATACTTAAAACAAAATAGTGAAGGTCGTAAACATTTTGATAAAAAGTAAGGATTTAAAAAATACTAGGACAATCTAACCTAATACTACCTAATTCAGAATAAGATAATACAGTTTATAACTTGTAGGATCTGGATAAAGTACCATAACATTTTACGCTTCATAAAGACCGGTAAAGCATGTTTGGTAAGATAGATTTATTGGGTAGATGTTGGAAACGAAAGAAAAGGGGCCTCGCTTATCGCGTCGGGGGCTCGACTTCGCCCACGCCTATAATAGACCACGCTACGCCACTGCAGGTAGCACGTAGGTACCTAGCAATCTACACATTGCTATACGTTGTCCCGCGATGTCTCAATTAATATGTGTAAAATACAAAAGTAATTCATAGAATTCAGTGGTTTGTGAGGCTACTGAGCTCAGCTCGCGCCTTGCCTGTCCTAAGGACACTGGCACAACCCAGTCGAAACCATGCCTTCGTGGAGGGCATTACATATTTAAGACGTTCTATTATTATATTATAATTAAGGATAATTTTGAGTAAGAGAGTAAGAAATTATTTTAATAAATATTTTTTATTTAAAAATGTTGAAATTTATAAAATTCCAGTTGAAGAGGAATTCTTATTGACTCTAAGAGTGGCCGTACACGGACTGCTTGAAGCAGTTTGAGACCGACTGCTTGAAGCCGCGACCGCACGGTGAACTATAGTCATTCATTCGCTGCTGTACACACGACTGCTCGAGCAGTCGCGACCGCTTGTATAGTTCACCATGCGGTCGCGGCTTCAAGCAGTCGGTCTCAACTGCTTGAAGCAGTCCGTGTACGACCGCGGTAAGCTAAATTATTTCGTCGTTCTCGTCTGATTCCTTTGGTTCTACGTGCTAAACACTAATTTTGACTTGTTCTCTAATTTGAAATTATTAAATACGATAGAGCACTAAATTTATATTATTACTTTTATAAGTCGAAAGTTATAGTCAAAAACTACTTATTCATATTCAACAAATAGTTGTTCAATAATGCGCTCTGCTCTGAGAAGAACAGCCAAGTAAAGCTGGTGTCCAAGAACTGTTCGTATGTCCAAAGGAATAGGTTTCCAACCACGTATTATTTTATGTTTTATTAGAGCTCCCGAATATCACTGCTAGAATATGAGTGTGGGTTCTTGTTTCTCGTTGTTCGTTATAAAATAACGAAAACTAACTTATATTTCATTCTGAAAATACACTTCAAGGTCAAATAAGCATAAGAGTAAACATATAAATAATATGTGACCTTTGAGTTGAAACATTTTCAATATTTTAGCTTGGAAGATGGAGTCGGATTACGATCGGAAGTTCGAGGAGATGAAGTCCTATATTCCTTTTTTGGAGAGTATGCTCACGAGGCTAAGCGTTGGAAATTCACTCACAAATCCACGGCAGGCACAGCTTGACAAAATAAAATCTCTTAGAGATTTATTACTTAATAAGAAAAAACGGTAAGTTAATTAATTTTCAAAGAGATTTAGTCTCAATTTTAGTAACAGTACATGTATGGACAGTTAATAACGTTAGTTTACTGGGCGTTTTCTGCAAATCGACAGGCAGTGTGCCTACTTTGCGTGAATTGTGGAGGTAGCTCTACTCTTCACCACCCCAGCTCCTTCACAAAGCTCAGAAATGCTTTGATATTGCTTACTGCTTTATAAAGTGTGCTCGGAGACCCTAACTGTTTTGTCCTGTATGTTTTACCTGTTTACAATCAATTATAATGTGTTTGGTTGTTTCCTTTGCCTCCATGCACGTTCTGCACATGGGGCTGTCAGTTTTATTCATATTAAAAATATGTTTGTTTAGGGTGTTGTGTCCTGTTTCCCCCCTACCCTACTATTTCGCGTAGTTGGTGTCTGTGTTCTCAGTAGACATCTAGGGGATCATGACAGTTAATTATGGAATGCTAATAATCGGTATCATGGTCGTCTTAATTTACTCTTTTTTTACTCTCGCAATGAATTAACGAGTCTCACATAAAAACGAACTTGTGACAAATGCCATACGTCAATTGTCATGTTTTTTATACTAAACGATTGAACGAATTCGGGTTTATGGGTACGACTTTATCGGTGACGTCACAAAACTGCTAACAACCAAAGTATTGTCAAGGCAGGCTTAATTAAGACATACATTTGATTTCATAATAGTGAGTGTGGTTGTGTTCTGCAAGGATTTCTTTGGTGTGTCTTCATGTGCACATATTATCTCAGTATTTCGGTGAGTATGGTAAGGGTACTTTAAGCTCGGGTCCGTTTGCCGATGTATCTGAGCGTTTTCTGGCCTGTTTGTCTGCTGCATCATTTGCGCTTGAGCCACTATGACCCTTAATCCATTGCACTGTCACCTTGTTTCCAACTTCGCATACCTCTGAAAGGATACGGTTGCATTCAGACGTGATTTTATCACTTCCTAATGCTTGTAGTACCGACTTACTGTCTAGTACCTAGTGTATAGTATGAGGATATTTTCGTGTGCCATCTGTCATCTTTTTACAAGCCCCTATAATATCCTCCCATTCCCCTTGATATACTGTGTTGTGTTTTCTGAGTGGTTATGAGATGTGAATGTTTAGGCCCTCCGAGAAGACTCCACATCCTGTTGCATCGTTTGTTTTTGACCCATTCGTATGGGTATGACATATCCATCAATATGTCTTGTGTTAATTCCTTCATCGTGTTACTCTATTAATGATAATTATAATTAACGATAAGTTAATAACGTTGTATAAGAGCTCACGGTAGGTCAGTCATAAAGTGCACCGATCAGATCGAACATGTTTTGAACGATCCACTCCAGGAGTGCACCGAAGAGCTGCAGCCCGAGAGGATTAGGGTTGTGAATCGAATAACAACTGTCCGACATGTTAGCCACAACCGCTCTGTCAAGAGTGTATCGCCTAGGAATGAATGAATCTATGTATGGTAGTGTATAATTATAATTTTTTTTTTACAGAATGAAAATTGAAAACTTATTAAAATGTGAACAAGTTCTGATAACTTTACATGCGAAAGTTGCATTGCAGCAAGATGCTGCAACAGAAACTAAGAGCAAAGAAAAAAATTCAGATTCTTCAAATTTGAATTTTGTCAGAAACAAATTAAAATCTGTAGTATCAAAGCTAAATCAAGACACCTTACCAAATATTGCTAGAGCTAGTGATAAACCACAGGTGGACTATCAAGGGAATAAAGAACCAGCTTTGTTTCTGAGACGACCTAACCAAAAAAGTTTATCACCTAGGAAGTCGCCACTGAGTGATAAAAAAACATCGCCACAGTCATCTAAACGTAACTATACGCGAGTTCTACATTCCCCTGAAAATAGTTCACGTCACTGGCCTGAAATTGAAAGGCCTCTTTTCAGCCGAAGGTCTCCAAGAAATATATCAAAAAAGTTTTCTCTTTCGTATAGAAAGGGAAAGAAGAAATCTAAAAAATCTAAGCGTACTGAATTAAATGACCTTAACATTACTTTAAATGTACCAGAAGACAAATTGAATTCTTTAGACACGGAAGACATTTTATCTAGGATTATTAATTGTAGTGACAGCGATGTGGACATTGCTACACTACGTGAATTGCGATCTCAGATCCTAGGAGAGTTGAAACATACGGGTGTCAAAGATGACATTTCCGATTTGTTACTAAAGTCTTGCAAAACAAACAAAATTAAAAATAAAGCTGAAAAATCAAACGAAGTTGAAGAAGGTGAATTATCTGATAGTGAAAGTGAAACTATAGAAAATATATATGGAAATTTAATTATCACGAATAAGGACTCGTTGACTGTTGAGACGTCAGAGAAAAATAAATCAAGAAAAATTCAAATATGCTTAGTTATTAATTCTGACAAAAATGAACAAAAATCCAAATCAGAAGCAACCAAAAGTAAAAGTTCCACGACTATCGACTCTTCTGAATTTGAATCCTTTTCTCAAACTAAAACAAGTTCGGAAGTAGTTACAGATTTTATAAAGATTGATGAAAATCAATTACCACAAGATAACCTCCCACGTGATGATATAAATAAAGTTAATGATTTACATCCGGTAAATAAAGATGAGCTAGAAGTGGACGAGCACCAAGAAATATCTAAAAGTAGCAAGTCAATAGAAAAAGACGTGAAATTGGAAGAAAAGACGACTTTTAACGAGAATGTGGTAATGGAAGATGAACAAGTTGATAGTAAAATCAATAGTGACGTGCTCTCACAAAAAAACGACAACGAAAGTGTGTTACTGCAAGATAATCAACTCGAATTAAATAAATCGAAGTGTTTTGTTCCAAACTTTTACAAGCCGACTAAAGACGTAATTATAGAGCCTGATTCAGTCGTGGAATCTAAAAATCCCGCTCGGGATGTTACTGATATGTCATCAACTGTCACAATTATATCAAGTAAAGAAGAAGAACCTCTACAACTTCCTAATAAAAAAGGTTCTGTTGAAATCCCTCTCTTAAATTTAGAAGAGACAGCAAAGCAAGATATTGTCTCAGAAATAGATATTTTGCAAGCTTTGAAAAAAGAAATATTAGGAGAATCTACAACACCCTCCCCCGAGACAATTACTCCCGCTTTACATCAGCCGAAAATTACCAAAGTAGCTAGTGCTCAAGAAATTGTGAAAAAGAGAATATCGATAGAAAATTACAAACAAAAATGTCAAGATCCACCTCAGCCGCTCTATTTTCGTGATATTAGTGAAAAAATGCTAACAGATGACCAGTATAAAAAACAAAGCATAAAATTAACAGAAAAAGAATGTGAACGATTTAATCTACCTACAAAACTACCATTGAACGATAGTTCCGATGACGATAATGATGTAAATATTTCTTTGGTTGATGTTTATAGTGAAATGGCACCGAAATCCCCTGATCATGAAGACTTTGCAGATACGGGAATAAAACCACCCGTTATAATACCTTGTGATCCAGTTAAACCTTCTGTAATTCATTCTTTTGTTGATATTGATATGAGAAAGGCTAACACTGTCTCTCAAATTCCAAATAATCCTTCCATTGTATCAGAGACAAAAATACTGAATGTGAAAAATGAAGCTGAAAAACAAATTAAATTATCAGACCCTCGAAAATCAAAATCTCGTTGGGAAAAGATACAGCCTGACATTGATATCTTGTTACCTGTAAACGCTGCAGAAAGTACAGATAATCAACGGCCAAACATGACACCAAGTAGGAATTTATGTACCCCAAATATGACACCAAGTAGACAAATTGCCCTTAACACACCCTCTCCATTAATTACCTCTAATATAACGCCAAATTTTGTATCTAATAAGACTGCCAGTATAAAGACTTATGAAATGACTCCTTCTCGCTTAAATTCTGAGGACACACCTGGACGTAAACATGTGTATGCTCCAATGACTTCGGGAGCAAATACATATGAAACAAATGAAAGTAGATATAAGGATGTCAGTGAGATAAGTGTATGGGAGACGAATACAATATCAAGAGACATGGAATACGACTCGAGAGATCCATATGGAAGTTTCGACCGCCCTCAAACCTCTATCCATTCGTATGGAAGACACGAGACTCCGACTACGTCCTTACCATCATTTGGTAAACCGGAATGTCCTTCAACTCCATTGCCCTCGTTTGGAAGGATGGAGTGCCCTACAACACCATTGCCGTCTTTTGGCAGGACTGAACGAGGAATAACACCCGTCAACTCGTATACGCGTGTAGATGGATCTTCTACACCTATCCATCCTTATAACCGATTAGAAACGTTGTCAACACCGGGTTATTCATTTGACCGGTTAGATGGTTCGTCGACACCGATTCATTCATATGGTCAAAGAGATAAAACACCATCTAATGCTTTTGGGCGACATGATAGACCGAGAACACCTGTTCATTCATTTGGGGAACAAGACGGTTCGGGAACACCTGCTTATTCATATAATTATTTAGAAGGTTCAACAACACCTTGTCAAACATTTGGAAGACATGAATCGTATGGTAGAAATGATTACGTAAAAAATTACCACTCAACGAAACCTATGTATGGAAGAACAGACCATAGATTTACTAAGAGTTCAGATTATGATAACTATAATAGACAAAGTGATCGAGAATATGTACATTATAGGGAGCGAACATTTCATTCTGATAACAGCTCCGGCCAAAGAGGTTCCGAGTATTATAGACGGTATGAACATAATTTTGGTAGAACTGAAATGAACAGGTATCGCGAACGGTATAGTGAGCGATATAATAAGGACAATATGTCAGGAAAAAATCAGTTTAATAAATATTCCTTAAATAAAGACAGAGAAACGTGTAGTCGTCGTAATAACAGAGATTATAAATTGTATAACGAAAGAAACTTCACACAACGTGAAAAATCAGAGGAAAGAAATCATTATACAAACAGAGCCACAGCCAATTCTTATGAAAAAGATAATAATTCAGGCAATCGTGGATTCATAATAGACAAAAGTGTAAGTACAACATTTCAAAAATTTGAAGAAAAAGATAGAACATTACATAGTTTTGATAGTCGGCGACAACGAGCTGCCAGTGTAGGCAGAGTCTTGACTCGTGAACATAGCTTTAGTCGTACTACACAAGATCTTAAACTTGATGAACTCGATTCCAATAATAAGCGTAAAGACTTTCATAGAGCATCAAGCGTCGGTAGAGAGTTACAATCGCAACGCTCTGAAAGCTTTAAAAATATAAAAGATGATTTACGATCGTTTAAATTTAAAAACGACTTGAATCTTCAAAAGAAATTTGGAGAGAAAAAAAGTGATAAGAAAATGCAATCTCAAAATGAAAATAATAAAAGTGCAGATATAAGAAAAATAGATGACAAGCATCCTATTAAACGGAAAAGTTTCAATGAAAGATATTCTCTGAGAAATAATTATCGAGATCCAAGGTTACGCGAATCACGGTTCAAGTATGAAAAATCACAATTCCATTACCAACGAAAAGGTGGGATAATATATTCTGACGCTAATATATCTAAAGGTACAATATTGGGTCCAAGTTGTAGCGTTAAAAATTACAAAATACCCAAAATTAAACGGTCACCAGAAAAAACGACTGAAAATCATACTGATAGTGTTGATATACATATTAAAAAACCTGCGGACAAGATCGATTTATCAAGAAAAACTATGAGAAACTCGGAGGATCAAAGTGATAATAATTATAATATAAAAGACCAGGAATGTAAAGCCACTACTTCAAACAAAAAATGTGATAAAAAAGAAAATGTGCAAGAACGTATCGATGACTCTAGTGTAAAAACGGATGATTTGAATGAAGATTTCATAATAAGGAGATCTAAGAAAACTAAAACAAAATCAGTTGTTTATGACGACTCGGATTCAGACAGTGAAAAAAAGATTGAGACTGTGCAACAAGATTTCATTAAGCCACGTGGTAATATAGACTCAAAGAAGATCGAGAATTCAGCAAATATAGTTAGTCATTTGCAAAAAGCTTCAGAACCTACATTGCAAAAAACTGGGGAACTTGATGTCACTGTTTTAAACTTTGAAAGTATTCAAAATGACAGCTCTATTTCGATTGATGATACTAAGGTTAAAGGTAAAACCCTCAGCTCTGAATCAGTTGAGGATAATGCAAATAAGGAGGCAATATCCACACAAGCCAAGCCAACTGACTTCCAATCGATTTCTGGCAGTTTGAACTCCTCCGAGCAGCTTCAGAGCAAAGATATTAATCAACAAAGTTTCAATTTAAACAAAAACAACTTATCAAAAGAAATTGGTCCTGTTGGGACTAAAAACGGTTCCGAAGGATTAAATTCTTTTGGAGACCTTGAAATATTTTCAGATAACATTGTGACTGATCCTATATTAGATAATATAAATGATCTGATTGCAGATTTAGATCATGATTTAGATACTGCAAAAAATGACGAAGTGCGCGCTCCATTCAGACAAGATTTCTTATTGGACCATATGTTTGATAGTATTAAACAAGATAACAATATTATAGAGGATAAAAAGAAAAGTGGAGGAAACGAAAAGACATCTATCGTTGTCATGACTGGAGAAAACAATATTAGTTCATTGACTAAAGATCAAGACCAAGAAGAGTTAGACGTATCTAACAACTCTGACAGTATGACTAAAGCGTCGGCTGATTCTTTAAATTTTGAAACTAAAACTATTAAAGCTAAAAAAATTGACGTAGATAACAGTAACGATGCAATAGTATCTACGACAAAAGATGATATGAAATCAATGTCTGAAGGAAATAGATTGGAACATTGCCATGTTACCTTTGACAGCAAACCAGATAGTACGATCAGTTCAGTGAACCAATCTAAATCAGTCGAAGAAATTGTACCAGATAGTACAAATGAGCCAAACGAAGGTAATGAGCTTATTTCCAGTTCTAATACAGAAACCCCAAACTATATTTTAAATGTCGACTCTTCACAAAGCACTAACAAAAATGATTCCATTGGTAATTTTCTGTCAATTCTTCAGAATAAGTCTAAAATAAAAGAATTGTTAGGTTTATTAGGAGAACATGCACCAGAAAATGAAAAAATAAAAAGGAAATTACTTCAACTAAGTGCAATTGTATCAGATGATGAAGATGATAATATAGATAACTTAAGTGTCACAAATAATGACAATCTTAGTGTGGGCGCGATGAATGAAAAGAGACAAAATAATATAGATAAAGAAGAGAAATTAAAGCAACACCAGAATGACTTACCAGAAATGTCGATAGCGAAAAAAGCTGAGACGGAGAATCTAGAAGAGAACGTACAATCACAAGCGAAAGACAATCTAGACAATATTGTAAAAAAACTTGATAACACTGCAGAAATATTAAAACAGGGTGACAATTTAGAAGTAGATGTTACTGATGCCACTGAAAATGACACTGAAAACCTAAAAAACATGGGAAAGAGTAAAATATTACATTCTGATGTTCAACCAGAGTTTGAGATACAACAAAAAAATAAAACGACAAGGAAAGGAAGGTCAAAGAAAATGAGTAAGGGATCGTGTTTAGCAAAAAATCGAAAAACCAATTCAGGTGTTGTTGCTAAATCTAAAGTAAAAAAGCCATCGAGAGAGCTTTTGAATCTACAGGCAGATATAAGAAACAATTTTCTTAAAGAAGATGTAGAAATTCTGGGTGGTACAACAGGTTTACGAATGTGTCGATTAGCTAAGCTGGTAGATGGTAAGACTCAAAAGCAAACAAAAGCAGAATCACCTAAGGATGATACTACGGGTACCGTACGGGTAGAAAAGCTTAAAAAGAACGAAGATACAATAAGAGGAGTTGAAACAATCTCTAAAAGAAAAAAATCTAATAAAAGTATTAAAACTGACAAGAAAAATAAAGTCGACGAAGCTTCTAATTCTACAGTTTCTCAAAAAGATCCATACCTATTTGAAACGGATTCAGTCTGTGAATCTTTATCAACTTCTGAAAAGAGAGGTGATTCCACGGAAGATGACAGTGATTCCGCTGAGTCCTTTAAAAGTGAATCTTCTGAGAAACATATACCTGGAGTTGTTAAGAAAAGACCGAAACGTAAGCGCAGTGCTTGGCAGTCTGGTATTATTGTTCCTAAAAATAGGAAAAAGAAATCTATAACTCCAAAACTGAAAGCTGTAGTTTCAGATGAGCCTAATAATGCTATTGATGAAGGATCAAAACTCAAGATTATAGATCTCAATTTCTATATTGACAAATCATATTGTTTTTCCAAAAACATATTGGTGTACGATTGCCGATTATGTGATCAAAAGACGAGTGATATTGTTTATCATTATAGAAAAGAACATCCCCATACTGAAATTCCTTTATCACGCATGAGTCCAGACATAGCGTTGGAAGCTATTAAACAATGTGAAACAACGGACTTCCTAGCTATTAGCCAAATTCCAAGTCATCGCTACGTTTGTAGATTTTGTTTTAAGGAATTTGTAAACTGTAAAACGTTAGAAAATTTCTTTTGGCACATAGTTAGCACTCATACTGGAGAATATAAACAATCATGCCCTGTTTGCATTGAGGACGAAAAATGCCCGCTTGCTTTGGATATACCTCCTCTAAAACAGAAGGGACAATTGATCGGTTTCATATGTGGAAATTGTAATTATACTCAATTATCCTTAGAAAATTTAAAAACTCATGTTATTACTCGACATAATGATGAACAAACTGAAGTGTACAAAATAAATATGTCACACATGACAGCAAAATCTCTCAATATGCTTTTACGTAAAACAAAGACATTAAAGGCTAGTGAAGAATTAGAAGAGCAAAGAGTTCTTAGAAGTGCCCGGTCTAATGTGAGCACAGATAATGCTCTGGATAGGAGTAATATTAGCGAAGAAAGTGATCACGAATCCATTTCTAGCGTTTCCCAAGAATCAAGTTTGCCAATTTCAAAAAACAATACCACAATATACAAAACAATACAGTCTAAGATATCTTATGAAACTGATAGTGATTCTGAAAAGATGACTCGACCGTCAAAGGATGTAAGCTATAAAATAAAAGACGAACCGAAAGATATAGATGAAATTAAGGAATTTGAAATCGAATCCGTAGGAACTGGGAGAAATGGGGCATTAGAAAAATCGTATGCTATTGAAGAAACTGGAAATGAGCGTGTTAATGACATAGACGAGTCTCCCCACTTTAAAGTTACTTACAGCGAATCAGGTTCTAAACAATATGTGTGTTGTATAACCGATTATGCACATTACAAGACATCACTTTTAATTTCCTTTAAAAAACATGTTCAGACTGCTCATATAGAAAAATGGGATGGTTATTGCTGCGTTTGTAAAGTGATTGTTATGCCGCAAGGAATTCACAGCTACAAAAATTGCTTAGACCACTTTATAGATAAACACCTGGATAACTTTCCCGTGATTGAAAATACCACAGAAAAACTTGCAGACAAATCAACGGAAAAGACAGTGGAAATAAATGTTGAATCTGTTTCATTACCAGTTAGAAGTTCGCCAAAGACATTCTTATCTGTCCGACCTTTAGCAGAACTCTTACCAAACAACGAATCGTATGAAACTAGCGTCCCGTTGTCACTACCAGTCATAGAAAGTGTTATAAGTTTGACATCGGAGGCGGGCGTGACCTATCCGACTCGAAAAGAAATTCAAGACGAGCCCAAAAGTTACTTGTATGAAGAGGCCCAAGCGGAAGTCTTGTCAGCAAAGAACAGAATTATTTTAGATGCAATGATGGCTCATGAAAAATTGGTGCAAGTTTTTAAATGTGCGGGTCGTTTTTGTTCATACACCACGGACAGCGCTGAGGATGCACTACTACACGTATCTACACATATTCGCGTGGGCGGCGTCAACGCTTTGAAATGCGCCTATTGCAACTTCGATTGTTTGGACAATGCGATTGATTTGGTTACACACGTGTTTAAGAGTCACGGCTTCTGTCAGTATGTGTGTGGCTATTGTTTCTACCGAGCGGCCGCGAGCCAACTTGTCAATGCGCATATTACAAGGGTTCATGAAAATGTTGCTGTGAAAACTGTCTTGAAAACCGCCTTTATGACGGAGCCAGTTGAAGGAAACATACTATCTAGAGAAGCCGCTGTCCCCGTTTACGTCTGTAGTTGTGGTAAGTTGATTTATAAAAGCTAGGTTTATAAGGAAAAAAAAAGCTTATCCCTACCATAGAATAAGACAAAAAATAATTTGTCATAGGCGAATATGAAAGAATTGTTATTGTATTGTATATTTTGCACAGACTTTTTTTAGACAAATTATGTGAAAAAAATAAATTTGCTTTACCCCTTATCGCTATTGTTAAAGTTTGGTATATAACTTTAAAGACATTTATTTTCTCATTAGAAAAATGTAATCTCCATTCATAATGAGTATATTTAAAGGTTTTTATTCATTAATGGTCGAAGCCTTAGGCTACGTGTTCTGCTGTGATAAGCTTCTTAGGAGAAAGACGTTCAATTCTTATTGAACGTCTCAGCTGCTTTTATATAGGTTTCAATTGTTAAAGTCGTACGTTTCTGGATCATATCCAGGACGTATGTAAGAAGGGGCATTGCACCCGTATGCGGGAGCGTGTATGATGATGAAGCGAAAGAGGTATGTAGTGATCATGGCAGGTGGGGCGGTCTATGGTCGCTATCTACGCCTTTGGGAAATGTGTGATAAAATAAATAAATAAAATTAATTGTTGAAGAAAAAAATTCATTTCCATATATCGTGCATTTCGATATACCTATATCGCGAATTTGTCTCAATTTCAGATGATGATGAAGCTGGCTCGAAATGTAATTTCAAGACATACACGCCGGGCAAGCTGTGCGAACACGTCAAGAGTAAACACAAAGATGTCACTATCCATGAATGCTTTGTAAGTAGATAAGTATCTTGTTAATCACTACATAGTATAAAACAAAGTCGCTTTCTCTGTCCCTATATCCCTTTGTATGCTTAAATCTTTATAACTACGCAACGGACTGTGATGCGGTTTTTTAATAGATAGAGTGATTGAAGATGATGGTTTATATATATGTTTTAAACTCGTGTGAAGCCACTGCGGGTCGCTAGTTCCAAATTTTAATTCTAAAGTAAAAAACTACTCCACTTAATGAGATTCAACAACAATTAAAATAATATTTACTTTTTTATTTATTAACATCTTCAAATGGAACACTTTAGAGAAGAACGTTATGCTTTTTGCTCGACACTCTGGAAATTTCTATGGAAACGACGTAGTTGACAGTTTGACACGACTTGTATGATTTCCATCGAAATTTCCAGCGTTAGTGGGTGTCGATAAACAAGCGTGACGTTCTTGTCGGTTTAATAGATAAAATAAAATTATATTTAGAGACTGCTATAATATTTTTTATTAATAATATTTCCAATAGGAAGATTACGAGATAATGAGAATGTTTTCAAGGTTAAAATGGACTAAAGAAATAACGTCTAATACTTTCTTAACTTTTACCTTGGCTATTATTTTAAGAACCGCCTCCTAGGTTCACGCATCTAAACAGCTAAAACTTGTTGCGGAAAAGCGGAGAAACAAAAATGTTTTGATTGGATAGCCATAGAAAGCCGTTCTTTCATCGATTTATAAAAAAATCATTAGCAAAACAGAAGAACTGTCTGCCCCATGCTTCACTAGGTATAATGGGCTTTCACGGTTTTATTATATTATTTCATTGTTCTTCAGATTTGCAAAGCAACTACCGATTCCGTTGGGGAGCTAGTTCAGCATTATAAGGAGCATGATTTAAAATTGTACCAATGTGCGTGGTGTGTGTTTGGCGCTGACAATGAGACGGAACTATTGACCCACTCGTCAATCCACCACGCTGTTTGCCAGCCGAAAGCATACCTGAGAGTTATCACAAATAAGGTTTTTAATGTTACAATCCCTTTTTGCACTGTTTTGAGCATTGTTTGAGCAGGGATATGTGGGGCTTGATCTACGTCGAGCTTTCTCTATAATGCAGCCTTATAATGAAGTATGTGCTACGTCTGCACACTTAAATTCATGTTATTACTAATATTAAGACAATATCGTTAGCTATAACATCATATATTTGTAGCAGGAGACAAACATTTTATGCTCTAAAATGTTTCATCTTGAGAATTGAGTTAAAAATTAAATTAGTATGGGAATTAACAGTATTTGTTACGTTTCAGGAGGGGACTACCGAATTTAGAGTGCTTCCACTAGCACACTTAAATAAATCAAATACACCAAACACAACAGAAGTGGATGTTACAAATGGGCCAAGAGAGAATCCAGTAAGGGAAGCGGAGAGGTCTGTTGATTTAGAAAAACTAATCGGCCACGCAACATCGTTCATCGTATCTGTGGCTGCCACAGATAAGGAAACATCCAATGAAATTCCTCCAGACGAGCTCAGCGTTGCTGAATCTATGCTCAATTTGGTTCCAGCGCCGGTATCTAGGCCTAACACTCCTTTTACTACGGTGGCCATGAACCAGCCAACGACACCCATCATCGAAACCGAGAAGGCAACCACAAATACGCCAGATCAAAGCACTTCTGACGTCATATGTCTTGACAGTGATGAAGAGGACATCTCCGGATTGTCTGTGCCCAAACAAAGTGCCCCAATCACTCCAATACAGGAGCCTGCTTCTTCCGTGACCAGGAAAACTCGGACCCGCCTGAAATATTTATACAAATGCGCAAACTGCTCCGTAATGTCAAAGACTGCCTCTGCCTTTAAAGCTCACTTAGGAGAATGCTTCGCAAACATCCAAAATATAGGGTATAAGTGCGCGCACTGCCCGTTTATGGGTTCAAAAAAAAACCTTATCTCTCACTATAAACAAGCTCATTTTCAAAATAACAATATCGATTTCCTTAATAGTTCTGAGTCTTCCCCGTCTGGAAGGTTGGAAAAGGGAATGCAGCACATCGAAAACAATGCGGACATTGTTCTTTCTGCGAAAAAGGTAGGTGGAGTGACAGTAAGAGAGCTAGCTGCTAAGAAAAATTCCAAACGTAAAAGTTCAGCCGGCAGCAGTGATGAACCTCCAGTGAAAATGAAGAAATATGGTCCACAGGATATCTCTCAGCTACCCATAAACCCTATATTCGATAACTTTGTGTACTGTTCACTTTGCGAGTTCAATACTAAAGTAAGATTGAATATGGTACGTCACTTGCAGTTACACGCGAGTCAACGACCTGTGCCCCAAACGGCACCTGTCAATCCGGTTCCCCATTTGGAAACCAACGAAATGCATTTCGACAAAATGGTTAACTTGGCATCGAGCTCTCTCGTCACCAGACTGGATAAAAACAATAGGAACGAGACCTCAACTATCCCTTTGCCTCCTGAGAGGGTATCTTGGTATCCTAAATACGTTCCAGAACGAACACGTCACACTTGCGGCGCTAAAGACTGCTCATATATATCAGTGGATGAAAGCATGCTGAAATATCACTGGGAGACCTTGCATTCGGGTAGCACTGATTTCCATTGTGTTCATTGCCCCCCGTACCAAACTTTGGACAAGAGAACACCGCTGTCTGCTTCTCGTATTATCGCTCACCTTAAAATGCACGATGCGAAGCTTTACGCTTGTTCCCAATGCAAGTTTTATCATTTCAAACAGACAGTGGTCGAAAAACATGTGAATGAGGTACATAAGGTCGGAAACGTGTTGGTAGTTAGAGAGGAAATAACAAGTGCACCTCAAATGAATATCACTGCCGTCCCTCCTGCGACAGCACCGACTATGGATCTGAAGCCCTGGCAATGTGGCCTATGTGAATACCAAAGTCTTCTACGCCCTGAAGTGGTCGAGCATTGTGCTAAATTTCACACATCTAAAATGCAGTTCAAATGCGTTTATTGCGCGTTTAGAACGTCCAATGAGGAAAATATAACCAAGCACCAATTGAAATCTCATCAAGAATTGCCCGTCCAGACGTTTTATTTTTACTATCGTGAGGGCTCAATGTCTGGTGAAAGTGATGGAACTCCATTCTGGAAAATGCAGAAAAATAAGTATAGTTCTGAGGCCAAGATAAAATCTGAGACAGGAGCAGAAGCTGCGACTACAAGCACTACTTCGGTTACAACGACTCCTCCCGCCGCTGTCAATCTTAGCTTAGTAAAGCGAGAAGTTGTCGAAGAAAGTATAGAAAATCTTTGTCAGAAGTTTGGTCAGTTTTGCGAACCAAATGGCTTAAGGTATAAGTGTCCATTGTGCAAAACTGTTATTGAAGACACTAAAGAAGCTATGCAGTCTCATTTGTTTGAAGAACTGCAGTATAGAAGGTGAGTTATTTTTTTATATGCAACATACATAAATATATGTACCTTTATACATAATATATTTACTTTTATTATACCTTTATACAATAGACAGATGTAATAGATTCAAGAGTCTCAAAGATAAACCGTGTTTATTATAAAAATTTAAAATGGCTGTTTTTATTTTTATTATCTTTTTCAGTCAGTCACAAAATATAAAGTGTAAATTATCTGTATCCAATAATATAATATGTATAATACATATTATTGATAATCTAATGAATTATGTTATAACACTGCAATTATCAATTTTCAGGTGGAAATGCAGTATCTGTTTATACAAGGCATTCCACAAGCATGGTCTGAATGTACACATGGAAACTGAACATCGTGTCAACCGGGACCCAATTGAACTTCCCGTTGATTCCCAAGTTGAAACCTGGGTCACGAGCCTTCTAGAACATCAAGAGACTATTATCAATAACTTTAGAAATAAATTAGCTGAACAAAAGACTGAAATTCAAAGAGAAAACAAAGATAACAACAAACTTAAATCCCTCTTAATCCAGCAAACTCCAACCATGAGTAAAACTACGAATATACCGAGTAATTTAGAATTGGAAAGTAAATTTGGTGCTCTAGGTGTGCCAAAGGGCTCGTCCTTCTGTTGTCCCAAGTGCAATGAAGTCATTAAAGAAGAAAGTGCAATGCGTGATCATTTGGAAAGTGAATTAAATAAAATACGGTAAGTAAACTTATTTTTTAAAATAGATTATAATTATTGAATGTCTTGAAAATACTCTGTTTTGAGTTTACTCTGTTTACACAAAATATTTAATTTTATTTAGTGAATTGGTAAATGTTTTTTAGATGGTGTTGCAGTACTTGTCCTGAAACGTTCACATCTTACCACCAGGCTCAGTTTCATTGCAAAGTCCATTCGGGACAGTCATCTCGGCCTGTGGAAGCACCTCGAGATTCTGTTCTTAGATCTGCCTGGGTTGATGCGGCGGTCGAAGTGCAAAAACTCAGCATGAACTCACAACCATCAGATATGGAGCAGAGACAAGTCGAATCAGCTGAAACTCAAGAAAACTCTCTGTTAGTAGTAAGATACGAGGAAAGAGTTCCAACACCTGAATCCCAGTCATTTCGAAGAAGAATGTCTCCCGATAGCGATGATGACCGCCTCATTAGCATCAAAAAGCGGAAGGCCGAGCGGACGAGCTGTCCATATTGCGAATTCTCATCTCCAAAAAAAAAAATATTAAACGAACACATTCTCAAACACTACAACCTGAAATCTTACACATGTGAATACTGCAAAGCAACTGGGACCCTAAGAAGTCTCCGAAAACACCAGAAAATCTACCATGCGATGAAACCAGTATATATAAACCCTACACCGTTGCCGACTGTAACGCCAACTGAATGGTTTTTAAAGAAACTGTCTGACGTACCATTGACTGAAATTATATGCCTCACTTGTCAGTCACGTTTGCCGCAATCGGCGGTCCCTGAGCATCTACACGACAATTCTGAGCCAGAATTTGGTCGAATAGGCGAAGTGATCGTTAGATGTTCCACTTGCAGCACCTTACATAAAGACATCCATAAGTTCGAGGAACATAAAATAAAAGAGCACCCGAACGATGGCAATTATGTTTTTTACAAATTGTCACACGATAACAGACAGGGTCAAGTGAAATGTTCGTTTTGCCCTCAAAAATTTACTTTAAAGAAGGACCTTAAGACGCATATTCAAGCTTCACACGCGGAGGAAATGAAATATGCGACGATAGAGCCGCGATCGTCTAAAGACGTGATCGTCTTAGATGATGAAGAAGATACTTTGGCGGAAGTGACACTATCTCCTAGAAAGATGGTCGCCAGAAAGTCCACTTCTAAGTTGCCGTTTTTCAAGACGGTGGCTCGGAAGTCTACAACAAAGTTGCCAATGGAGAGTCAAGAAGAGTATTCCTTCTATGGTAGCAAGCCTCATTTAGATGGCCTCGAGAATGTGACCACGATGATGCCGTTCTACAATTCCTTTGTCCCAATTACCTTTGAAAGGTTGAATAAAGTGATTAATGTTAACCCACGAATAGTCCTTACAAAACTGCCAAATCAAAAATAACATTAAGTAATTGTGAAGTAATCGTATCAATATTTAGTAGGATCTTATCTGTGATTAAAGCATTCTTAGCAAGTAAGATTTCCTGAAGTTTTTTTTTAGACTGATTTATGAATGTGTTATGTTGATGTTCGAATTTGTATTGAATCTTGTCTGAATTTTTTAAATAATATCCATTGTGTGTTTATATTATAAGTTGATCGTTGAACTCAGACTGTGAAACTTGGAGACAAGCATATTGGGCATATTGTTCTGTTCTTTGAATCAACTGTACTTTGTCAAATTTAGCATGATAATTTTGACATTATGAAGTAAGTGTATAATCGTTATTGAATCTATTCGACTATCAATTCTTATTTTCTTAGAAATTGCAATCGATAGGTAATGCAGTATGGATTATAATAATTATGTATACAATATCGTAATGCAGGTCATTTCACTAAGTGGGCGGTACCCATCAATGAAGTACGTAATGACGTAGACAATGGTCTATGGTTAATATTTTACTTCAAAAAAAAAGTCGGTTTACGGACGATAATTTTACGTGATAACGTGATAAGAAAACAGAAAGTTTCATCAAAAGCCGAGTTCTTAGACCGAGCCTCTTTATCGCTTGTTCCGCGTTCTCGCTTCCCAGCGGTACGTGATACTTTTTTGTGTGTGCCGCCGACCTTCATCAATTTATAAGATCACGTCAAAAATATTATGATACTTCATTGGCGTCATCTGTCAAAATTATCATCCTAAATTTGACAAAGTATAGTGAATATATTATATTCAACTTGTGAACTTCTCGATACAAATACTCAGTGATTTAATAAATATATTTGTGAAATAGTGAATTCCATGCGTATTTTTTTAAAATGCAAAAAAAAAAAACAGTTTTTGTTTGTTTTCCTAAACTTAAAATTTTATAAATCAATAAAAAAATCCAAATTGTTTTTTATTCGTATTTATTTTGATACGAGGTAGGATCCCATATTTTTTTGGCGTCCACAGCGACTGACAGGTCATTATTAAAATTTTTTGAAATATTCAGTTCAATTTTTATTTTATCCTAGGTATAATACATATATCTATAAACTTAAATGAGTTGTGTGACTACCTACATGTTACATTATTTTTATTAAAAACAGTATCAAATTTATTTACAATAATTTACGTAAATAGATATAATATTTACAAAAGGCTCATCAAAGCTGTTGGGGTGTGTACCCAAAATACTGGCTACATTACTGCGTTGTATCGCTAATCGCTATACTAACGCGTTGGCCGAAATATGAGCTTTCGTGTTTACTGTGGTCTCAACTAAGCGCGTCGATACCTAATCGACGCGCTTCTGGCCTCCGTGGACACAGCCTACTCCAAAAGAAATAAAAATATAAGAATCATTTAAACTCATATTTTTGTCTTTTTCTTTTTTGCTAAATTACATTCAATTCCGGCGTGATTGAGTCACAAATAGCCTTCATTTCGTATTTATAATATTAGTGGGAATTAGTAATTAGGCGCACATAGAGCGGTCGTCAGTCAGTTTGGGCTGGAACTTTATATCTAAAATTTAAAAATATATAAAAAAAATGAAGTACTACGTTGCCTGAAAATTTACGAATTTTTGATACCTTAGGTAGGTAAGGTACACATAAATGTGTCTGTCCAGTGCCCCTTATAACCTTGAAGTACCTATGTAAATTTAATCATTAAAATTAGTCTGTAACAATAATACTTACTGCCACACTCAGAAAGGTTCATTAAATTAGTCCTAATGAGTAATTAACTAATTATCATTAAATCCGATAATTAACGATACATCCCAGAGACAATTTAAGGGTTCATTACTTAATGACAACTTTAAGTATCCGTAGGGCGGAGTAACGTCAAATCATTCTATCGAATGCACATCGATAAACGGTTAGTGTAGCCACACTTGAAAAACTGTTATTAGTAAATATCAAAACAACTTTATTTAAACACATTGAAAGCATATAAATAAATGACATAAATTTAAATAAGCAAACCATCTATTTTCATATAAATAAAATAAAGCAACCGGACCCTTTTTTTCTGGTATCACTTATTGCTAACTGTCAATGTTGTCAGGATGACGATGAAGTAGTTGTATTTTCTCTATTATACACAATATTTTATAGTCGTTACGTGTAGATATAAGTAAATAAATCTGATGCGCTTCTATTGTTTCAATATTATAATGTGAATGAAGTTTGTTCCAGTCTGAAACTTTCACGCAACTTCCACAGCACCGTATGAATCAGGACTCGAATAACTTTAAATTTAATTATGTAGATTGTTTCGTCTTTAGATGGAAATATTTGCTGTAAGGAATCTGAAATCAGCTGTTTATATACTTGAGAGTCAGAGAAAAAATTACACAATCTAACTCAACAACATCAACTGCGTTGGCGGAGTCAAATCAAGCGAATACAGCCAGTCAGCGTTACCTGAGTAGGCCAGTTGACCGTCCCCGGTAACGCTGAATGGACGGTGGCAGCTGATCTGTGTTAACTTGAAGTCAACTACTGGCAAGACCAGGCGAGTAGTTAACGTTAAAGAATTCTCGTTTGGAAACCAAAATCCATACTGAGTTGCCGAGCCATATGTAAAAAATTCTGAAATTATTCGCAGGATTAACAATTTTTAACAGGCGCATAAAAACGTTTATTGTTTTATTCAAAAATTTGTCGGGGTTGTTTTATAAAATAATTTACACAATAATTATTAGGTGAGGTAAACTATAAATCATTAATTAATTCTTTTAAGGAATATTTTGATCAGGTAGAAAATACAATTGTTAAATCGACAAATTCCATGGGAAAGCCTAAAAATATTCAATTTTAAAAATTCAAAACAAGCGTACAGTAATTTTTGCGCTAACTTTTAGCAACCCGATATACCTAGAATATTTCGAAATGTCGACCGTTGAAATAGAAGTGAAAAGTTTCTTTTTATTTCAAAAAGTTAAGCCAAGAGTTAGGGTTGGCATGCCTTTAATACTTTATTTTTAAGAATAGGTTTGTATTGCAGTTAGGTATAATCTGTATTATTATGAACACGCTGTTAAATAAACTGTTTTACTAATTTATTCTAATTTTGTGAATAATAGCAACACTGTTGCTTCCGTGTTTATCATCTAAGATGATAGTTAGGCCCCGTTCCCATTAGGACGTATTTTTATAACTTCTAGCATTTTCGGCAACGAAATCCGTAGATCAGCTAACTGTAGGTACTTTTCTAATCAACGTTTTATTTTTTTGATGACAGCTTAAGTACATACACGTTCATACACAATATATAAACAATTATAATATTACATCTACGTATTTTTAATTCTGCGTCTTTATTTTAGTTAAAGTTCATTTCACTATAAACAATAAAATTAAATGAGATAACGGCGAATGACAACCATAACAACATTAAGAACTGTCTAAATTAAAAATTTTTTCACTAATATTTGAACTATAGCTTTGAAATTAAAAGCATTCCGTAAACTTTGGCTTGCAGTTTCGGAGCTGAATAAATAAATCCAATGTTTCAAGGAAAAACTACCTACGGAATATGAGATCAATATCTGATATAGTTGAACAATCAACAATTATTTTGATAGTTTGTGACGGTGGATTCATTTAAGAATATTTAATAAATGTTTTTGTAGTGTAATCTGTGTATGTCATTGTCATGAATTACTTAATGTCTTAATATTTTCACGTAAGTTTTGTGCTAATTAAAACCAAGTAATGTAATTGGTTTTGTCTTCTTATTTATCAATTTAATTAGCACAAATATGTCAAAAGAAACAGAAACAATAAAATCTGAATCATCGTCTTCTAAAAACATATGTCGTTATCTACGTCCTGAACGATTCGACACAGAACCTGAATCCCCGGCTGCAGATCTCAAATGGCGGCATTGGTTGACCACTTTTGAAAACTTTATAATAGAAGAAGGAAAACTGGATGATAAGTTAAAGTACAAAATCTTGGTAAACCATCTGTCATCAGAAATATTTTCTTATGTCCGTGATTGTGCGTTGTATACTACAGCTATAGATACTTTGACTAAAATCTACATAAAGCCCAAGAACGAAATCCATGCTCGTCACGTTCTTTCAACGAGGAAGCAGCAGCCGGGAGAATCTCTTGCAGAATACATACAAAACTTAAGAAAACTATCTTATGATTGTAACTTCAAAAATGTCACAGCAAAAGAATACAAAGACGAATATATTCGTGATGCATTCATATCTGGTCTGACATCTCCTAATATACGACAAAGATTGTTAGAAAACTCAACATTAGATCTGGATGGAGCCTTAAATCAAGCTATCACTCTTGAAACCGCCGAGGAAAATAACCGGATTTTCAGCAACCCAACAACATCACACGTGAATTTAGCCGCCGCACAAAATAAAAATGCACGTAGCCCACGTCGTTGCTTCTTTTGTGGATCACAAAACATTCATCCACGATTCAAGTGTCCTGCACAAAATGCAACATGTCAACTTTGCTCTAGAAAGGGGCATTACGCCAACGTTTGTCGATCATCAGACAAGAAGTAGATTCTAAATCAAATGCAGACGAAGGTGTCAATAATGCTTGCATCGCGGCAGCGGCACCCGCTAGCTTACTAAAAGCAACAGTATCTATTTTAGTCAACAATTTCCGTGCGCAGGCACTTATTGATACAGGGAGTACAGTAAGTTTTATTAACGAAAGTTTAGTGAAAACGATGAATTTAAAAAAGAAAAGCGCTTATCTACCTATCACACTAGCTTCAATGACGAACATTTCGTTTGCTAATGGCGTATGTAACGCTACGATAAAAATTAATGAACACACTTACAAGCAAGTACCATTACTCGTCGTTCAAAATCTATGCTCAGATGTTATTATAGGCCACGATTTATTAAAACTACACAAATCATTAAATTTTGAATTTGGAGGAAAGAAGAAGCCTCTACAAGTATGTAGCGTCATGCAATCACTTTTACCACCAGCATCTATCTTTTCGTCCATGTCACCAAATATTAAACCTATAGCGGTCAAGTCCAGGACATTTTCTGAAATGAATCCTAACAAACTGTACGAACTTCATGACTTCCTTTGTCACCCTGGTATTGGCAGAATGTATCACTGGGTCAAGTCGAAGAATCTACCTTATACCTTAGATAATATCAAAGCTATGACTGCATCCTGTTCGGTCTGCGCCCAAATTAAACCACGTTTTTTGAAAACAAAAAATCAACTTATTAAAGCTATGAATCCTTTTCAACGACTAAGTATCGACTTCAAGGGTCCTTTGCCAACAAACACCCAAAACAAATACATACTCACGTTCATAGATGAGTATTCTAGATTTCCTTTTGCATACGCGTGCAAAGATCTTTCTGCTCAGACTGTAATAAAATGTTTGAAAGATTTATTCTTCACTTTCGGCGCACCATCTTACATTCACTCAGACAGAGGGACAGCTTTTATGTCCAATGAAGTCAAAGAATTTCTCAACGCGTTTGGTGTAGCTACCAGCAGAACAACACCATACAATCCTGAAGGTAATGGTCAAGTTGAACGCCTCAATGGCACTTTATGGAGAACTATTCAGCTATTCCTAAAGTCGAGACAAGCCCCAATCAGTAACTGGGAGAAGGCACTGCCTATAGCTCTACACTCTATACCCGGGGTGCTCAAACGGTCGATCGCGATCGACTGGTCGATCGCGAGTGCTTTTTGGGTAGATCTCGAGAAGAAAAAAAATTTTAATAAGTAGGTAGGTAACTAAACTACAAAAATGTATTACGTAATAAAATAACACTGCTTGCGGCAAAAGGTGGCTTTATCAAAGGAACGCGCGGCACATTTCAAAGAAAAGCCAAAAAAGACAGTACAGTCTTAGTTTCGGGCGGCGCGTTTGACTGGAACATTCGAGACTTTCGTTCACGCCGATATAAATGTTGCGCCTGCAGGAATTGGAGTCATTCTGAATTGTAACTTGATGGCGATCCTACGTCGATACAAAGTTTATTATTAAATAGTGGAAAATGAGTGCAGTGAAGAAATCTAAAACGTATCATTTTAATAGGAATTGGGAGGAAGAATTTTTCTTTTGTATGGTGAAGGATAAGTGCATTTGTGTTATTTGTCGTGCGTCAGTTGCAATACCTAAGCGTGGTAACTTAGAGAGGCATCATAAAACGGTTCATAAAAACTATGAAAAGGATTTTCCGCCACAGAGTGAATTAAGAAAACGAAAAGTAAGTGATTTGATATCTTGTTTGAAAAAAGAACAATCCATGTTCACAAGACCAGCCAAACAATCAAAAGCTGCTACGATCGCGTCATTTAAAATATCTCATATATTGGCGAAACACAAGAAACCATTCGAAGATGGATCGGTGGTGAAGGAAGCATTTATTGAAGCGGGTGAGACTTTATTTGGAGATTTTAAAAATAAAACAGAAATCATGTCTGCTATTAGAGAACTTCAGTTATCTCGTCCGACTGTCACAAGGCGTATTGAAGTCATGAGTCAGGACATCGCAGATAAACTAAAAAATGATATCATGGAATGTACATACTTTTCTTTACAGTACGACGAATCCACCGATATGACAGACACTGCCCAGCTGTGTATTTTTATTCGGATGGTTTTCAATGACATGCTGGCTAAGGAAGAATTTTTGACAATCATTCCTCTGAAGGGGAAGACCCGTGGCGAAGATATATATGACGTTTTCTTCAATTTTGTAAAAAACTACAAGCTACCAATATATAAATTAGTGTGCATTACAACCGATGGAGCACCAGCAATGACTGGAAACAAAAACGGTTTTGTGGCATTGTGTCGAGCTAATGAAGAATTCCCTTCATTTTTTTCATTCCATTGCATTATACATCAACAAGTTTTGTGTTCAAAAGTTTTAAACATGGAGGAAATTATGGGCATTGCAACAAAAATTGTGAATTCCATCCGTGCACGTAGCTTGCAACGGCGGCTCTTTCAGTTGCAGTTGGAAGATAGGGAGTCAGCTGAACACACTGATTTAGTTCTTCACACGGACGTCAGGTGGTTGAGTCGCGGAAAATTCCTAGAAAGGTTTCAAGAATTATTGCCCGAAATAACAGCTTTTCTAGACGAAAGAGGTGATGACACTCAGATTTTGAAAAACGAAAAATGGCTAAATGATTTGGCATTTTTGACTGACATCACAATGCACTTAAACACCGTTAACTTGGAGCTTCAAGGTAAAGGAAAAACTATTATTGAGATGATTAGCGCAGTAAACGCATTCAAAAGTAAATTGCAACTTATGATAGATCAACTGAAAAGAAAGGATCTGAAACATTTTCCGTCTTTGAAAGCAAGGATTCCTCAGTTGAATTATGATACTTATGAGGCTGAATTATCAAATATTTTGGGACAATTCAAAATGCGTTTTTATGATTTCAGTAAATTGGAAAATATAGCTTCATTTATGAGTTATCCTTTTTCATGTAAAAACATTGAGGAATTAACTACTGAAATAGCAAGTCAGTTTAATATGAACTCATGTTCTGTTGAAAATGAGTTGGTGCATATTATATCAGATATACATCTCAAAGCTACAGCATCTGATACAAATTTCTGGTGTTTTATATCTGAAGATAAATATCCGAATGTAAGGCAAATCGCCCTTCAACTGACGGCATTTTTTGGGTCAACTTACTTGTGCCAGTCTGCATTTTCTGAAATGAAGATAATTAAGTCAAAATATCGCAATCGACTAACTGACGATCATATGTCATCATGCTTGCGATTAGCACTCAGTGGTTACGTACCATCTTATGAAAAGTATGCTGAGGACATGCAGTGCCACGCTTCAACATCCAAAGCCACTCTTTAGTTAAGTTTAACACCATATGTAACTATTTTGTTTTGTAACAACCAATAAACTCGTAATTTTGAATAACTATGAGTTTTTTCATTGATATAGTAGAAAAGAACCTAACTAAACTTAACCCAAACCTTGACTAAAATAATGTACCTATATTGTGCAGAAAGCTAATATCTATATATGCTACGGTACGCCCTACCTAGGTAGGTAGGGTGAATCGTGTATATACGACAACCCTGCATCACACACACTTGCAGTCTCTCAGAGTCGATCGTAAGTAGTCTAAAAATATTGAGGTAGATCGCCAGCAGTTCAAGTTTGAGCACCCCTGCTCTATACGATCTCTTTTGTGTACTGCCACTGGAGAAACTCCCCACGAACGTTTATTCTTGCATCCTCGTAAATCACCAACGTGGGAATCGATTCCTTCATGGCTAATGTCTCCGGGTTTCTTTAAGGGGGGGAGAATGTAGTGTAATCTGTGTATGTCATTGTCATGAATTACTTAATGTCTTAATATTTTCACGTAAGTTTTGTGCTAATTAAAACCAAGTAATGTAATTGGTTTTGTCTTCTTATTTATCAGTTTTGATAAATGTTCTGTGGTTTTTTTCACGAATTCGTAGTGTATTATTCTATGGCAGGTTCCCAAACTGGGATCCGCGGAGTTCCGTAGAATAGTCATCAGGGTTCCGTCAAAATTAGCTATTAAATAATACTACGGTTTCAAATATTAAAAAACAAATATAGGTCATGATTGGATGCTACTCCAGATATACGCATACAATTGTCGGATATAATACCGAATTAAAAAACAATTATTAATAGAACAGTAAAACGATTTAATTCTTCACACTAAAAGTTAACAATAATGTGTTTCAATTATATAACACATTTCTCAAAAAACAATGTTGTTATATAAATTTCAGTGTTGATTTGTAATCATTTGATATGGGGTTCCATAAAATAAAAGGTATTTGGTTGGTGTTCCGTTCTTTCAAGTTTAGGCACCACTGTTCTATGGTTTAGTCCGTGGCTGGCTTATTAAACTTGATACAACATTTATCTGCCGCTTGATGAGTGATTGATGGAGCGATTAGCTAATGAAGAAGCTGCGGCTGACCAATCTCAGCTGAAAGGGCTTAATATTGATAAATGAACGGACGTAATAGGAACAGGATAAAGGAGACTTCAACTAGCTTTTAAAAACAAAGATATTTTTTACAGCGGAAGGTGCAATTGTAAGCCAAATTTACTATTAAAGACGTTTTATTAGAATTCTATTCCATGACTAATAATTTAAAAACCAATATAATTATTCCAAAGCAAGAAACATATAAGTATCCTACCTACATAAGTTTTATCTAAGCCAAGTCGGAATAATCATCAAAATTGACTCAAAAGCTATAAAATATAGTGATTTTTCTATTAATTTGTAGTATTTTTCTAAAATTGTATACATTTATATGAAAATATATTTACAATTTTTTTTACAAATGTACAATACATATATTTACAAATATATCAAAGGCTCATAAAAGCCGTCGGTTCCTACCCAAGATACTAACGCAACAAAAAATTGATTATATTGCTATAACTAACTGAAATAAATACCTATACCTACTTTTTTTATAAAAAACTCGATAATATTTGAATAATGAAATCGAATATATCTTATTTGCGTTGGAAAATTGGCAAATTTGTACCCACAAAACAAATAGACCGAATGATTATGTACGGAGAATGAATGACCGAATGAATGGTTGATGACTGAGAAAATTGAATGGGAATGGGAGCGAATAAAACTCGTAATAAGCTGGAGATGTGATTGCAAGTGGGTTATTTATACTGGGTTTTATAAATTGCTATTGGTTTTACATTAAACCTACGGCGCTAATGAACCTGTATCCTAAACTTATAAAAATAAATATACAATTGAAGCCTGTTTATTTTTTATTTCAATACTTTAAAAATATATTTAATAAGTTTGCTGATACGATTAAGCATTAATTTAAAAACAGAAACCTATCCCTGCATTTTACCTTTTTAAAATCTTCCAGTCGTTACGTATTTATTATATTATGTAGTATGTATATATTAATAGATAGTAGATACACAGTGTACCCAGTGTCAGATTAAGCAAGCGCGGGGCCCGTTGCAAATTCTTTCAAAGAGCCCTTGATCTGCTATGGGTTCTTCAGTATACAGTGGTAAAAATACAATTCAATACTCAATACGTTTATTTGTTATCTGTAGGTTACAATTTTGTGGGTAATTAATAGTGTAGTCAATTACTATAGGCGCTGTTAGGCTCTGACAAGTACAAAGTCTGAGATTTCCTGGCAATTTAGAATAATTTTGACATCAAAAAATTAAACATACCATCTTAATAAGTGTCATTCAAAAAATTACGCTCAGGCAGAGGTGAGTGGGTTTAAGTGTGCGCGGGGCCCGTAGCAATTGCTACTCTTGCTACTACGGTTAATCCGGCACTGAGTGTACCTAATAAACGAGGCTCTTTAAGCTTCTGTGATCCTAGTACTTTCGATAGCAAAGCGGTCTTTCTTGCTGTCTCCACTCGACGTTAAAAAACAGGAGGTTTGTTTTTTATAAATTAATTTAAAAAAAGGATACCTATGTATTTTTTGCTCACGAATCTTATCAATATCAAATATTCAAAAATCTCACTTAGTTAATTTTTAATAATTCGTTGTCATCGCTGCCTGTTACAAAAAAACAATTTTTGGAAGTGCATTCTTATGAAATAAATGTTGAGTACCTACCTACCAAATCATTATTTTGAAGTGAAAACTTCTTTAGCATCGTTGTGATTTGAAAGTCGATGAAACGAAAAAGCGACAGTAAAAGGAGATAGATATACACGTAAATTCATAAGATTTAGGCCCAACGCAGACGACACACTTTTTGTGCGATCGAGTCTGCGGCGCACAAAAAGTCTGTCGCGGATTTTTGACGGACTCAACGCACACGACGCACATTGTCAATCATTTTGTCGGCAGAACTGTAGTGCCGTACACGCCATGGAAGTGCAAAGATTGCGATGTATTATTTTATACTTGAAGTACAAAAAAAGAAGAATTACACGGATTATTTGTGCGCAGGACTTTTTGCGCGTCGTGTGCGTTACTGCATACGATTACATAGGTTCTATTTTCACAGACTAAAAAGTCTGTCACGGATAGTCTGTCGTCTGCGTTGGGCCTTAACGTGGGAGAAAATGAGATAGGAAGCATTATACCTACAGTGTTTTTTATTTTTTATTTCATTACCATGTGTGAACTGCACACATACTTTTTTTATATACACTCACTAGTATTATTGAAAATTGATGCCGATATGTGTTGGTTGTGAAAAAAATGAAAATTTTCGATAAGAAAATATTTCTAAAACTGCTTCAACGCTTTGCTATCGGAAGTACCAGGGTCGCATAATACTTAAGGAGCATTTGAATAGCATTACAAAACGCCAGGAACATTTAAAAGGCAAATACTGCCTGTGGTAATTTGCTCTGATAAAATTTTTAAAAAGTTTAAATTTAAAACAATATTTACGTGAAAGTAAGAAGAATTCTTTAGACTTCGCCCTTGTAGTATTTATATTTTATATTTTACATCAAGTAAGCGAAGTATGACTTTGGCCCGAGTTTGCTTCATATTTTACGTTTTAGAAGATAGCGAATAACGAAACAATGTCGATAATTTTTTTTAAATTAAATTAAAAATAAGCAATTGATGATGATCAAAAGGTTTATCTTCAAAAAGTGACGTTTTTGTTGAAAGGGGTATTGGTTAAAGATGTGTACATAATGACACTTTTAAACTGTGTTTATTTTATTTATATCTGACGTAAAAAAATTTAGTAATACATTTCTTACTTGTAGTAAAGAATTAAATTCCGTTACAGTAGACCTAGGATCATTTTCTTCCTTTAGGGTCCTACTAATAGAAAAAGTATTTTTGTATGTTTGTTACGGATTTTAAATCCAATTATGCACTGGTTATACCTAGTTTGTACCTTATTTTGTTTATTTCATAGGTTTGAAAGTAATTCATAAACAAAATTGTTAATCATAGCACCGGCTTCCTACAATTTGCTTTATTATTGTGTCTTTAATAATTAAGGTACTTTGAATGTTTTTTTAAATTACATAGTAAAAGCAATGACAAGTACCTGATTTTAGTATAAACACGCCTTATCAACGACCTTCAATCTTCTACATGCACCAGACACTTTTCCGATAATGTAGTTAACAGTTTTCCAAGACTCTCCTACCATTTCAAATGCAAATAATTTCTGTGAAATATAAACTAAGTACTACTTATCTATACACATATATGTATATATATTTAACAGTCGGATTTATCACCATTTATAACTCAAGGACGGCTGGACCGATTTTGATGATCTCTGATTTGTTGGATGCGTCTAATCCGAGAATAGCAGAATAACTATTAAAAATATAGTAACGAAAAAGTGCTAATGAAGAAAATTCGTTTTAGGTGACACTTTATTGCGATTCAAAGAGCAATATGACAGTTTTATGCGCTTGTTGAATTTTACATGAATTTTATTTATCAACACTATTTACGTCTTTTATTTATAGTAAGTTCATTTAAAATACAACATTTATTTTTTACTTTTCAGTGCGTTTTGAGGTCGGTTTTATTTTTTTGTTTAAAATTAATTTTTTTGAAACAAGTTCGTGTTATTAAGCCTTCTATGCCTTCCAAATACTTTTTTGTTTTCCCAAATAACTCATCACGTCAATAGAATTACCTACATAGATTAAAAATTACATATAACTGCACATAGACAAAATATTTTTAGCTTTCTTAAGAAATAAAGGCAGATTTTTTCTTCCTAATTCAAAAAAGTTGTTTTATTGAAGTTCCTTCTCAATTTCTGAACTATTGGAAGAACAAAACTAATCTAATATTTGCTAATAGACTATAGATTATTGTAGTTTCGTATTGTTGTATAGTCTAAACAACAATAAGAAACTAGATATTTACAGTTCGCTTTCTGTTATGTCTTCTGTTAAATGAAAAATTAATAATTTGCGTGGAATGCCATTTTTATCATAGATAATTGTCTGCTGGCATGGAAAATATATACTCTGGGATTCGGATCTTTCTTCTGATTCTGGATCGTCTCTGCGGCAGGACTTCGAACTCGCTGTAGCCTGGAATTTTAAAATTCTATGAGCTCACAGGAAATGAGGCCAATTCTCATCAATTCTCTCAAAACACTAAACTAGATTAATTTAGTACCGTAAAATCAATCATCATTTTTTTTTTGTGCTTTTGATATAGTAATATCAAAAACTATAACCTCCTTTGTGGTTTTTTTAATGTCAGTTAAAAATTAGAGCAGTTTAGGTTAGAGGCTTAGGTTCAGAATTGTACATCAGAATACATCATTATTAATGTAGCTTAATGCCTTGAGAGATACTTGGTCTAATTTGGAGGAGGCCTTTACTTTACTACGAAATCTAAATATTAAGAAGAAAGAAGAATATTATTAAGAATATTATAAGCTGAAATAATAAAAATAAAATACTAAAAGTAAAGTTTTATTACCAACAACATTTGAAATGTAATGTGTGTAATGCCATAGTGTAATCTAGAGACAGCGAATTATATAGGTATATACATATTTTATGCGAATATTTAAACGTGTAGATGAGATTGAACGTAAGAAGTAAATGATACGTAATGTTAGCACTATAAAACTGTAACTTTAAGTTACCTACACGATGTCTTGTAGAGACACACGTTTACAGTCTACAAGACCCCTGAAGCCGCTCACCGCTGTGCCGTCAGTCGCGAGTATTGCGTAGAGATGAGTGAATGCACTTTGCGTCTTGCGACCCATACAGTACGCGATTTTTTAAACCGACTTCAAAAAAGGAGCAAGTTCTCAATTCGACTGTATTTTTTAAATGTTTGTTACCTCAGAAATTTCGACTGGACCGATTTTGATGATTCTTTTTTTCTTTGAAAGCTCGTGCTTTCCGTGTGGTTCCATTTATATTTCATCATATGTTCAGTAGTTTTAGAGTTACCATTTATAGTCGGTTTTTTTTGTTAAAATTATTTTTTTAAAGATGCCAAGAACGTATTGCGCAGTACAATACGGCTGCTAACTATAAAAAAATTAATTTTACTAAAATTAAATCGATAATCCCAACGCTCCATTGAGGCGTAGATTTTTATCTCAAAAAACAGGCTGAGCTTCCAGACTGCATGATTTATTTTTACTGTACCTATGGAGCTCACGGAGCAGTTTTCACCCGCATCCGCGCTATCAATCAGCCTTGTTAAATGCAAATATATATTTTATTGAAAAACAAAATTTAAAAAAGAAATCTTAAAAAGAACACAAAAGGAAAATAAATGTATGTGCCAGTTTTACTATACCGAACGTGAAGCCTTTTCTATACATAAAACTCTTACTTCATTAGATACTGCCGAGTCATCATCACATTGAGACCCTATTCTAGAAGGGGAAACATCAAAAACGCCATCTTGCTTAGATGGTGATGATGACGACGAATCATCTCCTTCGGCCCGTCGATTCCTTTTTGACAGCCCATCTTCAAGATCCTTACAATCTGAAAATTATTAATGATAATGAATTAAAACAAATGAAGTTGAACTAAGTATATCGCATATATGAAGAGATCTATGTCAGATATTGTAATTTGTAGCATCTCACATGTCAGCTTCCAAATAATAAAAAAAAGAGTATTACACTTAGGAGTTATAATGCTGGATACAGACTTACATTTCTTTTTTTTATGATAAATGAATGACTTAATTAAATTGTGCGAATTGGTTTCAGTTTTGCGTTAAGAATGTGAGGGAGGCCCTTCTGGACTTAAAATCCTTAGCTCATTAGACACTGCCGAGCCATCACTTTGAGATCCTATTCTAGAAAATTTCGGTTTCATACCTTGCTTCTCTTTTGATGTTCTCTCTTCGTCATCCTCGGATGATGACGAGGAATCATCTCCTTCGGCCCGAAATCGACGGGCCGAAGAAGATGATTCGTCGTCATCATCAAGGTTAAATTTATAACACCCTTATATTGTGCGAAGTTTTAAACAGTTTTGCTTTAAGAATGTGAGGGAGCCTCTTCTGGACTTGAATTCCTTAGTTCATTAGACACTGTCGAGCCATCACTTTGAGACCCTATTCTAGAAAATTTAGGTTTCCTACCTTGCTTCTCTTTTGATGTTCCCTCTCCATTGTCCTCGGATGATGACGACGAATCATTTCCTTCGGCCCGTCGATTCCTTTGTGACATCTCATCTTCAAGATCCTTACAATCTGAATGTTGAAAAATAAAGCAAATGAAGTTGAAGTAAGTATATTTCATGAAGAAATATATGTAAGATATTGTAATTTATAGGATCTCAGCTTTCAAAAAAAAAAAAAAAAAATGTAGCATTTAGAAGCTACGAAGCTCGACAAACAGACAGGTCAAATTTATAACCCCCTTATATTGTGCGCAGTTTTAAACAGTTTTGCTTTAAGAATGTGAGGGAGCCTCTTCTGGACATAAATTCCTTAGTTCATTAGACACTGCCGAGCCATCACTTTGAGACCCTATTCTTGAAAATTTAGGTTTCCTACCTTGCTTCTCTTTTGATGTTCCCTCTCCGTCATCCTCGGATGATGACGAGGAATCATCTCCTTCGGCCCGTCGATTCCTTTTTGACATCTCATCTTCAAGATCCTTACAATCTGAATGTTAAAAAATAAAGCAAATGAAGTTGAAGTAAGTATATTTCATGAAGAAATATATGTAAGATATTGTAATTTATAGGATCTCAGCTTTCAAAAAAAAAAAATGTAGCATTTAGAAGCTACGAAGCTCGACAAACAGACAGGTCAAATTTATAACCCCCTTATATTGTGCGCAGTTTTAAACAGTTTTGCTTTAAGAATGTGAGGGAGCCTCTTCTGGACATAAATTCCTTAGTTCATTAGACACTGCCGAGCCATCACTTTGAGACCCTGTTCTAGAAAATTTAGGTTTCCTACCTTGCTTCTCTTTTGATGTTCCCTCTCCGTCATCCTCGGATGATGACGAGGAATCATCTCCTTCGGCCCGTCGATTCCTTTTTGACATCTCATCTTCAAGATCCTTACAATCTGAATGTTAAAAAATAAAGCAAATGAAGTTGAAGTAAGTATATTTCATGAAGAAATATATGTAAGATATTGTAATTTATAGGATCTCAGCTTTCAAAAAAAAAAAAAAAAATGTAGCATTTAGAAGCTACGAAGCTCGACATACAGACAGGTCAAATTTATAACACCTTTGTGCGAATTGGTTTCAAACAGACGAAACGAAAACGAAAAAATATGACTGACTGGTACCCAAATCTTCATATATTCTTATTTGATATCTTTTATATCATTTTACAAAAAACAATTAAAATTTGTTTACTTGCTTCAGTGTGACTTATTTTCGAATTTCGATAAAATTCGTTTAGAAATAAATGTTCCTAATTTTTTAGCTCATTGCCTGTTTGCATAATATCAGGCTATAGTGTGGTCTAAAATTATAACGGATAATCTAAAATAGCATTTTATGATTAAAATTAAAATATACCTTCTAGCAATGAGTCCACATTCTGATTGTAAAGTTTCAAAATATCAGAAACGACCATTGACGCCTTCCCTAATGGCATTAATTTCCGTTTGAATTTTTTCTTAACTTCTTTACTGTAACAGAAAATACAGGTTAAAAAAGGCATAGACCATATTCTTTAACGAAATTTATATAAATACATTCATTGAATAAAAAATACAAGTAATTAATAACTGTGCCGTTATACGTAATATGTCAAATGTGAGAAATGTCAATGCTTTTAAAACGAGAGCAAAAATTGTAAGCAACAATTTAGGTAGATTTCACCAGAATATTATGTTTATATAGGTAAAGGCATTCATTAAAATAATATAAAATAAATTAATAACTATTTTGTTACGCATAAACATTGTCTCTTACTTTTGCACTAATATGAAAAAGTTGTTGAAAAAACTTGAGTTGATTGTTATGGACCTATCTGCATTGAAATAGGTAATAGAATGTTCCTGATGAGGAAACCTATTCAAGAGAGCAATGTCTTTTTAACCGACCTTCAAAAAAACCAAAAAGGAGGTTATCAATTCGACGTGGAATTTTTTTTTTTCCGATGTTCCGCTCGTACGTCGCCATTTGTAGACCGATTTGGATGAGTGAGGTGTGAAACGATAGGGTAACTCGTCGAAGTGGTCCCATTTTTTTTAGAATTTTTACGATTAATAGTTTTCAGCATATTGAAAGAATAGTTTCATAATCGGACGAGAAATCGCTGAATTCCGCGCGGCAATGTCGTGCTTATTTGCTTATAACTCTATGATTTATGAATCCTTATCGATGAATTAGATGTTATTCAATTTAGTATTAAATTTGCAACAAGAGAGAATAAGAATCAAGATAATTTGATTTATAGTTTTAGAGATATTGAGGTTATAAAATAAAAAATTGAAATTTTTTCAATTAGTTCGCTTTAGCAATAGAGATGTCCATTTTATATTAAATATTTACTAATTATAATACATTCATTTTATTAACAGTTATATTGTCAAGCTTTTGATAGAATTTTATGAAAATCTAAGCCATATATTTGATGTTATGGAGCAAAACTTGTCAACAGAGAAAAACATGTCATACGTTATTGTTTACGCGTCCAGTTTAGATCTCTATAGCTCAATGTAATATCAGTTTATATCGATGACTTATATATCATTTTATAAAACATTAAAAGAGTCATATACGATAGTAAAATCAATAAGGTAGAAGAAATACTTCTAGAGATAGAGAGAATATAGTAACTGAGTTCCTGCGGTAAATCGCAACGTGCCTTCACTTGCTTACTGTAAAACACCATGAAATCATAATTTATATGAACGATATTACTTAAATTTTTAGTATTAAACGATTCAGTTTTGCGTTTTCTTACTTTCATTAATTTGAAAATATTAAATTAAATTAATTAAATTAGTTTTTAGTGTATAAGGTAAGCGTAAAGTCAGAGCGTCCATGTTAGTTTCGTTTTGATGGTATGATAACCAACTATACGGTTTAGAAGAGCCACTCAAAAGTATAAAATAAATTAATTTTAAACAAAAAAATAAAACCGACCTCAAAACGCACTGAAAAGTAAAAAATAAATTTTGTATTATAAATGTACTTACTATAAATAAAATACGTAAATAGTGTTGATAAATAAAATTCATCTAAAATTCTACAAGGGCATAAAACTTTCATGTTGTTTTTTGAAAGGCGGTGCCAAATATATAAATAATAAGACTGAATGAATATTCATGGACTTTAATAAAAAATTAATTGAATGGCTTGGCGCCGCGTTTCAAAGAGCAACATGACAGTTTTATGCCCTTGTAGAATTTTAGATGAATTGTATTTATCAACACTATTTACGTCTTTTATTTATAGTAAGTTCATTTATAATACAAAATTTATTTTTTACTTTTCAGTGCGTTTTGAGGTCGGTTTTATTTTTGTTTAAAATTAATTTATTTAAAACTACTAATATAATTTATATTTAGTATTTACTAACACTATCTGTATTAATAATTCAATTCCTAAGGCTTTTAAAATTATAATTAACAAGTGGGTCCTGCGTTGGACAAAATTGTTAAATAAAATAATACAGATGTAAAATTTCAAAATGAGAAACAATTTCAAAATGGATTCAATGAATTGTCGTTGCCATAACTTTATGACAAGAGTCACACTATCACATTAAGCAATTTTAGATTAATGCAATAAAGACTTACCAAACCGCTGGATAATTAGTATCTGAAAAAATTTCAGACGTTCTAGACATTATATTTTATTATTATATTATAACTGTATAATTTTATGACGTCCTAACGCTAACGCTGACAGCGGTGCACTAATGAAATGAATACGCGTTGGCGGAGTAAAATTTTTGGTTAGGTAGGTAGGTACCTACATTATTTAATATTTTCTGAATTCGATTCTGTGCTTTTGTAATTCATTTAGTGAACACTATTTAAATACTTTTTATTGATCTTGTAGACAATATTGTTGTTTGTAATTTATTTAAATTATTTTAAATTTTAATAAATCTTAATGTTTAATCTTAGAAACTTATGAATTTTGAGTAAAATTAACGTAGACAACTATGTTAAAATAAATTATTTTAATACTTATGGATCCATTCCCATGGAAACTTCTGGACAAATTGAAATGAATTAATGCGATGCGCTTAGTTGAGACCACAGCAAAGTTGGCTCATTTTGGTTGGCTCTATACAAGACGGTACTTTGGGTACGCAATCGAATTTTCCTATTTAAAACAAAATATCCTACAATTTATGTATATATTTTTTAAAGTGACTGAGTGGTTTACGCTTCTGCGCGTTGCGCCTGGCTTCGAGTTCCGAGGACACAAATGCATGTTTCAATACTTTGTGAGTGGCCTGGTATGCATTATTTAAATTAATCTATTTTACAATGGAGCACTACTTTAAGACATTGATTGTTAGGAGGCTCCACTCTTCTGTAAAATAGTAAGTATGTATTGATTATTACATTGAGAATCATACGTAGGATCTCTCCCGGAAGTGCGTGTGTGTTTTGGGTGTTTGGGTGTGTGTGTGTGATTTATATGTGAGTATGTAATGTTTTAGTGCATATAATTTAACTCAGTTTATGATAATATTGTCATGATATTCAGTTTGTTATATAAGTTTGATGTATGTCTGTGTGTCGGTCTGCGCCCTGTGGCGTCGTAGCGCCTGAGTTAATGGACCGATTACAATGTGTTATTTCTTTACCGATTTTAAAAAGGAGGACGTACTAAATTCAACACTGTTTTTTTATGTTTGTTACCTTTAAGTGTTTTTGCTAACTTTCGACTAGGTGAACCGAATTCAATTAAAATTATTTTTGTTTGAAAGCTGGTGCTTCCCGTGTGGTACTATTTAAATTCCATCAAAATCTGTTCAATAGTTTTAGAGTTACAATTTGTTGTTGGTTTTTTTGTTAAAATTTTAACACTATATTATTTTTTTTTAAAAGCTGGTGTGATCGATGTATCCTAGCTATAATTTGTGAAAATTGGTTCACCCGTATATGAGACTTACTTGTAATGGAAGTTTTTCTAAATTGTAATCAATGTTATATGTACTGAGTATTGTTCTGTGATATATTTGTTCTCTGTGGGAGGTTTACCCACGTGGCGTACTTTATGACGTAGAATAAAAATACTTCGACGCGATCATGTACATGTGTCAAGTTACTTTTTGTGTTTTTAGGCAATTTGTAAGTTGAATGATTTGTTTATAATAAAATTAATTTTTCAATTTGCTTTGAAATTAATAGTTATTTGTTATACAAGAGTGCAAAGTTACTTTTTAACCGCGTGCTCTACTTTGATGACCGAGCAAGCGAAGGATACTAAAATTGATTTTAAAATTAGAATCCTGAGCGTTAGCGAGGGAATCAAACGAGGACAAGGTGAAAAATTTTTGCACTCGAATGTAACACGTAACTTTTCATCCCCCCTCAGCGAGGAAATTACTAAATGTAAAATAAAACATTTACAATTACAAGATACTTTTATTTCAGTTTAGGTACATATTAACTACAACATTATGATAGGAAATTATAAATACGGTACCATTGAGATGGCAGTAAATAGGTTTAATGTTTTTTGAAATCACAAACCTAGTGCACGCGATGTTCTAAATTCAAATTTACTTTAACCTCAAGCGGGTAAAAACGGCTTTTGCCCTCAGATATCGAATAGCAAAAATACAATTTCCTAGGTGGGGGGAAGAAAAATTAATTTAACAGATTTTGCAATTCATTTGTTTTGGATTTAATTCAAATTTATGACATAAATTAATTAATTAATTTATTAAAACTTGCAATGGAGTGCAACGGGCGGCTTTATCGCTAATCAGCGATCTCTTCTTCAGGAAAGCCTGTAGAAATTCAACAACACTTAAGAGCCACTTATAACACCCCGTCCGGCAAGTGGTAGCCCTACCAGAGACCGAATACAAAAACAAATTAAATTATAAATAGTATTCGGGACCGGGGATCGAACCCGGTACCTCAGGCTTCGCGGTAGGCTTATAAGACCGCTTAAGCATGATGCCTCTGTTAATTAAATCAATAAAAAGTTCTTGTTCCCTTTCTAAGTGCCTCCTTAACTGTATAAGGGAAAGATAGAAAGGCCTAAATGTTTAGGGCGACGTAGGCGTTGACTTAATTCATTCAGCTATTCATTTACTCGACCACTGAGACTATACAATGAATAGAGACTTTATTTTAATTTAGTTACCTTATTTGAACTCAAGTTAAACAAAAATGTATTTATAGTAAAAATAATCCAATTTCAGAATGTATCGTATCTGATAAGGTTAGGTAATAATTTTTCAAATAGATGCAGTCTGTCAATTTCTTTGAATATATATTTTGCAGTATTAGCAAATAAAAATAGATTCCACTAGGATTCTATCACCTGGCGAACATTGTGCCGCCATTAAAATATACAAGTAAGCTACCCTTAAAAGGTATATGGCCACCGCGAACTTTTTTAATGGAGCTATAAAGAGAAATATCCCACTATGCATTGTTTTGTTTTATCTCATAGGATTAGGTTGCGTTTTCGATAAAAGCTCCAAGGTGGCTTGATTTTTTCCGACACTTGCAACAGTTATCATCGTATTTTAAACAATTTACACAAAACCTTGACAAATTATATACCTAAACCTTCCTCATGAATCCATCGGTGATTATACGCATGATAATCCGTTCATTAGTTTTAAGTTTATTACGAACAGACCGACAGACAAACGCGGCGGACGATTTTGTTTCAACTTTATAGTGATATAATCTATAGGTGAATATTATGTTTTCTTTTTTGGGTTATATAATATGTAGATATATTAAGTCTTCATTTATTTATATCTCTGAGAAAGCTAGCTTCCCTCCCTCCCACTACTGAAAAAAATATATACAAAACTTTTAAGAAAATACATATTACCTTAATATATATAAATTACGTGTCACGTTGTTTGTCCGCGATGGACTCCTTAACTACTTAACCGATTTTAATCAAATTTGCACACCGTGTGCAGTTTGATCCAACTTGAAAGATAGCTTACATCTTTATTTATAGTCGCAATATTATTTTATTGCAAATTCGTTTCCTCATACATTTTTTATGGAATGACGTTTTAGGTGACTGGTATTATTCGGCACTCTGAAGCGATATGAAGTTCGCGGGGTCCACTAGTTTATATATATAAAGAAAAATTAACGAAATCGACTCCATGTATTTTTACGGTCATTCATCTAGCCCTCTATCAATCTGGGTACATGTTCCTGGGTGTTTAATCAGCCAGCCCGAGGTGAACGCCTTCGGTTTTTATAAGATAACGTGACACGCCAACAAGAAAATTGATTACCATAATGAGTTATGGCTTTGTATACCGACAAATTCTTTGTGTAGCCTATAGAAAACGTATCTCTTAATTTATAAAATTAAACATATAAATAATATTTTTAATTATCTTTAGGGATCATTCCCTAAGGATAACTTACAACATGATGTACTTTATTTTATCCGAACAATTTTATATTAGTTTATATAAGTTGAAAAATAGAATACTCATATCTCTAAATTATGCCACAGGAAAACACTGTACATAAAGTATATGATAATATGCTCTGGATATTCTATCTGCGTGCCAAATTTAATTTAAATCCGTTCAGTCGTTTAAGCGTCATTGAGTCACAAACATCCAGACATCCAAAATTTCGCATTTATAATATTAGAGGGATTTTTGAAGTATTTTATTACAAATTCAAGGATTTGCTTCCCATTTACTATTAATAAGCGTATATAACTACATAATATGTACCGGATAAGTTACTGATCATGTGCTTTTGTTTTCCTGGTAAACGAACTGAGGCCTTTCAACGTAAGGTTATTGTCAGACAATGTAAAGGATAATTTAATTTACCGAGGCGGTTGTGGGCCTTGGGATAGACATATAATATATCTGCATCTGTTTCACGAATCTTTTAGGCTGTAATATTTGTTTCCCCGGAATTCAAATCCCGAATATAAAGACGAAGACGCTTAAAACTAAGCTATGGAGGCAGTATTTCGATTAGTTAAAAATAATAAAGCTTATTTAGTATCTAATATGAATTGCAGTCGAAACACTACATAATGTTTACAAAAATAAGAAAAGTCATAAACAGATGAAAAGGTTTTCAAAAATTGTAGCTTAGATTTCAGGGTAGCTATTTAAAATTCGGCACACCGACATGTCAACCTTATAAAATTATAAACACCTTTGATTTTCGATTACTACTTATTTCGCGGATGGAATGCTAGCTAGTAATAATATGTTCTCCTTTTTATATATGAGTATGCTTTTTTTATATATGTATACAGCTAAATAGTATGCTTGTTTTAAGCTAATAAACATACTTTTTATTAGTATATTATGTCCTTATTTCCTCAGCTCACGGTTAAACGATTGAATGATTAAAAGCTCTACCAAGACCCGGCATCGGCAGAGCCATGGCAGAGCTTTTCCGTGCGTCGTAAGAGACGCACGTGTTTACGGCTTTCGGCCGGATGATACGGAAAAAGTTCGATTTCGTGTAGTGAGTGTTGTGTTAACATGTAAGTATAATTTAAAGATAATATTTACATCTAAAAATTCTAAATTCAAAAATTGTTAATAAAATTCGTATAATTATCTACTTCTGTACAAATTATTTCACAGTCGTAGTTAATGCCATACATTTATTTTCTGTGTCTATTTTACAAGAACAAAATATATACTTGTATATATAAGAAATAATCTGTGTACAATTTTAATTCAAATTTCTCGAGATACCTTCTTGGACACTGGTAGAATCTATTTTTATTTGAGAACCCCTTTTATAAGAATTCATAAACCTATTACCATAGACATAGCATAAGCAAAGAGAAGCAATGTCGGCGCAATATCCGTCTTCAAATATTGTGATTTGGTATCTTTATTAAACGGGGAGTGATATACAAGAATGTTTCTTTAAACATACTTGCAAATTATTAAAAATTAAAAATAATTTATTTAAAAGTAATACAGAGTACACCGAATTTTATATTATTGGCGAAATGTTGCGTTAGTGAATTACTTTTTTACGTAGCGTTTCCTGCTACTAACAATAATAAAATAAATAAATTGTGCTGGTTGAAAACTTATTAAGATAAAAATAATATAATTTAAAAATCAAATAGAAATAAAAAGACTACAGAGCTCGAAATTAAAAAAGGAACGCAAAAGAAACAATACGAAGTAAGATGTTGCTATATTAAAAAAGGCTTTGTGTCATTGTACTGCGCACCGGCTTATTACGGGAAGACACGTTTTTACAGTTATTTTTGTAAGACAAGTCTGAGCATTGTTGACACTCACACCCGTGTTACAAAAGTTCACGTTGAGCCTGCATAATAGGGCGCCACAAAAGGTATTTTACGTAGGGGTCGATACGTAGGAGTTTAGTAAAAAGTAGAATAGACAAATAAATGAATGCGATAATTTTAATTATCTATAAAATATATAAAAACCCAATATTTATATTTTTGCTCAAAATGTCTGTTAACCATTATAAAGACCCTTAGCGAAGTACGAAAACTGTCATTAAATTAATCTAAAACATTCGTAACATAAGCTGCTTAATCTTTTTATGAAGTGGTTGATTATTTGAATGTTACCAGCACTTGGAAATATTTTTATCTAGTTCAGAAATAAACTATACCTAATATTTATTTTTTGTTAATATGATCGGATAAAATGAGAAGTTTCCTGGTTCTTTTTCTCATACACGCGTTTTTAAACAGGCAGTTTCATATGAATGTATTATGAATCAATATGAATAAATGGTTTTTGACTTAAATTTAGATCCTCCGTTAATTGTCAACAAGTCAAAATGCTATTAAATGTTATTTGAATATCGCTAGATACTATAAAACTGTATAGAAAACATAATTCATTTTATAATTGTCTAAGCAGAATGTTGCGTTTAATTAAATGCAGGGAAAGAGATTTAATTTCGTCTCGCAACAAAACTTTATCATTCAACTCAAAACGGATTCCGCAGAGCATTTACTCTCAGGTAATTTACATAAACTTTTATATTTTCTTTGTACCTTTATAATAGAACACTAAAACGCGCTATTGCGCGTTTTATAAATATATACTGATATTAATTATATTAGAAAGTATTTTTTGATAGTTCTACTAGATAGACTTTAAAAATTCTGTCAGTTACAGACAGTCTAGACTCTTTATGTTCTAGGAAATATTGTTAAGCTAACTCGGATAAAATGGCGAGTAAGCTAGTGCACCAGATTTATTATATTAGAATACTATGAAATTTTAATTTAATAATTAAATTAAAAAAATCAGTGGAGTAAAAAAATGGAAGTGAAGAATAAATTTCACACAATTATTTCACAAACATAATATATTCATATATGCTAAGTAAGTGAAATTATCTATAAATGATAAAAGATTATGATTATTTTATTTTTTAATTAGAATCATAATAATAAATAAAGCGTTGTGTCCATTATGTGTCATTTTTCAAGAAACGCGTTCAAAGTCTATACGAGTCTAATAAAGTGTTACAAAACATATAGAACTGTGCATTGAGGTCTTCGCAATATCCGTTTCACAGACCTTACTTGTATAAACCTAGCTTTATTGACACACTAGCTTCTGCCCGAGACTTTGGGTCAGTAGTTAAATGTATCAAGACTGTTTTTACGAACTTTCATCAGTTCAAGCTCACCGTTGTCAGTACAAAGATCCTTTTTCCAAAGTGCAAATGTATTTTGGTATACAATGGATACCTTTCTATGCAAAGCCAGTTGTCCATTAATACTTATAGAGGCCCGTTTTCTCATATTTTGCTCCAATTATCGGTCCAACAGCATAATTCTTAGTGTGTTAGAACATACAGGTACTAGATGAAAACTTTGTAAAATAAAACAACTGGGAGCTTTCATTTAAAACCCTGCTCAAGTTATCATTGAGATATAATAAAATATTGCATTTTTATAAAAATCAAATAAGTTAGTTACATCGATCATTTCATGAACATTATGAAAACTAGTTTCACCATGTAATTCTAATCTATATTAATAATTTCGTCAAAGGGTACGGTAGACTCGATCGAAACCTAAACTGAATAATAAAACATAAAAAAAATAAAAATTTAGAGTCGACAACATATATCCCCAAAATTCGGATTGTCGAGTATTTTGTTTAATTCTAATACAAATCTAAATAATATAATTATATAATATAATATAATATAATATAATATAATATAATATAATATAATATAATATAATATAATATAATATAATATAATATAATATAATATAATATAATATAATTATATATATATATATACACACATATATATATATATTATATGTATAAAATATAATATAATTATATAATATAATTAATAAAATAATTCTAAACAAATAGCAGTCGCCATATTGGCCACTCTAGCGAAACGTCACTGCCACGAACTACAAAAATATCTACTTACATTTTGTATCTACATGTGTATTATGTCACATTCACCCGAGCGAAGCCGAGTTTTCATCTAGTGAATTATAAATATCTTAAGAGTTTGACAGCGACGCGGTCTGACAACGAAACGGGTAACGGAAGTATCTAACCCTGCTCTGTTAAAGAGATGTTGCTATTTTTTTGTATGGGTAATATGAATGTCATGTTGTTATTATTTCCATACAAAAAAACCGTCTTTCCGCATCGTGATCTCCCTTGGATGAACCCCTAGGCCGCTGGCCTGTATAATCAACAAATAAATAATTTATATCCCTTACCCAAAGGACACGGCAATCTTGGTGTGTTAATGAATATCATTACTCAGTTATGTATGGAATTCTAACATATTCATTCCTGACGTAAACCTTAGCGAGATCAAATATGATTTATTTATCACTCTATCAATATTTTGGAGTAGCCGCAGAATTACACTGTTAATGTCGAATTCATTTGCTAAATCATCTTAAGCGGCCCACTAGATCAAGACTAGTTTAAAATGTATTAGTTAAAGAAAACAATTTGAACGAGCTGAAGCGCTTGAGTTCTTACAGAAGCAATTGTGGGGATCGGTGTTGGTTTTTTTTATCGGATGGGAGGCAAACGAGCTGAAGGCTCACTTGCGAACTTACGAGAAGCAATCCGCCGCCCATGGATACTCTCAACGCCTGTTGAACCACGGATGCGTTGCCGGCCATTTAAAGAGGTACGCTCTTTTCTTGAAGGTCCCCAAGTCGTAATGGTTTGGAAATAACTCAGAAGGCAGCTGGTTCCACAGAGTGGTGGTGCGTGGAAAATGCCTTTGAAAACGCTCAGTTGTGGAACGACGAACATTGATGTGATAGGTACGGATAAAATTTCGTATTCTGCCTCGACTTTCGAAGATGAAACTCAGCTGCTGATATTAATCCAAACAACTTCTCTGAGCATTCCCCATGATAAATGCGATAGAAGATGCAGAAGGAACCTACATCTCTACGCAACGCCAATGAAAGTTTTGACTGTTTTCGTCTTTGAACTTGTTGCAAAGCTTACCAAATAGAATCTGTAAGCTTGCCTTTTAACTTTCTTACGATTTTAATGATTTTTGTGTTAATACTTACTTCAGATGTTCTTCTTTCTACTAGAACCACCTATCAAAGAAATAAAATTGAAGACAATTAAAAATAAATAATGGAAAGATCTTTATAAATAGTTCTTAAGATAGGTCCGTATCGTTATCATCTGTACATAATTCGCTAATCACGTCACAGACATATTAAGATTCAGTCGATGTTGAGTCAATTGAGATCTTGTTCCTTTTTAGATGTTGATTTGATAAACAATAATTCGGTAACGTTTTATAAAATTATCCATTCGCAAAGCAATATAACTGACCTTAATAACTTATCATAACTTAAATTACTGTCAATACTCACATTCTATTTACTTTTAGTAAGTAGTAATAATAACGAGTTGGCCGAAATGTGAGCCAGCTTTCGACTAAGCGCGTCCATATCTCTTAAAACAATCGACGCGCTTCTGGCCCCCATGGACCCAAAGTCTCTACTCTATTTTTTTAATTTTATGAAATGTTATAAGGGTAAGTGTAGTGTAGTGTAAAAAATCATAAAATAAATAAATGTCTATGAATAACCATAATGTATTCGCTCCTCTACTATACTTGATACTATACCTATATATTAAAATAAAAAAATTGTTGTCTATTCTTTAAGCGTAGTTGTCTTTTTTCAGTTTGTTAGTTTAATATCTTAATGTATTTTGTGATACATATGTTCTATTTCCTAAATAAAATAAGATGTCGGTCGGGTAATATAAATCATAGTATTGTATTGATAAGGCCTGACTTGCTCTGATTGTGTCAATGTATCACCTTTAACTTTAGATTGTGGGTTCAATCACTTGTTACATTTCCCTAAATAAATTATACAAGTTATTTACTCGACGTCTACGTAAAAGCATCATCGCATGGAAATATAAGCCGAATGTTTAGGTATATGTCTTACCATATTCTAAATTATAATTTCCGTATTCGATCGTTTTTTTGATTTGAAATCTGATTTTATTTACAACTAACTGACCTGCGAACTTCGTACCACCAATATAAGGTAGAATGCGAATTGAACGTTAAATATTTGAAAGGAACAGAGGTAGAACAGTTTATATGGGAAAATCAAATTGTTGTTTTTACTATCTTTCTCGAAATTTTTCCATATTTTCTCACCGTTTAAACCTTCCCTAGACTATTGCAAACATTTCAAAACCAAAATCAGCTAAATGCCCCGCCGTTCTCGAATTTTAGGGACACAAACGAACAGCAATTGATTTTTATATGTAAAGATTTATAAAGATATGTTATATACTTATTTGAGTTATTCGTTGGTCAGAGTTAATGCCAAACACATAACCCTCCTTTAAGGCTTCACCGCAGTCGAGTAATAATGTAATAAAGTATGCGAGATCTCTTAAAGTTTCACAACAAAATCAATGCCTACTCGTTATTAATTAAACTCAAACTTTATCAAAACCATACTTGATATTTACATATTAATTAAATTGAAGTAAAACTCTTATTTGAATATTCGAAATATATCAAGTTTTATGAAAACTTTTAATGTTCCTAAAATAACAAATAATTTCATTCCCTAATATGAAGTTGGTTTTCTCTGACACACTTATTTTGTTATCTGTTTTTATACAACCTTTTTTAAAAATCGAAAAAAGAACAATTTCTTTCAAAAAAAATCAGTGACTTTTTTTAAAAAATCTTTCAAAAACTACATCATAATCGGTCTATTTAGGAGCTAAAATGCCACAGATAGACCCGCAGAGACAAACACACGTAAATCTTATAACAAACCTCTTTTTGCATTGGGTTATTGATGTTTAAACTTTCTTAAATACAATGCAAAGCTTATTTCAAAACATTTCTCAGAAATATATTGTTACTTCAAAACACCGCAAATCTGATTATAAGAATATTTCAATAGAACCTTTATCAATAAGTTGTACACAGATTATATTATTGTTAAAGAGAAATTACTCTCATTTAAAAGGAGTCAAAATTGAGGAAAATGAAAAGAAAATTATTAGGAATCTTATTCTAACATATTTATATTTCGTTGAAGGAAAAATGTTGGTTACCTACTTTGAAGGTAAAACTTTTAGAAAAAAAAAAATATTTATAGCAGCAAAAATCTATTTTCTTTCTAAAAGTTCTAACTCTTTTAATAAATACACAAATATTGACAGCTATATAGTCTTAATAATATAATAGAAATGCTATTGATAATTCTATTATAATAAAACTAGTGACCCGGCCCGGTTTTGCACGTATAGGTGTAAAACATATGTTAAAACCTTCCTCTTCAATCACTCTGTCTATTAAAAAAAAACATCAAAATCCGTTGCGTAGTTTTAAAGATTTAAGGGATTAAAGGGATATAGGGGAAGAAAAAGCGACTTTGTTTTATACTATGTAGTGATGATATACTTAGGCACTCTCCTAGTTTTAACCTATTGCTGTCTTCAAAACATTAATTCTCAACTTACTAAGACAAAGACAATGTTAGTTAGTATCATTTAGCTTCAAATATTTTATAATATAATCACATACTTACTAAATAAAATGTGATTTTATTGTCAAGTGTACTAAGTAGTGTAATTTCAAAGTCATTTGCGGCGCCTCTTTAGCTCAGTGGTAGAGCACTGGTCTCGTAAACCAGGGGTCGTGAGTTCAAACCTCACAGGAGGCAGATATACTTTTATTGATGCTAACTTATTCACATAGTAAAATTATATTCTTATCTACGTATTATAAAGTACCCTTCAGTAAAAACTACCAATAATGAATTTAACCATGCCTATTTTGCAACAAAGTTTCATGCATGTTGTAGTTTTAATTGTAATTAATTAATCTGACATAATTAAATTTAAGTATGTATTTATTTAAACCTAGTTGGATTAAATAATTAACCTTCGTTTAAATAAACCTAGGTTTTTTCACATACCTACCTCTCTTTGTTACAGAATCCACAAACAAGTATCCTAATTAAAACCTTCTTACAACTTTTGAACAAAAAGTTTGAAAGCAAAAAGTTTTCATTTCAAAAATGACGAGGTATTATCTGTGGACGGTTTGCGTGGTGATTTTGACAAGCCGCTGTGGCGCCAACTATTGCAGGGATGCCAATCTTTGCTGCCCGGGGCGTGACAGCTCGTGTGTGGTACAGAAAGCACATCAAAATGCAATAATAGAAGACCTAACGGATAAACCATGTTATTGTGATCACGCGTGTATGAAACTGGGCGATTGTTGTCCGGATTTCCGGGAAACGTGCGGAGGTAAGTTTAACGAATAAATTCTTTCTTTCTTTTCTTTTCCACACTTTGGTTGCACTGGAGTGCAACGGGCGGCCTTATCGCTAATCAGCGATCTCTTCCAGGCAACCCACAATTCTTGTTGGTTTCGTAGGCGTTACGGACCGTACCACTTATGACACCCCGTCCGGCAAGTGGCAGGCTTACCAGACCGAATACAAATACAAATTAAATTATAAATTGTATTCGGGACCGGGGATCGAACCCGGTACCTCAGGCTTCGCGGTACGCTTATAAGACCGCTTAGCCATGAGGCCTCTAAATTAATATTCTTTTATTACTTTTGTCGGGTGTGTCGTGCGTATTCTTTTGATGTATTTTGTATCTATGCCGTCTGTATAATCTAGATTTTCTTCTGATCTAGATTCTGTATTATCTAGATGAATCAATTAATTTAAAGGTAATAACTTTGTATAAAATATTTATCAATTTACAATTACTATTTGGATCTTTATTGCTTGTTTTGTACAATAATCTCGATTTGCGCCACAATATTTATTTATCTTCATAAATCCTTACCTACTTAATAAGATTTTGAGTTTTATATAGCGTTATTTTGGGTAAAAAATGTGTTAGTGTACAAAACAATATAAAAACACTTACTTGCCCACCTTTGGAGGCCAGTTAATTTATGTGGTGGAGGGCTGGAAGACTTGGTAACCAGAAGATACAGCAAATGATTAGAAGGGTACTCACATGCAGCGACCGCCTTACACATTTTTAGCACCACTTTTAAATTTTTTTTTTGTACATAAATCGCACGTTCGAAATCGTGGACTGTTTTCAACTCGCGACCACTTGAGGGCGCCACAGCAATGTTGCTCGATCGTATGACGCGAAAATTTGAACGCCACGTTAAGATATTGGATTTAGACAGGATTAAGAATTGGATATCATGATGAACCAGACGCTAATTTACTATATTTAGCTTCTAAATCCTTAATCTTCATAATGCGTACTGTTTCATGGTAATATTACATTAAATTATTTTAACAAAACATCTACCTGCAAAAATTGAACTACGAAATTTTACAGCTTTATTATACGAAGCTGAAGTTTAATAATGCACGACTGAGTGATTTTAAATAGTACTTAATTTCTATATTTTAGCGAAAATTTCAATTTCCTTGCAATAAAACTGCTCTGAGATTTAATCACAATTTTAATATGGCATCAAGAATATTTTTTGTTATACTTGAAATGGCGGTACTAAAGCTACTCACACAATATAGGCTATGCTTTTCACACTACGCGCAATGCGCCAACACAATAAATTCATATACATATAAGTTTATAAACAACAAAGACACACACAAATAAATGCACCTACCGGGATTTGAACCCAGAACTTTTTAGTGTATAAGGAGACTAACTATTGCGCCAACCGTCCGTCCGTTATTGAACACTTCTATGTATGAAACTGCATTTTTATGCAAAAAATATCTGCGCGTATAATGTATATTACCTATATGTGAACGTGCTATACATTTTTTACGTATTAATATGCGTTTTATTAAACCTTGTCCATCTATTTAAAACTATATATAGCATAGCCTTAAGTGGACGTAGAACCTTACATAACTTTCCCCAAACTACGAATACTAAAAAATACCTTGTCAGTCTTTATATAAATTGCTTCCGACATATTTACTGACGTTACAATGTTATTTGAATTCCTATTTTTATTCCATGTCACAAAATGTCATAAAATTTAATAAAAAAAATACGCGTCGAATTGATAACCTCCTTTTTGTTTTTTTTGAAGGTCGGTTAAAAATAGCCAACTTCAATGACAAACATTATAAAGCTTAAAATAAAATATCTAGAACCAAAAATCAAAATATGTTTGTATAACCTTTTGTGTGTCAATTTTTACTTTGTTATTTTTTCAAAAATATATTTCGATAGTTTATTATATGGTACATTTTATATGACATATAGTTATTAAATGGAAAAAAAGATTAATTAAAATCCATGCCATCCAATAATTCATAGAATAATTGCGTAACAAGTATATTATATTCAAAAAACCAAGTTACTTGATTTTTTTAACTTTTTAACTCGATTAAAAATAAAAATTGAATAATTTATTAATCAAACAGACCCATACAAGTTCTTATAGTAATTTCCCAAAAAATTTTCTTTCCGTCAATTTAAGCAAAAAATAAACTTCCTGACGTTTTTTCTCAACAATACGATATAAATGTCTAATCGCAAATTAATATCCGCACCTGTCGGCAAATGACAAGACAGATAAAGTGAAATTATAATTACACGTTAAATTTTGGTTTCGCGAACTTTTTACGCAATTGCGATGTTCAAAAGGTGAGTTATGCCTTTGATCTGTGAATGTCTGCTTGTTACTACTTAACGGTTGTAGAAACATCTTAAAAATTGTGTCGTATTATAAAATATACATTAGAATTATAAGTAGACTAGCTTACCCGGCAAATGTTGTTTTGCCATATTAATTTTTGGGGTGGGCCACCCTTATCACTTAGGGGTATGAAAAATAGTAGCCGATTCTCAGATCTACTGAATATGTATATAAAATTTGGTAAAAATCATTAAAGCCGTTTCGGATGAGTAAGGTAACTAACATTGTGACACGAGAATTTTATAAATAAGATAAATTTTAAGTTATTATATTGTTAGCATTCTTTAATACGTTTATAGTATATGTTAATATTAATCTAGGATAAGCTAATATACTCTGGGTCAATATTATTGTTTACATATTTTATTTCATAGTAAAAATATTTAGTATAGCTATACAACGCGGTAATGTAGCCAGTATTTTGGGTACGCACCCTAACGGCTTTGATGAGGCTTTTGTATTTTTGTAAATATAATTACGTACATTATTGTAAATATTTAATTAAAAAAAATCAAATAAACAATTTTAATGGTTCATCATCATTTGCTGTAATTCACAGTGGGCTTTCTTCAGCAAACCCCTCATTCAGCTTTGTCATTGGTCTTTTGTTTCCAGTTGCAGATCCGTAAAAGTTTCATGTTCTTAGCAACTTCGCACCCCACATCAGTCTCAGTTTCCCAGGTTTTCTTCTGCCTACTGGTTGCGAGTTCAGCAAGAACTTTGGAGTCCTATAATTAAAATTATAAAACGCGCTAAAGCGCGAATACGAAAAATCTGAACAAATCTAATCAAAACGTCACTAAATATTTATTTTTCTTCAATATTTATTATTATTTTTGTGTTATCCTCTTCAATAAAACACAGCAATAATAATTAATTTAGTATATTCACTATCTACATTGTTCAAAATCCAATCGCACAAAATGGCTGACATCAATGACAATCTTCCTCTTGATACAACATCATACCATAGCCAAGTAGAAATCGGAAGTCAATCGAACGACTTATTAAATGAATATAGTTGGCTAACACTTGATTGTTAATACTAATTAATGTAAATAAGACATTCTGTTGATCACTATATGTGATTATGGCTGTATAATCTATGAAATATACCTACTCATTAGGCTTAAAATATTTAATTATCGTTTTGCGTCTCGATTTCCCTCTTGAAAGGTAAGGTAACTAACTTATTGAAACGCGAGCAGTCAGTAAATTTCAGTCATAATTAACGAGAACTGCAATAAAACGTCAAAGGACTTCCTTGGCTCGCAATTATTATGTCATTTGATAGGACTTTTTGAAATTCAGTGAGTGGAATTCTCGTCTGTATTCATTATGCTGTATTTTTTAAAAAACGTTCACTCGAAATGTTTTAAGAATTATAATAGTACCTAACGATATTTTTTTATTTGGTCCCTCTTCCCTAATTTAAAGACCGCCCAACATTAAACATATTTATGAAGTTAAAAATAATAATTATAAATGTGTGAAAAAACACATAAGCTAAAGCATACGCTGATGCACTAGCAAGGCCGGCTGTGTGATACCACGACTCACAGAATATCAACGTGACACAGTACTTGTAATATTTGTCGCTGAGTGAGTGAAGAAACCGGTGGCCGTCTCTTACCATTAAGATCAAGTATATGTATTTAGAATTATAGGGAACTAAGCAATTAAGAATAAAAATTAGATCTGAAGTCTGTACAAGATAAAATTTAATGTAAACGAAGAATAAGCCTATGTATTAATTATAATTGAGTCTTGAGAGCAACTATATGTATTAAATAAGCAAAATAAATTAAATATAGATTGTAATCAACCACAAATTGTAAGAAAAAGTTTATAAATTAAGTATGCCTCTAAAGTCCCGTCGGGCGAAGGATTGGGGACTTGGGATGCAGGACGTGTTAAAAAAACCATTAGGGCATTCGTCTGCCCTGTTGTTCTCTATTATAATTATAATAATTGGGACAACTCATACATTGCCCTGATCCCAAAGTAAGTAGCTGAAGTACTTGTGTTATGGTAATCAGAAACAACGAGGGTACCACAATAAATACATATATAAGTTTATAAACAACCAAGACTCGGAAACAAATATCCGTGCTCATGACACAAATAAATGCACCTACCGGGATTCGAACCCGAACACTTTCAATGCAGAAGATGCACTACCACTTTCGCCAATCGGTCGTCGAATACTAATATTATTCATACAAACACACTATTACGTTAATAATAATAACGTTTATTTCTCTTAAAATTTTACACAATTATACAACAAGGTTGGGTCCTAGTAAGTATAAGTCATACGTGTGACAGGAGGTCTCGCTCTTCCATAAAATTAAATTGTAGTTACAATAAGAAGAAAAACAAACAAATACAAACAAAAATTCTTTAAAAAAAGAAGAAAGGTAATAATAAAAATAACAAAAAATTAAGTTAGTTCGAATAGTGCTTCAGTTTCAGCATAATTTAGTTTCCGAAGCCAGGAAGTTATGGTCTTCTTGCAGTCATATGTCGTCATCGAGTAGATATTGAGGTTTTTATTAAGTTATAGTGGTTTAAATAGTAACTAAAACGCATATTACCTTAACTTCTATTATGTACTTATTACACCCCGCTTTTCGTCTTTATAATCTTTGTACAAAAACAGATGCATATGCATGTATGTCCCCTCCATGCCACTAGAGATACTTACAATGAGTAAGCAGTTTACTAAGAATCGTACTTAATCTATACAATTTAGTTACATTTGGTAATAAATGCAACAAAATTGAATTACAAGACGCCAACGTTTTACAAAGCGGAGTTAGCGATGCGTAAATCCTTTGTAGCCGCTCTGAAGTTCAGGACGTTCTTTCAGTTTATTAATTTAAATCTATTATTAAGGCTGAATGGCTTTATCATGAAGAATTATTATTATCTTGCCATGTTCAGAGACACTTTTAACGGCTTTTAACCTTGGAGTATCTGGTATATTTCTGTATATGTAGGATACAATTTTTTTTAGAAAGTTCACGAAGATGTGTGTCTATTTTTTATGAATATTCTTTCTAGCTTTAAAAATATAAGATCATGACAATTATTACGTTATGCAAATGCAATGTTGCGTATTATCACATACAAAAATATTTCTGATTTGGTTATTTTTTAGGTTTTATTAATGGCTTATTATGCAATTTTATTACCTATGGGATATTACCTTTTCCTTTCTAAAAATATATATTGATTTGAAAGCAATTTCTAAGTGAAGTACACTAAAAAATTTACTAAAACACATATTTTCGCATCTCTATATTCACAATGTTCACACAAAGGTTACTAAACATCTATGTATGTATATGACTAGCCATTTTATATCTATGGGACCTTATTTTCCTTAAGATTGAACTTTGATTAATGCATACTTTTGTCAATATTGTAACGTAGTAGCTAGCGTCCGTAGTCTGCCATAACAAGATTCGTGCGCTCCGCTGAGCCTTTGCTACGTTGAGATCGACTATTCGAATTTGTGAGGTCAGTGCTTGTTGAATCATGATAATCATGTTAGAAGCTTTATAAAGGGTAATAAATATTGCCTTTTGTATGCTTAAGCTGCTATTAACTATGCTTTGAAATAGCAATTTCTTTAACAATGCTTTCATCTGCGACTAAGGCAGGATGAAGTGAAGTAGGTACATTGCAGAATGAGGTTGAATATTGAAGAATTATTAATATTGGTCCAATGATTAGTTCACTCATAACAAACGATAATTTAATATTTCCTTTTCTTATATTAATATATTCTTTATGAAATAGAATAATGTTTGGTTAGAAAGGTATATTATCTTTCAAAATTATTAAGTAGGGCACTGTCAAGAAATCTGTAAAAAATCAATCTGTAAAAAATTTCATTATGATTTCTATGCTAATTGAGACTTCAAAAAGTATGGAATAATGGAATTTAATCACGCGATCCGATTTCAAGTCTCTCTTTTTTCCTTTGAAAGAAAGAGATAGAGATCTTTCTAATCTGATATTACTAAGATTAAATAAGTAATCACAAATGTTTATTGTAGATAATAATTTCTTCTTGCGATCGCAGATAGTATATGCTTTTTTAAAACTCAGTTTAAAAGTATTTTACTATGAACTTAAATAAATTAAACGGCCATCGATCAATGTTAAAATGGCAAGTTTCAAATCTTTGGGGATATTTTCTCCAAGAATAAAATCTCTTACTTCTCTTTAGGGAATCTGAAATTTACTTGCATGAAAATTGCTTGTTCGTACATTTCAATTTAGACTTCGGTAATTTAATTATCAGATCGCTGTAACTTATAATATTATTACGTTTTCATAATATACATTTCATACAATTTAAAATCTTCCGACATGTTAATCACTACATAATATAAAACAAAGTCGCTTTTTCTGTCCCTATATCCCTTTGTACGCTTAAATCTTTAAAACTACGAAACGGATTTTGATGCGGTTTTTTAAATAGATAGAGTGAATGAAGAGGAAGGTTTTTATATATGTTTTATACCCATGCGAAGCCGGGGCGGGTCGCTAGGCTTCTATATAAATAAAAATGATTCCCCGAAATGTAAACACTCGAAAGCGCATAACTTCCGAACGACCGCAACAAATTTGATTATTCTTTTTTTGTTGTGTTTGTTATTATCTGAAGAAGGTTGTTATGAAATAAATAATTAAGAAAGTTGCGCGCAACATTAGAAAATTTAAGAAAACTTAACGACTCTATCATGTTTTCTGATGTCACCTTCTTAGTGCGTTTGACAATATAAACTTTTCTAATGTAATTTTATAGCGTTTGACATAACTGTCACTTGTTTAAATGTTTAACTGTCATAATTTCTCATTTCTTTTTACACATTCCGTTTGGTATTTTAAATTATTATGCAAATTGGAATTCAATATATACAGTTAAGACAGGTCAACGTATCTGGGAGCTTTCATCGAAGACGCTGCCTAATCCCTTAGAGATATAACAAAATGATGAATAATGGTATATTCCTCTATAATGTACAAAAAAGTCTTTTATCCTTTCAAGGATAGCTTACTATATCCATTCTATCTTTTATTGGCGGTACAAAGTTCGCCGGGTCAGCTAGTTACAAATATACATCATTTAAATGAATGAATAGATTTTGTTAAATTTTAGATAGAAATATTTCGATTACGACGCAAAGTTTGATCCGTCTATTTGTATGTCAATCTGTAGCATCTTAGATTCTTAACGAATGAACCGCTATATAAGGTTTATTTAAAAGCTGGTACAATCAAGATGGTTCTTAGCTACAATTTATGAAATAATCTTGTTTGTCTGTCTTAAATTTTACTTGTTACAGTACCTCGTATTAGCTTCTTGTATTTTTGCAAAGTTCTTTGACTTATGTACCTCCGATAATATGTGTCCCAAATATCATATTCTGTTAGTTTAGACATGAAACGAATAAATTTAAGTTAAAATATAAAATATTGTTCGAGTGATGTAAAAATGTCTTGCAGCTAATTTAAGTTATTTAAGTTGTAAAATATATAGGGTAAATTGTCACTGCCTTCCCGGGCGAGTAGTTTGAAGAAAATTTAATAAATCACTATTAAAGGAGCTCGCTCTAATTTACAGTTACTTCGGAACGAGCTTTTCAAATTGACTCTGCGAGAAAAATTGAAAAACTTCTAGCGAAGAGAAATATTTTGTTTTTTCTCTTTTCTTTTCAATTTCTCTATTTCATTGTTCTTATTTATCTGGGTCTGTTGTGTTCTTGACAGCGCATATTTTCGCTGTAATATGTAGTTTTCCACGTGAATGTTATGAGCTAGTTTAAAAGAAATAAGCTAGAGTTTCTCCTCGGCAGCCATTTTTTTTGTGAGGTTCTCTACTTGTTTAACATCTGACGAAAAAATAGCGGCGTTATAAGTTTTACGTGTCAGTGTGTCTGTGGGTTTGTCTGTGACATCGCAGCTGCGAATCAAATGCAACGATTTCGATGCAGTGTTTTGTTTGAAAGCTGAGGTAATCGCGATCTTAGATAATTTATGAACATGCAAGCTTAACCTAGACGATCGCTTTGATATATTTGCTTGTAGCCCCCATACGGTGAAGAATGCTCTCAATGTGTTGATCAGTTGCATAGTATTTATGGTTTAAGTTTACTTTAAGAAGTGTTAAGTGTTTAGTCTTTTTAATTAATGTATAGTAGTAATAATGTTGAACTTGAGTTTTTTAGGATCATATGTGAAAGCTTGTCATTAAGTGAAGTCCCGTGTCCCCTAGTGGGGTATGGGGCAGATGCATTTCACATCTGTTTCACTGATCGATTTTTTCTTTTAGGGGCAAGTAGGTGATCAGCCTTCTATGTCCTGCCAGACCGAGTTTTTTTTATCTCCGCCGGGAATCGAACCCAGGACCTCTCGGTTGTAACGCTTACGCGCTTACCATTAGACCAAGGAGGCGGTCAATGTAGTTAATGACATCTTGTCATTAGCATTTAAGTATTAATTTTTGGTAACTTTTTCGTAAATACTGCTGTAAGCCTCCCAAATAAAACAAAATAAAATATGTACATCCATTTATTATTAAGGTGAAACTTTTATTACATCGCCTCAAATTTTTTCTTTCATCTATCGCATGTCTATCAGCCGCTTGCTGAGTTGAGGTAAAGAGAGTACAACGATACAGCATTGAGTCAAATAAAATGCTTTTGTACAGAGTGCTGACCGGTAGCATTCTGTACAAAAGAAAACTCAATATGTATTTCTTCTTTTACGTGATTTTTCTTTATCACTAGTTTGTTCAAAACTTAAAGAAACTTGATACTACCATGAATAGGACGTTAGCTGAATCCATTTTTTTTAAATAAAAAGAAACCGGTCATCGAGGGCAAAAAGTCGAATAATTTTCCAAAAAATTTCAGTTAGGTAAATGCTTACGATCCCAAAAAAAGTTTCAATTGCATCGTGGTTTCATAAAACCACACGATTTTTAACATTGTTTTTGTAATTTTTCTTTATTTAATCCAAGAATCTAAAACATTAGTTTTAGATCTCCGAATTCAGTTGGGAAAAATAAAAAAGGGAACATATATGCTAATTTAATATCTGAGTAGCGGATTTATTTGGGAAATATTGTTATGTCACCCTCGGACCGTCATTATTTAAATGCGTCTCTGACTTTTGTTTGAGGTTTTTAAATATTACGAGGACGTGACAATGGAGGTCTTGAACGCCATCTTAGAAAAAGATTTACTTGAATGTGTATGGAGACACCTCATTTAGTATGCAAATAATCAAGAACTGTGTCTCGCGTTATTCGCGTTTATTTTGTCATAGCGGGATGTTTATTCCTCGATAAATCCAACACAAAATAATTCTTCAATTAGATCCAGTAGTTTCTGAGATTCGCGCGTACAATCTCTTTAGCTTTATAAAAAAAAGATGAATAAGTAATTAGTATTTAACACGATACTTATAACTAAAATCTTAAGCTTATTTAACACTAGACGATTGACGGCAATGAAATATAACTGACCTGTATCTGAAAAGTATGATATCCAATGCAGGTACTATTGTATATATTGATATACCTATATTTTGTATTTCTTATATATTAGAATTTAGATACTTGTAATGGCCCTGATTTGTTTTCTATTAAATGGAATTTATTTACTTAATTATATTTACAAAAATACTAAATTACCGCGTAAACTAATTAATAAATAATATAAAGCGAAATTCCGTTTTCTGTGTGGGTTATGAGGCGGACTCCGTCTGTTTCAGTGATTTTTTTTACAGGCAAATATGTGTTCAGCCATCTGTGCCTATTCAATCGAAACAATTAATGCTTAGCCGGGATTTAAACCTAGAAGCTCCGGCGCAACACGTATTTAAGTGACGTTAATAAGCGATCATGTGTGATTCTACATGATATTTTTGTTAGAAGTAAAAATTTTACGCACACTTGACTCGGGGAGTAAGCTGATGAATGAGTGACAAGAGTGATTGGGTGAACGGAAGTTGAGAGGGAGATATAAGTGAAGATAGAAAGAGAGAGAGTTACGTTTCATATATTACTGTAGGGGCAAGAGAGAGGTGCGAGCACACATTCTCTCTCTCTCTCTCTTAAGTTTTACTTCAGGTCTGAGGTCTGCACACTCGTTTTTTATTTTGTTTCGGCTTTTTTTTAATACTTTTCTTTTTAATCTAGACTTAACTTTTTGGCGATTGACTGTCTTAACATGACGTGTTATGTGGGTAACCAATATAAATAATTGAATAAATATTTTTTTATTTGATGCGATGCGATGAAAATTCCCAAGGTAATGCAATATTTGGCCTTTTAAAAGCATACATCAAGATCAAGAGTACGGAAGGCTTCTTAAAATAAAGTGTGAGAAAAGTAAACCTACTATTTTTTACTTTCATCCCTCGCAGAATGCTTTAGTACAATGGCCCTCATTTATTTTTATGCGAAGGTTACGTTTTCTAGCGCTTTAAGCAGTAAAACATGCTCTTAGTGGGTACTAAAAATATAAGATGTTTCAGAATAACACATTCAATGTAACCTACTTTTATTCACACAATGATTTTATAAAAAGATATTTTTTAATCTACTTCAAAACAGGTTCTCAATTCAGGTGTATGTTTGTGTTTTTTACACGACTGTGAAACTAATGAACCGAGTTTAAGGATTTTTTTTTTTGTTTATTAGTCAGAGATGAACGAGATTGGGTACCTACGTTGGAAAATTCTTTAAGATTTGAATTAGTAAATTTGTACCTATGTGATATTATGATAATCTAAATTTCTGTTCAAAGATGCATTAAAAGGGTGAAATAAAATTTATTTAAACAACAAACTGACTTCAACATGTAAAGCTAGACGTCCACTTGGGGCGGGTCGGGCCGCAACGGTACGACGCGCATTTTTTCGTACTGCGTCCACTATACAGGCAATCCGCGCCGCATCGGCGTATTTTTAACAGTCAGTCGTACGTATATTAAGCGAGCTACGGTCTACTAGATGCGGGGCGGGCCGGGCCGGGCCGCATCAATGGAAAAATACGCTCGCTGAGCGATCCGCTGACGGATTCCGTCACGGTCCGGTCCGCCTCGTCTCTAGTTGACGCAGTTTCATACAAATTGTAAAGCAAGCGGATTATAGCAAGTACTTTTGGAGTTACAATTTGAAGACGGTTTTATTTTGTTAAAATTTTATAACTATGTTACATTGTAATACATTTCAGTGCACTAGGTTAAAAAAAGACAGGTATTATGTCAAAAAGGTACACATTATGTCAATAAATCAAAAGCGGCATTGTTTGATCATATTTCTTTTGTGTATTGTTACGAAAATATCCTTTTTGCTAACACGATTGTATTTTAATCGAGGGCTGAGTGCTTCATAATTAATCACGTTAATTGAACTTTTGTTTGCGATAATTTGGGTTCTAATCAAGAAAGAGCTCTGAATTGCTACTTCGTTCACTTGTGTCCCATTTCTATGTATAAAGAACCTTTTATTTACTACATAATGTTAATTTATAACAAACTGAATAAATAACACCAAATTAAATAAATATTTACAAATGAAATTGATGATAATTTAAACCACTGAATTTAAAACCTTAACTATAAAAGAAGATATTTGGCTAATATTTTTAAATATAAATCATGAAGTATTCATCCCTAAATAAAATATTTGTAACTAGTGGATCCCGCGAACTTCGTATCGCTTTAGTTACGAATAATAACGTGTCACCTAAAACGTTCTTCCATAGAAAATTTATGAGGAAACAAATATTCTTCATAAACACATTTCTATATTTTTAATAGTTATTCTGCTATTCCCGTATTAGACAAATCCAACAAATGAGAGATCATCAAAATCGGTCCATCCATTCTTACGTTATAAATGGTGTAAATAACCCGTTTTATTTGGATAAAAATGTCAGGAGTTTTTAAATTTCGCCTCAATTTCAATTATTCTAATTTTAGGTGAAATACCAATAAGTATCTAAGTATTGAGAAAAAATAAATTTCCATTAAGTAAAGAACCTTTATCGATAAGGCAGCAGTTATTTTAAGACACTAGAAAAACTCATTAAGAAAATGGCATTTACATAATGATCAATATTCAATAAATTATAGCAAAAGGTCAAATACTTTTTGAGCGAATTAAACTGCTGGTTTGTAAAATTTAAACTGATATTTTGTCTTAATGTTTTTTATGGTTTAATTTAAACACTGAGGCATATAAATGAAAATCTTATATATAAAATTCTCGTGTCACAATATTAGTTACCTTACTCCTCCGAAACGGCTTTACTGATTTTTACCAAATTTTATATGCATATTCAGTAGGTCTGAAAATCGGCTACTATCTATTTTTCATACCCCTAAGTGATAAGGGTAGACCACCCCAAAAATAAATATGGCAAAACAACGTTTGCCGGGTCAGCTAGTATATTATATACTTTATTTAATGCGACGTGTCAAATATTCAAGTGTTAAAAGATTTATTGCCAATTTCTTTTAATGTTTTCACTTTCTATGTCATGCAGTCATTCATAGATTGATCAAAATAAATGTAATGTAATGCTTAAATATAACCCTGTTGTATCTTAAGGGTTATTATTTTATTTTAAAGTATTCCTAAGGGATTACTTTTACATAAAATTGCATGTTAACAGCATGTTTTATACAAGGTAACAAACAAAAGTAGGAATTGTTTCAGTCTACATTGTAGAACAGTGGATTCCGTTTATCATCCTTCTATACAGAGTATATGAAAAAACTAATTTTATAAAAACATATTATTATTATTTGTGGTTTTTGATAATTTTTAGAAAGGACATAATTCAAAAATAATGAATATTGGTTCTGTCGAATATTCCCTACATCATTTAAGTATAGCTTTGTCGAGCGATTTTCAAAAACTAAAGGTTTTCCAACCGTCCAACGTCGCCGGTCATGGGTCGATTTTGATGAAGTATCAAACGATTCTTTTGCCGTCTCATTGGTCACATTTGTTATGCAAATGTATTCTAATATATTCAGTTTACGTGCAATCAACAAACAGTGTAACTTGATACATATTGCGTTCCCATAACATCCTTGTATAAAAGTGCAGTGTTTTATTTTATCCCGATGCTGTTAGTTCCAAGTGACTGCAATTTTCTGTTCACCCACTGAACTGGAAACTGGTTTTACTGAAATGAAAAAAAATATAGTAGATTATAAAAATATTACCTTATTTATAAGTGCGATACGTTTCCTTGTTTGAATATTTGTGATGCTATATATGTACAGCCTTCGTATACGTCTATATAAATATACATAATTTTTAATTCATATCAACCACTTTAAATAAGAATTTTGACTCCACCTAAATGAATCCACCAAAAAAGTATATTGGGCAATATTAAGATCATATTTGGCCGTAAAAACCATAGATTTTTGTGAACATGTTATGGATATTTTAATAGCCACCTATCAATTCATTCCATTTTTAATTTTCTTTTCGGATTTTCAAAGAAGAATTTTCATTGAATACCTGCACGGGTGCAATAAACTGAGTAATAACGGTGTTAAGTTTGAGAGATTGCCATTTCTCCGGTTTTATAGGCCATTAGCTACATCACTTAAACGCATAATAGGTGTTCAATACTTCATATAGAGCTCATAGATTATTTATTATGGAAGTTATCTACTTAAGTACGAATATAAAAAACAAAGTTATAACACTCAAAATGGTTTCAGTACTAGACTGCGTGGTATCAAGTTGGGGTGACTGGTCTGAATGCGATACATCCTGTGGCTCTGGCAGTATGGTGAGGAGCAGAACTGTCCTTCAAGTGGCTACTCATGGAGGAAGGCATTGTCCTTCACTGGTACAACGGAGAGCGTGTCAGGCGCATCACGGCTGCACTGAGGACAGCGATGTGCCTTTGAGAGGTGATAAAAGTGAATTTCCCTGACTTGGGGCATGGATATTTCTGCATGTTTCAATTTCCAAGCCAAGTAGGTGCTGCCTTCTGTGCGTGCCAAACCGAAACACTTGCTTTCCCAGCTCAGCTCGACTCGAACCATCCGCGCAACCAGACGAGTGAACCAATTAGCCACAGAGGCGATTTTGCTTTTATTGTTTATAATTAGAATAAATGAAGAGACAGAATGGTTAAATACGTTTTGGTTTAACAAAGTGATCAAACAATAGGGGGATATTAATGAAAGACACGGTTGTATCCTCCCGATTGTCTGACAATGGGCTGCAGCGATTGCGCCATCACCTCAAGTGGCGGCCGGGGTTTAATGGATATATAAGGTTTCATTATTACATTGTACATAAAGTTAATAACGAAGACGTATTTTGAGATTAGTGTTTAACATAAACGAGCTGGGAATAGCAACTATGAAATTAACGTCATTCAATCTTTATCATCCCCAGACGATATTGTCAGTACGAAATGCACGCACATATTCGATTTTCACTTTTTTTATTAAAATATACCTAAATGGCATTACCAAAACATAAAATTGGCGCCTTCACCTATAGTGTCAAAATTGTATTACAGATCGATATTCACAGTTCAAAATGATATATAATCTGTATTCACTTTCTTATTGTCTTAAATTGTATGTATCAAATTAATAAGAAATCCTAAGTAATAAGTTTCAATTTCATCACCCAGCCAGTCTTATTTAAAATATATTCTTATTTTATAGAGGAAACAGCAATGATTCTTCCGGGGGTTTTGACCATGAGCCGTCATTCCAATGACACTGTAGATATCAGAAAGAATCTCCGTCTGCGGAACCCTGACGATCCGGAGTCGAATGCACATAGAGAGTGAGTCATAGTTATTTATGTTCAAGTTAATATTTATATAGTTTCTTAATGTAATATTGGTAACCAAAAATTCAATTGAAATTTTTCTGCATCTCTTATATTTTTTTAAGAAAATGAGAACTTAAATGTAATTCAAAAGCCTTAGTAAGTTGAAAGAATTAAATACAAGTGAACTAACTGTTTTTTAGACTTTTTGAGTAATATAAACGAATATATTCGTTTATTGTCCATAGATAAACCAGTTCAGCCATTAAATATATTATCATTATGGTATCGACGTTGTGTGAAACAGTGAAATCTATGAAGCACGTTCATCTTGTACTAGATGCGATAAAGTATGCAAACTCATAACGTACAACCGTAAAAACGGCAAAATCTTAAAAATCGGTTGTTTAGTATTAGATTTAGTTAAGTGCTCTTGCAGGTTTTTTCTAGATAAAGGGTATCCTTTCCCAATTAGTCTATATCTGCATAAAATTTCATCAAAATCTTAAATCGTAACCAAACAGTTACTTTCATATTTATAAAACACAGTTTCGTATACACAAAACACAATTGAAAGCCAATGAATTAAAAAATATACCTACAGTCATATATTTTAAAATGTGTTTGTGTTGTCTACTCGGTTACTATTTTAAAATGTGCTGCACCACTGGGAATTACGATTTGTTTACATTTGAATTTCCTATTTGAATCGCGTCAAAACTTTAGTATAGAAATTCAACGGCACTCAACGTTTTTTTAAATAAAATCTGTTATTTCAGGTACTGCGTTCAGTTCGAAGTATTGAAAGTTTCGAAAGCCTGTCACACGGACTCCGATTACAAAGCTTTACGAGAAGGTACTTACTTTTATTAATAACTAGTAGACCCCGCGAACTTCGTATCGCGTCAGAGTTCCGAATAATGTGTCACCTAAAACGTCATTCCATTGAAATGTATGAGGAAACGAATTTTCTCTATAAACACTTTTTTCGTAAAATTATCTATATTTTTAATAACTTTATTCTGCTAAATCAAAAACCATGAAAACCGGTCCAGCCGTTCTCGAGTTATAAATGTTCGAACAAACCCAACATTGATTTATATACATATATATAGATGCCGATTAATTAAAATTTTTTAGCTTTACCTGTAGGTATGTAGGAAATCTTTAAAGATAATTTTTATCACTTCAAAACGTTGGACAGTGGATTATATTGAACCTTTGTATTCTTATCAAGAGTAAATGACAATATAATAATTTAAAAAACACAATGAATACTAAATGAAATATTTTGAATAAAAGTTATTTCTAAAGTGCCTAAAGTTATTTATAAACGTTACTTAATATCAAACAATTCCTGAATCGCTCTGATACTTTCTCGCTGACGAGCAATTTATCTTGCAGAAACAAAACTCTTTGATCATAGTTTTTAAGTAAGGAGAGCCTTAGCTAACTTCCAGTGAACTTTCCAACGAAAGTCGGTACAAACTTGAGATTTTATATTTAGTATTTTCAAATAAATAAAAACTTATCAAACGACCAACTGGTGCAATTGGAAGTGCTCCTGCCTTTTACATCAAAATGTCCCGGGTTCGAATCCCGGTAGGAGCACTTATTTGTCTGATGAGCACGAATGTTTGTTTCCGAATCTGGGTTGTTTATAAACTTATGATTGTAGTTATAGTGGTACCCTCGTTATTTCTGATTACCATAACACAAGTGCTTCAGTTACTTTGGGATTAGAGCAATGTATGTGAGTTGAGAGAGTTATAAAAAAAATCGTAAATATTGAGGGACTAGCACAAAAATTACCCAGCCTCTAAGTGTGTAAAATAAGCGAATGAATTCCCTACAGGTAACACAATATGTGTGATGTGCGAGGCAGCTGCTCTCAAGCGAGATCTAAAATGGCGTTGCAGCGGGCACGGCGTGGCTGGCCACTCTACACGGTTCTATGCGCTCGTTGCTCCACATTGCCATGGCAAATGGATTCGCGCGAAGGACAATCTCGACAAACGAAGCGACTGCTGTACGAAACCCGATTTTATTTTTGTATAAATTGTATTTTAAGAATCTATAAATAAATATATTGTTAAATAATCTCCAATAACAACTAAATCAATGTAATTTTACGTTTACATAGAGCAAGAATTAAATCACATTTAGTTCCCTCCAAAAACTCACTGTCAAACCATAGAGTGTTCTCTTAATGTTTATTTTTTACTTTCAAATCAGCCAGTATTTGTAGCCAGTACGCGAATACTCTTGTACCAAATAGAAAAAACAAAGAGAAAATACAAAAAGGTTGTTATTATACATACTCTTTAGGGCGCGTGTTATTTCGACTAAGGATGATCGAAATAACACGTGTTTTTCTAACAAACAAAAAACAAATCTTATTAGTTTTGTATAAATTGCTTTTAAAATAATCATAACATTTTGAAATAACAATCAGGTTTCCTTCGAAAATATAGCGTATAATTAAAAAAAACATGTCTTTCTTTTTTAATGTCTTATTAAAATCGACCAAGATACTAGAATTTTCAATAATTTTTTAGGTACGTGACAAATGAATTATAATTAATGCCTATTTAAGCGCGACTTAAAGTGTATAAGCGCCATTTTCTAACATTTAACACTCGATGTTTTTTCTAATATAATTTTTCAAACAGTAAACAAGACAACGTGGGTGTCTTATAGCAATCTGGGGCTATTAAATAAATAAAATATTTTAAATTAGAAGCTATACTCTGTTTCATACAATAATATTGTGGTTTCAATGGTCATTAGTAATCCTATAACACAACCACAATATTCAACTCCATTGTACATGCAAATTGTCTATTAATTTAATATGTTAGTTGAGCAAACTCATCTTGATAAATTATCTTGCATTCTATCTTACAATATTATTCAACTCAGTTTGGTTTGATTATTAAATTATAAAGTGGTTATATATTAATATTGTACCACTTAAAATTTTTGGCGCATTTAAAGACATTTTAACCTTCGACGCAATAAGTTTGAGGTGTGTGTCTGTGGTGTCATAGTTGCTAAACGGATTTTGATGTTGTTTTAGTGATTAACAATAAGAATATCGCATGAATTAATAAACAGATTTTTATCATATCAGTTCAATCGCGTCATCTTACATCAGTATCTTTGTTTAAAGCTGACCTGAATTGGATTGGATTTTAGCATAAACTTATGAAGATTTTATCATTATTCATCAATTTATGAGGTATTTCTTAACCAAAATGTCGGATTTTTTACGGCATCTTTGTTTAGGGCACATAATGGTTCTCTTGTTGTGGATACATGTCATAAAACCTTTTATTATAAGAGACCGAGAGCAAGTCTTGGCTATAAAGTGTTATGTTGTACCAGACTGTAGGGCTATTTAAGAAGTACTTCATTTATCGTAAGAACTTTGCTTTGAATTAATGAAAGCTATTTTTATTAAGACACGAAGGTTTCTTTCGTTTATGACGATCTAAGCTGTGTTAAATCTATTCTCAAAATAATCTCTCAACTGCTCTATCACATTTGTATGCAGATTTTGCAAAACGAGATAAAAAGCATTTAATTTTATCTAAAGATTCAAAAACTTTATGAGGGTTAATTATTACAATTAGATACTTTTTCATACCAACAGAAATACGCAAAATTACGCATAAGAAAGAATCACAACTTCTTATAGTTTACTAGCTGACCCGGCAAATGTTGTTTTGCCATATTAATTTTTGGGGTGGGCTACCCTTATCACTTAGGGGTATGGAAAATAGTAGCCGATTCTCAGACCTACTGAATATGCATATAAAATTTGGTAAAAATCTGTAAAGCCGGATGAGTAAGGTAACTAACACTGTGACACGAGAATTTTATATATAAGATTTAAAGAATTTAATAGCGACTGAGTTAAATATAAAAAGGATGACGCTATATACATGTGAAGCTTTGAATATTTGAAATTCCAAATTTTTCAAAAATCAGATTCATCATTTGGAAGTTTCACATCAAAAAATATTTTTGCTGCATGTACACATATTTACCTTATTTAATTGTGAGCTCGCTATAAAATTTTAAATCTAAATAAAATACAGTACTTCATATCTTCATTGCTTCGTAAATGTTAATTCATCGACTTGATTGGTAATTTGTATGACAGAATGTATCGTATTTTATGTTTAAAAAATGTGTGTATGCTTTGGATTACTTAATTAGAATATGATAGACATATCTCAAATATTGTACTGTAAATAATGTAGAATGTTATAGATACTTAATAAACGAATTTGAGAAGTTATTTGTTTTATTAATAATTCCTTCAACTACTGACCTAACCTGCACTTGTAAGGATCCCGTTTATAATATTCAAAAGCTTAACTACTTTCAAGATGAAAATTTAATTTTAAGCATTAAAATTTGATAAAAAATATAAACCGACTTCAAAATGCACTAAAAACTGAATAAAATAGAAATAATCATGGATAAAAGCACATCTAGCACCGCACATTGACGCCCACAACGCCAGTTCGGCCGCGAGAGTTTTTTATAAAGATTTCGTTATATTTATTATATTAAGGTTTAAAGGAATTTATTTACAATAAATATATTGCACTTAAATATATTTACAAAAATAGAAAAAACTCATCAAAGCCGTTGGGGTGTGTACCCAAAATACTGGCTACATTACCGCGTTGTATCGCTATATATTATAAAGATTCATCTTCGATGTGAGAACATCCACTATTTGTAGGTTGAAAAGGTTGCAATATTTATGCAAAGCTCCGAGTTCCGACGCTTCTCGGTAACTTTACGTCAATTGCTAGTTTAGCGAAGCTTTTACATAAATTATTCTTGAGCAAAACCGCCATTCAGCTAACTTTAAAGTTTTAAATGCTACTTTGTATTATCGCTGTGAACGGGAAGCTATCGTAAAGAAACATTTAAAATGGCTTTTCAGCAACTGTTGGGGCAGATAGGAATAAAATCTATATTTAAAAAATGTTCTCTGCCACTGTTAACTAAAGTCAATAGTGGCAGGTATCAAGTGACCACGTTAATCTTATAAAAAGCCAATGTTTGAGAACATTGCAGAACTTAATATAACAGAATTAAGTTTTTTAATTATTTTAGGATGTCTTTAACTACATTGACCGCCTCCTTGGTCTAGTGGTAAACGCATAAGCTTTACAAACGAGAGGTCCTGGTTTCGATTCCCGGTGGAGATAAAAAAAAACGGTCTGGCAGGGCATAGAAGGCTGATCACCTACTTGCCCCTAAAAAGAAAAAAATCGATCAGTGAAACGCATCTACCTCATACCCCACTAGCAGACATGGGACTTCACTTTAACTACATTCAACGATCTACTGGCTCGAATATCATTGAGCATAAACTACTAAAACACAAGATTTAGAGAGGATTGTCGGGCCTGACAGCCAACAAGTGGGAACAGCGTAATACTTATTCTGACAAGTTTTAGTTTTCCGGTCGTAGAGGGATTGCCATCTATCAGCTGACTTTTCTTGTCGTTGACGACAAAAAAATCTTTGTCGTTAAGTAGGAATAGCTTCATATATGATGTTCTACCACTGGAACACGCAATAAAAAAACGGGTCTGACAGACAACAAATGGAAACTGGCTCTAATAGGAAAAATATAATCTACGCTGAGCTCAAACCTCGCCAAACATTTCGCGCTGAGCAGGCCCTTCGGGTCAATAGCGAGATGCCTTAAAAAGTAAAAATTAAACTGTTGTAACTATTCAACTCGAATCTGCTACAGTCTCCATTTTTTTTTTGATGATTCTTATGTCCAAATCGAAATACTGGTTTCTTTTGCCATAACTTCTTAAGACTATAAATCAATTTAAAAAGCAGACATAGTGAAAGGATACAAATAAAGTATTACGTGGAAGGTATTATTTGGTTGAAACGCCTTTGGTCGGGAGGGAGACAGTAAGAGACAAAGCTATAGCTTATCAAGACAGGCAATTCGACATCGTTTGTCAAGTACCCGCAGCAGCTGTTGCACAGATTAATTACTAGCCGAATGGCGCGTAACGTATGTGCGGTTGTGAGTAGATAATGACATGGCACAGTGCAGCACCTATCTGATCAAAACTTAAAGTAAATTTAAAATTAAATTTAATTACATTGAGTGTAAGATTAATTTTAATGTGTGCTGCCTTCCTTCCGCGCTATAATGTAATATCAATTTTAGTGTGAAATTCTACAATCAAAGTGAGTCGGAAACTAATTATTTAAATCACAGATTTCTTTTCAGACAAGTGGAAAGAAAAAAATCAATATTAAATAACAATTAAAGACACTATTAACACTTGTCGAAGAAAGAGTGATTCTTCTTATTCATAAAATGGCTTTCAATGCAAAAATCTATTCTGCCAATGTCCAGTAGCTGTGGAAGTGTCAAAGAAGGTATTAAAAGTGAGTGCCCATATATTTGTCTGTTGGTCATTTTCTTTTAGGAGTTATGTCAGAGTCAGACACAAACACGTCATACGTGTCATCCCTCTTTTTGCTTTGCAGGTAAAAATAGTTCATCACTTTGAGAACAGAGAGAAGTTTTGATATCTGTGCAAAGTAAATTAATATTACTGGCCAGACTAAGATGCAAGAAAAATGTACATGATGAATATTCAGTTAACACAATTTCCTTGAAAGCCTTCGCGGTCGGTAAATAGGAAGTTTATGCAAATGCTTGCTCTCTGAATTTTGCAGTGGCAGCTTTTTCTAACGAGTCTAAGTGTTTTCAAACGACTTCTATCTACGTAATGGCAACATTTACACGATCATGTTCGATGACTGATGGCTATGACAAATCGGTCCCCTTTTTTAGAAAAGGAGTAAGTTATTAGAGTTCTATATCAAGGCGTCTTTAAAGATTGTTCAAGCGGAAAATTTTATATACAAATTATTAAATAATATAAACAGTATACATTTATTTTTAAGTTGATGTGAAGTAGAAACGAGTTTCACTTTATATAAAAAAATAAAGTTTATTTTTTATATTCATAGGTTAGCACATTAGGTGAGTACTTTTCCGGAGGAACCGTCAATTTTCATAAAATATCTTAAAAACAAAGAAAATCTTCTATGGTTCCGTCAACGTGAAAAACTCAGGAGTGTATATAAAACTATGAGGGAAATAACCCATGGAAGCTAATGTATCGTAAGCAGGTCGACGCGGTTTCGATTCTAGTACAAATACGTGTCTTTGTGTCACGAATTTGCATTTATATTGGTTTGAAGAGGTGCGCCACACTAGATCAATACTGATAACACATTTCAAAAGAAAATCTTGTAGTTTAGCTTTAAGTTTTATAAAAAACCAGTCTAATTGTTTCAATGTAAATCCCACAACCCCTATGGGAGATACGGCGGCTTTTTGTATTTAAAGCTTAGCGTATACCAGGTGGGCTGCATCGGATCGCATCGCAACGCAAAATTCCGCTTGCTATAGATTTTGTATGAAACTGCGTCCACTAGAGGTCGGTCGGGCCGGACCGCGACCGAATCGCGACATCGGCGCATCGCTTGACGAGCGTATTCTTCGGTCGATGCGACCCGGCTTGTAATAGACGCATGGAATGCAGCATTTATGGAGATTTTCTTGTAAAATATTATGTAATTCTTCAAAATTTTCGTAAGACATACGATAATATTCAAAGAATTTCACCAGATCATTCTTCAAGTCAAAGAATAAGTGATGAAATTCATATTGTGAACCTTCATGTTTGCGATGTTTATTATTTTCTTGCTCCTCATCCAACAATATTAATAAAAATAATTCATCGGAGATATCTATTGTCACACGACAAACATACGAAAAAAGTCAAAAAGACAAGTAGGTAGGTAGCAATCGAAATATTGTTTTTCTGATATTCGAAAATTATATGTATAATTATATTTATTTTTTCTTGACGGATATGTAATCATTGATAATGATTTAGTTCTCGGAACTAAATACTACATCAGGCTATTTAGTCGCCCTCCCTTAAGAATTAGAGGCTAAAATCACATTTCAATTATTTACAGATAAAAATCGGTCGAAGATTTTAAAAATAGTAACATTATTAAATTTTACTCGCAATTTGATATGTGGGAAAACAGTGTCTCTTAAAAAAATTTGGTTAGCTTCGCATCATTAAAAGAGTTTTTAAAAGCATTGTAGCCTTTGAGTTTGTGGCGAATTGCGTGTGGCCTCTTTTATGAAGAAACTCCTTGCTACGCGCTGAGTTAATGATTAATAATTAAAAATTCAAATCTTGCAGAATTCGGAAGCGACCTGTGACATAGCAAAAATATTCATTCTATCACATTTCTTCGTCTCATAAACATTACTTTCTGATTTCCTTCCTCTATATTAATTTATCTTTATTATGTGATTAATAATGCAACTGTGTTTTTATTCTTTTATTAAATTATCATCTGTCTTGAGAGTATTATTAATCTGTAGTAGCGTAGCTACAATACACATCAAGATAGGATGGCGCAGCAACAGCGAAATTACTTAGCCCAAAAAGAGCTTAAAGTTTATTAATAAAAAAAAAAGTTTTTATATTTAGAAAAGAAATATGGATGCATTGTTTTTATTTCAATAACGGATTATTTCGTGTAATGTTAAATATTACGATGTTATGACAAGTACACTCAGGGCAAGTTCACGTCTCCGAAGGGACAAGTGATCCTTTGAATAAGTACCACTTATATAATTTGGTGCCTCGTTGTGGCTTATAAGTAACTTATAATTGAGATAATATTATGTGGAGTGACTTACTTTTGGAACTTCGTCTATGTTTAATTAAACAGATATAATACAAGTATAGTGTGGTGTTTTTCGAAAGCGTTCCCTGTAAATAACTGTATGAAAAATAAGACAGCGCTCCTAGTGGTTACACACAGACTCAAATGACTATTATGACATTAATAGCTTTTAAATAGTAAAATATCTGTCGAAAATTTCTATACTAAACTGATTTAGGTTTGCAGATGCTGTCGAAAAACACTTGGCCAATTTTGTGGTAAAACTCACTGTTCAAAATCCAATTGTTCTTAAGTATTTATCTCGACGTAAATATGCGTATCATGAACCAATTGATTCTTTATGAGCCCTGAGTTGTTTGTTATTTTGTAAAACATTGAAACTTTACTTACTATAAAACAGAAAAACTGAACTCCAATCCGTAAAATAGCTATTCTAATCATTCACGCCATCAAGACGAATCTTATGATATATCAGTTATCAAAATCTGTTGATTAGTTACGAGCGGACGTAGATATAGACTTGTAAGCTTCACCGTAATTTAATTAAAAGTAGATTAATACGAGCAATTAAGTTTTATCTTTGAACGCCGCGGCAGAATTTGGGATTTCGATCGAAAGCCCTTAAACTCTTTGAAGATACCTTTGTGGTCCTTATCAAAATAAGCACAATACACTAAATATGTATGTAATGTTTGTTTATTTAAGAATAATGGGATCTGAGAACATACATATTAGATTAGTTGTGTCTTGCGGTTTCACCTGCGTTAATTTCGTCGTAACGTAATGTTATATAGCCTATAAACAGTAAAATAGCGAACAGCAAAATAATAATAGATACGTATTATGTAGTTACTTCGTCCGCGCTGAATAGTTATATTTTTAATTTATATTAATTTCTAAAATAAAATTAGCTTAAGTTACTTCTTATTACATCAGCTATCTGCCAGTGAAAGTATCGTCAAAATCGGTCCAGCCGTTTCAGAGATTAGCCGTAACAAACAGACAGAAACACAAGAATTGTAAAAAATGTTATTTTGTTTGATATATGAACTGTGTATACATCGATATGCATTTAGTAAAAAGCGATAATTTGAATTTTACAAATAGACACTCCAATTTTATTTATCTGTATAGATAAAATCGTTTTGTACACGCGCTACACCAGTGACTTATCTGCACGTCAATAATCAGAATAATATCGAATATAAAAGTCAAAATATTGAAGTTTCGAAGGCTTTTTTCTATCTGAAAGCTGTCAATCCCAGTGGCTAAGTATATTTGCGTGTAACCACTAGAAGCGCTGTAAGATTTTCCATACAAAGAATTAACGCAGACACAATCGGAAAATTCCTACCAGACTTGTGATAGAGTTGACGTATATTTGAATTATGTAAAGTGAAGTCCCGTGTCCCCTAGTGGGGTATGGGGCAGATGCATTTCACATCTGTTTCACTGATCGATTTTTTCTTTAGGGGCAAGTAGGTGATCAGCCTTATATGCCCTGCCAGACCAAGTTTTTTTTATCTCCACCGGGAATCGAACCCAGGACCTCTCGGTTGTAACGCTTACGCGCTTGCCACTAGACCAAGGAGGCGGTTTTTTTGAATTATATAATACTTCGTAAATACTACTTCTTTGAAGCCGTTATCAGAATTTAATTAGTTTATTATTTTAAATTAATCCATGTTTAGTAATATTTAGCTTTAACTAGGTTAAACCAAGCCACCGACTAAAATGTACACTAAACTAGTTCACTTCATAATACGGAGTTTAGCTCCAGTATACCGCAATCAACTTATTTTTCTCATTGAGGTTTTAAAACTCAGTTTAAGTCGTAATAATGAGTCAAATAGTTAAATAAATTAAAACAATTATAACAGTTATGTGTATTCACATGTTATCAAGAGTGAAAATGGCATTCCATCTCTTGTTATTGCGAAGGAAATAAGGCTTAGTGTACCAGAATAGTGATTCATTAATTATTTAAAATATATCAAAATATCCATTATTTGAAAACGTTTGTCAACTTGAAACAATGCCTTTAAATATTATCAATTTCTCGCTGGTGTGCGTTGTTGCAACAGCATTGCAATACAAAAGACTGATGAAACGAGAACAAAATTTATAAGTAAAGATGTTTATTGTTTAATATAGGTGGAACCAATGTAAAAAATTGGTTTTATATAGATATTAATAAAAGATAAAAGATTTGTATGTTTTTGTAATTAAAACTCATAACTGGATTTTAAAAATTCATTCACGAAATCACTAGATTTCGTCCTAGATAAAGATGATAAAGATATAAGATTATGCCCATATAAGGATCGGTTATTTATAGTACTTTTAGTTGTTGAAAATTGCGTTTAATGATAACTTATTGAAAATAAAAAAAATAAAAAAATATTTTAACTCTTTCTTATAAACACTAAGTAGAAATGTAAATCACTACACATAGTATAAAACAAAGTAGCTTTTTCTTTCCCTATATCCCTTTGTATGCTTAAATCTTTAAAACTTTGCAACGGATTTTGAGGCGGTTTTTTTTAATAGATAGAGTGATTGAAGAGGAAGGTTTTATATATGTTTTATACCGTGCAAAGCCGGGACGGGTCGCTAGTTTAAAATAAAAGTAAGACGCAATAGTTAGAATCCTTTTCCGTGCATCTGGTTTTCCGTGGTTTGTTTATCCGGGGTTCGAGCCTAGGATCTCCGGCAAAACACGGATGTTACGTGTCTGTGCGTAAACTACTCAGCCATAGAGGCGGTCAACAATATTTAAAACTTTCTCTCATTTCGGTGTAAGTTAAATATTATGCAGGCAATAATTTTTTTAGTATGTGATACCCTTAAAAGTTAGTATAGGGTGAAAATGTAAATAGTTAAGTCCCAAAAGGAAACGCGGAATTATTTGAAATTATTTTGCGTGCCAAGTTGGACCTTGTTTAATTATGAAAACAGTTTTGATGAATTGAACCTTTTGTTAAATTTATGACGTAAATAATATGAAAATTAAATTTATATGTTTTAGCTATACTAATCTATCCAGTACAATTTAAAAAGATAGATTAGATAAGTTTTTTATCGCATTTGGGACTTTTATTCGGCAAACTCTTTTTAATTTATACGAATATATATTTAAACAGGAAATCAGTGGTTTTTTATTACGATAATAGCTTTACTATGGAATAACTTTGTAAAAATAAACTTTAATTAAAAATTAAAATAAATCTTTTTTTATTTACAATAATGTACTTAAATATATTTACAATTTTTGTAAATATGTTTAAGGTAACAAAAGGCTCATAAAAGCCGTTGGGATACGTACCCAAAATACTAGCTACATTAAGGCGTTGTATCGCTTAATTAATTTGTAAAATCTCATAATCCCAGATGGTGTTTTTCCATGTGGCAGACATTCCTGTCTCTATTTCACTGATTTGACTTGACAAACAAAGCTGTGCCTTTATTTCTTTCTCCGGGAGCCAAACATAGGATCTCTAGCGTTACACTTTACTTAACTTGAATTATTATGTTGTTTCTGTTAGAATCGTGTAAATTTAAACAAGAACTCGGATGCTATGTTACTACACAGTTCACAACGTTAAGATTATCAGGTGTCTTCAACCTATAGGTAAATAATAAGAACAAATATATAAATCTAATTGAATCATATAATGTAATTAGAAAAAGATCGTGGAAGCCAGAATCTTTAGACAAATGATTATCCAAGCGTTGCCGCTTGCCCCAAAATAAATTCGCATGGAAATGTCGTAGGAAATTATGTCATTTCCATATAAATTAACTTTACGTCACACATTACTATCACTCGTCTAGGCTGCCAGGACATTATAAGACACTTAACACATTAAGCACAGCGTCTCAAGGATTTTATTATTAGTATAAAGGATATGGCTGCACGTTGCATGCTGTGTTCACCCTTTAAAGGTGTGCATATAGTTTTTAATAGTATTTCCTAATTAATTAAGTTTTGTATGGCCTGTGGGTGAACCTTAAATTATTAATTGCTGTAAATAACTATGAAATATGAAGCGGAAGATCTCAATATTATTATTATTTATTTATTAGTATTATTTATTTTGAACTACAACTTATTCTTTCTATTTTAACATTGGACCAAATGTTGAATATTAATGCTACGGAGCCGTGTAGCGCAGTTCAATTTATCATAGTATCGCTTAAGCTAACAGAATCCTCGTGCCTCGCCCGTCACACAATATTAATACTAACGATCTCCTAACAAGTTTTAATGAGTATTCCTAAAGTAGTTTTCATGTTTTATTATCACTACATAGTATAAAACAAAGTCGCTTTTTCTTCCCCTATATCCCTTTGTATGCTTAAATCTTTAAAACTACGCAACGGATTTTGATGCGGTTTTTTTAAATAGATAGAGTGAAAGTGAGGAAAGTTTTTTGATATGTTTTAACCAGTCCGGGGCGGGTCGCTAGAAGATAATAAAACATGAAAACTACTCGAGAAAACTGTTCTTAATTTTTACATATCATCGTTGCTTAACTTGAAACAATGTTTAGAATGCTCTATCGCTTTCTCGCTGACGTGCAATCATTTTAGTAAAAAGGAGACAAAACATTTTGTGAAAATATTCTTAACCTACGTTTAAGATTTTTAACAAAATCTCTAAAACGTTAAATTATAGTAGGCTTTCATGTGTAGAAAAATAACACTCGGCAGTCAGAGGGAGGGTTTTGTGGGTTCAAACTTTAAACTCTACCTAACCATTTAAGATTAGTGGATATATGTAAAAGAAAATCAGAAGATTGTGTAACGCGTAAAATAAATGTTTGTTTTATATTGTTAGATTTTTTGTTTTTTTTTATGGCTGGTTGGCGCAATATGTAGTGCTCCTGCCTTCTGTGCCAAACGGTCCAAATCCCGGTAGATGCATATATCTGTGTAATGAGCACAAATGTTTGTTTCCGAGTTTTGGTTGTTTATAAACTTATGTATTATTGTGGTACCCTCATTGCTTCTGATTAACATAACACAAGTGCTTTCCCTCTTCGTTTATTTATTATAAATAAAAAGGAAATGAAATTTATGAGAGCAGACTAAGACGTTTCATATACACCAAAGTAATCTACACCAAAAATGAATATGCAAGTTTGTCCCTCTAGCTTTGTATCTCCATTTCCTTGAATGTCAATATTAATATTTAGCTATGAATTTTTAATTAGATTTTATTCAATGATCCTCTCTTCGCGTCGGTGCACGTGTAAATAACTCTCCTTTGACAGAGTAAATATGAATCTGTATTCCAAGTTTCATTTCAATATGCAGAAACTTAAATATTAAACCGGTATCGAGCTTACTTGAAACTTATCCACTTTAAACATGAGGTTAGTAAAGTTTTCGATGAGAAAACGACGTGTGAAATATTTTTATGATAAATGTCACATGTTTGCGCTTTCTGTATCAACTATTAGTTGAGTAAAGTCTTTTTTTAATATTTGTCAATCGAAAAGTATGACACTTGTCAATTTTGACTTTGACACGCTATAAGTCATATAGTCTATGGAAAAATCTATGAAGTTGCTGTCGTTGCCACCTGTAAGCCGTAGGTACCTTTGGGTATTGGGGATAGGTACAGGTGCCATGGATCGGCAGCCCATTTGCGTCAAACCTATATTAATTCCAAGAAACTATAGCAATTTACCTGACCAAGTCGTAAATTAAGGGTCATCCAATCGTTGAAGCCATTTAAGAAATATTTCAAAGTAACAGTCTTCGTCAAGATCAAATTTCCTCCCAATAAATTGCTTAAAACATTAAGGTTTCATAGGATTACTTTAACAAGGGTTAGAGCTATAATTGTTTATTTTATTACCCTGTTCTAAGGATTTCATTGTTGTTACGAAATAACGATTAATTTAATGGATATTTTAACTACTTTTTCAGTCTTTTGTCTAATTAGGGTATAACCACAAATCGGAATTTTTATTTAATAATTATATACTGTTAGCTGCGACTTATATAGTATATACCATGTAGCACATGGTACTCAGAAAAATCCTACGTAAAACACTCACAAAGAGACTAGCTTCCCGTCTCTGATTAAAAAAATTGTAGGTTCCATTTATTCATTATAAACTCTGTTAAAAAATTATTTAAGATTTATTTTTAACTTCTTCGTTACGACTTTTTTTATAAGTTTTGGTGATAATTTTAACGATGTAATTTTACATAAAATTTGTTGGTTTTAAACAACTTTAATAAGGTTCCATAATGCAACTGCATCTTTTGTATATTTTTAAAGCGATTCGTAATCACTTTAAAAATATACAATTTAATGGATTTCTTTGATAAGTATTCAGAGATATTAATATATACATATTTAGTTGTGTGTAATTTGAGATGATTTTAAGCACTATTCCATTGTAAAATATCTCTTTTGTATAGTTTCTCGCAAGTTGTGCTCAAAGCCCAGACTGAATAGAGCTTCCAGTACAATGATTCCATCTAACTGTCATATAGGCTAACAACTATTGAATTTGTTAACGATGCTTTTTGCGTATTTCTACGTAGATCCTACGTAATTGCTACGCCGTAGCAACGTAAATTACGCAGTTCGGAAAGATAAAAATAGCAATATACGACGGTGTATTGTTTAATGCTTTTGACAGTTTGGCGCTAATCAACAACGCTGCAAAATTCAAACATATATTATGTAAGTATCATTCGCAATACAATATAGCCTAATCTACATTAAAGTATACATAATTTATATACGTATCTTGTATTTGGGCTTATATATTTTGTTCTACTTGTGATATCTGTGTTTTGTTTCTTGTTAAATCTTAATATATATAAATTAGGTGGCACGTTGTTTGTCCGCGATGGACTCCTAAACTACTAAACCGATTTTAATCAAATTTGTACACCGTGTGCAGTTTGATCCAACTTGAAAGATAGGCTAGCTTACATCTTAATAATATATAAAAGAAAGTCGGTTTATATACACGTTCGTTTCCTCATACATTTTCTATGAAATGACGTTTTAGGTGACACGTCATACGAACTTCGCGGGGTCCACTAGTAAATTATAATAATTTGTTTTAACTTAGTTAAAATTTCACTTATCCCTTTTATTAGCTTCTTCCTTTGACTGTCGGTTATTTGTTTGAGATGAGTCCATTGAGTCTTTGATCTGCCAACGCTCCCATTTCCGAAATTAGTTGTTAATCATGACTTGTTTATTTTAACGTAATATAAAAATATGAGTCATCGTTAATTTTTATGTATGAAAACATTACAAATTGCAATACCTAGGAAGATATTACCTAGTTTGTATCGGTATTCAGTTTCGCCTATCGAACCGTGCATGCACGCTCGTTACACAAAAGAGCTACCCTAATGGACAGAGCCATGGTATATCATGTACAATAGGGATATAATGCAATGAGTACACTCCTCACGCGAAAATATTTTAACCTTTGATGAAGAAAGAGGGGTGTTATAAGATTGAAGTGTCTGTTTCTGTGGGTCTATGGAATCGGTTTTTAAATAAACCAGTTTCGATATGATTTTTTGTTTGCTGATGTGATTGAAATAGATCTTGGTTAAATATTAATAAAAATCTGTCCATACATTTATAAGATATTTGTTATCTTTTCGGAGAGTTTTATAAACATAAGAATGCAATCGACATTATTTATCAATAACTGTGGCTTTGCCCTGCTACGCAGCCTTTTTTTCGCTATAAAAGGTAATCATTATCAAGTAATCTTAAGTTCTGCTTTATCTGTACTAAATTAGACCAATATAATTTCAATGGTTTATAATTAAAAGCGTGTCAGACAAAAAGAGTTACTTTCTCATTTTTAATATTACTACGGTTTATAAATGTATTTCATAAATCATAAGAACATATAATCTATGAGACCCTACCATCATGATGAATGCAAAATTCCTCTAAAAATTCCAGCTTGTTTCACGACACACGTGTAAAGCTGAAAGCATTCGATAAATGTTGTTAAAATTTGCAGAAATTTGGCTCACAATGTTATGATTGTACAATAGATTTATAATTTCTGTTTTTAATTACCGATGCAAAAAGCGTGACTTTGTATAAACTATATTTTCTTTAAATTACTCGAAAGTGACTATATTTCTGTTCTTTTTGTATTTTAATTCACAATATCTATGATTATATTATTGAAAATAACCATTAGCAAGTACATCTAAAAAATTCAAAAGTGCTTTGTAAAAGCTTATTTGAATAAAGTTTATTTTGCCTTTGATTATATTGACAAAGTTAATAATGGTAATTTTAATCAAACAGACACTGTCATCAATACTTTATATAATGTACCAAGTTATTACCTTGCATGATTCTAGTTCGCCTTACTTGCTTTGTTCGTTGGCTTAGCCTAAAGTTATTTAGTTCTTTTGGTTATAATTTTAGTCATTATTTCATTTGCGTGGACATAGATAGCATATTATATCATTAGAAACAGAGCTTAAAGAGAAAGCATTTTCAAAATCTGTTTAGTATAATAACATTAACACAATGTTCTTAAATATATTTACAAAAATACCAAAGGCTCATCAAAGTCGTTAAGAAGCGTAAACACTGGCTAAATTACCGCGTTATATCTCTATAGTCTATAGTCTATACTAACGAGTTGGCTGATATGAGCCAGCTTTCTGGATTCCTGTGGTTTCAACTACGTGCGTCGACATCTCTTCGAAAAATCTACGCGCTTCTGGCCCCCATGGACGCAAATCTCTACTCCAAAAGGAACGAAAATAAAGAATCGCATAGACTCATTTCGTCTTTTGTTGCTTTCTGCAGTCGATGTCATGCCACCAGCAGCTTCAGAAGTAGCATGAAGATGCGAAGATGCCAGTGAGTCGACGTAAGTAGCATCCCACACGAGCGCCTTAGCACGGCTCCAACTCGTGTCACCGTCAGGACGCCTGCCATCACTGCGTATAATAATTCAATACAAACAAAAATGAAAATATCTTTGACAAAGCATCTTTAGAAATATTGTCTTTAGCATAATATGTTTGTTTTCCTTCAGAAATTTCAAACAAACACGCTATCTCATTAAATAAATACCAAAATCCTCTCACAATAAAAGCCTTTGTCTACACAATGAAATACCTAAAGTTTTTCAAAGATTTATGAAAGATATTTGTCGAAGAATGTCTTTCTTATATTCCGACAATAACACGCCTTTCAAATGGTAGAACGTTTAATTAAACCTTCATGAAGTATCTCTTTCATACACACTGTGTTCTTAGATGTAGAAATATATAGAATTAAACGTTACTTTAAATGATTTAAATTAATATATAATGTTTAGTTCATAAACATGAAATTAGTAGATTTCTTTTAAATTACGATTTCTGAACCTTGAAATATAATTATTATTGTACTTTTAATTTCATTGTTAATTAGATACATATCCTATAGCGATTTAAGAAATATTTAAATCTGTATTGTGATTTATTATGGAATATCATTAATACATTTTTTTCATTGGATTATTTTTTTTAATTTTAACTAACGTATTAGGGTATGCCCTAATGTTAGTTTTAAGGTTAAATAAAAAAAATTGATGAAAATCCCTGCGAAATTGGCTACTACAATAGAGTAATGTAATTAATGGCTGATTTTTGATGAATTTAACATATATTAAATCCTTGACAAAAATACCCTTTGGGATCTTCCATTAATCACGTGAGGCTTGAAAGGAGAGGAGGGGTTTGGAAAAAATTACGAAATATCACAAAGGGGGTGGGGAGGGGGGTGGAAGGTGTAATAAGATATCATGTATTTATTTTTAGTTGCAAGTTTTCGTTTTTGTAATTTTTATCACAATGCTTAGTTTAAAGATATTCTGAAAAAAAAAACAAAAAGATACACATTATTTTGGGTAGGGGTGGTGTAGCCTAAAACCTCACCACATATCACCAGAGGAAGTGTTAAAAAGTTGCTAAAAAACATCACGTGATTATTTCATGACCCTTTGGTGTTTTGCACAGTGTGCAAGCACATCTCATATAGCAAAATATTTGATGAGACATGTTTGCGGGTTTGTCTTCCTACCGTGTTTCATAGCCACATTTCGTACACACATTCGAGAAACTTATTAATAGTTGTAACATGAAATTAAGTAAAATATTTGTTTACACTTCACTTACAAACCAATTATACATTTTTAATTAAACCAACTTTCAATTATATCTTCAAAACATCAACACCATAATATACTTCACTATCACTACATAGTATAAAACAAAGTCGCTTTCTCTGTCCCTATATCCCTTTGTATGCTTAAATCTTTAAAACTACGCAACGGATTTTGATGCGGTTTTTTTAAATATATATAGTGATTGAAGAGGAAGGTTTTTATATGTTTTATACCCGTGCAAAGCCGGGGCGGGTCGCTAGTTATTTATATAAGCTAAATGGGCACTAATAGTAGCTAACGGTTTCACTGGCTCTCTAGATTGAAAAGTTTGGGTTTAGGTAGGAGGATGAAGTATAATTTACAACTTTAGGTTGGTCATATTATTTTTATTTTTCTTATTGACGCTGTTAGTCTTAGCTTTTACATGCTACTTTCTATAGCAAGTGTTACAAAATGTATGTGCACTCATATAAAACTGTATGATTTACAAATTCGGCAAATAAATGATTTTATTCGATTAAGTCATAAATTATCATTTTTCAAAAATATTTTACACTTACTTTATTATGTAAACACCGTGTCAATATATCTTAAATGGTTTAATCTAAAGGTTTATTATTGTTACACCATCGAAAAGTCTTTCTGAATAAATTTGAATTAGCAAAATGACATTACTAAAGATAATGAACCAACGAATACGTAATGACGTTAGGTCACGTTACTACTTGAATACAATGGCAAAATGGACGAATAGTAACATATTTATGCGTTTATCGTCGTCAAACAGTTCATTACTAGTGAACTGTATTATACATTGATTTTTGAGGCCTTTACAAAAATCTCGTAATATTTCTGCGTCTGTGTCAATTATGTTCTGTAGACGATAAGGGACTACGTAAACATTTCTTTGTTTCGCCGGTTTTGTACCTAGGACCTCCGGGTCACACGCACGAACCACTTAGCCATGGAGACAGTCAGATTTTCAGCCAGTTTGTAAATTTAATATTTGTTAGAAATAACACACATTCTCATAAATTGACCCTTATCGCAATGCACTTTACTATATACCTAAAGGTACTTGTAACCAAACTGTGATAAGTACGACAATGTAATAAAAAAATATATTAAACCTTTTTGTTCTCAAAAAAGAGTTTCGATACGAAATAAATACAGTGTTATCGCGATCAACAGTATAAATTAGCTTTTAATTGCTTATTTTATGGAATATCGTGTTTAAATAAACTATTTTAACTTGTACATGTTTAATAAACAAGTCTTCCATTAAAATAAAACTTTATTTGAATGATGATTTTTTGTAGGTAACCAACCTCATTCTTATTTTTATTAAACTAGTCTAGCTAGTCTGTGGCTGTCATTTTAAGATGCGCGCGCATTAGTCAAATGAAAAAAGTAATTTTTTTATTTACTTAATAAAATTGACTTTTCACAAGTGTGTTGAAAAACGTTGTATGATGCACGTGAGAATTGATGATTACTGTATAAATGTACGCAAGCATATTTAAAGAAAACAGTTTGGACACAAATTATTTAAAAAAGTGTAACCCCTAGTGGGGCATGGAGCAGACACATTTCTGTATCTGTTTCACTGATCAATTTTCTTTACAGGCAAGTAGTTGATCAGCCTTCAGCGCCTACCCAACCGAAACATTCATGTGGTTCCCCGGGATTCGAATCCAGGACGTCCGGCATAACACGCAGACGCTTAAACCACCAAGCCAGGGAGGCACACAAATTATTTGATTACTACTCAATATAATTCATGATGTAAATATCACCGTGTAACATTTGTGAAATATACGTACTTAATCCGTTCAAACTATTATTTAAATAACTATTTGGATAATCGGCCTAAAATGTGCTCAAAACCCAACGGTTGACTTTAATTTGGAAAATCATGAAACAAACAAAATTTTCCCGTACAATATTATAATACCTCAGTAATATAATAATTCAATAAAATCTCATACAAATTTTGTCAAACTGGTATATGGTTCATTTGAATTGTGAGATGAAAGTGGTTGGTGTTGATCTTGAAAATTATGAAAAATTCCAACTATTATGTTGAAGTAATTTAGTCGACCGGGTCACGGGAGTGTAGGCTAAAAACACCTCATTATCATACAATATCCCTAGCTACATCGTAATTGTTACTGGCAAACTGTTGAACAAGGAATAAATTTTAATGTCCAAAAATAAATAATTTTTGATTACATCCGGGGATACAAAATGAAGCCCATTTAGTGAAAACAGTTCAGTTCAGTTCCTACCATTTTTAAAGAATATTATTTTTGTCTGTTATGGATAAATTTAATCGAGCTTAGGCCCACTGGGCTGCTATTACTGGAATGATTTAAAAAATGGAAAGTTAGGCTTTTTCTGAGTGATATAGCTATTTTTATGTCTACTTGAATGACGTCGTAAAGCTATTTTAAATTAACTTCTAAAACGTATAATTCATTCCTAGAAGCGTAATGCAAGCGCGTTATTACAAGCAACGACAGGCCTTATATTAAATGCCAGTAAATTTTTATTAGCTGTAACATAGTGTATACAAAATGCTTTAAATATACAGGCTGTTCTAACGTATCTGCTTGCTTAGATAATATGCTAAAATTATTTAACTTAGGTAAATTAATTTCTGGAAGTTCTTGAAGCTGGGGAAGAAAATATCTTTATTTTTACTAACTTTTCTCGCGGTTTCATCCGCGTGAGCAATTGAGCATAATGTAATATAATAAATAATAAAAAGCCTTTTTATTTCATGCAAAAAGTAATAATAACGGAGCTTTCTGTTTAGTTTGTTTGTTTAAATGAATCTTAATCTACAAGAACCCCTCTTCGGGTGAAGGCCTCCTCCAAAGAAGCCCAGATATCTCTATCTTGCGCTGTCTGCATCCAGCTCGGGCCCGCCGCCTTAATGACATCGTCTGTCCATCTCGTAAGCGGTCTTCCTCTCAGGCGTTTTCCCCGTGGGCCTTCCCATGATGATACTCTTTTTTTCCATCTATCGTCCGTCAGCCTAGCTATGTGTAGCATAATATACACTCAGTTAAAATATTTACAATTAGACTCAATAAACAAATAACATATTAAAAAATATTTAGGTACTTTATTTTCATTATTATAACATATTTTGCGTAAAAATGTGGTTTAAAAGGATTTGAACTCGAACGCAATAATTGACGTCATCAGGATGTTATCATATACACTAGGGCAAGTTAACATCTCGAACGGGATAAGAGATCCTTCAAACAAGTACCCTTGTTTTATTCAGCCTCGTAGCTTATAGATTACTCAGGATTGAGAAAATATTAAGCGTCTTAACTTTCGCTACCATACAGACCAGTGAGCATGGTATACCACGAAGTGCTTATAAGCAATGAATATTTTAGACTTGTTGTTGAAGATTCTGGATTAGGACGCGTTACCGGAATGACTTTCTCCGCATTTATATTGATTTATTTTAAAATGTACTTCTTTAATAAACTGTATTATTTGATGTACACACAAAACAGGTTAGTTGTAGTATTTTACTAATTTTCTTTTCTCAATAAAGTTAAGATCTAAGACATTAAATTGCTAGCCCATTCTGCGCCTTGATAATTTTGAGCCTTATATAGATGTAAATAGGCAACAAAGGTTTTTATGTTCTTTTTTATGTAATAACGGACAACAGGTTAGGCAGGGAAAGAGATCACCGCGCCACGATCCGCGTATTTTGTTGTGTTGCCGGCCCTTTGAGTATTGATGGACCTCCAGTATTCTCACTCACTCAGCCAAACAGAGTACAAGTACTGTGTCAGTCCGTGGTATCACCAGCCCAGTTGGTGGTAACAGCATAACCTTTAGCACTCTCCCACGCATAAAGATTTTTATAGAAATATATATACAAGGTGGGCCAAAGAAATCACCATATTGGAAGATGCTCTCATTCTTGCAAATGGCCGCCAATGTAAAGTTCTAAAGGTTCAAATAAACTTAATCAAAGAACAGAACCAAAATTTTTCATTTAGAAAAAAAAAGAGAGCCAAACAACATCGGATGACTTCTTTTGACCCACCTTGTATTTCTATATAGAAATCTGAAAGACTCGTTCTTAATAGAGTTTATTCGTAATTTCTTAGAATTTAATTTAGTTCACTTTTTTATCCAATACATTTAAATACATTTCTATTAAATTTTTCTCTACTTCGATTTTAGTGAGCTATTTGACTCTAGACTTGAGTTAAACTAGGCCAAGTTTTATTTACCTCTTTAGTAGTTTTTATTTATAAAAAAAGGTACAAATAAGAAAGTAGTCTTAGGCCCTTCGCACATGGCGTCATATCGTAAGCGTATCGTAGAACGCGCGTAGTACGAGAGCAATACGAGCAGGAACATGTTCTAACAAGTCCGCACACGAGGCGGTATTGCGATAGTCGTATCGTACTGGCGTAAAGAAGGAAGCGGCATTTTTTTTATTTTATAATGAATACTGCAAAAGTTATAGAATTTGTGAGCATAATCGAACCATTTCCTTGCCTATATAATCATTCATTAAGTAATTACTCTAGTAAATATGTAACGGAGAAAGCTTGGGTAGAAATATCGTCAAAAGGTAATCCTTCCTCATTCGATAAAACATGCGGAATTTATTATAATAGAGAAGTTAAGGTCATCAATAAATTTCCCAAACAGATCTGGTACGCTTGACGCCATGATTTCGACTGAGATATTACAAAACGATACGTCTACGCGATGATTCGTTTGTAGAACACTCCACAACGACGCCTACGACCCATGTGCGAAAGCTCTTACATCAAATAAACCTATAAAAGCATTTGAGAAGATGTCAAGTTCTTTCCTAATCTACCAAAATTAATCAAAATCGTTAAATATTTGTTTAGGCGTGAAACCTTAAAATTACATTCGCATGAATTTGTATTTTTGTATTTTTTAAACATAATGTTTTTATTCCCTTTCACTTCGTTACTCAATTTTTAATATACCAAATATGCTTCCAAAATACCAAGTCTTTTTCAATTTCATCAATTTTTCGTATGTGCAACATTACTGCGGGTACACATGTCAATAATCACAGAAAGTGAAAGCCAATAATGACGCAATCATCAATTGTCATCTTGACTTAATTACTACAAGGATGTCTTTTTAATATAGTTATTACAAAACTTAGAAGTGAGCGGACTATGGCTTCGACGAAGACAATTGGTGAGTCCCTTGAACAATTTTTTCCTTATTTCCCTCCTTATTAAAATTATTATTAAAAATACTAATTATTCGATTCATTCCATCGTTTCTTCAAATTCTAACCAATTAAAAGGTTAAGATATTAAATACCAGCGCAATCTACCCTCGCACATGAATAATTCTACAACAATCATGGCTAAAACATGGCAAATTTGAACAGATATGACTAAAGGTACTATTTTAAGTTTGAAATTCTCGTCATTTGTTAGCGATACGTGACTCGTGAGCCGCTCTCGGGATAAACTTTCTGTACATCAAACGCGCAAACGTCAATGTCAGGCTTAAGAAAACTTTTGGATTATGAAAGCTCACTTTATATATACGATACGATATCAGCCTCTTACTTTTCTATACTTATATACATTCCATAAAACTTTTGAAACTTCTATTTTTATATTTTTATAGTTACGAGACAAAGTGAGTATAGCAACTCCTGCGAGGAAAAGTACCTTCTTTTCTTGAAGGTTCCTAAATTGTAACGGTTCGGAAATACATCTGAAAGCGGCTGGTTCCACAAAGTCATAATACAATACAATAATGTAATATGCAAGACATATCTATTATTTTATTATTTATGATACTTATAAAGGCACTTCGCCTGTACTTGATTGTCGGGCAAGGCAGTTGTAGCTTCTGTAATTTTACATCTTGATATCTTTCTTGTTGTGTGGGGAACATAAAATTACTGAGACTCACTGGCACTCTCACTGCCACGACTACGGAATGCCGCTCGGCAGCCAAGCTCACCGGCTACATTGACCGGAGCCAATTCCCACTATGACATAGAAGTGTCTTAAAAACACACTTAAAAAAGTTAGCAAAAGATACACTAAACTAAATTCGTTGTTTTAAAATATAAACTCCCTCGCGTTATTTCACTGATTATAATTTTTACCGACAAATTTGTCCCCACGACTTCATCTAGGACCAAACGTCAGAAGTGTCCCTAATGACATAATAATAAAGCTAAGGAGGTTATAATTAAATACACGTAATAAGTAAAAGTTAACACTCTGTATATAATTTTTTAACTATAGGTTTTATAAACAACAATCGTGGATTCCATGCGTCCAGACACGGAGTGGTGTTCGGCCGGTGTTCATATATATCCCTGCCGGCGTTTGTGACAGTTATCTTTTGTGAAAATCAAGGTAATTCTTTTATTTATGGCTCCGTTTTGTGATTTTCGGCTTAAGTTTGAAACATATGCAATACATAGCAAATTCTTCATCTATTTTAACAAGCATTTTTATTTGAGTAGATTATGTGTTTTCTAATAATCAAATTTTAATCAATTAAAAATAAATGTTCAACTTAATAAGTGCTCAAAGTGTTATTAGAGAGTATGAAAGAGCATTTGAGACAAAATATTAAATATTAAAGTTAAATTAAGTTTATAAATACCTAAGCATGAATAAATATATAATTTTAGTTAAAAAGTATCATTCTTTCGTAACTACCGACGTACCAATTCAATTTTGAAATACAAAAGACAACATTGTTTAACTAAAATAAGTCGTTTTTTTACGTATACAAATAAACTTGTGTGGAATTATAAAAATTGAATTTAGAAATTGCTAGAAACAATTGATAAACTTGTGATATTTTAAGGTACTATTATTATAAGTATGTTTAAGCTTCCTTGGTCTAGTAGTAAGCGCGTAAGCGTTAAAACCGGTAAGTCCTGGGTTCGATTTCCGTTGGGGATAAAAAAGAATTCGGTCTGGCAGGGCATATTAAGCTGATCATCTACTTGTCCCTAAAGGAAAAATAGATCAGTGAAACAGATGTTAAACGCATCTACCCCATACCCCACTAGGGGACATGGGACTTCACTATAATGTAAAACTGTAGTTTTGTAATATTGTTATTTGGGTCTTTAACTTTGGCAAGGTTGATAGTAATACATATAAATAATATAATTATTCTTTAAAGAAATAAGAAGTTTACTTTAGAACATATTTCTAATATATATTTTCATTAAATAAAATAAGAACTCTTATTCTCATAATTTAGTCTGAATATCAATCGACATTAAAGGTGCATTGGTTTGGAACCACGTTATCACAAAGTACACACACGTTTAGGTCTTCGGTAAATGATTTTTCATGTAAATAACAACTCGTAACCTAGTTCTTCAACTTCTTCACTTCAGAAAGTTAGTTCCAGTGGGCTAACTTTTCGAACTAAAATAGTGTTACCGAATGAAGTAATTACAAATTTACTTTTGTACCTATTGACTAAATGATTCTGACAGTTTAATAATTAGTCTGTATGCAGAAGTGGGACTTCGGTTACTTTCTAGGCAAACTGGCCCTTTGTTTCACCGCGCTGAAAAGGCGTATTTTACCAGTTTACGAAACATTTTTCAACATTTTTTGTCATAGTATGTTATTATGTAGCCTTTCTTGATATATAAACAATCCAAAAATACAAAGAATTTCTCAATTTTAACCCAATTGTTCCTAAGATTAGCGCATTCAATCAAACAAAGAAAAACTCGCCTTGTGGAAAGAGGAGAGGAAGAATTAAGTAACTGATTCTCTTACTTTCTGAAATAATTTTTTGTAGAAGCTTAAATTTAATATCACAACAATCGAAAACTCACTTGTAACTCATAACAGAAATTTATTGGAATAATTTAAATTAGAAAAGGTACATTTGACATTTTAGCAATAGAAATAAACATTTCAGTATAATTTAAATGAATGAATTCGTTAAATTTGCGGGATGACGTCACATTACGACTGAACTTCCAAAACATCATGCTATGTGATTTCACCACACAGATAGGAAAATGTAGAGCTCGGCTCTCCTAGCGTAGATGCAGCTTCGAAACTAGAATGAATTGGAGGCCATTATCGCACCCAAGTATTGACATACAATTGTTAAATTAATGTTCCAAATTAAACAATTTAGTTTGTTCATATTTTTTAATGTCAGAAATGTGACCGACTTCATTACGGAGACAGCTCAATAATTTTAATAAATTAATTAAGCTTTTTATGAAATAGGTAAGCGAGCGAAAGCAATATTTTATTTGATACAATATTTTATTTGACTAAGAATTCAACAATTTTACTGTCCGTTTCGTCTTCAGCGATTTTCAAAATTTTTTATCCATAGAACAATTTTGGTGTTTATACCTAATACTTATAATATGGGAATTTAACTGTCAATGTTAAAAGCATTCGTCGCGCTTTTTTATGCTGTGAATAAAGCAGTTAACACTGCCTTGGAGTGTCGCCAATTCGATGTAAAGGTTTCACAGATTTATTACACTTTCAAAAGTTCCTAGTTTTTGCAAAGATTTTACTATTTTTTTTTAATTCAAATGAAAAGTTATATAAATAGAAGGTACGTTGTAACTTAAGTAAATAAAGGTTAATAAAATGTCAGTTGAAAACTTCTAAACTTAATGTAATGCAAACTTTAACAAATCTAAGCAACTTTGTACGTTCATTTTCTTAAATCAATTAAATTTTGTATGAAATGGGAAATCTGTAGTTAACATTTCAGGGGTTTATAGATATTTTCACTTTGTTTAATGGGTATGGAATTCACTATTACAATACTGTCAAAACTAAACTAATTTATAAAATCCATTCGAATAATTTGAACGAAGCGTCGTATTTCATTAAATTATTCAAATTTAATTATGCGCAGTTGAAAATATTTTAATGTGCATACTAAATAGTTCTAAACACTGATAAATATGTAGCAGGGTCGTGTGTCAACTTTGTAAGGTGATTTGATAGGAAAGATATTTTAATTTGCATATAACGTCATACATAAATCAATACCATTTCAATAATAAATTATGTTAATATTACGTATGAAACATTATGCATTAAAAATTCCGTAACATTTAACAAGACCTAAAAATTTAACGTTTTTTTGTGATCCTATATCTTGACTCAAAGAACCTTTAGTGTTTTTACCCGACCCTCAAAAACACCAAAAAGGAGGTTATCAATTCGACGTGATTTTTAAAAAAAAATTAAAATGTATGATTCGTAAACGTTGGAAAACTTAACACGGTTCACCTCTTGTCTTTCTTAGACTTTGGGCGTGATCGATTTTCATTATCGATTCACAAACGATCATGAAAATGATATTACGCTAAATAAATGATTAGAGTGCAAAAGGTGAGCCTTTTCGTCATTCTTGAATAAGATTTTTGGTCTCAGATGGCGCCTATCCCAGTATCGGAAGACCGTCTGACGTCAGGACACCGGCTGTCTCACCCACCCCCTGGAGATGAGGTTCTCATCTCCGGTATTTCAGGCTACTTCCCTGACTCCGACTCCGTCATGCACCTGCAGGAAAACCTTTTTAATAAGGTATTTCTTAAGTCTTCTTATTCTAACTCTTTCTGAGTGTCTTTCATACGTGGACATCGCGAGTAAAAGTAGTAGTTATTAAATAATTTTAAATAAAACAGCACGATTGTACAGTGAGCCTAATTAGTACATTTATTTCCTAGATTATTTAACAGCCATAAGTACTTAATAATACTAGAATAATACATAGATGATCGCTGATCAACAGAATGTCTTTTTTACGTAATTAATTAGAAAATGTATAAGAATAATCAAGCTTATATATAGGTACCTAAAGTTTTTCTTGTAGTAAATAATTAATTTAATTATTTTATAGTAATATTTAAACTGCTTTGTATAATAATAAATAATTAAAGACGTGGTTTTGATACTGGCCGCCATATTGTTTTCAACATTCGTCAATTGTCCAAAATAAAGACGATTGGATTTTTATATTGTGATAGCAATTAATGAATGTGTACATTATTATGTACACATTATATTTAACGGGTAATGATTTGATTTTGATTAATTATATTTCTCTCCAGGTTGATCTGATCTCGGGTGATGCTCGGCGTTGGAAACTCGCTCACCCCGAGATCCCTCAACGAACGGGAAAAATTAACAATGTCAACAAGTTCGACGCCTCTTTCTTCGGCGTCCACTTTAAGCAGGCCCACACTATGGACCCTATGTGCAGAATTCTGTTGGAAAAGGCGTATGAGGCTGTCATTGACGCCGGTGAGTTTATTAAGCCATCTCTTTACTTGCAATAAGAAAGGACAATTTTACAAAAACTATAATAGTGGAGCATCGAGCAAAGATTTATATTTCACGTTTTCTTTACGAAGTACGTTATGAGCTATAGCAAAATAGATTTTTCTTTGTTTCCCAGAAATCTGACTGTTATACATGTGATTAACTTACACGGAGACGTTTGATTATAGTATTAAATACATAATTTAAATAAAATAGAGCAAAAAATAAAATTAACACTAATCCTCATATATATATACGTAAACGTTGCTCGACTTTTGAGACAGTATTTCAAGTTGAACAAAGATTGTAGAATCCATATTTTTAGGTATAAGTTAAATAACTTTTAATAAATTTAAATAAGTTTATATATCAAATTTATTTATAATAATGTACTTAAATATATTTACATAATTAAAAAAGTAACCAAAACCCAAATGAAATGAAATGAACACTGCCCAAAATATGAGTCAGTTTTCAAGGGTTTCGTGTGGTCTCAACTAAGCGCGTGGATATATCTTTAAACAATCGACACGCTTCTGGCTCTCATAGACCCCAAGTCTCCGCTCCAAAAGGAACTAAAATGTAAGAATAAATTGGTATTTTTAAAATAGATGAACTACAGGTATACTGTAGCTTGTATGTAACTTCGTAAAACCAATCTTGGAACTGCAAACAACATCTCCAGGGACTGTGTACATACAGTGTGGCAATTGTCTATGTTTGCTACGAAAACATAATTCAATCTAACGTAAAATCAGAGAAATACAAGAAAAGCTATAAAATTAAATGCGTTTAGATCATAATCGGAGGTTTTGCATTTAAAATAAAATCTAAGTGTATAAATAAAAAAACTATCGCATATTTCGATAAGTTATATAGGTAAATATTCCTGGAAGTCCGTGGAAACCAGAAGAAAATTTAAAAACATTTTGAGAAAAACATACCACAATGTTCATGAGCTTTTTTAACCGTCTTAAAAAGAGGAGGTTTTTATTTCCGGTGTATATTTTTTATGTTCGTTACGCGTTAAGTCATTTGTAATCTGATTTTAATGATTATTTTTTGTTTGATTGGATATACTTTTGCGGTAATTTTATATTTTACCAAAATTGAGTTGCACTTTTTGAAAAATTCAACAAGAAGTGAAATTTTATATTGTGATGATTTAAGTTTATGTTTATCATAGTGAACTTATTTTAGAGATGTTGTCACTTGTCAGTGTCATTTTCAAAAAAACATCATCTAATTTAGTCAAATCAAGATCAAACCTCACGTATTAATTTAAAAGTTTTAAAGGTCCCCTAACATTATGCGGTGCGTGTCTTCGCAAAAATTTTGAGCAAAAAACACTTCGATAAAAGCAGAAAAAGGCGAAACGTTATTCGGTCCGAATAATATTGCGGCGAAATTGTATTGTCTGTATGTGTACCGGCAAAATTACTTTACTCCTGAATCCGCATCTTACACCGAATCACTTTTACATTGGTTTCTTTATATACTTGCTCTATGTTATACATGTATTTATGTAAGATACTAAGTTTTTTCCCATCTGCGTGTTAACCATATAAAAGAAAACCCATGTCCTTTCCAAAGTCTACATATTATGTCACAAATTTCATAAATATCAGTCTAATAGTTAATAAGCGCAAATGACAGACAGATTTACTTTCAAATGTATAATATTAGTATAAATAAAATCGGATTCATATTATTCTACGGCTTGACAAACATCGAAAAAGTGCAATTAAAATCACCTACCAAAATAAAGAACATACTGTCGAATTTGAGAACTTAATAAAATATTTTATCAATAAATTATAAATAATTTTATTAAACAATTTCATATAAACGGAAAACAATTTTTCTTACCAAAATGAGTAAAGCTTTAGATATAAAACACTCTACTGTAAAAGCTTAAAATTGCGCGCGAACTCATATTAGCTTTTCCCTGGTATAATTATTAATAATTACTCTCGGTCCGAAGCTAATGTACTTGGATTATGTTTGTCCGCTAAGAGTACACTTAATGAGAGTTTATGTGAAAAGTTTATGTCAATTTATGAAAGATTAGAGCTTATTATTTAAATTATAATGACATCTGGTTATTAATTAACAATTTCTTCGGTTGCCTAATTCGTTTAATTTATTTGCTTGATACAAATATATTATTTTATTCACTCTTAATTTTTTCAAAGGAACTAATCTACGTATTAAGATACTTTTTAATAATCTAATTGTTTAAATTTTAATCATATTAATGTAAACGTATTTTTACAAAAATAGTTGTTAATTTATTTAACATATTTTTTCCACCCAACATAAAGTGTGGGACGCTACTTGCGTCAACTCACTGGCGTCTTCGCATCTCCATGCTACTTCCGTGGCTGCTGGTGGCGCGGCATCGATTGCAGAAAGCAACAAAAGACGAAAATATGAAAGTCTCATAGATTCTTATTTTCGTTCCTTTTGGGGTAGAGACTTTGGGTCCATGGGGGCCAGAAGCAAGTCGATTGTTTAAAGAGATATAGACGCACTTAGTTGAGACCGCAAGAAACCTGAAAGCTACAACGCGGTAATCTAATCAGTATTTTGAGTACGCACCCCAACGGCTTTGATGAGTCTTTTATATTTTTGTAAATTATTGTAACTAAATTTGTAAATTTTTGTTAAAAAAAAAATTAGTTTGAACTTGAAATGTTTTACATATCTTAATCAAAAACTCACGCGAATTCGCTCTATCGTTAATTTCACAAATATGAAAGAATATTATGTACTGTTTATGGTGTGAAAGAGGATAATAATCTATAAGAACGCCGCGGTTTTCTTCTGCCCGTAATGAGCGTAATTTATCTGATCCGAAAATTTCGTTAGTGGATTAAATTCGGCTCGGTCATTCCTAATAAGGACATTGACTATTGAAATACAATTTGAATGAAAGCTTTGCTATTGCAAGACCGTTTAAATTGAAAGCCATCTGGGAGAAATAATTTTATTTGACTCGAACTGCTCTTTACAAAATATACTTATACGTCAACCATAAGGTTACTATAGAAGTTTTCAATAGGTTATTTACTATTGGGAAATGTAAACACTAGGGCGCAGATTTTCCATACAAATAATTATCAAAGAGACTAACGAAACCCACTATCAATATTCCGTGTGTGCAGTTAAACTAAAGATATATTTTTTAGTTCTCTTTTAGCCGCTAATGAAAAAAGGGGTGTTATAAACTTTACATGTCTGCGTGGCTTTCTGTGTGTAGGTTGTAGTAGTAAAGTTAAGTCCCGTGTCCCTTAGTGGGGTATGGGGCGGATGCATTTCACATCTGTTTCACTAAGCGATTTTTTCTTTAGGGGCAAGTAGGTGATCAGCCTTCTATGTCCTGCCAGACCGAGTTTTTTTATCTCCACCGGGAATCGAACCCAGGATATCTCGGTTGTAACGCGTGCTTACCAAGGAGGCGGTCAGGTTGTGATAGAGGTTTTTATTATTTGATGTTTAAATAAAGATTTTTTTTATCGGGTGAAGTTAAGGTAATAAAAAAAATCCCTGACATGGTAATTAGAAATAAAAATACTTTATAAATGTATAAACAGATCTTAATAAATGATAACTACGATCTAATTCGATTATGTCAGCTTTCAAGCCAAGAATCGCATTGAAATCGATCAATTCTAGAACCTACGTTGCCACAGACATACAGACACATAGATTTCAAAAATAACACCCCCCTTTTTGTGTAGGGAGTTAAAAGTATTTGCTATAGTTAACTACGCTGCACGCAAAATACGGTTTTTCTTATAATTGTGGGATCCTTTGAAAATAAGCGCTGTGACCACAATCCTTGGCAAAGAAATTGCTTGAGCTTGTAACCGCAGCATTGCACTTGCATACCATATACCTGCTTTATAAAGTTAAAGTTTTTAAAGAAAACTGTTTTTTTAGCTAAATTTTACTTTAAATTGCAATAGAGTTATTTTACAAAAACACAACAATAAAGCTCTTGATATACTCAGTGCGAATGTCAATGTGACCAGAGATTCAAAATTTGTTCAGTTAATATTGCTGAAATTGGCATTTAGAGGTAGATACAACCTGAATATTGTGCGGTGTTATGGCGGTGTTATTCCGATGCTTCATTTTAAAATATTTTACTTTCTTTTGCCCGCAACTTTGTTCACGTATTTCCCATATTACAACCCCTTAAATTTTATCAAAATTGACTTAAAAAGTTGTTTAGGCGCGAACGCGTTACAAACAGTGTATTTGAGAAAGATTCACCAACTATGATCATTGTTTATCTTACTATACAAATTTAACTTGCACAAGAAAGAAAAAATACAGCAAAAACAAAAAAAAATTAAACAGGCGTGCAACAAACAAGTAATCTCTTCCAGGCAACCCTGATAAGGAAAAATAAATAAGAGATACATAATTAAGAGCTAATAAAATAAATAGATATATACAATTAATATCATTTTAGTTACTTTCGCATTTATAATTATTAAGGTAGCGGTTGGCGCCGCGACAGAGACGCGAGACCGCGACCGCGCGAATGTATGGCGAGACCGAGCGGCCTCGGTCTCGCTCGCGAACTGGCGCTCATACATTTCCTAATGTCAAGTACTGTCGTGGTCTCGGACGCGAGCCGCTACCTTTAGTCTTAACTGTATTTTTGACGTGACAACGTCTTATAAATTGGTTAGCCGGGTGACACTTCAAGAAACTGCGTTACGCTCCGCTCACGTTATGCGCTCACAATGAGAGCGAGTGAGAGGCACGCGTCCCTTCCACTCGGGCATGGTTAGCCCGCCTAAGAGCGAGAGAGACAGACATAAAAAGATAATTATTTTACCACTCAAAGTCGTTGTCACGTAAAACTTTCGCCCGTATACCGACTTTACAGGCAACCAATTTTTTTTCTGTGAAAGCATTTTAAAATACTGGCTCTGTATTTATATTTCTCTAATCTGCCTTAAAAAAAATAAAAAATAAAAATTTGCATATTTATTCATTTAATTGAATTATTTATTCAGAATTACACTCCACGAGCACAATGTATCTCTTTGGCTCGTCGCTATTACGCGAAAATGATAAAAGACCTCTATCGATGTCTGAAATTTGAATAATTCATTGGCCGACGGCGAGCAGAGTTATTGTTTACTTTGTCAATACTTCTACGCGAGCTAAAGAAAAGTCAGAACTTGAATAATGAATAATTGATAGCAAAACCTGTTTGGGTAAAAAATTAAAATTTAACGAAATTTGTAAATATTTTTTAAAAAGGATTATTTATATAAAAATTATTGACTGCGCCCAAACACCAACTTGACACTAATAATTTTTAATTTTTTTAGCCTTTATAATTAAGGCATTGTATCTTAATTAAAATACTATAGAATGGTTTTTGCTTAAATAAAACTTTTATTTTATATTAAATAAGTCACTGTCTTATCTACATTAATTCATATTATTCCAAGCAACATTTGGAAGCAAATATTCAGCAGCAAATATTCAAGTCTGCATGTTTTAATCTGTGCTTGTTCAGCAATGCGATTCAGGCTAACGTTAAATTTATTTAAACGATGAAATCTTTATTCGTAACGGTATTTAAGATTACGAAAAAGCAATATTATTTCAAAACATACTCCTGTAATGATAAAAGATTATTATATATGATATTTTTCATTTTAAAATGTAATTTGTTAACAGGTTTAAACCCAAAGGAGCTACGTAATACAAAGACGGGTGTTTTCGTCGGAGCCTGTTTCTCAGAATCGGAAAAGACATGGTTTTACGAGAAGATGCAGGTCAACGGATTTGGTGTTACCGGGTAAGTGTTTTCTATATTCTCATGCACTTATGTTTTCTAAGGCATTTTTTGCCTATTGCCACTCCGTGGAACCAGCTGCTTTATGAGGTACTTCTGAACCTTTACGACTTAGGAACCTTCAAAAAAAGAGCGTATCTCTCTCTAAAAAACCGATAATGCACCCGTGGCCCAACAGGCGTTGAGGTTGTCCACGGGCGGCGGGTTGCTTCTCGTAAGTAAGCCTCCTGCCCGTTTGACTCTTATCTTATAAAAAAAAGAGCCTCAAAAATTTTTAAGATATACAAATATAAGAATATAATATAAGTAAAATGAGAATATTACAAAAATAACATATTATAATTTCGTCACGATTTCACGATCGATTACGATTTCGTCATAGCGTCATGTTTTACAGCCTGACTCGATAAATGGTTTATCCTTCACAAATATATTTCAATTCGAACCATTCCTGAGATTAGTGTAACCAACATAAACACTTTCAGCTTATGTTAGTATATGTAAAAATGTATTCATGACGGAATATTATAGACGTGCGAGGACTAATGTTTCATAGTTAAATTCGAGAATAAAGCAATTTCAACAAATTTGAAAATATAATTCACAAAGTCAAGGGCAAAGTTTTAATGGATTTAAACTACAGCCATCAATTAGGTGAGCCGAGTTCACTGAGAACTTTAAGCCGCACTATTTTAAGCCACTATCAAGTTGGACTAAAACATAAGTTCAGGTAGCTTATTAACTTCAACGTTTTATCTCGATTTACGTTTCTTCGTTTCGGTTTTATTCGCCATCCAAAACCATATTATAAGTATGTCTCTTTAAAACAGTATTATGTCTCTATAGCTATTAGTATTTAAAAACGACCGATTTAGATATGTTTTTAATCGATCTTCAAAAAAACCAAAAAGGAGGTTATCAAGTATTTTTTTTTTGTTTAATTAAAAGTTGTATTTGATACTCTTTATACTGATATAATTTTTTTTTTAAAGTTTCTACTCATGACTTTGCCACTTTAAATGAAATTAAATATTTCTTATATTATAGATACAAATATAAAAATACAATTTTTTTGTTTGTTATGTTAGGACATAATTTATAATCTGTATGATAATTATGATTATTATGTGTGTATAAGCACTCACTTGCATTAGGTATTGAAGTAATTTTTCTCTAAAGCTATTAAATATAGCTTTTACTGAAATGAAATGAAACCAATAAACAGCTTTTCATTTGCGAATGAATGGAACGGACTTGCCGAGTGCAATGTGCAAACATTTTAACCAGATTGCATACTCAAAATATTTAAACTTATTGATTTTTTGTTGAAACTATTTGGCAGTGTATCAAATACGCCGTAACAAAACTATTAACTTGTTATTTCAATAGTTAATACTAAATTTTTATAATAAACTAGTTGTGTACCGCAGTTTCACTATCTCTCAAAAGAATAAAAAATCCTTTTATGAAACATTTTTTATTGACCCACTCCTAGTGGTCGTAGCGTGTTGATGATGTTTTAAAATAAAATTAAGTTTTATCTTTAATATACGTATATATTTATAAATAATATGTTTTTCAAGTTAAAACTGTTGTTACTAAAGAATTGATCCCATCAATAATTATATTATATCTACAAGAAGAAGCATGTACCAGCTAATACCAGCTATATTATCCATAATACATCCATATGTATTTCCCTTATTAAAAAAACTTGTAACCAAAAGTAAAACACAGCCTCTGGTAACTATAAAATATCTTTTGGTAACATTTCATACTTTTTGATATTGAATTTTATCTGGCAGACGATTCACTCGACAAGTAAAATTATATACCTTAGAGATAATATAACAACAATATAGAGCATATTTCATTTGTATTATCCCCAAGGCGCTCGTCGTATAGGGGGTGAGTTAATTGAAATCTTCTACGTGATAAAGTAATTTTAGATGTTATTGAAGAAGTATCAGTGATCTATTACACTGTTGTATCGTTTCACTTTTTTCCTTATAGAGTTAACACCTGCGATCCTAAAGGGATAGTTTTGTTTTTGTTTGTTTGACAGACTTTTATATCTATAAAATTAAAGTAATATTTCAATCAAAATCAAAATTATTTTTTCGCGTAATATATGAAAATGATCATAAAATCACTTGTAAACGTCTTTTGATAATGTTAAAAAACCAATATAGATATACATATAGGTAAACTGGTGTAAAAATAGTTTATTTCACGTAAAATCATGTATGTACATGTGTAAAATTTGATAGAGATTATGCGATATTTATGTTTTATATTTATTTCTTAAAGAAGACAGTTATCATACAAAAAATTGCGACAAAATCTCGAGAAAAAGCTGTTAATAAAATAAAAATAGAAGCGCTGCTGAACAAAATGAATCTAACTTATATGATAATTATACGAAGCGATATAATGCGAAGAAACTACACCAGAAACCACGATAAATGTAGTAATAAGTTTCACTTTTAATAAAGATTATTTATCTCAAACTATTATTTACTTCATATACATAGGGTTTGCACATTTAGGCACACACAGGGTCAAAACTAACTAAGCTTCGAACACGTCAACGTAGCATGGAGCGAAGCATGGTGGGAAAAAGGAAAATACACAAATTTAACCATAGCATAAATAGGAAAGCAACAAAGGCCGAAGATGTATTGTACAAGAAAAAGAAAACAATAGTGGAAATGAACTGGCCATATAATTAGATGAGGAGAGAAGTGGAACAAAATGGTAACACCATGGTACCCAAGAGAGGGAAAAAGAAGAAAAGAAAAATCATTTAGAGGATAGGAAAATGAATCTTGATTAAGTTAGCAGAAAAAACGTGGGCTAGAACTGCACGAAGGAGGGAGAAATTGAAGGTGTTGGGGCCTTTATCAAAGGGCAATTGTGAAGAGGAAGAAAATAATTAAGCAACAATAATAATAATCAAACTTTCTATAAAAGGCTATAAATAAATAAATTACTTACTTCCTAGTGCATAATCTCTAAAGAAAGTTTATGATATCAAGTGGTTACGATACGCAGCTATGGTGCTACGTAGACGCGGTGCTACGACGCTATAACGCTACGGTGCTACGAAGCTACGTGATGCGTGGCTCATACATTTTACACTTATTTTAATCCATATAATTTATATCCCGCATAACACCGTTATTAAAATTTATAAAAATATTCGTAGCTGTGTTAAAACTTATTACATTTTCCCATTTCCCATGTCATCCTTTGAAACTGAAAACATGGGTTTATTTGTCTTTCACAATGAAAACGAACATAAAATGTAAAAAAAAAAATTTTGTTTATATTCGACTGTTTTGTTACGTATGTGTGTTATGTAAAAATGACATCTTTAGTATTAGATTCCTGTTTATAGCAAGTTGTACATGTAATATATAAATAAATAAAATATATGTGTGTGGCTTCTTAGTACTTTTAAGTTTGTTTAATAATATTTTTTCTAATATTTATAATGAGAATTCATCAAAATTGCAATAAGGTTTGTTCAGTTTCCTTTAATAGTTCGTTGGTTCAAAAATGATATATTATAAATATTTTTTGTGCAAGTCTACAGATAATAACTCCGTTATTCACGAGTCCATAACGAAGTTTTAATAATAACCGAAAATTGAATACTCGATGTATTCGCTCGTGCTCAATTATAAATGAACGATTTAATGATTACATCTACAAAAGATTTAAAGCCATTAATTACACGATATAATAATTAATACGGGGAAATAATTATACGTTTCAAGTGCTTGTTTACCTCTTTAAGAGAACGGAAGGTTTTCAAATTGGATATTTCAGCTTTATAGACATATATATTAACACATATATTCAAAGGCTTGCGTGTTACGGTTAGATAGAGGAAAATGTTGAAGAGATTGTTTCTTCTATGACAAAAATAGACGCCCATCAACTGAGCCCAGCACAAAAACATGACTTCATTTGTTAAAATTTTCTTTAAAAATATAAATATTTTATAAGCCCCGAACAAAAATTATTTGGTTAAATCATATATATTTGCAATAGAATAAGCAATAGATCTAGTATGGAGGTTGGTTCTTTGAAATATAGTTTAGCTAAGCAAAGCTGGTCAGATAAGGAGCTTATAAAAATAATTAATCAACTTAATAGACTTTAATCTCATAGAAAGAAAGTTTTAGCCTTTCAAAGTTGGCAACTTAACTTTTAAGGCTGTTAGAAGTTCTGCAGACGTCTTTTATCAGAATAAAGCTTACTTGTATTAACTGTTTTAGAGATTATCGTTAAGGTACACGTTGAGAGTTCTCGAGTTGCATTCTGTCTTATTAGATTTCTGTCATTTCAGATTTAAGTTAAACTAAGATTATAATCCATTAATAAATAACCTACCAATCGACATCTTGGTTTTAAAATATCTGTTAAGTTAATCGTAATAACCGCCGTTGCTAAAATTAGAATTAGTTTGACATGTTTGTGTCTGTCTGTGGCGTGTCAAAATGAATGAATTGATTATGGTGCGGTTTTTTACTAGAAACTAGAACTACTACTAGAAAAACTAGCTGTTTATTCATGTATAAGATATACTTGTTTGTAATAAATATGTATGGAATTTTTAAATTTTATTGAATTCTACTTATGTTGATAGAATTGCAATTTTTACAAGTATCAAACGTTTCAACAGATGCTCCCGTGCCATGTTAGCCAACCGAATCTCTTACTGGTTAGGCGTGACGGGCCCTTCATACACCGTAGACTCGGCCTGCTCAAGTTCTCTATACGCGATGGAACACGCCTTCAGAGCGATACGTGATGGCCATTGCGATGCAGCTATTGTCGGAGGATCGAACCTCTGTCTTCATCCATATGTTTCACTGCAGTTCTCCAGGTAAACTGTCACAATATGCTATAACTAGCTGACCCGGCAAACGTTGTTTTGCCACATTAATTTTTGGGGTGAGCTACCCTTATCACTTAGGGGTATGAAAAATAGATGGTAGCCGATTCTCAGACCTACTGAATATGCATATAAAATTTGGTAAAAATCATTAAAGCCGTTTCGGAGGAGTTAGGTAACTAACATTGTGACACGAGAATTTTATATATAAGATAAAGGAATATTATATTTAACGTTTGCAGTTGTTGTTCACTTGTATTTTTTGTGTTTTTTGTGTTATCTGATAAAACATTAAACTAATAATGGAACATTCAAGAAACAAGCTTAGCAAATAGTATATTTTTTTTATATTCAGACAGTTGTGATATTTTTAACCAAATCTCACGATATTTTATGTTAACAAGATTTATGAATATAAACATTATTTATTTTTCAAAATCAATTAAAATTTGGACATCTTGGACGTCTTCCTTTTAATTTCTTGAAGCGTCAATTTGATCAAGGTTGACCTGCCTGTAATTATTTTTCCAAAGATTGGGAGTGCTATCACCCGACGGAAGGTGCAAAAGTTTTGACAACAGCGCTAATGGATACGCCCGGTCTGAAGCTATTGTGGTTTGTTTGCTGCAAAAGGCCAAGGACTCGAGAAGGTAAGATTGTATAAAGCCTACTAAATACCACTAGTGAATTTATTCTGCCAACCTGCTTAATCTCCAATTACAATATTAAACCAATGCGAAATCCAAATTCATTTGACACTAGTACGTTAATTTGTATATCTAGTAACGCTTACCGCATACATTATTGTACCACATTTTCATCTACATTTATATATCAATTTCTTCAAAATTAATAATCGAATGATATGATTACATTGGTTAGCAATCACCTCAAATGAGGAAGCTATGTAAGTTCTATCAAAATCGATTAATAATGAGTAGTAAAACTTAAATTCTGCCTCTTAGAGTATACGCTCAAGTCCTACACGCAAAGACAAACTGTGACGGTTACAAAGAGCAGGGTATCACATACCCAGCTGGTAATATTCAGAAGCTGCTCCTTAATGAGTTCTACGAAGAATGCTCCATCCAACCCAACACCTTGGAATTTGTAGAGGCACACGGCACAGGTGAGCAATTATAAAATAATTCATAAAAATTTCTTTATTTTAAGTTAATAGATGTATCAAATACAACACGTTCTCTACATCTTAGTGTATTTCACGTTTCATTCTAAATTTAAATGGTTATATACAGCCCCGAGAAGTAAGCCCCAGCCTCAGAAGCCGGGAAGTTAGGCTCTTGTCAAAGGTGAGGAAAATGGGCCAAAACGTGCAATACTATTGAGTCCTAATATTATTAGAATTTTTTTAGGTTGAGATGATTTAGGTTTAGTTTCTTATGTTTTAGTAATTTATTATCAAAATATAAAATCTTATAATGCTGGTATATTAACAGTTCTTTCAAATCGAATTGGGGATGTTATATTATTAATAGTTATTGCTTGAATAATAAATTTTGGATGTTGAAATTTTATTTTTTATTTAGATTTAATAAAAAAAGATTTTAGTATACAAGTAATTAGATGTTTAATTATTTTAGGGGCAATAACTAAAAGAGCTCAAATGTTTTACTACGATTGTTAGCAATAGTACCTAACTAACAAAAGTAGTATATTGTATAAATTAATAATAATTCAGCCATTTCTTTACTTGAGTACAGAAAAAGAAAATGTTAAAATAATTACCTTGACGACTGTTTGGCGGAATTGATAGTGCTCCTACCTTCTGCATCAATGCATCCCGGGTTCGAATCCCGGTAGGTGCATTTATTTGTGTGATGAGCACGAATGTTTGTTTCCGAGTCTTGGTTGTTTATAAACTTATATATGTATTTATTGTGGTACCTTCGTTGTTTCTGATTAACATAACACAAGTGCTTTAGCTACTTACTTTGGGATCAGAGCAATGTATGTGAGTTGTCCCAATTATTATTATTATTACCTATTAATATCCCATAAAGTATATGAAAAAAGTTCACTTCTTTCTTATACATAGTATATTGCAAACTACTTAGGTAATGTGCCGAGCCTCTTTTTTAAGAAGTGTACAGAGTAAAAACAAACAGTAAACAATTACAAAATCATCCTAAGTACGCATCATTACCCTCGGGCTTACTTCAAATAAATCGTGAGACTACTTAGCGGAAAACATAAAAATGCAAAAATTAAGACGAAACTTATTCCAAGGCGTTTAATCTAAGCAGTCTGACATAAAATTAAAAAGCTCTTTCGTTAACTCGCTATTGTTCATGGCACAAAGACGAAGATAAACCGAGGAAAAATCTTATTTCTTGTAAAAACATCACTTAGGCCCGCTCTCACTGACAAAGTATCCAGGTTAATCTTGATTTTGGTCAGTGTAGGTTTACAAGCGATAGTCCGAATACATAAAAAATTATACAATTTTGACCACGGTACTTCATTAAATAGCTTGACAATTTTTGACGTACTGGAAATAGTCTGTGTAAAGGTAGCGGTTGGCGCCGCAACAGAGACGCGAGACCGCGACCCGAGACCAAGACGCGAGACCGCGACAAGTGTCTCGGTCTCTTCGGCATGTACTGTAGACCAAGACCGCGACCGGAGCTAATTATTATTATTATATAATAATAATTAGCTCCAAATATTATTATTATTATTATTATTTATATAATATTATTATATAAATAATAATATATTATATACCTTATTGATATACCCTTAATAATTTTATAATGCCAAATGAGAGATTTAAATATTTGCATTTCTTGTTCTATAAACACTAAATACTTGTGCTTTTCGAGCACGACCGGAGACACTACTTGACCAGGGCAGCGACCGTCTCGCTGTCGCGCGTCTCGCGTCTCGGTCTCCGGTCGCGGTCTCGCTCGCGAACTGGCGCTCATACATTTCATAGCGTCAAGTACTGTCGCGGTCTCGCGTCGCGGTCTCGGATGCCAACCGCTACCTTTAGATATTATAAGATAATTATCTCCTCTGAATAAGAAAACCTATGGAAAGGTCATACCTATGAAAAAACGTACTCTTGTCACGTTTTTATCATAAACTGGCAATATTTCCTTGTTAAATGCGAAAACAATTTATTTTCACTTATAAATAAGTTTACAATTAAAAACAGACACATGCAACAAATGTACTCTTACACATATTCTGTTGTATGTCTTTGTAATATAAACCCGCGATATTTTAAACTCTTTTTACCCTATACTCGGTGAAAGTGGCCCTGAGGAAACAATGATTGTTATCTAAACGTGTCTTTTAAACGGTTTTGAAAGGGAATATTGTTACGTATTATAGCGGTACGAAGAGATTAAAGCTACATTGTTTTATCAAAATCCTCTTAGCGTAAAGTATTATATTTCATACCTACTGCTTATACCTATTAAAGATATAATGAAAATGTGCAAAAAATTTTTAGGACTAGAATTAAAATTTTATTAATTAATACTAATTTAGCAACGGCGTAAAAAACATATATTTATTGATTACTAGTGGACCTCGCGAACTTCGTATCGCGTCAAAGTTCCGAATAATACTGTCACCTATAACGTCATTCCATAGAAAGTGTATGAGGAAAATGTTTTTCTTTTATTTTATTTTTTTCGAAAATTTTCCAAATTTTTCTCTCCGTAAGAACCATCCTTGTACTTCAAGGAATATTATAAAAAAAGAATTGGCCAAATTGGTCCAGGCGTTGTTGAGTTATGCGCTTACCAACACATTTTGCGATTCATTTTTATATTTAAATGTATGCCAATAATTTGAACATGTTTCCCCTTTTATGTACCAAATACCTTACTATAAGAAATATTAATAAATTATTTCAAACATTTACCTATTGTAGTTGTTACCCTAATACGAACTACCCTATATTTGAACAATCTTCCACTAAAGTATTTATTTTCTAAATACCCATACGTACATTATTCTTATAGGTACAAAGGTAGGAGACCCAGAAGAACTGATAGCCATCGACGAAGTATTCTGTACTGGAAGATCTGGACCGCTTAAGATCGGTTCCATCAAGTCTAACTTGGGACACAGCGAACCTGCCTCTGGGCTCTGCTCTGTAGCTAAGGTAATATTTTTTTAATAAAATAGGTAACAAACGGCTTGGAAACACCGGAATCCGGCTATTTGATTTGTCGAAATTTCTACCATTATATTGTCATTATAATATTAAAAATTTAATTTAAATTAATTTACCGAGAAAACGGTTCCGCTGATATCACAAGTCAACACGAATTTAGCGCTAAATTAATTTAAATTAAATTTTATTTTAGAGTTCTGTGTATCCGATTTTTACTTCTTATACCTAATTAATAAAAGAAATAATATTTTTATCTCATATAGTTTGCTTTTATAATTATCAGAATGAAATTTCAAATTTTGAATAAAATCGCTAGCTTTCCTCTTTCATTAATAGGTAGGTATATAAAAAGAAAACAATTATTGATTTATTTATTTACATCACTTTTATTCACTTAAGACAGTTCAAACAAATTTAAAAAACAAAGAAATTGTAATTAACTTTCAATAATGAATATTTTTGGTATTTCTTTTGTGTGCAGAACTTTCTCGAATCAAACGCCAAACTGAGTTTTTGGTTATTTTTCAATGCAAACAATCAGAATAATCATTAAATAACAGACACAAAAAAAAGATATTTTTTTTTGTTAACTTATGTATTGACGAAAAAATATATCTGACACGGTTTCATATATTTTCAACTAAGAGTTTTTGCTATTATTTTACAGCTATGTATTGCCTATAGTACCGGCTACATTCCGCCAAACTTACACTATAACGTCAAACGAGAAGGCGTCAAGGCTCTCGAGGAGGACCGTCTTCAAGTCATCACTGAAAAGACTCCATGGAACAAGGGAATGGCTGGGATAAATTCCTTCGGCTTCGGAGGAGCCAATGCCCATATTTTATTAAAGAACGTTGCACCAACTAAGGTTAGTAAATTTTTCCTTCTATTTTTTATTAAAATTACCCAAGCGTTTTCCAGAAATCCCAACTTAAAAAAATACTAGTAGTGAATTATTTATTAAAATAATACGGTACATATTTATTATATAAATATTATGTTTCTGATGTGATGATGTCTTGTCTGTGTCTAACGAATGGATCTTGTTGCGATTTAGCTACAATTCATGAACATCTGATTCATCCATTTATGAGATATTCTTATTTGATTAATAAGTTATATATGTTCTCATGTAAAAAGTGCAAATATTGTTTTCGAGAATAAATATCTAAAGAAAATAGTTTGCAATTATTTATAGTAAAACTAAGTTTTCATGTTTCGCGTGATTTACAGCTTGAATTTTTGGGTTTGCGGGCGACTTTAGTCGCTTATTCCGATGAAACATATCCGGTTTCCTTTAAAAAATATTTACGTAGATACGGGACATAACTAGAATATTCATTGAATCCCAAAACAGGTTAACAATGGCTTGCCATCGGATGATCTTCCTCGTTTGGTTTGCACATCTGGCCGCACTGAAGCAGCAGTAGCCAGACTCCTAGATGACCTAGAGTCTAGAACAGTGGATGTTGAACTTGTAAGGCTCTACCATGCCATCCACGAAGAAGATATTGGTGGACACGTTGTTAGAGGATACACGTTATTGGGTAAGTCTATGAATTTTTAAGGCGAACATAAAAAGATTTAGATATTACGAAAAGACGTAATATCTAAATCTTTTACGTAGTGTGTACCTCCTTACTGAATTGTATAAATAAAAATATTTAAAAATATTTATTAATGACTATAGTATGTAAATAGGCAACAATTGTAGACCCATTCTTAGAATTTATAGGAAAGTACTTTAAAATTATAGATTTAATTGTGCCTTCATAGTCCTGACGTTAGGATTACATATTATGCCAAGATGGGCCTACGATTGTTTCTTATTTACTACTAATTAATGGTAATCTGCATTTCAATACTAATTATAGTACTAGGTACACTAAATATTGAGTACTCAGTAAATATCTCTAAGATATTAATTAATCGTCTTTAGGCTCTACACCCACAAAAGCTGTCTCTCTCGCGCGAGACATCCAATACTTTTCGGGCGTCCGACGTCCTGTTTGGTTCGTGTACAGCGGTATGGGCTCACAATGGGCCGGTATGGCCACTCAGCTCATGAGAATCCCCGTTTTCGCTGCTGCTATTCAGAAGTAAGTAATCTTCTTAAACAAAAAATATAAACGATACAATATAACTCGAGTTTATCATCGGCATTTTATATAGGTTTTATTTGTTGACAACCTTAGTGGACATGTATGCGCATAACCAGACAGACATATTTCTACGCCTGCCTACCCAACCCAAACATTGTAATTGTTTCTCCGTGGTTCGAACCAGGACTCTCTGGCGCAACATGTAGACCACTCAGCCTCAAAAGCGGTTACTTAACCGCTGGAAGTGCTACAACATTTTTCGTAAAGATATTTTACGTAGATATTATCGAAAAACACTTAACAACACAAAAAAAAACCTAAGTAGGTATAACGAATGGATTAAAATTATTATTGAACATAAATTTATCACCAAACCTTTATTTATTTTACTAGCCTCCTCTCGCAAATAGTATATTAGAAATATATTATATTTTTACTACGCTCTGTGATTATGTATAAATATTGTTTTCTTAATATATTTCGGCATTTATATTAAGAATCACACACTTAAACATATTTTTTTTAACATTAAATAAATTGCCTTCAGATGCCACAAAGCCTTGGAACCGAAAGGCATCAACCTAACTAAGATCATCACAGAAAAGGACCCTAAAATTTACGATAACATCCTCAACTCCTTCATCGGCATCGCGGCCGTACAAATTGGTCTTACTGATGTCTTGAAGACAATTGGCATTGAACCAGACTATATTATTGGTAAGTTTCTGCAACTTTAAATCAATAGTATCTATTATTTCAATGATGTCAACATATTCGTCTCCTTCACTGGTAAAGTAGTTTTTAAATTTAATATTTAAGCTAAAAGTGAATTTAATTATTACTTGTGTACTTTTTGTTTAGATTTCATTTAGCCTAAATATATATTTTTTTGTTTTAGCGTTGGCGAATGTTAAATATTTGTTTTCACATAAAATACAGTCATGGAGATGCTATATAATAAGGCTGGTGTTTTTAAAGGTCAAATTCAAAGAGTATTTCTTATTTTGCAAATCTTTTCAGGGCACAGTGTAGGAGAATTAGGTTGTGCATACGCAGACGGTTGCTTCACAGCGGAACAGATGATCTTGTCAGCATACAGTCGGGGTTTAGCTTCCATCGAAACACCCCTAATCAAGGGCTCCATGGCTGCCGTCGGATTAGGATACAACCAAGTATATATTAAATAAATAAAATTAATTGGCTCATATACATATAGTGATATTTCGTAAACTCCTAGTGTGATATAGAGCGCTACGTCTGTATGGAAATTCTTAAAGCACCCGTGATGGTTATGTGCAAACTTACTTGGTCATTATGGGATTAAAAGCTTTCCGGTAATAAAAAACCTTTGAAAACTTCGGTAGTTACTCTTGACATGCATAATTCTTGTAACTCCTCGATTTTTTCACAATTTTTGTTATCTTTTGTGATTTGTAATTTCAGATCAAATCCCTCTGCCCACCCGAAATCGAGGTGGCCTGTCATAATGGTCCTGACTCCAGCACCATCTCAGGTCCAGCTGACATCATGAAGACCTTCGTTGCGAAGCTGGTGCAGAAGGGCGTCTTCGCAAAGGAGGTTCCCTGCTCCAACATCGCTTACCACTCAAGATACATCGCTCAGGCTGGTAAGATCTATTTTATTAACATTAATTCAAGATTTAATTAATCGTGTTTAATTTTTAAAGCTATTCAGGTTCAAGATATTTTTAAGTAGATAATGTAATAACGTTAAATTTAATTTATTATTAGATTTAGTTTTCTATTAAATTTGCTTTACGGTACGGTACGCCTTTTAATTCGTACCCATTTCGGTATTTTATTTTGCATTTCATATCCTTCTATTAGAAATATTTCCGCAAAAAAGTACCGAAAATTAACTTAAAACTATTAATTCAGGTCCAAAACTATTGAAATACTTGAAGGAAGTAATCCCGAATCCGAAACCTCGTTCGGAGAAGTGGGTCTCCACGTCTGTTCCGCAGCCACTGTGGAACGACGCCAAAGCTCAACTGTCTTCTGCTGAATATCATACAAACAATTTGCTTGTGAGTAGATTTAACAATTGTCATAATTTTCAACACACACAAAATTCAGTCAAAAATCCGTTTTGATAAATTTTTACTTAGATATTTATGAAAAATGTTATGAAGGATTACAGAATCATTAATAATTTTGGAAACCACTGTTCTAAGCAGAGTAAGTTAAGTAAGTTAGAGTTAGTTCTAAGAGAACATCTGGTGCTCTTCCCAAACCATTTTCGAATATTTCTGAGTCGTGACATCGTCGCGGCCACCTCACCTCCAAGTCATTTGGCTTGCTTGGTTAGATGAAAAAGCTCATATTTCGTATTCGATTTACTGACATAATATTAATATACATTATGTCAGTATCTCGTTTTGTATTTGCAAAATTAAATAGGTACCTTTTTCTAAGTTTGGTAGAATAGGCAATGTCTTCTTGCCTATCTGAAGCGCACGCAGATAATGATTAAGGCTACTCCATCATTCACTTAGATTTGATTAAATCTAGCGATTCATTTATGTATATTTATATTACATATTAGTATTTTTATGCTGATTATACTCTAAAGAATGTGTTAGTATCAGTATTTGTGTTGCAATTAAATTAAATTTTCGAAACAATCTCAACACCCAGTTCCACCACAGTTCACCACAGCACTTGGTGCATGGAAAATTCCTATAGTAAGTAGAGAGAAAAAAATTCACTTGCATCATTGGAACACCAATCGCACCACATGCTTGTGGAACGAACTCCCCCTATCTAATTCCCCCGTGGATTCGACCTTGGGAATTTTTAGCGGCGTGCGTACAAAAAAAAACTGACAACGCTACTAGCGGCGCGGTTCTCCATGGGCGGCAATTACCTCTTACCATCAGGAAACCCGCCTGCCCTGTTGTCTGCTTTAATATAAAAAAACCATATTAAATCTTTGTTTCAGAGCCCGGTTCTCTTTGAAGAGACATCCCGTCTCGTCCACCAGAATGCTATAACCATAGAAATAGCACCACACGGCTTACTGCAAGCCATTTTGCGTCGCTCTCTCAAGAAGGACGTCCTCAACGTACCACTCACGCAGAAGAACGAAGACAATGTTGCTGTCATGTTTAATGCGTTGGGCAAGTGAGTATCAAAATAAATAGCAATGTTAAAAACTATAATTTTCCACACCCATGAGAACTGCACCTGCCGCCGTGGTTAAGTTTGCATGATCTGCGTGTTGTCGGAGGGCTTGGGTTGGAAACCCGAGGAAACATTTGTTTCATTAAGTTAATCAGTGAATAACTGATTATTTACTGATTTTAGTGGCTTTTTAATCACTGAGTTTATCTGATTAAATAGACCTATGCTCTCATGTGCAGTGGTTTCAAGATTAATCTTTACGACACTGGATAGATTTGAAAACTATTTTTAAGGAGAAAATTTATATAACAGAAATAATAATTCAGATTCGTTACAGTTTGACGCAGACTTTCAAATATTTGCTTTGTAAAAGTATTGTATCTGTTTAATTATTTTTTAGTACACTTACCAATACTTCATTTAAGTTGTGAATTATTATTTCAGACTTTACGAGGCGGGATTGAACCTGAAACTGGCGAACATCTACCCGAAGGTGCAGTTCCCCGTATCACTAGGAACCCCAATGATTTCACACCTCGTGGAGTGGGAACACAGCGAGGACTGGTAAGAAATAAATACATTTTTAAATAAAAAAAGGGGTATGATAAGTTTGACGTGTATGATTTGGATATGGTATCTGACACCGTAGCACCTAAACAAATATTTTTTGTTCTAAAGCTGACGTAATAGAGTACCTTGGCTGTAATTTATAAAGCTACAATTTGTTTATCCATTTTTTTATTGTGTCTAGGAGGGTTTAAATCATCTTCAATTCCACTTGTGCTAAGTTAAATTAAGTCATCTATAGGACAAGTCAAATTGAAGACTATATTGAACCCTTGAAATGAAATACGAGCCCTTATCCCATTTTTCATCACTTATTGCGATGTTCCATAGGTCACCACAAACTCTTTAGGCGTTATTCTGAAACTGGTTCAATACTCTAAGAGCCGCATTTCTTTGAATATTACAGATACTCTTCTATTCAAAAAAAAAGGTACTAAGTTTTCTATTATTAAAGCAAGTATCACATTTAAAGAAAATTTATTAGATTCATATTATTTTGTATCAGTCTAATAATTGTAAAACTGAGTTAAATTCGCGTTTAATCAGTTGAAAAAATTAATAGTGTCTATTAATAAATCTAAAATCTAAGTCTAAAAAAGTAAACATGTAAACGTGAACGTGATTATTATAAAAATTCTACAATATCTTCACATTTCGTACCAGGTTATAAGAACAAAGCTTAATATTTGCTGCAATCTTTTGCCGCCTACATTAACATATATATTTTCTACGTCACATCTTTGACTAAAATGCAATAAAGAGTCCAACTGTTATTAATAGCTGTTCATCAATCAGAGGACCGCAAACAAATAGCAGGGCTGATCCACTGTGTTCTTTGCCTCGTTACAATGCAAGAGGTAATATTATAACTAGATATAGATGCATTTCCTTTTGTGAGCAAATGAAAAAATACCAGCGCATTACTCTTTATGAATTACAAAAAAATAAAAATATACTCGATTATCTTTCAATCACGACATTTGAGACAGATACATGCAAATTATATATGTTTAATTTTGTAGAAGCCAAAGTGAAATTAAAGAATGTAAAAAGCCTTTCAGACATGGTTACAAATGAGATCTCATAAACGGATGAACAAGCTAAGATGTATGAAGATCAAGTCAGTTTTCTAACAAAAAAACGCATTGAAAACGATCGATTCGTTGTTCCACACTTCAAACGTAACAGTCTATTTTTTCATCGCAGGTTGAATACAATTTTTTAGAATAATTTATTTATTATTTATTTATTATTTATTTATTATTATTTATTATTTATTTATTATTTATTTATTATTTATTATTTATTTATTTATTAATTTATTCATATTCAATATATTTTCAATATATTTTAATATTCAACAGGTATGTAACATCTTACCGAGCCCAGGAGAAGATGAAGTCTGGAGAACGTACGGTGCGGATGTCAATAACTGATGAGGACAGTGAATATATGGCAGGACACGTAGTTGATGGTAAGGCTTAAGCTGGAATAGCCAGATATGGCTGGGCCTGGAAGCTCAACCACATGATTTATTTTTGTTTAATAATAATAATCATCAATTAGGTAATAATATCCAAGTTATTATGCTATGAAATAAAAATCTTACATTGCATACACATTTAATATAGATAACTATTTTTTAATTAGACTTATCAGCTAAGTAAACACATACTCATGGATTATAGAACCCGCAATGAAATATATTCTTTGGACAGGTCGTAACCTGTACCCAGCGACTGGTTACCTGGTCCTGGTATGGGAAACTCTGGGTATGATGATGGGTGAGCTCTACACGGAGATATCCGTGGTCTTCGAGAATGTTCGCTTCCAGCGCGCCACCCCCATACCGAAGGAGGGCAACATTGAATTCATCATCATGATACAGAAGGGCAGCGGAAACTTTGAAGTAAGTAACACTAGTAGAAATCTACTAATTATATATTATCTCTTGAGATTTTTCGGCTTTTTCTTTTTAATATAATTTTTTGATTTATCTTTAACATTTCAAGTGCATACTGTTGATTTTTCATGCAATAAATGCATTTAGCTGCAATTTACATAATAAGTAAATATGGTAAATGAGACGAAATTGGTGACGTATAGCATCATTATAATGTATATTCCTGCATAAGGCCCTATATTTCATGACAAATCAATAAAAGGTATCATGAATGCTGTTAGAAGAAACATTTTGAGTTAATCAAGATTTTTAAAGAGCGTGCACCTTAAGTGGTGATTGATGAAAACCGTGTGTAATATCTTAATACTATTATTTACTTTTTGTAAAACAGATAGTAGAGAGTGGTGCCTCCATTGTGACGGGTCGTATCTACGCCAAAAAGAACGTAGGACAGGAGTATCGTGTATTGAAACCCGCGCCAGAAGCCACAGGACCTAACGTCAAACATATGCTAACTAAGGACTTTTACAAAGAGCTCAAACTTAGAGGCTATCAGTACAGGTAAATAGGTGTTTTGTCAGTTTTTGGAACATAGCGCTTTAAGATGCCGAATCAAATTATATATAGATAAGTGCTATTATGTATAAACAATAAAACATATACCATGTAGCGTTAGCCATAAATATATCATTCGAAAGGAGGAGGCAAGAATACCCTTGAGAAAGGATCAACTCAGCTTGTGCTCTTGTCTCCTCACACCTGACTTAATATATTCTTTCTTTACCAAGTGTAATGTGGAATGTGTAAGATATGGGCGACATTCAGGGAAATTATTTTTGGAATTGGATATTGCTCTGTACCGTAGTTTCATCGGTGGCGCAGCGCGTAAGTCTCATAATCAGGTCGTGAGTTCGATCCTCACCCGGGGTATATATTTTGCATTTTTTTAATCTTTTACATTCGTAAGAAACGTCATTTTATCTTTGTACTAGTTTACACTTGCATATAATAAATTAATTATGAAATCAAAGAAAGCACATTATTTCTCTAAGAAAATATTCTAGTCCAACTCAAAGACCAAATAGATCCATTAAATTATTTATGGTTTATACTTATAACTTAATATATTAATAATTATTCCAGTGGCCTCTTCCGTGGCGTTATCGGTAGTAATATCGAAGGTACCCGTGGCCGTGTTGCCTGGGTGAACAACTGGGTAACATTCATGGATTGCATGCTCCAACTACGCATCATCGGTAATGATACACGTGGTCTCTTTGTACCGACCAGAATTGATAAACTTTGCATAGACGCCACCATGCACTATGATGCTATATCCAACATGAACCAGGATTCGGTCAGACAGTCCTTCGAAGTACGCGTCTACCCTGATGTTGGTGTTGTCAGGTAAGGAATTCTGTAGTATAGTACTTAATCGTCTGTGAGTTGAGTTTGTACATAAGAATCTTTAAGTACAAACAAAATCATCGTACACGCACTCTATCATACGTCATAATATCATATTATTATGTTTATCAAATGTAATGAATATCTAAAATAAGTTACATAAATTCATATATATATTATTTTTATGTACCATGTATATTCCAACTATTCCAATAAATTAAATTAGTTAACTATCTGCTGTAAATCCTGGAAGAGTGCTAGCCCACTTATAGGATAATTTTTATATTTTGTGTTATATTGTTCTACTAGGATACCTCACACTAGAATGTACATATTGTAACTAATAAGTTAATAAAGAAATTTTAAAAATAAAAAAATAAAATAATATCATCACCCTATGTACCTCCACCATAAAATATTTTTTTGAGATTAGGCAACAAACAAAATACAAATCTTTTCTCTTATTCTCTATCTATGCTATCATCATAATATTTTAAGCAATTTACAAAAATCCTTAACAATTAGTTATAAATCTATATCCTCCCCTTTATCGAAGTCAACTCAAGAGTATAAATAAAGCAAAATATAACTTTTTATAAATTTGTTATTATTTTATTTAGGGCTGGTGGTGTTGAGCTCCGTGGTCTCCACGCTTCACCTATCTCAAGGAAAATTCCTCTCGGTGTACCTGTACTGGAGAAGAACGAATTTGTTTCCAACTTTGGCAAATCAAAGATGGCGGTATGTGATACAAATTAATAAAATAAATAATTATATAAGACTTCAATGTATAATAAAAATAAAAATATAAACTATAAAAACAATTAAGTAAAGAGTAAAATTTAGTTTCAATCTTTTAAGTCTCTTGATTTTGATATTTTATTGTTCCTGTTAATTAATTGCAAATATAAATTGTCACGATAAGATTATATGAGGCCAGTCTTAAATGAAGCCGTGATACAGCTAAATTATTAATAAGATTGAATTAAGATCTCTGGTAACTAAGCCAAACGGCTAATATTATATACTTACTGAGCCGTACCCCACATTTTAAACCACGTGTTAGCGTCATGATGCGCCTTCTTAGATAAATAGATTATTCAACATATTTTTAATTCGTGTCAGTTGTTCCTAAGATAATTGCTTTCAATCAAACATACTATATAATATTAGTATAGAGAAATTGACATAGCAAGTGTTTATTTGCAGATTGAAGACATCCTCAGAGCAGACATTCAGCTCATCCTTGAGAACGTTCAAACCTACAAAGTCAAAAGTGTCGAATTGGTTGATGAGGAATACAAAACAAATGCCTACGAACCTATTTTAAAAAAAGTCGCCGATGTTCTTGAAGACCTGCCTCTTGTACAACCAGAACTAATGATCATATCAGAAGAACCCATTGAGATGCCTCCGTACATAGCTGTTGAAAATAAGAAATTGTCTGGAGAGAGTAATACTGTGCTATTTATTGGTGCCAATCTTCTTAACAGACCCGAGGTAGGATTTATGTTTTAAAAGCAAAATTAAAACATTTTGCTTTTAAAACTGTATAAATTATTTTTAATTGCAACATTAAATCGTTAGATGAATAAATAGATGAAGCAAGCTAACGTTAACTGAATTCAACATTAGCCAGCCGTTACTGCTGGTCCTATACGAAATGATAAAATATTGCAATTTAGCTATTTATGAAAATTAAAATCTAAAGTTTGAACAGATTAAGCGCGTATATTTAAGATGAGGCATTGATAAACAATAAATGTAAAATTACGCTTGCGACAGGTGTGAAGGGGGTATCGGATATATGGAAAAACGGGCATGAGCGCGTCTAAATTAGAAGGTCGTATGCGACAATACAGTTTTTTTTACGTTTAAATAAAAACTGTTACTTGTACAAAAGAATGCAACTGTGTATAGGCTAATCTACTTAAAAAATATTGAGGAATTTTTTGACCTATAAAATGTAAATCTATTTTTAATAAGAGGTAACTTTGATAATTTTTTCCCTGTTACAAAATTTAACCAATTGTGTTACGGCAACTGTTCAAATGAAACCCATATCATAAAGTGTCATATAGTCAAAAACTACTTTCCTAAGTCCTTTAATTTCTGAAGAAAATCAAATCTCCTCTTATTTTCTCAATGCCTCATCATATTATAAATTCGTCCATTTTTTGTGTTGTTACTAAATTTTCCCGACTGCCTGACTGCTGACTTTTGTTACGGGCGACAATATTTTGATAATCAAATAATTATTTTCTTCAAATGTGTAAATACGTTAAAATATATTCAGATTATTTCTAAGCAATCAATTTTATTCATAGGTCCTTCAACAAGCTGTATCAACACTTAGAGACAAATGCTTCATCATCAGTCGTGAAAAGGATCGTCCTAACCCTAAGGACTATTCTGACAAATATGACATAGTTACCATCCAAGACACGGGCGTCGAATACTTAGTACTATTCAGAAAACGCGTGGGTGCTAAGCCCGCAAAATTCATCAAAGTTGTAACAGCCGACCAATCATATGCCTGGATTGATAAAGTCAAAGAAGAAATGAAGGCTGGACAAAAATTGGTGATTTATAATCAAAACGAGCCCTTAAATGGTATTTTGGGTCTTGTGAACTGCCTCAGGAAAGAGCCTGGTGGTGAGGTCATATATGGTTTATTGATCGCTGATCCTGCCGCTCCAGAATTTAATCCAGATTTGGACTTCTATGAAGAGCAATTGGATAAGGATTTGGCTATCAACGTTTACCAAAATGTAAGTATTTTTCAGTCTCGATGAAGTGGCTTCTCCAATTTCCTGATGTCCGGCCAATTATATATGACTTAATATTACGTGGATATGCTTTTCCAATTATCTCTGTGTACGTCTAATCTTGCTTTTCTTATATCTGTTTAGCACACGGAGGACTTTTTTAACTTCGATTTAAAAATTTCAAAAATAATTTCATTTATCTCGTCTTCAAACGTACATTATGATATTTTGTTTAATTATTTGTATGAATTGCCAATTTTTGGCGATATTCACAGCGATCATGAAAAGTATGTTTTTTTTTCAGGGCCAATGGGGCACCTACCGTCATTTATTACTAGGGGACTTGGAAACTGTCCGCGCTGAACATGCCTATGTTAATATTACTACTGTTGGAGACCTGTCTTCGCTGAAATGGCTTGAAGGACCAATCAAAACAAATCAAATATTTGAGAACCCAGAGAAGGTTCTTATTCATGTGAGTCGTAATATTAATTAAAAAATATATTTAATTAATGTTTTTATTGTGAAAAACGGATTTAAACGGCTTTTGAGCTTGGTAGAGAACAGAAACTACTTGTCTTTGCCCTATGGATAATAATAAACAAGCTATATATCTTATAAAATTTAATTAATTAATTTAGAGTATTACTGACAATTTTCTTAATAAAAATGGAAAACACCTCAATTTCTTACACCAATTAAGAAATTGCAAAAATATCAAATTTAAATAAGACACATGTAGAGACAACTCTTGGAATTTTTTTGAAAATCGATCAATACGAAAATGACATCAATTGTTAATATTTAGTTGAACATACAAACCGACATACGTCATACGTGCTTATAAACTTTCATATAATTTCACTTAGTTTGATTTTTTCAATTATTTCAAATTTTCATAGGTATACTGTTCAGCGATGAACTTCCGTGACGTGATGACAGCTTTGGGTCGTGTCACTGTAGATGCTGTCGCTCGAGGCCGTCTTGCGCAAGAGTGCGTGCAAGGTTTCGAAGTAGTCGGCAGAACATCTAAGTAAGTATTTTTATAAATGTACATAAAAATATAATTTTAAATTTTTTGTTCTGAATTTAATTAATGTTGTTCTAATTTCTTAAATAAGTATCTTAATAATAATCGTTTATCTATAGTGGTTCCCGTGTGATGGCCATGGTCAATAACAGAGGTACATCAAACATGGTGGTAGGAAATCGAGCGCTCATGTGGAGTATTCCCGACGAATGGACCTTTGAGGAAGCCGCAACAGTACCAGTCGCCTACGGAACTGTTTACTATGCTATGGTATGTTTTTAGTGAATTTATTTAGTTTTAGAATTTCATTAATCACAAAAAGACACTTTTTTATATCAAAATTTTAGTTATGTAATGCGTATTGCTATTAATTTTGGAGCTTAACAAGTCACTGTTACTTTGAACTTTGTAGTCCTAAACAGATTATCGATTGATTTGATTTATTTTGTCTCATAGAATGGGGATCAATTCTTTAAAAATATAACTGATTAATATATTTATATATGTATATTATAATTCAACTTCTCCATTCAAGAAGTTTGAATTCGTTGTTGAATTTCATCAAATTGTTATAAAGGTGATGGTGGGTCAAATACAACGCGGTGAATCAATTTTAATCCACGCCGGGTCTGGTGGTGTTGGACAAGCGGCGATCAACGTGGCACTTCATTACGGTTGCGAAGTCTTCACCACCGTCGGTACAGCTGAGAAGAGAGCCTTCATCAAGAAACTCTTCCCGCAACTCAAAGGTAATCTATAAGAGCTGGTACAGTTACTCCTGAGCCCAATAATTTATCTGCAACTTGGTAGCTACGAATGATAGTTAATAGTATATGATAACCCTAAGGTTCTAGATCTATCTAATAATGTCCAACGAATGATAGTTGGTCTTTGTAGAAAGACAATCAGCTTTTCTTTCTATGCCTTCCAAAACTTTGTGTTACTAAGATTATTAAAATATCCTACAGAAACGCTTCAAAGCATAACATAGTAATATCACTTATTTACTGACCATAATTCATAGGTATATAGTAAATATAATAAGTAAATATCAACAGTTTTCTGGTTAAGCTTCCGTAAGATATGGGATTACCCTCGCCTAGGCAGAGTATTTTCACTTAATTAACCATTAGTCCTCACTTTTCAAAATTTTTCAAACTCAAAAAAACTAACTTAGCTTCTTTACTTGTAATTAATTTGTCTTCGAATAATTATAAATTTAAGTTCTACTTTACAGACAGTCATATTGGTAATTCCCGTGACTCATCGTTTGAGGACATGATCCGTCGTGAAACAAACGGCAAGGGAGTAGACTTGGTCCTTAACTCTTTATCAGATGACAAACTGCAGGTAATATTAATACTTACATATATTTTCTTAATCAAATTTAAGAGCTGCTTAATATCTGTTTTTGTTAAAATGATGCTTAAATTCTTTTATAATAAATTTTAAATATTACATATTGTAATAATAATATGAAATTGTCTTTATTCTATGAGAAGCTTAGATTTGGGCTTTTTATCATAATTTATCTGTAGTTTTGTTGTGCATATATTCTTTATTTTTTTATTTTATTAGGTACCTTTTTATCTTTAATTTCCTGTTTGACTTCTACAAGTTTTTCTATAGTTGTTTATTTAAAATAAGGCACTATCATTATCTTGTAGTAGAATTAAGTTGTTTATACTGTTTTAGGCCTCTGTTCGATGTCTCGCCTTCCGCGGTCGATTCCTGGAGATCGGTAAATTTGACATAAGCAACAACACTCCCATCGGGATGTACTTCTTCCTCAAGGAGACCTCTTTCCACGGCATCATGTTGGACTACATCTTCGAACAGAGCTTGGAGTTCAGAAACGTTCGTTTTCTCATTACTTTTTTTTTCACAACCAACATTTCCATAATGTTTATGGTTTGCTCAAAGCGAATACCTCCTATACTCAAATAGTAATTGGTATGTTACAATTGCTTACGCGCACCACCTTCCCGTCACCGTCCTGTTGACGGGTTTGAATAAAGCTTTATTTTTTCTAAAAGAATATTTAGTTGTAATCTATAATCGGAAACAAATAGTAAACGAGACGGGAATTGCAGCCCCTGCGAGGCAGTTAATTTTAAATATTGAACACATTAAAGTAAAACCTTGAACGATAATATAAATCTTTACTATGTTTTAAAATCTTATGTGGTCTAGAATATTATTAAAACATGATTGGCAAATTTTTATTTTTGTAATAACTTCGCTCCTTATAACATGTGATTTATATAGGGGATTCGAGACCTTCTGCTAATGGGAATAGAAAGCGGTGCGGTTCGACCGTTGACGTACTGCACCTTTGAGAAGAATGAAATCGAGACTGCCTTCAGATACATGGCGGCCGGAAAACATATCGGAAAGGTACAGGCCATTTTAATCCCCCGTAAAAAAAGACGTGTTCCTTGACGTATTTGTGTCCATGAGACTGTCTGTGGCATCTACGTAGTTCGTAAACGGACCGTTTTCGATGACTTTTTCTATTTATTTGAAAGCTAATATCATCGAAACGGATCTTGACTACAATTTATTAAGATCTGTCATCCATTCAATTTTAGTAGGTATTTATTAAAAATTTACAATAATGTACTTAATTATATTTTAAAAAAATATAAAAGGCTCATCAAAATACTGTGCGTAGCCAGTATTTTGGGTTACCACGTTGTATTGCTATATTAACGCGTTGGCCGAAATATGAGTCAGTTTTCGGGTTTCGTGTGGTTAAATATTAAATATTCTATTCAATTGATATTCTAACTTTAAATATTATCGAGACCATAGTAACAGCGACTTTTTGAATGTTTTTCCACAGGTGATCATAAAGGTTCGTGATGAAGAACGCACCAACCGTCCCGTCAAACCAGTTAACATGCCCATGGATGCTGTGCCCAGGTAGATAATCATGAAATATATAAAATTCGTTAAAAATAAAAATAAAGCGGCTTCCAAATACTTGCCTTGTAGTTTATAATATTTGTTTTAGTTGTTTTTTTAGTTCAATTTAAATTTAATTTTACATTTTTGAGTGGACAGAAATTGGAAGTAAAATGTATATAAATTTTTAGTTAATGATGAATTCCCAAAGTTTTCGTCATAACTAAACTCTGAATTAAAAAAAATAGGCATGGGTTTCATATTATGTGAAAAGAACCAAATATTTTAATGAAATAAAATAAATTGAATAAATAAATAAAATATTTTTTTAGAATTAGGATTAAGCACTTTTTATAATATAAACTAAGTTCTAAGCTACCACAGTAGCTTGGAATAATGAATAACTGAAAAAGACGCAGGATTAAATGAGTTGGATTATTTCCTTAATTCAACAGATACATGTGCTCAGACAACTTGTGCTACATCGTGGTGGGAGGTCTGGGAGGTTTCGGTTTGGAACTTGCTGATTGGTTGATCATGCGAGGGGCCAGGAAAGTACTCCTTACTTCACGTAGGGGTATTACTAATGGATACCAAGCTTCAAGATTACGGTAAGTGACAAAATCATTTACACAGTCATTAACACCACAAAAATTCAAAAATATATCACCTACCACCTATTAATCATGTATTCAATGTAATATTCCGATTAAAAAATTGGCAACATTAAAATTATAAATGCAGGAAAAATAGAATAAAATATTTTTTGTGTATTTATCTTTTTATATCGCTTACGTAGATATAATAAAAACTGTAGGTATGAATTATTACGAGTTTGTGTGAAAAAACATTGATACCACGATTGACATTTAGCTACATTTGAAGTTCTTATATTAATTTCCTTCTAATATTTTGGCTCTAATTTAAAATAGTACAATTAGTAATTAACAGTTGTAACGACAATTACTTATTTTATTTATAACAAAAACGCACAACGGAGGTACACAGAAGTAAGTAATTTTTATCTTACAATTATGTGAGTATCATAAAATCTTCTTATTACGTCTCGTATCTTAACAAAATATTGAATCTTTGGTCTGAATGAGAAAGTTTAATTTGGTTTATTATCAGGGCATGGGCTGGCTACGGCGCTGATGTCCAAATATCGACTGACGATATCACAACAGATGAGGGTTGTGAGAATATGCTCAAGATGGCGAATGCAATGGGCCAAGTGGAGGCGATATTTAACTTGGCTGTGGTGCTGAAGGATAGCATCTTCCAGAACCAGACTCCAGAGACCTTCAAGATCTCGTTCGGACCCAAGGCTCAGGCCACGGTCAATTTGGATAAATACTCGAGAAAACTGTGCCCGAATCTGAAGTAAGTATTTTACAGACATTTTCATTGAATCAAAAAAACTTTTGCCAAAATAATTTACAATTTGAGACAGAATTTAGTAACAAATATATACATATATACATAAAATATTTGTTTTAAAAGTGTATTTTAGTATAAACCTATTTCTGTAAGTCAACGTTAATAACATCCGTTTACATTATAAAACAGTCCCTCACTGTGTCTGTTTTTTATCTGTCTGTTAGTGCTAATCTCGAAATCTACCGAATAGATTTTCGTACGGATTTCAGCAATAGAGTTATTCCTTGTTAGGTTTAGTATTTTAATTTTTGGAAATTAAACACTAAATTGATTCTTTAACGGAATGTATTAGACGTATTAATAGAATACTGATCTTAGGGTAGAATAAACAATAGAAAAAATTAAAATAGTGATACATTGTCAATTCTGATTAGTCTAATGTATAGATGCATTCAAAATGATATACCTATTGCATTTGAAATAAAAATATGCAACCGCTAGATTTATATTAAAATGTTCAGCTTCAGAACACAAAAATAAAATCAGCATATTATACTAAATGTAGGAGAGAGCATATTTCTTATTCACAATGCGTTCCTAAATCTAATTTAAAACTACGCATAAATAACAACACGCCAAAGTACAGCGATGAATCATAACAAATGTTATGCTGCGGTAGAAAACTAACGTTTTTGTACTCAGACCTTTCGACTTCAGCCGGCCGCAATAAATCACTTGTTTGAAATTGCTTACAATTTGTGATTTCGCAAATTTTTATACAAATTAGTATCTACTTCTTTTGCTGCGGTCTTGAACGTTTTGTGTATCAATACATATGTATTAGTCCCTTCTATCTCTACTAATATTATAAATGCGAATGTAACTATTGTCTGTCTGTCTGATACGCTTTTACGCCTTAACTACAGAACCTATGAACATGGAAAAGGACACCTTTTGTTGCGAAAAAAGACTTGAAATTGGACAAAAGCTAGTTAATATAATCTTTACTACCATTTTCGAAATATTTGTCTGTTTATATATTCTAGTATCGCGCAAAAACTAGACAGATTTCAATGAAATTTAGTACACTAAGACCAGATAGTCCGGAAATAAGACTAACACAAGACCTGTAGACACACAGACAGATGAATACGCCAATATTTTGGCGTGTTATGACGGTTAAAAATACAGATTTTATAGAATAGTTCGTACTTTTTCATTTAGCCTCGCTCTGTCGCTAAGTTGGGCTATTTTGTTCGCAAATAATCAAGTTTTTAAATCAATAAAACTTTAGTTTCGTCGTAAACATTAAACTATTTTACTTTGACAATAGTGTAAATAACGTCCAGAAAGTTTTTCATTCAACTTTCTAAAAGCAGGTTATTATATAAAGTTATGGAACTCCAGGTAGATCTTACCACTTTAAGATATTAAATGGGACAAATGGAATGATTATTAAAAGGTATTTATAAATGAAACACAAACAATAAAATATGTACATAAATATATTTACCCATATACAAATTTACTTTTAATGACAATCTAGTATTTTATAATATATTAAAGAGTAATTTATTGAAGTATATTAAAACCGTTGATTTACTTCGCCTTCAATAACTTAACGTAAGGTGTTACGAGTTTTTGGAAATTAATCAAACGGTATATAATAGACTCATAGTGCCTTATTACAAAACTTGGACTAAAGATGTTTCAGTATTGGTTGCTAGGATACACATCTAACGTTCATACAAAAATGAGGTTTTTTTCTGGTAACAAACCCGGCCTATCTTTAAACCGCGTTTTGAATAAGGCAGTAAGTCTATATATTATATCGACGCGGACTTATTTAGAAGAAAATACTTATTTAGGAAGATCGGCATTCTTTTATGAATATAATTATAATATCTTTCGCAATTTATATTTAAAAGAATTCAAAAACCGATTAAGTAAATGATAAGTGATACGCAAAAATATGTTTTCTTAGTGGCTAAGAATAATAACTACTTCAATAATGTGAAATGTTGTAATTATTAGTGGATCACACATCGTCTAACGGGGCAGATAAATGTTTGTGTCAGCTGTCTGTGAACTCCAAAGCGAACCTTTTAGAACTCAGGACTTTTGTACAAGCACTGAACCACTTATTGTTATATCTAAAGGGAATTTATATAATTTAATATGAACCAGGGACTTCGTAATATTCTCGTCGGTGTCGTGTGGGCGTGGTAACGCTGGTCAGACCAACTACGGTTTCTCCAACTCCGTGATGGAGAGGATCTGTGAATGCAGGAAGAAGCTCGGCCTCCCAGCACTCGCAGTTCAATGGGGTGCTGTCGGTGATGTGAGTGTTTATATATATTTTTATAAAATATTGTCAAAGGCATGAACTTACAAGATGATAAACGAATAATCTCGTACAATAATCATCTCTATAAAAATCAAATGTCTGTATTTTATATTAACATAATATTATTATTGTTACAAAAAATATAATGTTTTATATAAAAACAAAGAGCACAAAATTTACTGAAGAAGATAAAACTTAGTTTAGAAAGAAATATGATATTTTTCCTACAAAAAGGTTATCGTAATAAATTTGTGTACTTTATCCACGATGTATCAAAAACGAAATTTTAAAGCATTATTTGCATCAATTCCTCGAAACTCATTAGTTATGAAAGCCTTTGCGTCGCACTGCGACCTGGATTTCTTTTGCACCTAAAACCCTACGCTTTGACACGGCTTTCAGTAAAGAGGCCTTGATTTATGCACGTTTGTTTAAATAACTACTTAGTACGTTTAACGGCTTAAGGCCTAATTAATGCCGCTGAATTTTTCGACCATTTTAAATTTTCTCGAACAAATAAAGTAAGGTAGATAAGGTTATTTTTCTATTCTTTTTAAACCCGTCGAATAAATGTCACTTTGACGTGTTCTTCTTATACTTTAAGTTGGATGTATTTGAAGTTGGACTGTCTGTGGCCATAGCTTTTAAACGATTGATCTTAGCAACATTTAAGAAATATTCTTATTTATCTAGAATCTAGATAAGTCTCATTTATCACACATTATTTACAAACTTCTTAACAGTGACATCAAAAAGTTATTTACAAATATACAAGAGAGTTATGTTGAGCTTTGCTAACAAGAATTTGTTAATCCTTATTCAGGTGGGTCTAGTAGCAGATATGCAAGATGAGGACATCCAACTGGAGATCGGTGGAACTCTTCAGCAACGGATCTCTTCCTGTCTCCTCTCACTGGACAAGTTCCTGAAGCAGGATTCAGTCATCGTCTCATCCATTGTGGTTGCTGAGAAGAAAGCAGGAGGATCTGGATGTGGAAATATTGTGGACGCTGTTGCACAGATCATGGGTGAGAATTTTTTGACATTTATCATTTTAAAATCTTTAAAACTTATGTCTATTCTAATATCCGGGGCTAAATGGTTTATGTATCGTGGGTTTGATTCATAAAATCCAGAAAACTTTTACCGTCTCAAAAATAAAATAGATAGGTTAAATTATTGTGGCTATCAGTAATTTATCTGTTAATAATGGTGTTCTTTTCAAAATTATCAGGTATCAAAGACCTGAAGACTGTCTCTCACCAAGTGTCACTGGCCGAACTCGGTATGGACAGTATGATGGCGATCGAGATCAAACAGACCCTCGAGAGAGAATTCGAAGTGTTCCTTACGGCTCAAGATATTAGAACTTTAACATTCGCAAGGTATTTTAACGAATTTTAGTATTTATAAAGAGAAACAAATGTAATTTGTTTTATAATGAATAGTGAAAACTATTGTAGCGATTCCAAAAATTATTACTGAATGTCGGAGGAAGTTTTGAGCTTCTATAGTGTTATAATTTTCAAAGCTTGGGCTTTTCCTGCTTTATTACCGCATATTAACTCTTTGGCGAAAAAAAAAAACGGATTTATGTCAAAATCTTAACCAAATGAGACTAAAAGTAAAAGACTCAGTTTGATTAAACTGTTTTTCAGTTGACCTTTAGGACTATCCCATATGCGTTTAGCTCAAAAATTGTATTATTAATATAGATTTTTATATCGATTGGTTTTCTTTTAGATTGGTAGAATTGACAGCACAAAGAGAAGCTGCTGCTTCCACATCGGTTACAGCTCAAGTTGCAACCCCCGAAAGTGCGATTGGTTACCGTATCCTCATGAGGAACTTCGGTGAAGAGAAGGTGGCATCAGAACCTTTGATATACTTGCCAACCATGGTCAGTGATGGCACGGAGGTAAGTTGAGATATTATTATTTTTAAGATTAAATCCTCGTTATAACTTTATAAGATTTGCAATAAGATACTTATAACTTATGTTACCTGCAAAAAAATTATTTAATGGAAGACCGTGTCAATAATATTCTTCATGTAATCTTATACATTAAAAACATTATGTTCATATATTTCAAATAATATTTCTGTATAGTAATGGGAATATTTTGTGGTCTATAAATAGTATGAGTAGGAATATTTTTATGATATACAAATATTAGTAGAAATTTGTTTGTGATACCTATAAGTAATATTTTTTGTGATAACAGAATGACATAACTATAAACGCGGATGAAAAGGTGATGTTCTTGATGCCGGGTCTGGAAGGCACGGCTGCGGTGATGGAGCCGCTCTGCAAGAGGCTGAAGGTGAAATGCTGTGTTCTGCAGTACGGCATTGATCACAAGGAAGATAACATCAAGACCATGGTGGACAGGCTTTACTCCGTGAGTTTTTAAACCCCCGATGAAAAAAGAGGGGTATTATAAGTTTTGATTGGATAGCTGTGTATTTGTGGCGTTGTAGCCAGTCGTAGGTTGACCGATTTTGATTTAGTCTGTGCGTCTATGTCTCTATCAGTGGCACCGTATTTTCTGAACGAATGGGCCGATTTCGATGCGGTTTTACTTTGTTTGAAAGTGTGAACGAAATGAATCTTATCTGTACCATCCATTTACGAAATATTTTTATTTGTAATAAATACGTCGGATATTTTTTTTTTGTCTTCAATATCACTTGTTAAGGTTGTCACCCTAACGGCTTTGATAAGCCTTTTGTATTTTTGTACATTATTGTAAATATTTAATAAATATATACATACTCGTTAAAGAGTTGATTAAAGAGTTGATCGAGTTAGTGAAGTCCCGTGTCCCCTAGTGGGGTATGGGGCAGATGCATTTCACATCTGTTTCACTGATCGATTTTTTCTTTATGGACAAGTAGGTGATCAGTCTTCTATGCCCTACCAGACCGAGTTTTTTTTTTCTCCACCGGGAATCGAACCCAGTTGGTTGTAAATCTCTCGGTTGTAATGCTTAAGCGCTTAGCATTAGACCAAAGAGGCGGTCAGTTGATCGAGTATTTTTTATAAATTTCATCAAAATTGTTGAAGTCATTTGTTATGGTCGAAAGAAAATACTGTTTATACATATATAAGGATTTACGAAATAAAAAAATGCGTGAAATAATAAATTCAAGCATTCTTGCAACGACACATGTCGTGGGTCGCTAGTTTAATTATAAATTTGTTTTCAGACAATTAAATCCCGGCTAAATCCAGGAACGCAATTCATACTTCTCGGGTACAGTTTCGGTACCATGCCCGCCTTGAAACTAACCGCCAAGCTTGAGAGTGAAGGTAACATTCATCTTTCACAACTAGTTTTAAGTAGCCTTCTTGTTTGTATTTAATTTCGCAGATTCAATAAGAAATGATCAGACCTTTTTAATGTTTCATT